>CM046434.1:56752420-57390886 GCA_025506505.1 Flaveria sonorensis
TGACAAGTAGCCACCAAGTGTCCATACTTACCACACAGTGTACAGATACGGCACGGGGTATTACCGCATGATGATACTTACGACATTGCACAATGGTAGAGGACCAGCATAGGTTCTAGCAGCAGGTGCTGTGTACCAGGAGCGGGTTGTCTTTGAGGTACTTGGGTGTAGCCACAGCGAAATACGCGCCGGTGTGAACTTGCGTTTCTTTGTTGTTTTAAGACGGTTCATTCTTATTCTCCTTAGCTGCTTCAGGGACCGCCTTTTCAGTCTTTTTAGCCCCTTGACAGACAAGGTGCCCGCTCGAATATGGTTTTCAGTGAGTTGAGCGGTGATGGTAATGGCATCTTCCAAAGTTGTGGGTCTACTTCCCACCACGGCATCTTGGATTTGAGGTGGCACCACCTTGATGAACTTCTCAATGTTCCTAGGACAGTGTCAACCATGTGAGGCAACAGGATGCGCCTCACACTCTTGCCTAGTTGAATAGGCAAATGATCTCCACCATCTTGCTTGAGATTCCAAAACTCCTCCTCCAGCTTTTGCAACTCACTTCTCGGGCAGAACTTTTGGATGGCAATGTTCTTGAATTCTTCCCAAGTGAGTGCCCACACAGCATCAGCACCACGATTCCTCTTCTCACTATTCCACCACGTAAGTGCTCTTTGTTGAAGAACACTTGTGGCATAACGGACTTTGAGTGCCTCGGGACACTCACAGTTGATGAAGGTGTTCTCCATGCTTTCAAACCACTCGAGAAGTCCAGTGGCTCCTTCCTTCCCACTAAAGCTAGTGGGTTTGCACGAGTTGAGTGCTTAAACGTGCAGGGTGGTTGTTTCTTCCTGATTTGCACTATCTCTCCTTGCCCATTGCCATTAGTGTTTACTAGCGTTGGTCATCAAGGTGCTACTCAGTTCGGCAACCATGGTCGGAATGACGGCAGCCATTTGACGGGCAATCTGGCGGCTAATTTGCTGTCGGAGCTACCCGCTTTCCATGATGACGAGACTGCTGGATATAAAATAAGTTAGTCACAGAATTTGGAGGTAGAAGATAGTAAATCACACAAGATTTTCAAGACTTGTAAAACAACATGGAATGATTCCATTTGGTACGCATTACCATTTGGCAACGTTGACACTGTCGAGGTGAGTTAACTCCAATTGCCTTAGAAACTTGTGTATATTGACCATAGTTTATCACTCATCCCAGAAATCCCCAGGTAAGCATAACTAGTCCCACGGGATTATGCGAAATGCTTCCCTTAGCCCGAAGCTTTTTTGCCAGGAAATCCAGAATACAGGTGTCTATGTGTCACACAATATTTCTTAGGTTCATGGAATTAAAACCTTGATGAGATTTTCATAGATTAGTCATAAAGTCTAAGGATTTGAACCCTTTGATATAAAGCTTACGTTCCCACGTGTCGTCGGAAATAAGTTTAAGATATTTCATCGTCGAGAATAAAGGATTCAGAATAAGTTTTAGAGAGGACAAGGCAACCAAGTTTCTCAATATATAGGCAATCCTAACTAAAGGCATCAAGTTGCACATCAAGAGGCCCTCCTTACAAGTAGCATTATGTAGCATGCAACAAGATATATTACCAAGATAATAAAGATTTTTCTTATGAGGTTCATGCATCAACTATAGTCTAGGTCACCATTTCTAATAACCTAAATCCCTATAGTTATGGGCTCTGATACCAATGTCACACCCCAACCTTAACGGCGGAAACGTCGAGATGTGAGGGTTAAGATTGTTCACAGCCACATAACACTACCATAAATTGTAAATATAAAAAATTCATAAGTTGAAATAAACATTACAACCAAATGTCTCAACAAACAAAAATAAACAAAGTTCAACTTTCAAGTCTCAAGTTATTTTATTCTTTTTCCTAGGTCCAAATCCTAGGTGTAAGCATGCTTCAAAAGATAATCATCAACCTTGTGCATTTCCTGAAACATGTAAAAATAAAATGGTCAACTTTAAAAGTTGGTGAGTTTCCATGGTTAAGCATACATATATATATATAATTATATTTATATATTGTATATATATTATATATATATATATAAAAAAGTTATAAGTAGCAATTCATGTCAATGGTACGAAATAAGCAAGTTATAGATAACATATAGCTACAATCAAACCTTGACCAAGAATATCATTTACAAGTTTACGATTAGCTAAGTGTACTTGGTTCCCATAAGTGTTCAAGAATACGACACTAGGAGCCGGCAATAACCTCGGCTTTAGCACCAAATAGGCTTGTCAAGCCCATAGATCTATGACGTCGCCAGGCTAGCAATAGTTAATGATTGTCAACATATAATTTCATCATATAAAGCTCAAATATTAACAAATAACCATGACAAAGTTTATAGATGAATGCTCGTGCATTTACAAGTATCAAGATGTTTACATGTGCAAGGTTCATAAAGTTAACATGTTTCACCCCAAAAGTGTGAAATAAAGTAAAAAGGGGCATGGAAACTCACCTTATATATATAAGATGATAACAAAAATTAAACGGCGTTCAACGATTTCTTTTACAAGATACCTAAATGTATATATTCCAAGATTAAGTTTAACAACAAGATTAACGATTAAACGTGAACTAGGGTTCAAGTGGAGTTTGGGGTTTTTGACAAATAAATAATTTTAACAAAGGGTCCGCTTATATTTTGGGATTCAATGAAAAAGAAAATAAATATACTATTTAAGTATTTTAATATAAAGAAATAAATGTAAATCATCTATAATAACTAGTAAAGTTTAAATAAACTTTTATAATTATTTAAAATAATCATGATTTAATCAATAATTTAAGGTAACGTTTGGATCAATATAATTTATTGGTTTAAACTATCATTTTAAAGTCCATTTTATAGCTAATACTAGAATGATTTTTTTTTTTTTTGTCATATTGTTTTATTAAAAAAATATATTAAAATTACAGAAAATATTGGGGTAACTAAAAATATTTTTTAGTCATTAAAAATGATTTTTATAATTTTTTATAAATTTTCTGGACTTAAATAGGTTAAAAAAACGAGTTTTACAAAAAATGGGGGGGTGCCGGGTTCGAACCCGGGACCTCAAGGATAGGAAGTGATGTGTTACCATTAGGATGGGGCGCCTATGCCTGTTAGGAAATGGGTTTTAATTCACAAATACAAAGAAAACCCCCAAACCATATGAACCCTAGAACGATTTGAACCAAATTGAAGATTAATTCGTTACTGTTACGCTAATGATCATGGGGCTTTTGTTCCCCATGAAAAATCGAGTATGTAGGTGGGTAAATTACCCGGTTTAAGTCGAATTGATGATAAGGAAGACGAAGAACAGGCCCGACCGAAGCTATAATCAATCGATGTGCAAATGATGATGATAACCAAATTCGTTGCACAGAAGCTTCTATTGGTCTCGATGATTAAAAGCCCTTTATCAATTTCACTTAATAATGACCGAGGTTGAAGAACACTAATGTGCAGGTCGCGATGAAGGGGATGATCGAATGTGATGTTCGTGTGAGTTTCAGGTGAAATTGAGATTGATAGAATTAGGATTTGTTAAACGTTCGATTATGATACATTTAATTGATTATTATTGAGTTTTAATGTTCGACGGCTCTATGATTGAAAGCTTCGGTTATTCAAACCAATTGTGGTTCCATAACCGACGTCTAAACGCATTAAGGTGCGTGTTCAAGTTCGAAACGGTTGCGCGATGTATGGTGTGGTTTAATTGAGTTAAATTCGGGTATATCGACCGATTGGGGGTGGCCGGAGCTCGGCCGAGCTCCACCGGAAAAATCGGGGTGTTTGGGGTTGGGTTTTACAATTTACACCTTTGGTCCCTGAGGTTTTAATATTACACCTTTTAATCCAAGTTTTATTTCTAGTTTAAACTAAATTACTGTTTTAGTCCCTGTAGTTTACATATTATTATTTTATAACAGAAGTTTAATTACAAATTTTAAACTTGTTTGTTTTCATTTATTATCAAGATTAAACACCTTCTTAGTATTATTGTATCATTTTATTATTATTACTAATATTGATATTTTCTTTATGTTTATTATTATTATTATTGACAATATTAATTATCCACGACATTAAATTACATCAAGAATTTACAAACGAAACCTTGGAATTGTATTAATAACAAAACGAATCCTATAAGAAATAACGGGATTAATAATGACTACTTAACAAATACACGAGAGGTCACAGTGGTCGGTGGCGGCGGCGATGATGGTGGCTGGTTGCGGTCGTTGGTGGTGTGGTGGGTGAGATGAAAGAAAAAATAACACAACTGAAAAAAGTTTAAATAATGGCATAATAAAGTACATAATTGGTCCTTTAAAAGTTGATGAAATGACATAATTAGTCCTTAAAAATAAATTGACTAAAATGCCCTTGGAGTTAATAGAAAAAACTAACGATATTAGTGGGTTGGAGTTGATTGAAACGAATTGCAAACCACAGGGAGCAAAATCACGATTTTGAAATGTTGAAAGAAAATCGTTATTTCGACCAAACCACATGGAGCAAAAGTGAGGTTTACTCTTATATTAATATGGTGGTCGTTGAAATTTTGCAAGAGACAAACAGTTTGACAAAATATGTATTTTTTTTAGAGTCAATTACGCAAATGGTTCCTTTGGTTTATCAAAAATACAAGGTTTGGGTATTAAGGGTTTTTGTAACAAGTTAAGGCATTATGTTTTTAATTTTAACGAGAATGGGACTAAGACTAACAGCCGTTAATTTTTCTGTTAAATTTCATTAATATGACTAAATTACCCTCGAGGGACTACTTTTGTAATTATATATCTCTTTTTTATCCAAGGACCATTTATATAATACCATAACTTAAAAAAAACCCAACCGCCGCCCACCATCCTACCCACTATCTCTTTTAATAAATCAACCACCTAGCCCGTTCACAACCACCGTCGTACCGACCATGGCTACCCCACCCCCCACCACACCTGGCAATACCAATAACAAAAAACCCCAACACACCCAATGTCGTTTCCCTCCCACTACCATTTAGATCACCACGACTGCTAAATCCACCAACGCCACCCACCATCACCTTGGTTGCACCCTTCCTTCTCCATCCAAACTCATCCGACGACACCATCACAACCAGATCCAAACACATCACTAGTTCCCCCCACCTCCCATGATGTGTTTAAAACCCTAAAACCCAAATTAACATTATCTAATTAGAAATTCTTGACTTAGGGCTTGTTGGCAGTAGTGGTGGTTTAATGGAGATGAAGCGACGATAGATAGGCCATGGTGATGATGATGAGATGATGATGATAATTGTGAGATGGTGGTGATGATGAAGATGGCGTTGATGATGACGCTGTTTGATTTAAAGAGAGATGGTGCTGATGAGGATGATATGACAGGTTGGTGGTCGGCGATGAGGGCTGGCGGTGGTGGCCGCGATGGGGCACGGCGGTGGGGGCTAGCGGTGGTGGTTAATTATTGAATATATACACACATAGTGTGTGTGTGTGTATATATAGTATGTGTTGTATATATAGTAAATTACTAAAACACTCCCTTATATATACTGGACGACACAAATAGCCCCTTTAGCTACATTAGTAATCGTTATAAAATGAAAAGACGAAAATACCTTAGGTTTAACAGAAAGTTAACTTCTGTTAGTGTTAATACCTTAATTCGTTATAATTCGAAAACACAATACCCCAATCTGTTACAAAAACCTTTAGTATACAAACCTGTTATTTTCAACAAACCACATGGACCATTTGCGTAATTAACTCTTTTTTTATCATTAATATCTTATAGGGCTGTTCACCAGCCGAACCGAGCCGAGCCAGGACAAACTTGAACTCGGCTCGTTTCTAAACCAAGCCAGCTCGGATCGGCTCGGATTTAAAACCGAGCTAGAAATTTGAACTCGAGCTCGTCTTGGTTTTAAACCGAGCTCGCTCGGCTCGATTTGGTTAGGCTCGAATTTAAAAAGTAAATTTAATACAAACATATAATTCAAAACCCGTTTAACAAAAGTAACTAAACCCATTTAACATCTAAGTGGTACAATAATTCAAAACATTCAACACACCTACTTCTCTTGGGTTCGAGTACATCTAGTTTACAAAATATCAACTCCAATAATAAGTTTGATTGGGTTACAAAAGATTTAATTTTAAACTTTGGACTTCGTCTTAGACCGTCACATCGAAGCTTTGATCTTGACATAGAGTCACCCACTTATTCTTCAGTTTTACCTAATGCAAATTAATCATAGAAGTTAGTAGTTAAAATAAGAAGTTGTAAAATTTGATTATGTATTTAAGTCCTAAATATCTCAGCAACAAAAACTCTAATAATAAGTAGATCCACTCTGTTTTGCAATGCTGTACAGCTTCTTTTTACACACAATATTGCACTTTTGAACCTTGTTTATGACACTCACTCATACATCATATTATCAGACAATTGAGAGATTAAAATAAATGCATATAAAGCATATTAAGTATATCTGTACATCACCTTAAGGTTATATATCACATTATAACATATTTGGTTTGCTCCATTTTAAACACTATAAGCAACTAACATTTATTTAGGTAGAATTTTCAACAAAGTGGATAGCTTTCAATAGAGTAAATACCTTTCTATTCGGTTGTAAAATCATTTACCGGGATCTTAATTTCCAAATTTTCCTCCTCCTTTGCAGATTGCTAAGCAAAAAACAAAAACAATACAAAAATTAGTACAATGTTTTTAAAGGTAGAATAAGACTCTCTTTGTTGTTTTATCACCTTTTGCCCTTTGTGGATGCATTGTTGTTTTATCACCTTTTGCCCTTTGTGCTCTCCTTCAACACCTACAAAATGATCCCAAACTTCTGATGAATTCTTCCTTTTGAAAAATCTTTATTTGCATCATTTAAACCTTCCCATCTGCTGTATCTCTTAATTCATCAGCCACATCAACACTCTCTTTGTCACTTGGACCAACCTTTGATGTCCCAATTCCACCAACTGATTCTTTCAAAGAAGACATCCTATAACATATTAAAACAATCAGATTAGTATAAGAAATCTAAGTAACAAGCATAAGAAAAAAGACATCATTATAACAATTATCATTTAACTAAATCAAGGATAACATTTAATAAAAAGTTACCCTAACAGAACATACTAATAAAAATTAGCATTAGCATCATCCAAATAACAAGCATTGTTGTAATACAAACCTAATATACCGAAATACATACAAAGGGTTCGATCATACCGTCGTGGCAATGGCGTTCGGCGGAGTTTGAAGTGGGAATGGCGATGGTGATGGATCGCTGAGGTGGTGGTTGATTGGTGTAGCAGTGGCGGACTGGCGTTCGACGGTAGAGTTGGTGGGTTTGGCCGTAAGTTTGAAGGATAGGGTTTTTAGGGTTTCAATTTTTTCTCTGGAAAATGAGAATTTGGGATTTGGGAATGGAGTTGGGGACTTGGGGTTATGGGGTCTGAGAAAGTGGATATGAAAATGAAATTCAATGTTTCAAATATTTTGAATTGTATAAAATTTATGCATATATATAATATTTTTATATATAATGTATACTATTAAAAATGTTATATATTATGCATAAAAATAATATATACTATTAAAAATGTTATATATTATACATAAAAATATATACAACTAAAATAATCCGAGCCAAACCGAGCCGAGCTAAATAGCGAGCCAAACCGAGCCGGCTCGCTTCGGTACGAACCGAGCCGAGCTTAGCTCGGTTTCATACCGAGTCAGCTCGGTTCGGCTCAATTTCAAACCGAGCTCTTTCGACCGAGCTCTTCCGAGCGAGCCGCGAGCCGCGAGCCGCGGACTATTTGGACAATCCTAGTATCTTACAATTGTACACTTCTTGAGACTTTGTTTCATGCAGTCATACCACCACCATGAGTGGCACCTTGAAGACGAAGACAAAGGCACCATGCATGTTTCTCTTATAATTGTATTGATGAAGTACGAGCTTATTTTTAAACGTTACTTCAAGCATCTTATTTTGTACGAGCCAAGCAAGTTTTAACAATAACCATCACATTTAAACAAACTCGCTGAAAACTTAATTTTACAAAATCAAATATCATAAAACTTTGGACCAAGCTCTTGTTAAAGATCTTAAATGTCGATACGAGTCATTTAAGCACTAGTGGTCTAGTGGTAGAATAGTACACTGACACGGTACAGACCCGGGTTCGATTGTCGACTGGCGCAATATTTTTGTTTATCAGTGTTTGCTTTTACAAGCAAACACTATTTTAACTGTCCTGGAATGTAATAAAACCAGTATTTATAACAACTGAAGTTGGTATTTTACCCTCAATCGCAAACGCAGATTTTGATTTCAACAAGATTTCCGTACATAAACGAGCACATAAAAATTAAAGCATGCTCGATGTAAGTTTGCGCATCCAAAACACGAATTATGGTTGTGGCCTTTGGTTCATATTGAACGTTACTGTGAGATGATATTGACTAGGAAGCCCAGAACAAACGAGCCACACGTGTGGCTTGAATGTAGCGAAGAAGATAAATTTAAAACAATTATTTATGATGGGTCGATTAAGGTAATGTTAATCTTTAATTTTTAGCCCTAAGTTTTGGCAACACCTTATTTTTATTATGGTATTTAGCAGGTATATACTCTAAAAATAACCATTTGTAAAAATACACGCTCGATAAAGAACAACATTTCTACACCTATGTAATCACCATTTAAATGTTAATAATGTTTTCTTAAATAATCGATGTTTCTGTAAGACACGCATATTAATTAAGCAAACCTGGTGCATAAGACTCTCACATGCACAGGATCTGAGGAGTGTCAGGCCAACTTGGACATGATGCTTAATAAGGATACAACTTAAATGCCTTTTCAGCATAAGAAGTCTATCTTGCAGCCCCTCGATTGCTCTATCATTCTGATGTTGATCGATTTCATGGACCGAATAAGAAGTGGCCTGGATACCACCATCTTCAATGTCATCAAACAACAGAGCTGCTTCCACGAACGTTTCTGCATACGTAAATTGTAAACGACCTAGGCTTAAATCAAGACAAAATTGAATATCATCAGTATCAGCTCTTTTTATAAAATTTTAAAATGTATTTGGCTGATCCAAAATAACACATGACATATGCGTAGAGAATATGGAAAACAAGATAATCACATAAATTAGTCTATAAAATCTTTAACACAAATTAATTAAAGCATCGTACACAAGAAGCTTTGAATTCATCACTATAATTTCAAAGATGACACATGTTCAAGCATGTTGATCGATCACACAATGGAGGTTTAGGTGGGCAACCGAAACATATTGACTTCTTCGGTTGGCGAGCGGCTTTAGATAGACTACCAACAAAGATGTGATGGGGGTAAAAAGTCACACAACCGACCACAAAGGTAGACAATATGCAGCGGAATATATAAAACCTCGTTTGGTCAAAACTTCCCCTGACCTGAATAACCTGTGAGGATGGAAACAAATAGGGTATACAAATACAACAACAAGAGAAAACCAAATTTTAGTGTGGAAAACCTCTCAAAACGAAAGTAAAAACCACGGGATTACCAGAGCCGCTTTAAATTCACCATCACCAAAATCAGCAGTACAAAAGTCTTCTCTTGGTATACTAAAGACATACAACAAATATCATATACTTGAAATCAGTTAACATCAAGCAATGAAATCAAACAAAGACATAAAAGAAGAAAAATATTCAAAACTACAGCTTCAAACAGAACCTGTGAAACCCGACTTCCGGACGTGATTAGAACAATTCACCGTTGGATAAGGTGTCCCATGTGTTGTGAAGATGTGTCCAAATTTCACAACGATCTAACGGTTCAATCTTAGGGAAACAACCGAACTCTACATCCAGTTCAAAAAGTGATCACAGGAATCCCCCTCTTTTTGTCTACTCTCTTGTTACTGTCTGCTGAATCAAGTGCTCCTACTCTATTTAGCACTTCAACTCCTAATCTCTCTATATGAAGGGGTGTGTTTTCGGACCCGAATACTTGTGTGTTTTGCAGTGATGTTACTAAAACGTTGGAACATATACTCGTACAATGCACATTCTCAATTAAGGTAGGTTCAAATCAAATCATGGTTCAAAGCCTATCCTTCTTATGGGTAGTCGTAGAGAGGTCTTGTTATTTCCCAACTCATTATCAGTTACAACATCTCATGATAAAATGTTATTAAAACAAAATTTCTCACTAATGTTGGTTCATATGGCGAGCTCAAAACGTTGTGATTTGAACCATAAAAACACATCTATCCAGTGGCGAAGGATAGTAGGGGCCGGGGGGTGGGGCGGTGGGGGAGGCGGCCCCCCTCTTTTTTTGTCAGCGGTGTGTGTAAATTTTTATATAAATATCGAGTTCGCCCACTATAAAAAAATTAATTTCGCCCCCGCTCCTCGCTACGAGAGTGTCTATCCAAAGATTAGTCGAATAAGTAAAGGCTAAATTATATTTATAGCTTTTTTAATAGAGCAAAGTATCTCCATGTCAGATGGGAAGTTTGATGTAATTTGAGTGTTTCTAGTTTATTCTAAGATGTTATGTGGTGTAACATGTATTATGTTGTGTAGGGCAGCAAACGAACCGAACGAATACGAACAAGGCCTTGTTCGTGTTCGTTTGTTAAGAAATATATTTGTTTATGAACTGTTCACGAACACTTACCGAACGAGATTCTTTGTTCGTGTTTCGTTCATTAAGAAAATGAACATGTTCCTGAACTGTTCACGAACACTTACCGAACGCAAATGAACACAATCATAAGCAAACGAACACAAGCAACTGTTCATGAACATGACGAACATAAAAAGCTCATGAACGCAAACGAATACGAATGATTATAGATTTATTTTAGAATAAACTTTACATTTATATTACAATATTACACAAAATTAATCAAAATAAACAAGTACTTAACATAAATATAAAAAAATACTTGATATAATAGTCATAAAAATAACTGACACAAAATTAAGAATATAAACGAACACATTAACGAACATAAACGAACTCATTGTCGAACGTTCACGAACGGACATTAACGAACATAAACGAACACATTATCAAACGTTCACGAACATAAATGAACGAACACGGCTCGTGTTCATGTTCGTTTGTTTAACTAAACGAACGAAATTTTCTTATTCGTGTTCGTTCATTTACTAAATGAACGAACATAAACGAACTTCCCGCCGAACGATTCACGAACTGTTCGTTAACGTTCGGTTCGTTTGCAACCCTAATGTTGTGTGCTCTTCTAGAAGTTATTTCATAATATAATATAACCTTCTTTGCTTAAAAACACTAAGATGAAAGCCCTCACCCAAAACCCCATTTTCATATCTTTTTACAAGCTTAATAAAGTGTCTTTGTTTGGTCAACATTTAAGTCTTTAAATTATAAATCACTCTACCCACTACATAGGAACCCATTTTTTTTATCTTTTCTTTGACCAGCCTTTAAAGTTTTTGGTTAAGCTTTAGTTTTAAAAATACTAACAATAAGAGGAAGAAAAAAGTATGTTAAAACACTGCAAATTTAAACGCTGATTATTATTTTAACAAGTATATAATAATATATGGAAGCAATGTTCTCATTCATTTGTGGTAAATTATTAAATACAAGAGGATAGCTAAAAAGTAGAAGCTATAACAAAAGAATAGGACTAATCTAACTATACTATTCTATCACTAAGATATAACAATTTAAAATACAAATTCAATGTTAACTAGCTGGGATGGGATCCGGTTTGGGTTTAATATGCCCTCGCAAGATGGACGATCGATCGAGAAGTCCAATCTTGAAGAGGAGATAAAGGTAGCGTTGTTGAGGAGTGGCTTAGTTAATGCATCAGCTAGTTGGTCATCGCTTGCAATATGAGTAACTCGTATAGATCCGTCATGAACTTTTTCACAAACAAAATGAAAGTCTAATGCAAGATGTTTCATGCGAGTAATGAGGTGCACTTAAATTATCACAAAAGATAGTTGGGGTTATAGTGGACTTATATCCAAGTTCCGACATTAAAGATATAACCCATTGTACTTCGGTTGTGGTAGTTGCTATAGCCAGAAACTCTGCTTCAGTGGATGAACGAGCCAACGTAGGTTGGCGTTTAGAGCTCCAAGAAATAGGGTTGTTACCAAGATAAACAATGTAACCTGTGGTGCTACGATATGTTTGTTGTCACCCGCCCAATCAGCATCGGTAAATGCATGAAGGTGTAACGGAGAATGTCGTTTAAGGAGCAATCCGTGATGGATAGTACCATGTAGATATCTCAATAATCGCTTAAGGGCAGCCCAATGATGATCAGTAGGTAAGTGCATACATTGGGATAGTTTGTTCACGGCAAAGGTAACATCCGGACGGGTTAAGGAGAGATACTGAAGTGCACCCACAAGAGCTCGGTAATCGTTGGGGGACGCTAAGGGTTTGCCATAATGTTTAGTAAGTAGTTCTGTTGTGTCATTGGGGTGGAAGCCGCTTTACAATACTCATGTTAGCACGTTTAAGAATATCAAGAATATATTTAGTTTGAGAAAGGAAGAGACCATTGAGTGAGAAAGAACCTCAACTCCAAGGAAGTAAAAAAGTTTACAAGATCTTTAAGAGAGAAACGGGTAGCAAGAGAGGTGATAAAGGTATTTACTAGTGAAGTATTTGGGCCGGTGACGATGATATCATCAACGTACACAAGGATGTAGATGGGAGAAGGAGTAGAATGATTGACAAAGAGTGAAGAGTCTGAGATTGTTGGTTTGAAATGGACTGAAAGAAGAAAGTGTTTAAGTTCATCGTACCAAGCACGCGACGCTTGACGAAGACCATAAATGGCTTTATGAAGTTTGCAAATGTGGTAAATTATTAAATACAAGAGGATAGCTACAAAGTAGGAACTATAACAAAAGACTAGGACTAATCTAACTATATTATTCTATCACTAAAATATAACAATTTAAAATATAAAATTCAAATGTTAACTAGCTGGAATGGGATCCGGTTTGGGTTTAATATATAATACAGAAACAAACTAAGTAAAGGAAAAAATATGCGGTGACATGCTTGTAATACTCACATATATACAATAAATTTAGGTGGTTAATGTGTCTTACAGTTTGTTGTTACAAACCATAGTGTATTCTATTATAATCTAATATGTTAGTTTTCTATTTTTAAGGCATTTTATATACCAACAATTCAACATTCACAAAATATACACATATACAATATGCATTTAAGTAATACTAGCAGCATATGAGAACATCCCAATGACAGTTTTTTGAGTTTTCTTGATTTCGATGAGTTTAGTAATATAAACACTTGAATTGTTGTGGATATCTACACATGTTTTAGTAGTTTGTTATTGTACCGTTATGGTATTGTTATCAAATATATAGTATTTGATAGGTCGTGGATATCAATTAAAATAAAAACGTAAATGCGTTAGAATAAAATTATCGAATGTAGAACATTTAATTATGATCACTGGTACGTGACTATTAAATTTGATAACGCTTTCATTACATAATAAAAAAATTAAGTCGCTAAAAACATAAAAAAATTACTAAAGTCATTTTTTACCAAAATACAACTTGGATAGCGCTTTCCTTATCATCTGAAATATCAATCCAAGCACGTACAAAACAGATTATGAAACAAAGAAAGTATTATCTTAAAACAAACAAAAAAAGTATTATTTTAAAACAACTTCGGTTTAGTTAAAGTTTATATCAAAATATATATAAAAAATGTGTAATTATATATAGAAAAGCTAATAAACAAAAACAACTAAAATCAATTTTGATGATAAATCAATATATTATTAAAAATAATAATAGTAGACAAACTCACATATTTTCTCAGAATCACGTGCGTGAGTCTAATCATAAACTCACACAGTGACAAATCCATAGAGTGACGGATCCAAAATCTTTTGCCAGTGAGGAAAAAACGTGTTAGTTAAAATATATTTGTTGAAATGGGTCAAATAATTATGTTGTTAATATAAATAAACTAATAGTCGGAGATGTCGACCAATTTACGTATGTAAACATAAACGTATTACATCCTGTGTACGAAGGATGAAAATTTTTCAATCCAAACCTGTCTAGAACTCTACCCACCCCATTCTAGCCGTCTATCTCGTGAGTACTAGGCCGGTTTCATAAATAAAGAGAATTAATAATGTCTTAACGCATGTATGTGATCGTTTGGTGGTCTGTTTTCAATTTTTGTATGCCTTGAGCATGTTATTGTATTTTAGAATAGGTTGTCCATTTGTCCATTCAATGAAATTAGAATCAACAATCAAGATACGATAATTAATACATAAAAATAACGATCAAAATTACTAAATTAGAAAAGTTAAACATAAAGGAAACAAAATCATCAATTTGGTCAAATCAAGTAAATAAATTTCAACAAGAGTTGTTGAAACCTAGAATTTTGATATTCCGATTTAAGACCTCGTGACACGGAAAAGTTGATTTCGATTTTGGTTTCAAGACCTGAAACCTACGATTATGAAATGAGAATTTGAATGGAACCAATCAATTTAATTCTTCATTTTTGGATTGAGTTTGTAAGAGCCTGCTAAGTTATTGTTAAATAAATCAGGATGTGTCCAATGATTTTCTCTTCTAATTAACACTAACAAGTAACTTTGAGTGGGTGCAGCATGTGCCCCCTCAGCCTAAAGTCCATCCGTCCATGGACTTACAATTCACCGCACCGTGCGAGGGTGCGCGTTGCGCCTGTGGGTGTGAGTTGACACGGACACTCACGGTCACCACGCACGACGACATACCAAAATACCCTTTTTGTGGATGTTCTAATATGTCGTTAAAAAGGGTTTAAAATGGTGGCTCATGTTATGACTTGTGTCCACGTGTCTTAAATATTATAAGTGTAAAAACGACAAATAAAGTGGTTCCCAGGTGCGGCGTTCGGCGGAATAATAGTTGTTTAAACCTTTGAAGACCAAACTATCACCGTTTGGACCCACAAAACTTCGAATCATTACGCACGAATGGTCATATGATAAGAAATATATGATATGAAAACTATTTTAATAAACTTGAGATGTCACAAATGCTAGGAATGGCATTAAAAATTTAGCTCCAGCCCAAAATTGGATAGGATTAAGGCTGTTTAGAGACGAGACCACATGAATCGAGCTGAACAAAGGTTTAGTCAAATGGTTTGGTTTATAACCGAGCAGTTTGGTTTCTCTCGGTTTCATATCAAAATCTAGTTTAAGGTTAAAAAAATACAAACCGACTTGGTTTGGCTAGGTTTGTCAATTATTCAAGATTAACGACTCGCGAACTTAACAATTTAATAAAAAAAAATAAGTTCAACAAAGTATAAATTTGTAATGGAAATTAAGTTTTAACTTAAATTCAAATGTTCAAAACACGGTTAAACCTACGTCTCCAAGTCCATTGTGACCATTTCCATGTCCACCAATACAAGAATTGATTTTCAACTCTTTATCGAATTCTTGTGGCGTCAGTTTGCGTAGAGACTGCCGGACTATGGCTTGGAGACTTCCAAATGTGATAGGGTTATGACATGTAGTAAGTTGAGACCTTGAGATTTGAAAATGATTTTGATGAAAAAATGATTTTGATCTTGAAAGAACCAAAAATTAGGCACTTGGATGCGGCGTGCTGGGAGAATTATTACGCTCATCGCGGACTATGACATTAACGTGTTAAGTTACATAAAAAAACTTATGAAGTTACGGTGACTCAGCCGGTTTTGAAAACAGTTAGATAACATATTAAAGTTCTTTCGATCTGTATCAATCTAGCTCATTTCTTACGGTATCAATATGTTACCATCAATTGATGTGACATATGATACCAAAAAAACCTATATATTAAATACAATCCAGTTTTTAATAAAATTAGTCGAGAAGTCAAGAGAAAAAATTTAACACAACCATAAATAAGGTTTGAAAAAAACAAACAAAATTTATCGAAGAAAATTCAACTTAGTAAAAAAAATTAATGGATTAAAAGCGCATATTATATATATAACAGGGGTAAAATTGAAAGAAATATTAGAAATTTAAGGTGGCAAAGTTAAAACTTTAGAAACTTAAGGGTTAAACTTCAAAATTAAAAAGCTTGAGGGCCAAAATCATAAGGTAAAGTTGAAACTTGAGTGTTAAATTTAGAAATTTTACCTGAGGGCCAAAATTATAAATTTGATCCACGGACCTTTGTTTTTGTGAGTTAGAGCATTCACAGGCCATTCTCTATATATCTATGAGTGCGTTCTTTATATTATAGAGGATGATTATAAGCGGTTGTGAGTGGAGGATAGAGAACATGTTACTGTTTATCTTTATATTTGGTGAAACACTGTTCATCTCTATTAATTTTTTAATATTTGTTGAAAATGGTTGTGAGTAAAGAAGAAAGAAAATGTAATGATAAATGTATAAAAATATTATTTAATTGAAAAGAAAAGAGAAAAAATAGTAATTTTTAGTGTAATTATAAAGATGAAGATGAAGAGTAAGTTGTGAATGCTCTTATATAATGTCGAAGGATTGAAAGCAATTCTTTCTTAATTTAATTCTTTATATTTTCTAACCGAACATGTCGTCTCTCAAAAATTAGTTTGTAATTCTAATGTATTCTATAACTAAACGTGTAAACTTTATAATTTAGATTCTAATTTTTTAAAATTTAAGCAAAAACCAGTATGAGTTTTCTTCATGTTACTTACTATAGCTACTAAATATCATGTTTATTAATCGATAACTTTCAAAACAGAAAACATGAAAGTCAAAGATAAGCGTAAGAACTATTGATTCCAAGAAGATATGTGTGCTCATTGCAATTATTTTGTACGTCATTTAGAATATAATATACAAATGTATTTTTTGTTTTTACCAATCTTATATTTTTCTAACTAAGAGCACTCACATTTAAGTCTTATAATCCATTTTATCTTAAAAAATAAGGAAAGCATAAAAAACACACACCATCCTATTGATTATACTTTTCTTTATCCATAAAATAATGAGGATTAGACGTGTGAATCGAATAATGATTTCTCAAGATTACCAGTTTACTATTATTTTCTAAAATTCTTTTGTGTGTGGAACAGATGAAAAATAGTAAAATCGATTAAAATATTATTTAACTAAATAGAGAAACAAAAAAATAAGAGTTAAGAGGTTTTTTAAGAGATGGACAAACTATAGAATTTACTAAGATATGTTTGATACAGTTTAATGAAATGAATGAGATCACAGAATGAACAAAAAAATATAATGAATAAACAAATGAAATAGATAATTACCATTTTAATGTTCTATTTGTTTATCTTGTAAAAATAGAATGAATCATTACATTGTGTCGTATGATAAACAGAAAAAAATAAAGGAATAAAATACAGTGATGATGGTGGGTAGTGGGAACAAATGGTGAAAGTGAGAATGAAAAAAAAATTGATACGGAAAAAAAATCATTTTTACGGTTTTACCTACACATGCCGGCCTTCTCGTGAATGGAAAGCAAAAATAGAAAAATGTTACTACATAGTACTAATCTTACTATCCTAATTTACACCATGATTAATTTACACCAATTCATACGTTAATCTTACCCATCCTAATTTTACACCACAATTAATTTACGTAAACGCGTTATTGACGAATTTGTCATTAAACTTAATCCCCGTCCCAAGACCCTGATTAATTTTTTGTTAGAAATTAACGATAATATTTTTAGTGCTATTTGCCAGAGAAGAACTACCCAACACAAAACAACACATTAAATAATGATGATGGAATAAAGTCATAAACCATCACTACTTGTCTCTTTACAACCCTACATACAAACCTTCTTTGTCTCCCTTCACACCTTTAAAACCCTACTTTTCTCACCATTTTCAAGTCCCCTCGTGTGCAAACATCTTCTTCAACATCACCTACAACTTGCACTCACCACAAAACTTCCAACTTTCTCCAATGGCAACCACCACAGGAAGTGGTTCACCTTGTGGTGCATGCAAGTTTCTCAGAAGAAAATGCACTCCTGATTGCATCTTTGCACCCTATTTCTGCTCCGAAGAAGGCCCGGCTCGATTCGCAGCCATTCACAAGGTGTTTGGTGCAAGCAACGTGTCGAAGTTGTTGCACCATGTGGCGGTGGCCGACCGCTGTGAGGCGGTGGTCACCATTGCTTATGAAGCTCAAGCTAGGATCAAAGATCCTGTTTATGGCTGTGTGTCACATATATTTGCCTTGCAACAACAGGTATAAACAATGAAAATGATTAGAATTCTTAATATGCAATTATAAGAAGTAAATTTTCATGTTATTATATAGTTATATACTTTCCCTTTATGGTTGTATACTTAGATTTTGAAGGTCTTTATGAACTACTATAGGCTATAGCTGACTTGGCTATTGTAGTTAATAAAGATGTTAAAAGTTTCTAATTTTAGTCAAAATTGATTAACTTTCTTCAAATAAAAAGAAAATAATCGATCAACAAATTTTATTCTAGATTTGTTCTTTGATAAACTGCTATAAGATCGAGTATTTTCACTAGTATTTATGATCACAAATCGGTCACAAATCATCTTTTATGATTCATATGCAATTGAAAATGCGGTGGCAAAGACCTCTCTAATAGTTCCATTTGCGGCCGGACTAGACATTTTTAAATTGTAAAGTATTTATGTTTTTAAAATTTTGGTAACCGTATTGAGACCGAGTTGAAACAGTCATAAATTTTACAACTGTTTTGCATCCGGATTGATGGTGGTCGCTTATTCTGCGGCCATTGTGATTTCAGTCGCAAATTGGTTGCTATGTTTGCGACCTATCTTTTTGAAATTCCTCATTTATTTCATTTATGAACCATGATTAATCAATCCTTTCTTCACTTTTTGACCAATTTGATGAAACTTTAGGTTGCATGTTTACAAGCCCAATTGATGCAAGTTAGAGCTCAAATAGCACAAGGGTGCAGGGACTCAAGAAACATTGAAAACCAATGGTCTGCAAACATGGCTGGAGCAATGTCATATCAGAACTACATGAATGCAGCAAATTTCATGAACTTCAACACATCTCCACAAAGTTCAATGGAGTCTATCAATCACAGCAATGAAGGAATGTCGATTCACGAGATTCAAAGCCGAAACTATCATGATTATGATGATCATGGGTTCTCCGAGAAGGGACTTTCTGAGAGTGATTTGGGTGAGCTTCAAGAACTTGCAGTGAGAATGATGAGGAACTGATGTAAGATTAGATGTAGTTTGCTGATTTTGAGATCAAAGATATGTAATGTTATGGAATCAATATATGTGTATATAGAGTTTGAGTTAGAGGTGAATTAGAATTGAAAGACTATAAAGCATGCATCTTGATAAGTTTCTTGAAATTGTTCATGGTGAAACCCTAATTTTGAAAACTATATATTACATGGGGCTTTTGAACATGATTAATGTTTTTATCATATCTCTTGAGTTTAAATTGAGCGGAATATAGTTTTTAAGGTTGTGCTAAGCGTACATCTCTTCAAAATTACTTGTTAACTTGTCACGTCTATATAATCTCTAGAACATTAATACTTCTAACGATGGGCCAAGTATGTATTTCCAACTCTTAGATAATAGTTTCATGATGTAAACGATCGATAATTGACGATACCGTGATGGTTATATATCAACGTAATTAGTGGAGAACTATCATTTCTCATCGAGTCTAACAAACATATAATTACTTAGTATTATGCGGTAAGATCTACTAACTCACTTTCTTTTTTATCTGTTAGTCTTGAGAACATCCACATTCATAAGTCTAAGATCTATATCTACAAATTGAAATGAACTTGTAAAATTGATCGGTTTAGCATAAAGAGATTCATCGTCCGCTTCATCTTAATTGTTATTTGAATAAGTAAAAGTTTTGTCTTGGTCCTAATGGAGATAACATTTTTCTATTGTATGTCCATGCATGCTACTATACAAGTAGATGACTTTTACTTACAAGCGCTTTCGTTAGAAATATGTTGATATAAGTGGTTTGTGTTTGTAGCGGTTGCTGGTAACGTGTTTTAGAATCGGCATGTTAACTTACTCATAATAAGTGATTTTATCCATTCTAAGTATTTTAGGTTCGGATTAATTTATTAAAAGTCACTTTTATTTGTGTCACACCCTCAAAATCCGCGTGCGGGGTTTTACCGCGAGGCGCGTGACATACCAGGATCTCAGTCATTAGTTCTCAAGAACGACTCTATATGATTAATAAACAAAACTAAAGTTAACGTTTAAAATACTGCGGAAGCGTTTTTTTTTAAAACCAGAAAACCCAAAACAAGCAGTATGTAAAGAGAATGCGCAAAACATACGCGCCCCAAACACAATTTTTTAATATGAAAATAATCCCAAATTTGTAAACAAGGCAAATGTAGACAACTCAACAATGCTGACGTGCGTGCTCCTAGGCAACTGGCAACCTTAACCTGATAATAGCATACTAAACAAGTCAACACATGGTTGGTGAGTTCAAGAGTTTGCGTTAATAAGTAAACCGATAAACAGTTTTCAAATCATAAGTAGTGTATTGCAATAGATAGCTAATTTATTAATATAAAAATATTAATCATAGTGATTTCGCGATAGAAGCTGACTGTGTTGCGTTTGGTGCCTCCCGTCACGACTTACCAGGTCGTGACAAATATATGTTAGGACAAAATTGCACCCGTATGACCTCGAGTCACACAGGTGGGGCTCGTCAGACCCAGTAGTACTACCCAAAATTTCCCCGCTAGTCAATATTAACAATCCGAAAGTGTAAGGACTTTCCATGGTAAACAGCACTATATCAATATTATACACACTCATATAAAAGCGTTTGTGATCAACAGTATGCTATCTCCCCCAAAAGAGATTATGTAAAATGAGTGGGGCAAGAACTCACCTGATGCGCGCAAGAATTTACTTAGAGCTTAACTTGAAAGAAAGAGGGGAAAGAAACCTTCAAATGTCACCTAGAACACAAGAGTACATAAGCACGTGTACACAGAATCAATATGAAACCCTAAGTGCTCTACAAACCAAGAAACTCAAGGTTTAAGAAATACAAGACACATTTGACCCAGTTGACCCGTTTGACCCGTTGGTGACATCATAGGTGATAATTCGTTAATACTAACACAACAGCATATCATACATGATCAACATACAACTTGATTACATATAGCACTTCATTAACCACATGTACTACCTAGATCCTCATACAACTAGATATCATACAAGTCATGCGAATCTCAACTATTATCATGCTCAGCATAACTATAACATAACTAATACTCCATACCATGATTTTTCCACAAACAGGCCAAAACAGGTAACAAACCAAATCAACGTTCATATAACCTAAACAACACATTTGATCACCTTAGAAACCATCCATGAACACACTAGCATGGTCCTAATATCCCAAACATGCTCAAATCATCCAATTCAAGGATTTGCACAAATAAAGTTTCCCTTTTGGGAAAGTTCATCCCAAATTCATCGAACTCACACTACATTCATGAATTCATCAATTATATACCAATTCAAGTCCATGACAATATCTAGACATGATCAACAACACCTAATCATCATGATTCATCAACATTCAACACCAAAAGTTACTATTTTTAGCAATCTATGAACTATAACACATCTTCTTGATTTTCAATTGTTCATATCATCAACCTAGCATCTAATCATCATCACAAACACATCCATAACATTCATACATCCTTAAATCATCAATTCATGCAAAATAAAGTTACTATTCTTAGTAACCTATGAACAATGAATCAAAATCCATCTTTCTTGCAAAATTGACGTTAACTAACATGTATACAACTTAACTAGCACCATTACATCATCAAACAACCATATTCAACATCAATTTGATCCAAAATCGCCTCAAACTCTCGGCCAAAGATAATCATATGAACAATCAACCAAAATCCAAACTTTATTGCATACTTGACGTTAATTAGCATGCATTCTATCTAACAAACACATTAACATCAACAAACAAGCATCAATCAACCATCAATTGCAGATTTCGAATGGAACTTTCGGCCAACATGAAAAATCATCAAAAACATGTAAAAATCTAACCTTTAAACGTGTAATGGACAAGATTTGATGTTTCTATCGCGTTTAAAATCCTTGAATCGATCCAAAACCGATGCCAAATGCTTGTTCTTTTGCTTGGATCGCGAATGTGTGGGTGTGTGAATGAAGTCGCGGCCGAATGGGGAATTAGGGTTGGGTTTTGTGTTTTAAACAATATAATTTTGCATAATTACCCTTTAAACCCTTGCATTTTGTATTTTATAAAAATTAGACTCTTTGAATAGTTTTTAAATATTTTTAACTACTAAACACAATTATCATTAGTCACAAATAATAATCATGCATAATTTCCATTGCCACAAAACACACGAAATAAATATACACGTTTCCACGTTACGCGATAAAATTCACAACTAGCATTTAAATCACGTAAACACATAAGCACAACTTGATAATCACGTAACCAGTTAATTATAATTAGTTTATCATTATTAATTATTATTAAGTCACCAACGTTCAACGACAACTAGTGTGTGCTCCCGACACGTGTATGCAAGACTTAACGGAACTAACGGAGTTTGGTAACGGAAAATTACCGGATGTCACATTATCCCCATGTTGAAAGAATTTTCGTCCCGAAAATTACGTTACATGGTGAGTGTTCCATCACTGGTCTACTGCATTGGCACAAGGAAATCGAAATCGTATGAGTTTTGGATGAGTTGTCACATCATCCCCATGTTGAAAGAAATTTCGTCCCGAAATTTAATCAGTACTTCGGCTGGCATCGTCTTTTCGAATAGCTGAGGATACTTATGCTTCATTTGGTCTTCACGTTCCCACGTGAATTCTGGTCCACGTCTCAAGTTCCAACGAACTTTGACGATGGGTATCTTGCTTTGCTTAAGCGTTTTCACCTCACGATCCATCACTTCGACAGGTTCCTCAATGAAGTGTAACTGTTCGTCTACTTGAACTTCTTCCAGTGGTACGACCATCGTTTCATCCGTTAAACATTTCTTTAGATTTGAAACATGGAATACATCATGGATTCCACTCAATGAATCAGGTAAGGCTAGTCGATAGGCCACTGGACCAATTCTTTCCACTATCTCAAATGGTCCAACGTATCTCGGATTTAGCTTTCCTCGCTTACCAAACCGAACTACGCCTTTCCATGGTGAGACCTTTAATAAAACCTTGTCACCTATCTGAAACTCTAAGGGTTTCCGTCGCTTGTCAGCATAGCTTTTCTGTCTGTCTCGCGCTGCAGCCATGCGGTTCCTTATCTGAACAATCTTCTCAGTTGTCTCGTGTACCAACTCAGGACCCGTTAATTGACTATCACCAATTTCAGCCCAACAAACTGGTGATCTACACTTTCTCTCATACAAAGCTTCAAAAGGTGCTGCCTTTATGCTAGTGTGATAACTGTTGTTGTAAGAAAATTCCACCAATGGTAGGTGAACTTCCCAGTTATTCCCGAAGTCAATCACACAAGCACGTAACATGTCCTCCAAAGTCTATATAGTACGCTCGCTTTGACCATCAGTATGTGGATGATAAGCAGTACTCATATCCAATCGCGTACAAAAAAGATTTCTGCAGTGATTGCCAGAAGTGTGATGTGAAACGAGAGTCGCGATCAGAAATAATTGAGATCGGTACTCCATGCCTCGAAACGATCTCCTTCAAATAGAGTCAGTTAATTTCTCCATCTTGTCTGTTTCCTTTATCGCTAGGAAATGAGCAGATTTTGTTAATCGATCCACGATAACCCATATTGTATCACAACCCGTAGAAGTACGAGGTAACTTAGTAATAAAATCCATTGATATCTTATCCCACTTCCACATAGGTATCTCGGGTTGTTGTAGTAGACCAGATGGTTTCTGATACTCCACTTTCACCTTCGAGCAGGTCAGACACTTGCTCACATAAGTAGCTACATCTGCTTTCATGTTAGGCCACCAATAGTGCGCCTTCAAATCATGGTACATCTTGTTAGATCCAGGATGTATAGAATACTTGGACTTGTGAGCCTCACTCATCACCAAGTCTCTCAGGTCTCCGTGTAGAGGTACCCATAGTCTATCCATGAAGTAACGAATTCCATCCGCTTTTACTTCCAATTGTTTTTCCATTCCCCTTAACGATTCAGACCCAATATTTTCTGCTTTCAGAGCTTCCATCTGAGCCTCTCGGATTTGTTCAGGTAATTGCGTACTAATCGTTAGTTGCAGAGCTCGCACTCGTCGAGGTTTAGCAGTCTCTTTTCTACTCAGCGCGTCAGCAACTACATTTGCTTTTCCCGGATGATACTTGATAGCACAATCATAGTCATTCAATAACTCTACCCAGCGCCTTTGCCTCATGTTCAATCCTTTTGCTCAAAGATGTGCTGAAGACTCTTGTGATCGGTGTAGATGGTGCATTTGGTACCGTACAAGTAATGTCTCCAGATCTTTAAGGCAAAAACTACCGCACCCAGTTCCAAGTCATGGGTGGTATAGTTCTTCTCATGAATCTTCAACTGTCTAGAGGCGTAAGCTATCACCTTATCCCGCTGCATCAAGATGCATCCAAGTCCTTGAATAGACGCATCGCAGTAGACTACGAAGTCATCACTACCATCCGGTAACGCTAATATTGGTGCGCTACACAGTTTTTGTTTCAGCAACTGGAAAGCAGATTCCTGATTCTCACCCCATTTGTATGTTGTTCCCTTATGAGTCAAGGCTGTGAGAGGTTGTGCAATCTTAGAGAATCCTTGATGAATCGTCGATAATATCCCGCTAATCCAAGGAATTGTCGTATCTCACTCGGTGTCTTAGGAACAGACCAATTCTTTATCGCTTCAATCTTAGCAGGATCAACATGTATTCCCTTCTCGTTGACAATATGACCCAAGAATTGTACCTCACGTATCCAGAAATCACACTTAGAAAACTTTGCATACAGTTGTTCCTCTCTAAGTAATTCCAAGATCAAACGTAAGTGCTCTCCATGTTCTTCCTCGGTCCTTGAGTATATCAGTATGTCATCAATAAAGACGATAACAAACTGATCAAGATAGGGTTTGCACACGCGATTCATGAGGTCCATGAATACTGCTGGTGCATTCGTCAACCCAAATGGCATGACCAAAAATTCATAGTGACCATATCGTGTACGGAAGGCAGTCTTCGAGATGTCCTCTTCTCGAACTCTCAGCTGATGATACCCAGACCTCAGATCAATCTTAGAGTAATAGCTTGATCCTTGCAGTTGATCAAACAAATCATCGATACGAGGTAAGGGATATCTATTCTTGATAGTAACCTTGTTCAGTTCCCTATAGTCAATGCACATTCGAAATGTACCATCCTTCTTCTTCACAAATAGAACTGGCGCTCCCCAGGGCGACGAACTCGGTCGGATAAACCCTTTATCCAACAACTCTTGTAGTTGGGCGGATAATTCCTGCAGTTCGTTCGGAGCTAACCGGTACGGTGCTCTCGCAATTGGAGCGGCTCCTGGAGTCAACTCAATTTGGAATTCAACTTGACGATGAGGCGGTAATCCAGGCAGGTCTTCCGGAAACACCTCGAGAAACTCACGAACTACGGGGATATCCTCTATCTTCTTTTCCTCGATCTGTTTATCTGTGACGAGTGCCAATATGGCTAGTCGACCCTTTCGTAACAACTTCTGTGCCTTCATAAACGAGATGATGCCTATCACCGCACCACTCCTATCACCTCTGACCGTAAGGACTTCTTCACCAAGGGGAATCCGTATGATCTTCTCGTGGCATATGACTTCCGCTTGTTTATCGGAAAGCCAATCCATGCCTACTACCACATCAAAGCTTCCTAACGTAACAGGCATGAGATCTATGGTGAATGTATGACCAGCAAGCTCTATCTTGCAGTCTCTAAGAATATGCGTTACGTGAATCTGTGTGCCGTTAGCTAACTCTACGGTGTATTTAGATTCTAAGGCTGAGGGCATATCACTTAAAAGACTACAGAACCTAGTGGACACGAAACTTCTATCGGCTCCGGTATCGAATAATACGGTAGCAAAACAACCATTAACCGAAAATTTACCAGTTACTGTTGTAGGATCGTTTAGAGCCTCACCTGAGCCAATGACGAAGGCTCTTCCTTTGGCTCCATTGTTGTTTCCACCATTGTTGTTGCCATTACCATTGTTGTTGTTATTGTTGTTGCCATTGTTATTGTTGCTGTTGTTCCCATTGTTGTTGTTGCCATTACCATTCCTCTTAAGCTGGGGACAGTTGCGTCTGTAATGGCCTTCTTTTCCGCACTCAAAACAACCTTTCGGAGTTTCTTGTGATTGTTGAGGCTTCTTCATCAGTTCACCCCGACAGTCTTTGGCTGCGTGACCAATCTTCCCACAACGTTGGCACTTGAAGTTATCACATCGACCCACATGGTGGTAGTTACACCGGTTGCACTTCGGCTGTCTTCCACCATACCCACCGGGTCCTTGATTTGAGGGAGTCGCCTGGTTGAAGCTTCGATTGTTATCGAACTTCCGTTGCTGTTGCTGACTTTGCTGCTGTTGTTGAGGTTGAGATTGGCTGCTGGATGACGATCCCTTGTTGCTTGAACCATCCCACTTGCGTTTCTGGTCGGGCACGCTTGCCACCGCACCCCGTTTGGGTAACCGTCCTTGCTCAACTGCCTGATCAGTCAGCCTGTGGGCTGTTCGGATAGCTTGTTGTATGGTAGTGGGGTTAGAGGCAGTTACCATACTTTGAATTTCGGGCACCAATCCCCGTATATAATGCTCCACCCTCTTGTGCATTTCATTCACCATCCCTGGGCATAAAGTGGCTAACTCATGAGTACGAGTCGTGTAGGCTTCAATTTCTGAGCCTTGCATTTTGAGTTGCCAGAACTCAATCTCCAGTTTCTGCACTTCATTTCGGGGGCAGTATTCTTCGGTCATAATCCCCTTGAAACTCATCCCAAGGTAGTTCATTGGCCATGGCTTGACCCAGCATTTGCACCTGGGCATTCCACCAGGAAAGTGCTGCGCCTTCCAATGTCCCGGTGGCATACTTCACCTGATCAGCAGGCGGGCAGTTGCATTTCGCGAAGACAGACTCTGTCTTCTCAAACCACCTTACAAGCCCTACAGCTCCTTCCGTCCCGCTGTAGGTATGGGGTTTACAGTCCATGAAGGACTTGTAGGTACATGGTGGTGGTCCTGTTTTGACAATCCCAAACATTAGTCAGATATCCTAGGCAATTAACTAGAATAACTAGTTTAACCTCTTGTTATCATTTACCTGTGGTTGTCCCGGTTGGGCAGCAGCCACTGCCGCCTGAACATGTTCGTTAATTAATGCCGCCAATTCCGCAGGCGTCATGTTTATGGCTCCGCTCCACGGCCTCCGGCGCCACGTCCACGACCACGCCCACGTCCTCTTCCACGTGCGTCCATATTTCACTTTAAAATTCACAATTACAATAATGAGTAACATCCAACACATTAATCTCATCAAGGTACAGTAAACAATAAGAAATAATGCATTCACCACAACCACAACATTTATAACAAGAAATAATAATCAAAGATAAATAAATTGCAATTGAGTCACAAAATATTCCATCAATGTCAAAATTTAAGTTTGTCAGTTGGGTGGGAAACAACCCTTCCCACATAGGTTTCAAAGAAAAGAAACACTACATAGTCTAAGTCATTTAAAAGTAGGATCAGTCCAGTACGTCAGATCCGTCACTGTCCTCATCCATCTCTGCTGGTTCTTCTTCGGGGGCTTCCTCGGGTTCCTCTTCTGGGTCTTCCTCATCAGGGTCCACCAAAGGTGCAGGGGCTTCAACAACCTGAAGTGCTGCTAGTTGTGCCTCTAAATCAGCAAACCTATCATCGATCACAACGTTATGGTGATCCTGTGCGTCCATGCGCCCACTAAGTGCTACCACGTTGCCTGCCAGAGTATGATGTCCACCAATGGCCATCGAGAGTCGCTCCTGAAGCGTCTCTACCTGGAAACGCAACTGACGCATCTCAGATCGTAATGCAGAGTTCTCATCAGTGAGTCCTCTAATCCGCTGTCGCTCTGTGTCCAGTGTGGCTACTAGGGCTGCAAATGCCTGCTCCAGAGGGATGCTCAAAGTAGGAAGTGTAGGCAAAGTAGAGGCGGTCGATGACCTAGTCCTAGGTCGTGTAGGTGCTACTGGTGGTACGCGCTCTCTATAAGCCATACGGTTTATGTAGGTGGGGTAGAAATCCCAGTTCCGCGGAGGATCGAGCTCAGGAGGTATGAAAGGCTGATCCCAGTCTATCTCGCCAGGAGGATAAGGATGCCGAGGCCAGTTAAATCCCCTATCAGGTACGGGAGAAGTAGGAGGTGACTCAGATCGTGCAGGTCTCTTGCCTAAATTCCTGGAGGACGATGCCATGCTGCGAAGTACGTGTTGCGTATGCCAATGAGTATACAGTAAGGAGAGTAAGCGATGAGTAACTAACAACTGTGCGGTTATAGTCTAGTGTGTGTATGCAACCTAGTTCCCTATAACCAATGGCTCTGATACCAATCTGTCACACCCTCAAAATCCGCGTGCGGGGTTTTACCGCGAGGCGCGTGACATACCAGGATCTCAGTCATTAGTTACCAAGAACGACTCTATATGATTAATAAACAAAACCAGAGTTAACGTTTAAAATACTGCGGAAGCGTTTTTAAAACCAGAAAACCCAAAACAAGTAGTATGTAAAGAGAATGCGCAAAACATACGCGCCCCAAACACAATTGTTTAATATGAAAATAATCCCAAATTTGTAAACAAGGCAAATGTAGACAACTCAACAATGCTGACGTGCGTGCTCCTAGGCAACTGGCAACCTTAACCTGAGAATAGCATACTAAACAAGTCAACACATGGTTGGTGAGTTCAAGAGTTTGCGTTAATAAGTAAACCGATAAACAGTTTTCAAATCATAAGTAGTGTATTGCAATAGATAGCTAGTCTATTAACATAAAAATATTAATCATAGTGATTTCGCGATCGAAGCTGACTGTGTTAGCGTTTGGTGCCTCCCGTCACGACTTACCAGGTCGTGACGAATATATGTTAGGACAAAATTGCACCCGTATGACCTCGAGTCACACAGGTGGGGCTCGTCAGACCCAGTAGTACTACCCAAAATTTCCCCGCTAGTCAATATTAACAATCCGAAAGTGTGAGGACTTTCCATGGTAAACAGCACTATATCAATATTATACACACTCATATAAAAGCGTTTGTGATCAACAGTATGCTATCTCCCCAAAAGAGATTATGTAAAATGAGTGGGGCAAGAACTCACCTGATGCGCGCAAGAATTAACTTAGAGCTTAACTTGAAAGAAAGAGGGGAAAGACAACCTTCAAAGGTCACCTAGAACACAAGAGTACATAAGCACGTGTACACAGAATCAATATGAAACCCTAAGTGCTCTACAACCAAGAAACTCAAGGTTTAAGAAATACAAGACACATTTGACCCAGTTGACCCGTTTGACCCGTTGGTGACATTATAGGTGATAATTCGTTAATACTAACACAACAGCATATCATACATGATCAACATACAACTTGATTACATATAGCACTTCATTAACCACATGTACTACCTAGATCATCATACAACTAGATATCATACAAGTCATGCGAATCTCAACTATTATCATGCTCAGCATAACTATAACATAACTAATACTCCATACCATGATTTTTCCACAAACAGGCCAAAACAGGTAACAAACCAAATCAACATTCATACAACATAAACAACACATTTAATCACCTTAGAAACCATCCATGAACACACTAGCATGGTCCTAATATCCCAAACATGCTCAAAACATCCAATTCAAGGATTTGCACAATTAAAGTTTCCCTTTTGGGAAAGTTCATCCCAAAATTCATCAAACTCACACTACATTCATGAATTCATCAATTATATACCAATTCAAGTCCATGACAATATCTAGACATGATCAACAACCTAATCATCATGATTCATCAATATTCAACACCAAAAGTTACTATTTTTAGCAATCTATGAACTATAACACATCTTCTTGATTTTCAATTGTTCATATCATCAACCTAGCATCTAATCATCATCACAAACACATCCATAACATTCATACATCCTTAAATCATCAATTCATGCAAAATAAAGTTACTATTCTTAGTAACCTATGAACAATGAATCAAAATTCCATCTTTCTTGCAAAATTGACGTTAACTAACATGTATACAACTTAACTAGCACCATTACATCATCAAACAACCAATATTCAACATCAATTTGATCCAAAATCGCCTCAAACTCTCGGCCAAAGATAATCATATGAACAATCAACCAAAATCCAAACTTTATTGCATACTTGACGTTAATTAGCATGCATTCTATCTAACAAACACATTAACATCAACAAACAAGCATCAATCGACCATCAATTGCAGATTTCGAATGGAACTTTCGGCCAACATGAAAAATCATCAAAAACATGTAAAAATCTAACCTTTGAACGTGTAATGGACAAGATTTGATGTTTCTAATGCGTTAAAATCCTTGAATCGATCCAAAACCGATGCCAAATGCTTGTTCTTTTGCTTGGATCGCGAATGTGTGGGTGTGTGAATGAAGTCGCGGCCGAATGGGGAATTAGGGTTGGGTTTTGTGTTTTAAACAATATAATTTTGCATAATTACCCTTTAAACCCTTGCATTTTGTATTTTATAAAAATTAGACTCTTTGAATAGTTTTTAAATAATTTTTAACTACTAAACACAATTATCATTAGTCACAAATAATAATCATGCATAATTTCCATTTGCCACAAAACACACGAAATAATATACATGTTTCCACGTTACGCGATAAAATTCACAACTAGCATTTAAATCACGTAAACACATAAGCACAACTTGATAATCACGTAACCAGTTAAATTATAATTAGTTTATCATTATTAATTATTATTAAGTCACCAACGTTCAACGACAACTAGTGTGTGCTCCCGACACGTGTATGCAAGACTTAACGGAACTAACGGAGTTTGGTAACGGAAAATTACCGGATGTCACATTATCCCCATGTTGAAAGAATTTTCGTCCCGAAAATTGCGTTACATGGTGAGTGTTCCATCACTGGTCTACTGCATTGGCACAAGAAAATCGAAATCGTGTGAGTTTTGGATGAGTTGTCACAATTTGAACGCATTTGGAACTAACCGCAATACCCAGTGAAGCTTCCTTCCTGAAACGTTATGTCAATCGCGTATACGGATTTGACGTTTCAGGTCTGACGCACACAGAAACATCATAAAAAAAACTAATCACCGTAAACCTTAATTATCACAAACGCAAACAATAATGAACATGTCATTGGACTAAGACCAACTGCCTTTTAACTTATTTGGTATAGAGATTCAAGTGTATTTTAATAAACCAAATATAATTATATAAATAGGCTTTAATAACCTAAACCCAAATCAATCTGACGTTGACCACAAATTCCTGAGTTGGTATATTCAAATATTGGTAAAAGTATATAAATAAAACAAATTTATAAATTAAATATTAATAAAAACAAATAACCCTCGTTAAAGAAAATAAAATTGGGAGACGCTAAAACCATTGACTTTTTGAACGGAAAATTGGGGAAAACACTTGAATTTTGGGGAGTCTAGAAGTTTGTCACAGTTTTTTTAATCTAAGCATTTAACTATGATTATTTTATTAAAAGAATTTATATACCATTAAACTTTAAAAATATTATTATATACACTCGATTCAAACGTGAAATGTTAGATATACTTAAATTAAACAGTAGTGAGAGTAGACTAATATCAATGTAATTCAACGTAATTATCAACTAACCTATTCATATTGACAAGTAGCGTCCACATTCAATACAACAATAATTTCAAATTAACCGATTCAAACTATTCAATTCTTTTCTGTTTACATGTGATTCAATACATGCGATTCTACAAGAATTTTGAAAAATGATTCACCAGATGTAATTGAAGGGTGTGATCAAAGCAAATTAGAGAGTCAGGATTAGCATCAAACTTCGATTTAACAATAATTTCCAGAATCAGTGTGATTGAATCACTGTGAGAAGCGTTACGTTTTACCTCGATTGAAGAGGCAATATTCGAAGCAAACCGGAGTAATAAAATCACATAATCCTATTAAAAAAAGTTATTAAAAAATAAGAGTAAAAGACTTGAAATTAATATACTTGGTGGGGCTAAAATCTTCACATATTAAAAGCCTCCTAAACAACCATAAAACTTGACATATGTATAAATATACAAGTAAATAAAGTACGTAAAGCATTTACGGTAAATTCTCTATATTTTTATGAGTGTGTTCCTTATATTATATGAAATTGTTGTGAGTGGATAAGAGAGAAAATGTTTTTGTTCATCACTATAATTTTGTTTAAATTTTTGTGAAAGCGCTTGTGAGTAAAAGATAAAAAATTATATAATGATAAAGATATTAAAAAATTTAGTGATTTTAGTGTAATTATAAGAATATAAATAAAAAACCTGATATGAATTCTCTAACCACTCAAATTAAATGAAATAACAAAAAATATACCTGTAGGCCTTTGGGTTGGAGATCACCGATACTTCATAAACTCTTAGAAATATACATGAAATTCTCTTTGATTAATAATTACACATACTTGTTTCCCTCTTAAATGACTTATTCAACTCGCAACCCACTTGTTTTAGCCATATACAGAAAATACTTCGAGATAAATATCAGGATCACTTTATATATTTTACTAGTAATTAAGGTTAAAAATGGATTTGACGGAAAGTGAAATGAATTAGAAAACATAAAAGTGGTCCTCCCAAGGGGCTAATAAGTAATAAAGTAGGTTCACCTAATGTAACCCTTTATTATCCTTTTTAAGTTAATAAATCGACATAATGTCTCCTTGATTGACTGCACATCATTAGTTTAGTACCATAACCCAACTATTTTAACTTTAATGATCTATTTTGATACATATATAATTAGGCACATACTTTACAAGAACACAAATGCATATGTGTTATCTTGCTCTAGAACAAGTGCATAAAGTACATATTCATCTCCATTCTATATAAATAATTATTTAGATGATTAAAATGTTACATTTTATGTAATTTTGAAACTTTTGATGTGCTTATTAGAGTTTGGCATTTGAGAGCGCTGATTCTATCCTGTATTTATAGAGAGTTTGTTGTTAGAGCTAGTGGTTGTATTAGACAAGAATAACACAATAGCATAGTCTTTAAAAAGAACTTAGGACATATCAGTTATCAAGAGGAGATATCATAGCAATATCAATCATAAATTAAGTTATTAAGGAATCTCTTTTGTAAAGATGATGACCCGTTTTAACAAGTTAGGACGTCTTCAGTTCTAACAAGTAACACCCATAAACATGCCTAGTCATTTGACAAATCAACAGCCGCAAACATCCTCACAAACTTATCTCAAGCAACACATCCATTGCACTTACATTTATATCTTTTTCACATCATCATCAAATTTTATATTTATTCCTCATACTCAATGTTTAAATATTACATAATTCAAATTATAGAAATATATTTTAATTTATCTAATCGAAAGGAGTTTTCAAATTTTAAAAATTTTAAAATAGCAAGGAGAAATTTAAGTGACTGAAATTTATAAACTTTACAAATATTAATATATACATTTATTATTTATAAATACTATGTATATTTGTAAATATGTATATAATTATTAGTAAACTTGTTTTGTAAAACATAAATAATATAAATCTTATATATTTATCGTCCTAAGACCTAAAACGTAAAACAATTTATAAGAAAAATAAATCAAGAAACACACACATGCGTGTAGGTGGGCACCCACCCCACAAATTGGATGCGATAATAAACGAAAGAAAAGAAGCGAAATGAAATGTAATTATCAAGAAAAAGTCAATCAAGAGAAAGAGAATTGAGGATAGGAAAAAGAGAGAAAAAAATATTATAGAAAATAAAGTTTTTTTATGTGTTTCTTTTTATTTTCTTTTTATTTTGGAAGTAAAATTAGAAGGGGAAATTATTAAAAAAAATTATTTTTTTCTTTTCACTTTTATCTATTATAAAACCCGGAAACACAAATCTTTTTAGTTTCATTCCAACTCCTTTAAAAAACCCAAGAACATAATCTTTTTTCTTTTTTCTTTTATTTTTCATATATTTCTTTTCATTTCTCTACTTAATAAAGACTTGGGAACACAATGTTAGGACATAACCACACAATGCAATGTCTGTGGAGATCCATCCGTCATTGTCGATCGTACATGGGTGAGCTTATCCTTAAGTGTATTGTGCAACCTATGATCTCAACACTTCAATAAGCAGTTAGCATCATCATAATTGTAACTTGTATTAGTACTACATTTTGTATTGGTTGGTTGCAAGGATCTTATACTCAAGAACACAATGAATTAAAAAGATATATCAGTATCCATTTTGTTGAGATAAGAAATTTATGTACTGTCTTCAAGACTTGTGTTCATCTGACATACTATAGCTCGAATCTCTTTCAATGCTATCAACTTTCAAAACGTAATACTTATAATTATTTAGTTCCTTTTAAAGTCATTCAAATTCAGATTTAAAGATCTTTAAAATAAAATTTAGTAGACATGAAGCCTTTATGGGTGTTTATAGTTCAGTTTTAACATTTAGGTCATACGATGAGACGTATTAACAATAACTTTTATTCACTGTAAACAATTGACAGTCAATAGTGGGGGTGGGGGGCTGCAAGTGCATACCTCAAATTATTCAAACTATTCAAAGTATACCAATCAATAGTTGATTTTCATCTTATTTTAATCCAAGACTATTTAAATTGCATAGTAGGAGCTTAACCTAAACTACCCAAATTACATCAGTCAATAATTGACTCTCACCTTGTTTAAACTCAAACATACCCAAAACTAACATGACTCAAACACACCTATCTCCTCTTGTATTATCTGATGTTTGGTTCTATGTAAAATATGATTTCGTTACACCATACTTTCATACTTTCATTTACTGTTAGATGGATGATTAAATACAAAGTGTTTTTTAGAAGTGTATGAAGTGATGAGAACCTTTAACTAAGACCAACTCATGCTCATCCTTGTGATCGACTAGAATCAAGTAGAAATTAAACATAAATCTATGATATGATTATGTGAGCGAGATTTTTCTCAACAATAAAAAAAAGGTACAAGTGTCATTAGTTAATTGTTAGTATTGATTATTACCGACCAATTGATCATTGTTTAGATTAACATCATTTAATTTGCCCTAAAAAAACCATATGTAAAAACAAAACCAATAACAAGTCACACCCCACAAACACTTATGCTAAGAACATCCACAATGCAACCACATGTGGTTGATGTGGATGGTGCTTAATGCATTTAGAGTGGTTGCTCGTGTGGGAGAGAACGAATAGATAAATCCCAAGTGTGTTTAATATATATATATATATATATATATATATATATATATATATATATATATATATATATATATATATATTTCTTTTTTTTAATAATCTGGACATCATATGCTTCAATTTATTTGTACATTTCACTTATCTTAATTTTAAATGCTAATTAGGTGAACTAATAAAAATTTGTAGTGTATTCATTTTAAAATAATAATTTATATATTTTATACTCCATAATATTTCCTTATACAATAGTTCAATCAGTATAAATTATTTTATTAATTATTATAATAAGTTATATAAACAAATTTATATGGTACTAGCTTTAGTAAACCGTTTATCACACTTGTTAAATAAATAAAATATTAAATTAAAAAAAGTTATTAATCATAAAATGATATTTTAAGATAAGACATGATTGAAATTTTTCTTGTTATAAACATTTTTAAAAAATATCTTTTTAAAAACATTTTTATTAGAACTTCCAAATTTAATTATTTTTTGTTTATAAAGATTTTAGTTTTTAAAAACACTAATTTTAAAATATTTCATATTTTAAAAAAAATTGATGTTTAAAAAATTATTTTATAAAATTTTGTTTCTTTAAAAATAATATTAATGAATTTTTTTTTTCTTAATTTATTAAAAAACTTTTTTAATCTAAAAATATTAAATAATATATTAGTAATTAATATGATTACTTAATAGAAAAGAGAGACGGAAAAAAATTGGTGAAAATGAATGTAGTGTGCATTTATAGTTATTATTTTATTAGAGTAGAAAGATAACAAACAATGTGATTATAAAACATAAATGCAAAACGTAGTGATGACATGGAAATACAACAATTTGCAAGGGTGTTTGTACGATTAGAGAGAAAATACAAAGTACTTTTAAAAACTATTAAGTCCATAAAATTCTATTTCATAGTTGATTTGTCACGTTAGTCATAAACACAACAATTGAAATGGAAAAAATAACATACGAAAACACTTTTACTTTAAATACTAAATTATGTTGTCTTGGCTATGGCACATGAGTGGGACCTGAAATTAGCTAGTGCAACGTAACATCATCATCGCTACTTTACAACCCACACGAGTGGTGTTTTGCATCTTATAAAATCTTCTATTAGAAATTAGAATTGTAATGTTGTGGTAAGATGGATGATGATGGGGATCATTTGTCGAAAAAATCGGTTTTTGCTTACCCCTAGGCTGACATCCTTGTTGGTTTTAATTAAATTTACCATCCTTTGTAAAAAAATGAATCTATCTTCTATCTATACTAATAAAAAAAGGTTTTTATATGTCACTTGTTATATTCTAGAGCTTCTAAATTTTATTTTCCTGCTTCTCTCTCCTAATAAATATCACATTAACTACAAATAATATTATTTAATTTTTTTCATATTAAAAATATTTTTTATTAAATAAAAAAGATATCTTTCTACAAATGCAATTTGTAAAGAAATAATTTTTTACTAAAATAAGAATTTTTTTCAAAAAAATGTCAAACTTTTAAAAAACACAATATATTTTAAAACCTGTAGCTTTTAAAAAATAAAATTCTTATGAAACAAAAATAATTAAATTTCAAAGTTATATTAAAGACATTATTAAAAGTGGCACTTTTTTAAAAACGGTTTGTTTTGAAACAATTTGTTTAAAAACCAACTTTTTTTGAAAAAAACAAAAAAAAAATTAAACAAAAGTTTATAAAATGATATTGTTCTTTTATCACTCGTACGTAATGTTAATAATATCTTATATCAAAATATCATTTTATAATTCATTAAGTTTTATTAATAACTATAATATTTTATTTATTTAACCCGTATAATACACGTGATACTAACTTAATAATATTAACATTCAGACATAACTATAAGTGTATAGCAACGATCTATCTTCCCCCGCATACAATAACTTTCCATTTGAATGTATTGGATAAAAGTTGAAGGTGGTTATTTGTTTTTAGGTAATTAATTATTTCTAATTTATTAAATTGGTCATATTTATTTATTTTAAGTATAACCATCATAATCATAACAACATCAATAGTAACTAAGTTACCTAGTGTTGATCGTTTAGTTGCTACTAACCACCAGAAGTTAGTCACTACTAAATATCAAAGTTGCTACCGACTTTCACTTACTACAAAAGATCATTTTTGTTACTCATGATCAATTATGCTACTGATTATCATGTTTGCTCTCGATGCACGGTAAATGTGTCAAATACTACCGAAAGATCATAGTTACTACTAATCATAGTTTCCACCAACTATTATAACTTACTATTGATGTATCGTTTTTTTTTTAATCGTTAAATTTATGTAACTTTATAAATCAAGTGATTCCAAAGTAACCTTTAGTAAATAAATGTACAACAAACATGTTAAAATATTTTTTTTGCATTGATTGGCTAGCTCGATCACCACTAGGGATTGCGGCGTTTTTGACCCCGCTATGAAGAGATCCGCCCCCATACCCTCATTGTTCCTCTCCCTTAGACTATCGAGGTGTCTTAACATCAAAAAATAAATGAACTTTATTAAGAGTGCTCTCTGCACCTCTTAACTTATATCAATGTGTATTTTAATATTTCATTTGGGCTTAAGTGAATCCTAATTTAAATCAAAATGAAATTATGAAACTAATACCACCGACATAGAATGGCAGATTTAAGATTTCAAATCGTCATGTCATAATATTTATTAGGATGCTTAGGTATCAACTTTTGAGGATCAATAAAATCATAACATATTTGTACAAAAAGAAAATCATCGAAAGGATGTACTCGAAGTTTGATTTAGCGCTTGCTTTGAACGGAGACGGGGGAGCTTAGCGACATGATGTATGCAGCATTTCCTTACACTTCTGTACAAAACTACAAATGGTTGTTTTTCACAGCTTGAACCCATAACCCCAAGATCACAAAACAACAACTTTATCAGTTACAACAAGTTTCACCTCACAAAAAGAAAATCACTCCAAAGTAGTCCAAACCCTAAACTATCATTTATAAATCAATATGTGCTTTTTAATAAGAAGTTTGAAAGACAAACTATACATTAAAATCTAGAACTCTCAGAAACACATGCATGTAGTTTTCAAGTACTACACGTGCGATTCTTGTATGATCCAGAGCCGATTTTCACGATTTAACGTTTAATTATAGAAATAACAAAGCAAAAAATCATTTCGAGGTAAGAGACAAACTACATAATTATGTTTCATTAATCTAATAGTATATGATTATTAAATATATTGGTTAGCAGGCTTACCAATAATTGAACAGTGATAATTATCTTCTTAATGCATTTGTATTAAGAAAGTGTGGTAAGAATGGGGAGCATTTGTTCAAAGTTTAAACTATAAAATAGGAATTAATGCATCATATGTTTAACTATAATTCTCTATAGTCAGATGACAATGACATTCTTATAGTTGCGACTCACAAAGAACAATATCATTTAACACAAGCGAGAAATGTTTAGCTCCTAGCCAAAAGTGTAGCATGTAACGCAAATGTGTTATATGATCATTTTAACCCTATATGTGTGAAGTGCAATAGCTATTGTGCATAATGACTAGAGGCTATAGTATAGGTTGTATATGTATCATCATTAGAGATAGGGGTGTAAACAGTTAAGTTGAGTCCAAGCTTGATTCGTTACGAGCGTTATGTCTAAAGCTTTATACTGGTTCACGATTAATTTCTAATGCTTGATGTCTTGTTTTTGATGTGGCAACACACACATCCATTAACCTACTTCTAATTCTACGCCATAATTAATTTACACCAACCCATTATAGGCGAGCCCGAACCCTTGACCTCAAGGAGAGCTTCACCACATAACTCCAATAACTTTGTCGTTGGACCTAAACCCCACCCCCAAATGCTTGATGTCTAGCTCGTTTCAATAATTATTTAATATCTTATTAGCATATTTATGCTTGTACTGAAGCTAACATGTGGCAGTTTAAATTCCTTTTAAGAACTAGGATTTTAAAGAAAGCGTTGTGAATGAACCTAGCGATAGGCGACCTTTTTCGACCCATACAAAAAACATCTGTCTCAGCCCGATCATGTTACCAAGCTCGACCCACCCATCTTGCCACGTTTATTCGCTATGATTGCATGGATAAAAATAAAGAAAAGACCAAACCTCTCTTTGCACAAGTAATGAGTTCTAGCTAATAGGCTAATTTACCAGCATTGATGTGTTAATTAGACCGTTAATTTTCTACAAGGTGTTCCCACATTCTCAAAGCAATTTTAACATCTAGTTCTTCTAACACATAGTAACTGCATGTAGTTAGTGCTAACATTACTCTAATTAAGATATTTTGACTAGAGAGAATAATACCTCATGATAAACACTAACCTCTGATTGAAGCTTTTCACAACTAGCCTTGTTTCTTTACAATTAATCCCTCTTAGTTTCTTGGAATTCAAAGCGACTCTCGCTCATAATATTAGCACCTGTTTAAGAAGGAATCCAAGTTGTTAACAAACTAACAACTAGATTAACAAGAGATTAATACTTAATACCCTTGAGAATTTACATTCCGTACACATTACACCCATAAGGTTTCTAACTATCTCAATAGCATACCCAGTGCATACTTTTAAAAATACGCCAAACCTACATGATGTACAAGACGACGAAGGGGAAATTAGAAAAACCCACTAGCGTGAAGACTGTAACTATGTGTTGCTGATGGTAAAAGAATCTAAAGCTATAAAAACCAATCTCTATCATTCCACAGTGTAAGCTTAATTAAAGAATACTAGTGAATTTTGGTATTAAGAGACTGCAATATAAGGATGTGATGCACCGGTAAGCACTTAAGTCCCTCTAACAAAGGTCTCAAGTTTGATCCAACTTCCATTGTTTTCTCCCTTTAACCCCATGAAGGCCCCTTGTCTGGTGCAAGCTGCATTTTACGTGAGAAACATATAGCCCATATTTTTAGTTAATCTTATCATTATATGAAGGAATGCGTGATCCTAACACTTTTAATAATTGAACTATGTCCTACAAGCAGGAAGAATGTTTTCATGCGTAAACTTGTAAACTATATGTCTTTCTTTTTAAACAACTCTCTAGAGTGACTTCTGAGATTAGAACACAAGGAAACTTATGCATCCAATGATCAAAGTTAATTTTACACTATTAAATATCACAATAGTTGCTTCGTACGCGACATACACTTTTATTTGACGTTTTACCCCTAGTCGAAAAGACTTGATAGAAAAGAATAGATTAGACCAAGAATACTTTCACGAAAAAAAGTGGTATACCAAGTAATTACTATGGTATATGAATTACCTCCGAAAATAGTAAATAGTTTATCGGCAACAAGGAAAGGTAGAGAGGACAAAAGGATTACACAGACGTATTAAACCATCATCATAATTCAACCAAGTTTATTTATACATGGTTGGGTTGGATCGGTTTGGGCTTATTTTTGTTAAGGCATGCTGTAAAATCTAAATATGCAAAGCCCATTTCGGGAACCATCTTTCTATCTGTTTTTATAACTAATAAACTCAAAAGTTTCATGAAAACTTGGGGTGTTTGTGTTTCAGACATAAGATTCTCATATTGTGGGTCCCATTTATCCGAGCCCGTAAAATGAACAATGAAGAATGAAGGATAATAAACCTGTTATTTTTGAGGCCCGGGAATGCCTTTGAGGACGTCCCTTAGAGCATAGTAATGGCTATCACATTTGTGGTCTGAAATCAAGTTGTTTGACAGTAGTATTCTTTGAAAATGTTCACCTGTATGTCTCTTCCAAAGAGTGAACGTATTTACTTTATTGCCGTTGTGTTCTTCTTCCTTCCTTTTCAGAAAACAAACGGTGCCCGGAATAAATAATTCCTCTCTGGGAACCGATAAATCAGGTCTTTCCGTTTTAATGTCATTGGCTTTTGCTGCTTCTGCTTTGGAGGCTGAAGAAATACTATCTTGCATCACAATCGAATCTTTTCTACCAGGTCCATCTGTAAGGTTGATCAGAATGTCAAACCTTTTAGTCAGATATGATGTAAGGTAGTCAGCAAAACACTCCAAGAGATTAAGAAAATGCTAATCAATTTTTGGTCGAAAAGTTTAGGTGGCAAATGAGTATCCATGGGTTGAAACGGGTTGAGTTGACCGAGGACACTTTTTTCTAGAAAAAAAATAATTTCTATGAAAGTTAGCGTCAAATGTGAATGCAAAATATACCAGATGTTTTATGCATTAAAGATACGCTATACTTGACTTACCAACCGTTTAACCTGTTTCCTTTTTAGCTATTTTTTCTAATTTTACCAGTTTTGACCCAATGGGGATAAAATAACCTAAATCGACTCATGCATAAGGATAAGTAAATGGGTCAAAACTGATAAATCTAGTGATATGTACCATGTAACATAAGATAGTACAATTAGAAGCAATTAGTGATATGTACCATGTAACATAAGATAGTACAATTAGAAGCAAATTAAACAGCTATTTTCGTATTAGCAAACATATTTGTTTAACAATATTAGCACAAGCATAAACATTATAAGGTTGAAAGCTTTGGTCACAGTTTGTGAAATAATCATTGTATTTAAAATTTCAAATTAACTAAGCAATCAATCTCCTGAATGCAAGGTGGAGCTTACCAATAAATTTTGCCTGGTTTCCAAACTTTGTATAATCAACTAGCTTCTTAGCTACATCTTGTACAGAAGATAGAACGTGCTTTGCATTATTAGCTAGATCTAAAACACTTCTCCAGTCCTCCTTCTCAAATATACTTTTCCTGAGAAAGTCAAATGTGGATAAAACCCAAATGTCAAACTAATAATTATACTTTTATGAATTACAAAATGTGTAACTCAGGAGACACATGAGACAAAAGTTTGGTCATAAAGATGTTACATACCAATCAGTCTGAAGAATTTCACTCCTCAATCTCATCAGAGTAGCTACACTTAACCTAGGGATTATATCATCCTGTATGTCAGGAAACAAAGGTGATGAACCACAAATCTAAAACTGGCATTTACACCAACAAAGCTACGAAGTAATATTTAATATATAGATATTTTAGTTTGATTAAAGAAGAATAGGACCACAAATAACTGTTTAGACATAGGTTAGGAGAGTTATTATTCCAAATTAAATAAAATGCCAGTCTTTAACTAAATTCTTACAACTCTAAAAAAGAGGTGAAAATCATAAATTCTTACAATTTCTAAAAGTTAAAATTTAAGGCATCTTTTTCTTGTTAGTTGGCGAAATGGAGATGCGAGAGCTACCTTGTCTGTAACTTTTGACCATGTTGACCTTTTCTTTGATGTGGTGTAAGTATGGGCCATATAGAACTTAAAAGACCAGTTATCTTAGGTGATTACCTCAAATCAAATGTTTAGAAACAATGATGGCTTTTCTGGCCTAAAATAAGTTGGTTAGCCAAAACATAAATGGAACCAACTTGGTTACCCTTTTATGCAACTCACCCTGTAGCAATTCACAAACTTCAAGAAGCTATCATAACATAAATGCTATAATTACATACCAACCTGCATACAAACGGTTGTGACATAATCAGAGCAGCTTTCAGCAAGCTCTCTAGAAACACAAGGTGGCGTCCCATATCCAACAGCCGTAACAATCTCAGGGCTAAAACCCAACTCCTCGCTTGTCTTCTTGCGAAGCATTATAGCTAGCATTGAAGCAATCGCACCTCCAAGTGAATGGCCCACCAGCCTTAACCTAAATCCCTGTAGACGGATTAGAATCACAATAACAGATATCAAAATTTCAATCCACTTGCCTAAAATTCGGTCAACATGGTCGACATAAAACCTTCAATGGGTCAACGGATTAAAAAAAACTTAGGTTAAAAACAGAACAAGTTGAAAGTCTCCAAAATGTATCCAAATGCTCACAATCATATAAATGACTCCACTAAAAAACTAGATTATTGTTTTAAAGTACAATTTTATTGAGGTCGCAAAATACGTGGGTCACACCAGTAAAACATACTATGTTTTGGTTGACCCCAAACATTTGTCGCCTTTCTAATTTGATACATAATTCATTAAACGACTAAGCATGATTACAAAAATATATCGCTATAAATTATTTCTTATATAAAATGACTAGAAGATTCCAGCCTTTGATACACTTTAGACAAACTCAACCAAATTGACACGTTTCATTATTAGTTAACTTTTAAGATTATTGAACCGTTTTAATATGAACGGGTTAAAACAATGACATCTGAGTTCCTACAATAATATTTACTACATTAGCTTTCAGAAAATTCAAAAAGAAATGAAGTGTTGTCTGGTCAGCCCAACCCAGCCCAACCCAGCCCAACCCAGCCCTTTTGAGCAGCATTAATAGTCACACATTTGACATGTTACGCAACGATCTCATTCTGCCAACTTTATATTACAACATAAAGAAGAAATATGATGCAAGTAAAATTAGAAGTAGGAATAAACATCATCAATAAATGAAAGAAGGAAGAGGTTCACCACCTCATGCTTTTGTAGGTACTTCTTAATGGTTCCTATCTCGTGAGTTAGAAACCAACGAGCAGCCTCAGCAGTGCCAAATGAGTTGAATAACCTTCAAAATTAACTTCTGCATCACTCGAGGAAACAATGTCGGTAATAAGGTCAGAAACTGTATGTGTTCCACGAATTCCAAAAATCACAAGCTTGTTTCGTATATCAACCCCAATATAATATCCTGGTCTCAGCATACTAGAGTTCTTCACAAATTTCACAACATTACTTTCCCTAAGCATGCTGTTTTTGGCCAGAGCAGCAGCACTACCCCTATATGCCCCTTTTGCTAGTTCTACATGGTATATAAGATCCTGGACCTACATAAAGAAAAGATCACGTAAAAGTGATTTGGCATATACTCTGAATTTCAAGGTTCATAGTAATTACCACATCATCAGAGGAAATCTTTACACCCTTAACATCCTCAAATGGATATTTAGACGCTTGTTGCATGTAAACAAGGTATAAACCTATTGTAAGATCACTCAAGCTCCAATCTTGAACTTCAAGTTTACTCCTTTGAATGCTTGCAAGGATTTCGGCAAGCGATCGACTGCTAGGAGGAATTTTGTTTCCAAGTGCATTTACTGTGACTAAATACAGAATCAGTAACTCCAAGATTTCGGTAGACTGCAAAAGGATTTGCTTAGAGTGTGTTATTTAGAAGATTTACTTATACAAGGTTATTTTGCGTCATCTTATTATCTCTAAAAACACCTAATGGGGGCACGGGTCATATGGGTCGAACAGGTTGAAAGTCATCCGAAGTTTAATGTTAATGCTTACATGTTAAAACCTCCTGATAGTTTTATTTAAGGATTAGATTGCTAATGTAATATACTGATTTTCTAATGACGATCAAGGCGTTTATTATTTGCTTAAAACATAAAATATAGACAAAAGCTTTTTAGATGACCAACCCAACCAGCCATGTTTTAACCCGAACCCATGTGACCCGTTGCCAAGCCCACCCATGTTGCCGCCGCCACCAATACATATCAAAGCCCATCTTGTCCCCAAAATAAATAAAGAAACATATATGTTAGTTTCGGTAGCCTGAAGAACTATAATGGTATCTAGAACAACCTCTTAAGCATTTTAATAAATCTACATAGCAACTTGGTTCAATAAACCGTATGGATGTATATGATCTTCATAGTCATAAGAGAATACAACAAAAGACATGTCTAAGATACGATGTGTTTGACAAAGCCAAACTTCAAGACACATACACACAGAAAATCGTAAACAGACCTGTGGGCAGAGGCCACCTACACAACTCCAGAGCTGGTTCAAGAGCTTTTGTGAGCCAAGAAAGCTCTGGCTTCCACTTGTGCTGGCTGCACCATCTTCATCGGAACTGTATTTGCTAACCCTGGAATTTGACTCTGTTTGGGTGCCCTGTTGAGATATTGCAGGTAATACAGATGCATCCTTTGCATCTATCATGTTAGGATTTTCTACCTTCTCTGCTTTCGACCAGTCTGATTGATAGCGGCTGACTGCATTGTATACAGACGGTTGATACGATCCCTTTTTCCCTATCAACTTGAAACTCAAATCTGTAGAGCCAAATGTAATGGAAACTTCTTAAGAAAAGTGAAACATGAGACCTTATTAACATTCTTGCATTTTGCATCAATAAATGATACAAGCCTGCAGACTATGACTCTATTTTCATTAAAATAAATGTATCTGAAGAATAAATCAAAGGCATTACTCTCAAACTCGCCACTTTTGCTCAGTTAGGATACAGAGAATGTAATTCACTTGTTTTAAGCATGAATCTCATTGCACCTTCTACGTTCTTATAAATCAGCACCCTCATTAAAAAGTTCGATAATATTTAAAACCTCTAGATTTTATAACAGTGAGCCTTATCACAAACAAGTCAGTAATATGCTTTAGAGGTTTGCCACAATTGTTCTTGATTACTGAAAGTAATATCTGATACATTTCCTTTAAATTAATACAGACATTTTCACTTTTCACAACCAAATTCCTTTGAAATGAGCAAATCAACTTCCAGTAGCTTTATAAATTTCAGTCTGTCCCAATACAAATGCCATAATTTCATCAACAAAATCATCGCACAATACAATTGCAACGGAATTAACTCATTCAATGTGAATCCAAAGAAGAATACAATTAGCATAAACTTAGGGTTCGTACAATCGTACTGGATCACCTTATTGTTAGAAACAAGTAGTAACTCCTGTGTTCGAACAAAAGTAAAGCTGAAATGATAAGAAATACGTACCTACGGTGTACAACAGCGTTTCGCGTGTTTACCAGCGGCCATTGATGGGATACAGAAAGCAACAGGTTTCTAGAATTTGATTCGAACCGTAAATTCTTGAGGAAACTGAAGTACTAATGGAAATTGATGCTCGAGAGTGAAGGATCAGTGACCAATCAACACAGTAACACAATTTGGGGAGAAAAGATAATTGTAGAAGAAGAAGAAGAACAGTTGTTATCATTCAATTTGTACAATTGGTACACATGCACGATGTTTATAATTTTCTCTTCTGTATTCTTTGGTGTTATTTTGTTATTCGACTCGATAACTACCTCTAGAACCGTGGGTTGAACTTTTTTTAAACTTAACATGACTCTGATTTTTTTTCCGAAAACATCCAACTATAACTCGCACACTTAAAATTGTGTAACCTGAGTACGTCCTACTTAATCTGTATGTCAAATATGGGTTAAACGGGTCATAAACAGCATGAATATGTTGATGAGTTGACTAGTTTAATTACATGAGTTAAACAGATTAACCCTAACACGACTTGTTTTTTAAACATGTTGGATATGTCAACCAAAAACCTGCTTTTTCATGTCAGGTTCATATCATGTTTCTGTCGTGTTGTAAATTACCACTCATAATTCAAATTCTATAAGTCATAAGTATATATAGTTAGTACGAATAGATTAAAAGTTATTAAAAAACAGCTTACTAAAAATTAACTTAATTCAATAACGGGGTGATATTTTGCAGCAAGTAATATTATTAATTATTTCATTTAGTTATGATATACGTGCATTGTTGTATTGTAAAGGATGTTGGAGAAGTTGAAAATTAAAATCATTTAAAGTTAGAGAAGTCAAACTAGGAAAAAGTCAAGGTGTGAACAGAATTTATAACACTGGGCTGCCTCCAGCCTGCTTTCAAAGCCCAGTTTTAGCGAGTCCAAACCAAGCCTTTTTTATCTGGCCCAACCTCAACTACACCTTTGATTAAGGAGAAATTGCATATATGTTTAACAATGCTTTGAAGTAGAGGTGCACACCCGAACCTTCACACCCGAACCAGTTCCCCGACTCGAACCGGTAACCGAACCGGTTTGGAACCGGTGGTAGGCCAAACCGGTTCCAACCCGGAACCGGTTTGGAACCGGTTTTTATCCAACCCGGTTTACGAACCGGTTTTTACCGTTAAAAAAAAACTTTTTCAAACGGTAATATAGCCGTTTGAAGCATTTTTTGACCTTTTTTTGAAGTTTCTGACCATTTTGCCCTTATATGATAGTATAAATAGGTAGTGGGTGTAATGGTTTAGTCACAACACTAAAAAACTTAAAAACGTACTTAAAAACGCAAAAACACTCTCTCACTTGCTCTACTTTCTACTCTCTTGAATTGTATATGGCTTCTGAAGCATCTGTTCCAACGGTGGATCCTCAAGCGCCGCTACCGTTGTAAGAATTATACCAACAACGAGAAATCAAGAGATTTGGGGCAACTACGACTTATGCGAAATGTCAAATGGTCAAAATAAAGCTCGATGCAAGTCTTGTGGTTCGTTTTTCAAGTCAGATTCAACTCGACTTTGAGAAACCATATGACCAAATGGTGCAAGGCTTTGAAAAGTACGTCGACTCAATGCCAAACATCAATCGGAACCGATGGTGGTATATGGAACTTCGACGTAGATATGATTCGAGATAGAATGACAAAGTTTGTAATTCAAGAAGGGTTACCGTTCGACCACTTCGACAACCCTCGGTTAACAAGATTGATTCAAGAGACTCTTCAACCGCGCTACACTCACGTAAGTCGCACCACTCTTAGATGTGATTGTTTAAAACTTTGGAAACAAGCAAAAACTGATTTAAAAGTTTTATTTGAAAATTTACAAACCGTGTGAACTTAACTACCAATGTTTGGTCCGCCCCACACGGTTTACCGGAATCGTACCTTTGCGTCACCGCCCATTGGATAGATCCAAGTTTGTGGCAAATGATGAAACGTACGATTGCGTTTAATTATTTGGATATCCGCATACCAGTGATAATCTATTTCAAATTTTAGATTTTGTAATCAAAACATATAAATTAGAAAACAAAATTTTCTTAATGTCATTTGATAACGCCTCGAAAACACACTTCGCTGTTGATAAATTAAAACTAAAATATAAACCGGTTTGTGACGGCGTATTTTTTCATTCAATATGTGTTGCACATATTATTAATTTAGTTGTGCAAGATGGTTTTGCCGTTCGTGAAGTTGAGGATTTCAAAACTTCTTTCAAAAATATGTTACGTGACATTTTAAAACTAGTAGAAAAAGATATGTTAATTATAGAAAAATGTGTCACGATACGAATTTCATTTGTTTAGGACCAAATTGGGATGTCCCGACTAGATGGAATTCAACTTGAAAAATGTTAATAGTGCTTTGCGACAAAAAGAAACACTTCATATTTTTCATGATGGTCTTGCGATGCGGGGTCGGGTTATTTCGTTTCCATTAGAGGGTTGGGAATGTATTCAAGAAATAACTCAATTTTTAGAGGTTTTAAAAATGCAACTACAAAATTGTCGGGGGTTTATTATCCGTCAAGTTGTCTAACACTTAATCAAGTGTATTTAATGACATGTAAATTAAGTAAATTTGAAGAAAGAAACGATATGTTTTCAGCAATGGTGGCGCCTATGAAAGAAAAATTTTAAAAATATTTTTCCGAACTACCCCCCGTTTTTACGTGTTTCACCGTGCTAGACCCGTGCTTAAATGTTTCGGGGGTGGAAACTTTAATTGATAGATAACTTATGATTTAGATTTACATGAAGAAAATCTATTTTTTTGCGTCTAATACAAAAAAACAATTTAATGATTATCTTAAAATTTTGTTTAATGTTTATCTTGAAATATGGTGTAATATCAACCGGTCATCAACCGTAATGGAATCAAGTTCGTCGAGCTCAAGTAGAAACCGATGCTTAATATATAATACTTTGAGAAATGAAAACAGTAAACGACAAAGGGGTAACACCCCAAGTAGCGAGCTCGGGAGGTATACCGGAACCGATTTTTTATCTACTATGACTCTCAAGGAATTTTTATCGTTTGATATTCTGACATGGTGGAAAGAAAAGGAATCATAATTTCCAATCCTAGCCGCTATGGATGGTGATTACTAACCGTCAAAGTTTTCACGGTAGTTTCGGAATTTGTATTTTCTGTTAGTGACAGGGTTTTTTGATGATAAGAAGAACAATGCTAACTCCAACAGCGGTAGAGATGTGTATTTGTTTAAAAGACCACTTAGATGCGGCCGAACGAAGAAAAGATAAATCAAACCTTGAAGAAGAAATACAAATTGAAGAAGAAATACACGAACAAGAAGTATAAACCGGACGATCGTCACCGCTCTCCGACGAAGAACTCGTTTATGATTTGTCTCAACGCATTGGCACACAAACCGACGAAGACGATTAAATTTAAAAAACTTGTATTCGCAAGATGTATCTTTTGTTTTGTTTAAAAATCCATATAAGTGTTTATTTTAAGTTTATCTTTAATGTACTTTTTAAAGAAACACCACTTAATAAAAATGTATTTGTAGTTGTTTTATTTAATCTATTTTTAAATAAATTGTACACTTTAAATATTATTTATTGAAATAAAATAAAAATAAAAAAAATAACCGGCTTTTTGGAACCGGTTTTTGGAACCGATCTGGACCAGTTCCTACCGGGTTAGGTTTTATTGGCCCGAAACCGGTTCAGGAACCGACCCGGTTCTTGGTCAAACCCGGTTTCAAAATCATTGACCTGAACACGGTTCGGGTTGAACCCGACCCAGTTCGAAAAAAAAACGGTTTGCGCACCTCTACTTTGAAGGAATATGTATTTTATAAGTTTAGAGGGGGATATATGTAATTATTTATTAATTAATTGATTCATTTAAGTTAAATTAATCTTATTAAATAATCATATTAGAAAACAATTTTTTATATAATTCCAATTTAATGAAACTCAATTAAGTTGACTTTATCTTATTAATTAACATAAAAATAACTGATAAATATATGACAAAAATCTCGACTAAATTACATAAAAGGTCCTTTAAGTTATACTTATTACAAATTTGGTCATTAATCTTTAAAGATTACATCAAACATCATTTATCTTTAATGTTTGTAACAGTTAAAGTCCTTTAAAACCCAACTTGGGTTAAATTTTCTTTTTCAATGTCACATGCAGGTCATATGAGGCATTTTTGTAAAATCCATCTTTCCCTCTAATTCATATATGTCTAATCGAATACTTTTGTATAATAAAAGAGACCGAATAACGTTATAGCCTTCGTTTTCTAAAGTTACCTTGTAAAGATGCAAGAAAGTGGATATTGAGGTTGTTTTAACAGCACAAAGCTAAAGTGCCAAAGTGTAAATTAACTAAAACCATAGCGGCAAGTTTTTTGTTCATACTCTCAAAAAGAATGTTTCCTCAAAATGAATTTAAGTCTTGACTTTAAGTTTAGAAAAGCGATACAACTTTTGTTTTGGATTTCACATGTTACATGTATGTCCTTCTAGGTGTACTATGATATAAATCGGCCAATGCAAACCATTTTGAGTTGTGAATTCAATTCGTTTGACCTTAAAAGTCAAAACTTCCCAATGTGTTTGGAAAAACTAATAATACATTTCTGATTGTTAATGTGGGGCTAACCTATTTGATAGAGCCTTTGCCTTTTAATAGAAAGGTATTGGGTTTAAACCCAAACTAAAGGTGCAGTTTGTTTTTCAGATGTAAACTATCTACAGTCGGCGGATCACATCTACATACTTCTGTAGAAGAAAGGTGGACCAACCTCTGTAGTCTGCAAGAAGAAAACTGCTTGGTTTTTAACTTCTACAGACTGCTGAAATAAATTGGTAGTGGTGTACGGACGGTGGTGGTGGTGGTGGGTGGTGGACGATGGTGGTGGATGAAGGTAGACGATGGGTGGTGGTGGACGGTGGAGGTGAACGGTGGAGGTGGACGGTGGGTGGTGGTGGTGGACGGTGGTGGTGGACGGTGGTGGTGGTGGTGGTGGTGGACGGTGGTGGTGGTGGTGGACGGTGGTCGTGGTGGTGGACAGTGGGTGGTGGTGTTTAACCCTTTGCAGACCTTAGAAGATCTTAGAAGTGGTTGGGCCAAATCTGCACTAAGAAGAGCTAGCGCAGATGTTTTTTTAATAAAACATATTCGTAAAAACAAACAGTTTGCAGATGGTAATGTCTAGGCATGGTATGCGCCACGCAGACAGAAGAGGTTGCGCAGACCTATTTTAGAAAAACAAACACCACTTAAGTAGAATTAGTTTGGTGTAGTTCAGGAGTAGCAGTATGATAGTTTGTCGTTCAAAAAAATACCTTTCCGTTAAGTCTTCGCCCGGAAACAATGATGCAAAGAAAATTTTAGTGGCCTCAGCTAATTTTACAAAATTGTTCTCATGTGATTTGTATGTGATTAGATATAACAAAAAAAATTAAACCCAAGTTAGTTTAAAAGATCTTAACAGTTATAAACATTAAAGATAAAGAGACTTGATGTAATTCTTAAAGATTAACGGTATAATCTGAAATCATATATAAACATAAATGATTTTTTTGTTTTAATTTAGTCAAGAATCTTTTTGTAATATTTGGTGAATTGATAAATTGTAATAGTATCAATAGACGTCGGCATCGGTTAAATCGTATTATATCTTATTTTAATGATATTTATTTGAACGTTCACTCACTCCTAGTTTTGATAATCATATATTACATCATTGTCAAATCAAACATTTTTAAGTATACAAAGAAATATATTAAACTAACTCGATACGATTATCCTTTAAAAATAAATAAATATGTCCTTCATAAGTACAATAATGTGATAATAAGTATAAAATTAATTTCTTTTCATTTTCGACTCAAGTGTTAGATTGCAAGACTAATATTATTATATCTACTCCAAGTGTTAGATTGCAACACTAATATTATTATATCTGAATTTGATTAATTGTGGTCCAATTTACAAAGGACCACAGTATTAATAGTGTATAAAATAGCAATCACCGTACATTTGACTATGAAAGATTTTAAATCTCGATTATAGACCAAAAATATTTTTTGACTTCTCAATTTCTTACTAAATTATTTATATAATATTAATTACCAACTTAGTTGTGAATTATGATTTGTACCTTATGTTTTGTAGATTGTATCTTATTTTGTTTTTTTTATAATCTTTTACTTTTGACCCTATATTTTTCAACCTTTACATTTAAAACTAAAATATTTTTTTACTTTCAACTTTAGTCTCATTTACTTTTATTATTTTATAGAATTTTCATTTTACGTACCGATCTAAATTTTTCGAGTTAACATACTGTAACTTGCATATGTGGTTCACCATTTTTACATTTATTTTTTTTGTTTAACGGTCGCATTGTGTTTTACGTTTAGTTCTAATTTATCCACATTAACACGTCGTAACGCACATGCATTGTTCAACGTTTTTACATCTATTTTTCGTTCAGTCATATTTTTGTTTTACGAACTTTTCTGATGTTGGTAGTCGCTAGCAACGGTGTGATATTGATGCTACTTAACATGGTGTTACGTCCCCACCGCAATGCGTGGGGAATTGAAAACTAGTTATTAATAATTTTTAAGCTCAAGTCTATTAATAACAAAATAAGACTAGCTTTAACATTTTATTTAATGTATTATTACAAAAAAGAAAGTAGACTTCAAGGCTCCTCTTCCTGCTAATAACGAGACAAGTTAAAACAAAATCCATAACGGACAAAGAATCTTCAAAGATAACAACATGAAATCATAAGAACATGACTCGATCACTTTTACTAGAAAGAATCAAATTAAAAGTATAATTATAAATTATTTATTAAACAAGGGTAGGTCTTGGCTTCAAGTCCCAACTGTGACAAAAAAATAAAGGTTTTGGATTGTGTCAGTGAGTTTTCTCACCTATAATGAGTTTTCTCTTGAGAGTAGTATCGGGGTTTCGTACTCGAGTATTGGGTGGGTCAATGGTTCGTCAGTGATCCAATTTGTTGTTAAAAAATAATTATTAACTAGTTCCATCTACTAATTACTAAATTAATATTTCAAACCTCCACTAAACAAATAAATTACTATTCAACATTAGAAGCTGATTTATATATCGTTGAAGGATTTTGTATTTTAAATATAACTATGATTTATATATCGGTGAAGGAGTTTGTAATTTAAATACAACTATGATTTATATATCGTTGAAGGAGTTTGTATTTTAAATAATAGAACTTCAATAATTTATGATATGAATGTATGACGTTCCACAGAAAGTCATCCTGATTATTGAAGTATTTTAACTGTTTCCGAAATGCACCTTCAGCAATAAATATATGATAAGGTGGCATATATTTACTTTATTTATCTACAAGTATTTTGATGTGTATTCCTTTTATCATTCACGCTAGTAATTTACTAGGTTTGAGTTAAATAGAGTGTATCACCTTGCAAGACATGACATGTTTAAATATTATAGGTAACTTAAAATCTTATTATAACTTCATATTAGACTTAATTAGGTGAAAATAATACCATGATGAACGAACTCTTATAAAGTTCTTATGTAGTTGTCAAGAATAAGACTGTGAGCTAGCTTTAGTTGTCATGTGGTGTAACAAATGGTCTCTCCTTGGACTTAGTAAGTGCGAGTCTCATGGAGCTGATATGAATTCTAAGTGCGCATGTCTCACAAGAATTCCAAGTGCTTAATTGCGAGTATTAGTAATAACACGTCTCATATAAGTATAAACATAAGATGTTGTGAACCTATTCAACCTAAGGTTATTGGCTATCAATACCTTTCATTGTGGTTTAATGTGAGATGTGAAGTTATTGAGTTACTTATGACAATAGGGTTCTGGGTGATATATATATATATATATATATATATATATATATATATATATATATATATATATATATATATATATATCTGTAACTCATCATCCCTAAGTTCTTGATCGACATGGGTATATTAATAAAAGCATATGGAATTGCAAGATGCCGGAGAAATTAATTATGAGTAGAGAATTATACGAACTTTAGTTATACAAAATTATATGTTAAAATAGGAGTATTATAAAACTATAAAAAGAAGCAAATAAATATTTACTAAATACATAATTAGATTGTTACTTTTGAAAGCTAAAGTAGTTTAGTTTTTCATAATAAAAGCAAAGACCACGTAGTCCAAACAAAACTTCACTTTGACGAGACCTTATTTTAATTAGTTTAAGGGCTCAAAACTTTAAGAAACTCAATATCAAACACGCTTTCTCCAATAGACAGGTTTATATTATTTGAATATATTAAATAAAACTATATAAAGTTTGAAAGTCAATGTTGATAACAATATTAATATTAAAAAGTTTAAGATTCCATGCAACATATACAAACTTCAAACTAATGATATCTCCGTTAAACCAATCCAACCAATAATATGTGAACTTGAAAGCACCTACTGTATTTTAAAGTAGCTATGGACCTTCATAATTTATCCTTATATTATGTCGGCAACTTAAAAGATTGAGCGAGTCTCGACTAACTTTTGTAATTCGATTTGTCTGTCAACTAAGAATTTATAATTATGAAATATACTATATGTGTTTTACTAGAACTTTCATATATCCCTATCTATTCATCATGTTTTGTCTTTTAACAATTATTTTTACCCGCATACATTACAACGAGGTGTACTCTAGTTGTGTAATGGTATATCGATGTTCATTGGTCGGTCTCGGTCTCATTTTTCATGGTATCACATGTTAACGTCAGTCGATATATTCTACGATACAAAAAATACCATATCTTAAATACAACTATGTTCTTAACAAATCTTATACCAGGATGCCAAGAAAACTTAAAAAAATTAAACACGGCCAAAAATTATTATATTTAAATTAACGATCAAAAGTTACTGAAAAAAATCAAATTACAAAAAATCAATCGATTAAAAACGTATATTATATATGATACATAGGTTCAAGTTAAAACATTCAAAGTTTGAGGGTTTAAGTTGTAAATTAGAGTGAAGTCTGTTGAGCGTTGATATGGTTCAGTTTTCATTGAAATTCGAAGCATATGTTGATTGTAGAAATAAACTTGTGGCAAAGAAACAGTTTAAATTTCATAAAATATTATATATCAGAAACTATAGAAAAGACAAATTTTACTTATAAGTAAAAATGTTTAAAGTATATTATATTTAACTCAACTTAGTTTTAATATAATTTATATCAGAACGTAGATTAAAATAAACATCCAATAACAGTATGTTCATAATCTTATGAAACATTTTATATGAAAAGTTATGTTTAGAATTTTATGAGACATTTTACATGAAAAGTTATTAAAGAAAAACATAACATTTTAAAAACTGATTATAATGCTAAAACTTCAATGGGTTGCAGCTAGTTTCAAAAAATGCAGTGGGCATCATTCCTAAGGCTCAGATCCACTGAGCGGAAGCTCAAAGTATGTAAAGTTCTGTTTTGCTAAATATATAGCTAAATTAGAAGGAAAAAGAACTAAGAAATTTAGCACCGACTTTCATAATTAAGTATTATGAGACAATTTATGTGAAAAGTTATAACAGAAAAACATAACATTATAAAAACCAATTATAATACTAAGACTTCAAGTGATTGCAGCTACTTTGAAACAAATGCAGTAGGCATCGTTCTTAAGGTCGAGAGCCATTGAGCCGAAGCTCAAAGTATGTAAAGTTCTGCTGAATTTATAGCTTATTTAGAAGGAAAAAAGCTAAGAAATCTAGCACCGACCTTCATAATTAAGTAATTATGAGACATTCTATATGATAAATATAAAAAAAAACATAACATTTTAAAAACTAATTATAATATTAAGACTTCAATTGGTTGAAGTTAGTTTCAAACAAATGCAGTGGGCATCGTTCTTAAGGACCAAATCCACTGAGTCGAAGCTCAAAGTATGTAAAGTTTTGTTTTGCTAAATATATAGCTAAATTAGAAGGAAAAAACTAAGAAATCTAGCATCGATCTTCATAATTGAAAACCATGAAAATCACCACTACTCAATCACGTAATTTATAATTGATTTAGCTTTTCAATTGTTTAAAGTATATATGAGTAAACTTCAACCGTATTTTTTGAAGTCACTATATATATTTTTAGTTTAAACTCCAAGGAACGACAATGATGACGAAACGAATTATGTATACGTAACTGGTATGAGTTACATGTACGCAACTCTTAGTTGTACACTTGGTAACACGTACTTGTATATACATAGCCCCTACATGTACGTAACTTTTTGTTGTACACTTTGTAACACGAACTTACATATATGGAACCTCTGGTTTATGATGTTCATTTATAACATGGTTTTTAAGGATCTCTCCCATACTACATAAATATATATATATATATATATATATATATATAATATTTTAAGGATTATCTCCATACATACATAAATATATATATATATATATATTATATATTATATATTTATTATTATGTATGATATATACATGATGTCGCAGGGCCGACCCATAGTGTTAACAATGGTGCATTAGGCTTGGACCCCTCCCCCACCCCCCCCCCCCCAAAAAATTAAGGGCGCCATTAAAAAAAATGAATAGTAGGCCTGCACTTTGAAAAAACCACAAATTCACAAATCCTTAAATTTTTGAGTCTCACTACAAATCCACAAATCTCCATTTAAAAAAATGATATTTCATTAACGAATTTACATCATATAAAGCTAGAAAAATAAATTTAATCAAAACATCTATATATACATAATATATAATTAAAAATATTTAACTCTGCAATCTATAAACGTTTTAGTTTATTATGAAGGTCTCAAGCCCATATAAAAATGAGACTTTTAATAAAAAAAATTTTTTGGAAAGGGCCCATCTTTTTTTGTTCGATTGGGGCCTCAGAAAACGTTAAGCCGGCCCTGGATGTCTGGAACCCAATAGTTAACTATGACATATGATGAACTCGATACAAATTGTTACCATATTTAGTGAATTGGAAAAGAAGAATCCATTTATAATACATCAATAGAATTTTAAAAGTTCTCTACATGTATCAATATTTACTTTTCCTCCAACTTGTATACATTTTAGTATATGTAAACATTTTGACCGTTCCCATTTGCTTTCCTTTAAGATGATACATTGCGAAAAGAAATATTTTTGTTAGACATCATCCTCAAATTAAAATCACAAACTTATTTATTACAAGAAAAACGATAACAATCAAGACAAAAACTTACAATTTATAATATTAACAAGAGAAATGTCGATTTCCTTGAAACTCACCATAATACCTAAACATAATTAATTGTGGTCCAATATTTTGTAGGACCAAAATATTTATAACAACAATAATGCATATTATGAAGTTGAAGCTTACATGTACCCTATTATAAATACCTATGAGTAACATGACTTTTGATTCATACATACAAAACCATTATCAAAAAACATGGATATTCTCATTTCAAACTGGTCTAGCGATCAATCTTGCCGAAAAGCTACATTTTTCCACCTGACCGAAGGCCCGGAAACCACAAAACTCCGGCATCCAAAGACATTCCGATCATTGATCTCGCAAAAATTAATGGCCCTGAACGTGCGCAAGTGATTCAACAAATCATTAAAGCAAGTCAGGATTTTGGGCTCTTTCAGGTTGGTAAAAGTTCAAGTTTTGATTCACTAATGACAAATTTTTTGTAACGATTTAAGAATATGCTTGATCGACTTTACCAAAACTTACTAATAGTTTGCTATGAATGAAATCTTACTAAAGATGTTTTTTTGTATGTTCTTTATTGACTTTTGCAACACGTACAGGTGATCAACCATGAAGTTTCTAAGGAATTGATGGATCAAACAATGATGTTGTTTAAACAGTTTTTTGCATCACCTCCGGAATTCAAAGCAAGATTCTATTCGAATGATTTGAACGCGAGTTGTAGGCTTTACACGAGCACGTTAAACTATGAAAACGAAGAGGTTCATTATTGGAGAGATAATTTAAACACACCGTTGCCTTCCTCTTGAAGATCATATCGACCATTGGCCCGATGACCCTCCCTATTATCGGTAACAAGATCTTGATTTCTCAACATGAAAACCCCGTTAATATTCTTTTATGATTTACAAAAGAATTCAACAGTACTAGTAAACTATATTAGTGAATAATAGTTTATGCATGTTAATAATTATTGAGATCTCTTTACATAGAGATTACAATAAAATAAATAATAAGAAAGCTATCCAACTAATAAGAATGACAAAATATGAATAACTATGATATAATTTCGTGTTTACCCGGTTGAATAAAAAATACTAAATATTTATTAATAAAAGTTAGAAATTATTAATACTATATTTTAATATAAGATATGATTGAAAGTAAGCATGACCAACTATTTTGGTTAGTTGATAAAACATTTTTATTATTTTAAAACTTTCATTACAAAAATTATTCCGTTGAAAAATTTTCATTTATTTTTATCAATATCTCATTGTTTAAACTTCAGGTTTTAGTTAACTTTTTAAAACTTTAGTTTGTTAAAAATGGTTTTATATAAAACTTTTAGTTTTTGAAAATATCAATTTTAAAATATTTTATAATTAAAAACCTTATATTGTTTTAGAAAATTCATAGTTTTAAAAATCTTGTTTTGAAAAAAATTTTTTTAATAAATACCTAGTTTTTATTAATGAAAAAATTTTTTTAAAAATTATTGATTTAAGAAGTTAAATATATAAGTATAAGAGAGAGAAAGAGAATAGTTTTCAAATTAGTTATTTGATTATTTAAAAAAAATAAAAAGTTTAGACGAAAAAATGATGTAAGAGAGAATGTGATGAATATGTGTAATCAAATGTAATTAATTATTAGTATTAGATTATAGATAGAAATAATGACTAATAAATAAACTTAAAGATATATGATAATTCAAATAACAATATGTATAACAGATAATAAACATATTTAACAGTAATATACTTAACGAAATAAACAGGAAAGTTGTGGCGGAGTACTCGATTGAAGTGAGGAAGTTTCTAATGACGATTTTGGAGTTAATATGTGATGGATTAGGGCTTGAACAGCGATATTTTAAGGCAAAATAAGCAAGAACCATTGGTATCGGTGAACCATCACATCCCTTGCCCTGATCCGAGTTTAACAATCGGGATGCAAGCTCATTGTGACCCGAATCTTATTAGCATGCTTCAACAAGGTGATGTTAGTGGACTTCAAGCCCTTAAAGATGGTCAATGGATCGGCGTTGAGCCTCTTCCCAACGCGTTTGTTGTTATTCCAGGCCTCCAATTACGAGTATGTTTCAAATAATATTTATGTATCATTTAACTTTTAAAGCAATAATCATCATTCATCAAGGTGTCTAAACTAATAATAGGTTATAAGCAATGGGAAGCTAGCAAGTGCGGTGCACCGAGTAGTGACAAATTCAAAGGAGTCACGGACCACCATAGGATCGTTTCTGATTCCTTCAAATGATATCTTGATACAACCTGCGGAGTGCTTGCTTGGTTCATCTACCAAGTTGTACCACAGTTACACATACAAAGAGTTTTTCAGTACGTTCACCGGTAATAATTGCGAGGCGGAAATGGCTTTGGGGTGTTTCAAACTGTAAGCACAAGCTTGTTTTGGATCCGTTTGTTTCCTGATATTATATTATGCAAGTTTGCTTACAAGCTTGTTTTGGATCATGTTATAGTTGTTTGTTTCCTGGTATTATATTATGCAAGTGTGAAGTGTGTACTACCATGTAGGTGTATCATGTATGAAAAAGGATCATTATAATTGTAATATAAGCTTTGGGTGTTAAATCATCATATAGATGTATCAAAATTGCATCTTTCATACTAACTAAACATGAATAAAAAACACTCACGTGAGGCTAAACAATGTGTTAAAATCAATAAAAAAACATTTTTATGAATGGCAAACGTATACTTTTAAGCCCAGTCACCCGAGAAACCCAATGGTAAAAGGCCACCTACGCTCGCGAACACAGACAACGCCAGTGACCCGGCCCGCCCATCATGTTAGGGGAAACCCACCACCCAAAGACCTATTTTGATAAAACCCCTGACCCACTTGAAGCATATTACACAAAATGAGACTCGAACCCATGACATTCTTTAGAAAGTCATATGATGCCTGCTTCTAAACAAATTGATCACAATCAAATTAGTAATCAATTAAAATAAACAATGTTAAATTAAAAAAAGAGTAAAATGCTATGTTGGTCCCTGACTCTTTGTTGAATTTGTCATTCTAATCCAAAAATATTTTTTTGCCATTTTAACCACTATAGTTTACCAAATATTGTCATTTTTATCCGTTCCACTAACTAAGTTAAGACAACCGTTAAATATTAGGATGCTTTAGTCTTTTTAAATACCCTAATTATTCAATTAAAACAAATTAACTAATTAATATTCAATTAAAACTAAAAAACACATGAAGCGACTAGTGAGACCAAACGCTTCAGTTTAAAAACTTCAATTAACTCTAAGCCATGTTATTCGATTCAGGTCTGCTGTGTGATTTTAATTAATTTTCACGTTTTGTCTGAACGTGTACCATTGTCGATTGAGGTCTACTGTTACACACTTAAACCTATTAGGCCACTAACAAGCCTATTAACATATAATTATTTTAGCGTGCATGTTATAAAAACTTTAACTCATTTAATAAAATTAGCTTGCAATTTGGAGTGAAGATGGTAAAAAATAATCGAAACACAGCAGGTTAGAGCAACTACTTGATTTAACTTTGGTATAATTTTTTTCTACCCGTTAAAAGCCTAAAAATTTATATATTAATTATTGAATTTATATTATAGGGCTTCTTTTTTCTAACTGTCCAGAGCCTAAAATTCTCCGAAGATTCTCGGTGACAGTTTTGTCAAAAGTTCTTTATGATAATTAACATCGTTCAACAATATCAATATAGTATCTTTACTCTTATGCTATTCTTTTTTTAACCTTAATTATGCACTACACATTAATAAAATAGTCGATTAAATAAATCAATTAGTTACTATGAAAAAAGATCTCTTCCTAGACATGACAAAACAATAAAAGTATACAATGCAATTAATAATTTCATTCTTCTACACCGTGCCACTAAGAATTAAAACCCTGAGAATCATCTTCAACCCTTATGTTTGATGAGGAATGCTTATCTAGAAGATCTTCCAACAACTTATCATCCAAACACTCGAATTCGATCACCGACTCTCTTCTCGATCCGCCATTGTTATCCCTCGAAGACAATACTTCTGAAGACAACGAAGAAGACGACGTTGATCGAGTGTAGCGCCAATGGCACCACTGAAGAAGAAGATGAAGAAGAAGAAGTAGAAACCAATGAAAGCTGTACAGTAGTGGAGTTAACATTCCTGTAATGGTCCTCATAAAGTTAAGAATAGCTTGATGACTCTTAAAGCATAAGCAGCTCTTTCATACGCCCTAGCGGCTTCCTCTGCGGTGTCAAACGTCCCTAGCCATGAACGCGCCCCGTTCCTCGTGGGATCGGTATCTCCGCTGCGTACCGCCCCCATGGCCGCCTTCGGATCCCTCTATACTTCTTCTCTTTTCTTCCCGTATCACCAGTACTTCTCGCAGCTTCTTGATAATTTGGATACATTGGTGGCAACAGTTGATAGTAGATATAATATTCTTTGTGTTGTGATGGTGAGTTTGTTGGTATAAATATTATTAGGAATTTTTATATGATTTGATGGACAAAATATGGGTGGCATGTGATGGATTGAATTGGTTTTGATTCACACATGAGCCTCCATGTTTGTGAAGATTCATGAAGATGTGACTATGTGAGTGTTGTCAAGTTGCTCATGCACGTGTGTGAATACCTTGGAATAATATATAAGTTTAGACCAATACCTCAAACATACGAATAAAAGAAAGTATAATATAATTGACTTTTTATGTGGATGGTATTATTTGAATTAAATGCTTTCTTTCTTACTTGAACTTCATTAAATTTATCATACAGTCTTTAAATTTTAATAAAGTTATTTTTTTTCTTTATAAATCAACATTAGGGATTTAATTTGATTTTGAAAGGTTTAAACCGGCTTCTGAGTTGGTGTCAAACATAAAAACGTAGTTTCAAATAGTGAAAACCAAAAATCATTTGTAGCGGAAACATTTTCACTACAATTTCAAGTGAACATAAATCATAGTCGTACAATCCGATTTCATGAAACATTTAAAATGGGAATGTCAAGTAGGCCTGTAAATGAACCGAACGAACATAAACATCAGCATACTCGTGTTTATTTATTTAATTTTTACCGAACACGAACATGATTTTTTGTTCGTATTCGTTCATTAAGAAAATAAAAATATTCGTGTTCGTTCATGTTTGTTTGTTAAAAAGCTAAATGAACAATTCAAGAACATAAATGAACACAAATGAACAAAATAAATGAACATAAATAAACAAACATAACTGAACAAAAAAAAGAAAAAGAAAAAAAAACCTTAAATGATCATTTTGAAACTTTTAGGTGTATTAGTGAAAATTGAAATCTCACTAAACTTATAGTTTTCTAGTATAAAATAATACACTTATGTTTCAAATATTAACACACTAGGTTACAGCCGACGTATTAGATGGATGGAATAATAAAACATATCAAAACCATTAGTTTTATGAATATTTTATTTTCTAGATGTTATTAGCATTGGTGAAATAAAATATAACAAATATTTAAAAGTTATAATAAATAACGAAATTAGAAATTATTATTCTATATTTAAATATAAAATATGTCTAAATTATATAATTTAGTATGTATTAACAAATTATTAATAAAAATATTTATATTTTAGATGTTTAATAGTTTAGTTTACTTATTTAAAATAATTATCATTTAATATGATACAGGCACGGAACATAAATATAGATATACTAGGTTAATACCCTGTGTATTACACGGGTTGAATAAATAAAAAATATTAAATAATTAGTAATAAAAATTTATGAATTATAAAACCATCCTTGAAGATAAAATATGTTTATAATTACGTATAAATAGTTACTTTAAGTAAATAAACAATAATGTATTTTTTTTAAACTTTTGTTTTATAAAAAATTGTGGTTTTAAATATTGTTTATAAGAAAAATTATTTTTTTAAAAGTTCATTGTATTATGTATTTTATATAACTTTTGTTTTTAAAAAGCGTGTTTTAATAAAAAATAGATTTTTAATTTCTTAAATTATACAATTTTTAATTTAAAAATGGTATGAGCATTAGTATTAGATGTTATTATTATTAAACGAGAGAAATGAGAAAGTTAGTATGATTAATTTTACAATTATGTCAAGTCTTATCTTAGTTTTTCTTTATCATAGATAGATAGATAGATAAACAGATCGATAGATAGAGACTAGAAATTCATTTATTAAACGGATTATAGTTAGCAATAAACATGAAAAGCTATCGTAAGATATTTTAATATAACATATGATTACAATTATATACACGTGATAGTTCAAGAAAATAAAACAATTATACTATCTTTTTAACTCTCTTATCTAAATAGTTTTATGTTTAAATATTTTTTATAAAAAATCTATTGTTTATAAAAAAATTATTTATTAAAAAATTTGGTTTGTAATTACTCTGCTTGATTTAATAAGAATGGTTTTAAAAATTTACACCTTTTTATAATTTGTTTTCTAAAAAAGGACTAATTTAAAATATTTTGTTTCAAAAAGGTTTAGTATTTTAGAAAAATTAATATTATATAGAATTTTTTTTTATTTTTATTTTAATAAAAAGATGTGATTTTAATTTTCTTAATAAAATATATTTTTAAAAAGATAGCTTGATTTTATAAAATCTAGATGAGAGAGCAATATAACAATTAATAAATTGATATTTAATATGAGAGAGAAATTAGTTTGAGTGTTTAAATTACTATTATATCTTTTTGGAGGAAAAAATAATGTGATGTCTAGAATAATGACAAGTTGCAAAGAGGTAGGTTAAGAGAATGACAAATTGACAAGTGGCAAAAGACACTTTCTTTTATTAGATATAATAATAATAATACATTTGTTTTAACATATTTTAGAAAAAAAAGTTAAATTAATTGTTTTTATAATTTTCGTATTTATTATGAGAGATAGGTTGGAAAATGATTTTTTTGATATGGTAGAATGATAACACGTATCGTTTGATATGATAAAATGATTACACATGTCTCAAAAAAACTTCTTTTATTAAAGGTTATAAAATAGTTTAGTAAAAAAGGAAAGTTAAATTAATTGTTTTTATAATTTTCGAATTTATTATGAGAGAGAGGCGGAAAAATGATTTTTTTGATATGGTAGAATGATGACATGTGTATTTTAATATGCTAGAATGAGGACACGTGTCTAAAAAAACCTTTTTATTATAGGTTATAAAATATTTTAGTAAAAAAGAAAAGTTAAATTGATTGTTTTTATAATTTCGTATATATTATGAAAGAGAGGCGGAAAAATGATTTTTTTAATATACTAAAATGATAACACTTGTCTTTTGATATACTAAAATGATGACACGTGTCTCAAAAAACCTTCTTTTATTATAGGTTATAAATATAGATTATAGATTATAAATTATAGATTATTCTATGATAGATTATAGATAACACCCTTTTACTATTATATTAATATATATAAATAAATGAACATAAATGAACGAATATAAACGGACGTTCATGAATGTAAACGAACAAACATGTGTTCATGTTTGTTCGTTTAATTAAATGAACACAAAATTTTTGTTCATGTTCGTTCATTTTCTAATTAAACGAACATAAACGAACTTCCCGTCAAACAGTTCATGACGTTCGGTTCCTTTACAGGCCTAATGGCAAGTATTGTAGGGGCTGATACTTGATCGTAAGGAAGAAGAAAGAGGCAACGACCTCTTTTCGGTTATTAAGATTGTACAAATAGGCCCTCATCTCTTGATTTCTTGCATTTTGGTTTCCAAAGTCTTTTTTAACCCATTTACGTTATGCGAGAAACCAGCCTCATAGTCATCTTGTACAGGTTTTACAAAACAATAATTTTTATGAAATTGTTAAAACACTTTATTGATTAAGTTTATTAATATAAAAATGATTTTAACCTTTAAGCTAAATAACTTTATCATTATTTTTTTAAGAAAATTTCTAAAATTTAAATAACTAAGTATAATAAACTAACTTTTTTATTCAAAATCATATGTTTAATTATTTATATAGGAAAAATATTATTATGTGTAAGACTACTGCAACATGTGTAGGTGATCTGATCATGTCCTTGTATAGAGCATATGAAATAGGATTGCGAAAACAAATAAACCAATTCTCGACCTTTGATTGTATTAAGATCAATGATTCATATTTTATTGAATAAAAAATAAAATGTTATACTCTTGTGAGAGTGTGAGACCATGTTTATAAAAAGTCAAAAAAATATGAGACATTGATCGTAATAAATCAAAGTTGGAGATTTGATTATTGGTTTATATAATTTCTCTTGATTTTCAATTGAACCCAATAATATATATATATATATATATATATATATATATAATTATATATATATATATATATATATATATATATATATATATATATTTTTTATCTTTCCAACACATACCATATTAATTATTTTAAAAAAATCGTCCATCTGTTATTTACACTTGTGTAAATTAATTATTATACATATGTAAATCCAGTTTTACACACGTGTAAATTAAGTATTACACATGTATAAAACATATTTGTAAATAGAAAGATTTTTTTTTAATTTTTTTATAAATGAGGGAAACATTTTTATCTATTTTATTTATTTTTATTTTTATGTTATTTTTAATTTAATAACTTTTTTATTATGTTTTTATTATTTACCCTTTTGATATTGAAGACTTGAGTCTTAGAGTTCTCACATAAAAATAAGTTTTCATTTGATCCTTCCCAAAATATATATATATATATATATATATATATATGTATGTATGTATATATATATGTGTGTGTATATATGTATATATATATTATATATGTGTGTGTATAATATATATGTATATATATATATGTGTGTGTGATATATATATATATATATGTATGTATATATATATATGTATTATATATGTATATATATATATATATATATGGGGGATGGATCACTTCAAAATCATGTTATAAATGAAAATTATGAAACAGAGGTTACATATATGTAAGTATATGTTATAAGTGTACAACTAAGAGTTACATATATGTAGGGTTATTATATGAAAGTACGTGTTACCAAGTATACAACTAAAAGTTACGTACATGTAACTCATACAAGTTAAGTATATGTAAGTCGATTCGTCATCGTCGTCGTTCCTTGGAGTTCAAATTAAAAAATATATAATAACTTCAAAAAATAAGGTTGAAGTTTACTCAAATATACTTTAAACAATTAAAAAGTAAAATCAATTATAAGTTATGCAATTAGTTAGTGATGGTTTTTCCAGTTTTTTAATTATAAACATGGTTTCATGATTCCTGCTATATATATATATATATATATATATATATATATATATATATATATATATATATATATATATATATATATATGTGTGTGTGTGTGTGTGTGTTTTAATAATGATTTGGAAGTGATCAAAGCATAATAATTGTAGAGGGCTTTAAAGCATGCTTTTTTCTTTTTAACCTTTTCACGTCAATTTTTTTCAATATTTTTATATTATATCTATTATTAGCGAAAAATTCAAATACAAAGTCTTTTAAAACTAAAAAGTGTAAAAATGATTAAGATGTTGACACGTGTTCTTTTGATCCAAATTATATTGGGGGCAAAATTAGTAATGTTACCCAGTCTCAAGTTCCACCATCTTTTTAAACATTCATAATTTTTACATACGACATGATTTTTTTAAAAAAAATTACACCATCAAAAATGAGTATTTTTAATCTTTAAAACGCGTATAGTGTTGATATGAAAAACAATTTTTTTTAACTCATTGTGTAATTTCATTAGCTAATTGTGTAATCTTTTGAATTGATGAATATTATACAATTATCTTATGAGTAATACACAATAAACTCGAAACATAAAAAGTTCATTTCTCATTATTGTATTAGTCAAAAGTCTTTATTTTATAAAAACCCAATACATAATATAATGGTCAACATTAAACACAATGCATAACATAATGACTAGTACTAGACTCTATGATTAGCAATTGACATAATGATCTGCTTGACGAGGATTATACAATAACATAATCAGGATTACATATTGAACTGATAAACGTAAAAAATTACATTTTTAGCATTATGTTATTTGAAAATTATCATTTTGAAAAACACAAGGCATAACACAATAGTCAGCATTAGACACAATGGGTAACAAATGATCAACACTAGACTCGATAATTAGAAATAGACACGATGAGCTGCTTAACGAGGATTACACAAAGACTTGATCGGTATTACACAATGAACTGGAAAAACATAAAATATTACATTTTCAGCATTGTGTTATTTGAAAATCATCATTTTAAAAACACAATAGTTAACATTAGACACAATAGATAACACAATGACTAGCACTAGACTAAATGATTAGCAATAGACATAATAAGCTGCTTGACGAGTATTACACAATGACTTGATCAGGATTACACAATAAATTGGAAAACGTAAAAAATACATTTCTAGCGTTGTGTTATTTTAAAATCATCATTTTTTTTAAAACACAATGCATAACAAAATGGTCAATATTAGCCACAATGATCTGATGAATATTACTTAATTATCTAATATTATACAATGAGCTGAAAAAAATATTACACAATAAGATGAAATAACGTGAAAAAAAACTTCGTTTTTATGTATTAAAATTATAGACGTTTTAAAATTAGTAACTATATTTTATTTTTAAGCTAATGAGTAACTATAGATTATGAAGCTATATTGTTGGCTGAAAATCATTGTTTCCAATTTTTTTTAAGAGTTAGTCATGTAAAATGGTATTTGCAAGGCAATTGCTTTAACTTTTTTTTTTGTTTTACATGTTTGAAATAAGAAATGCTAAGTATGTGCTTGCTCGCATAGTTCGAACTTCACATATTTCTATTCCACTCGAAGGCTCATTGTTCATGCTTGAAGTAACAAATGTGAAGAATATGTTATTGGACCAGTATGCTCCTCTAAATGGTCTGATTTCAAAAAGTTTGACTTTTTGTTGAAAGTTCATCTAGCAAAGCAAAGCTTGTGGATTGTGATGTTTAGAATGTATGCGGTTATAAAAGTTTGATATTGTAGTGGACCATTGGGATCTTTATTATGTAAAACATAATTCAACAATGAACCAGGCAAGTTTGTTTGTGTTTTTCATTAGCATGTTGTTACCATTCATTTCGTTTGTTCTCTTTTGTGATTTTTTTCATACACATGCATGTCACACGCTTCAACCACCAAAAAATTAGGAATAAAAGATACAAAAAATTGAAGGATTCATGAGAAAGACTTGCCTGGTATGCTTCAACAATTGAACCATTTATTAATCCCAATTTAAGTATTATGTTAATGAATGTATCAAGTCTTTGAAGATTTCCATATAGACCCTATCATCTGATGTTTTTCACTGATTTTATAAACTTTCTCGTGATTTTCATATATGAATCCTACAACAGTACTTTTTTTTTATCACAAATGCTATAAGTTACTAAGTACTTAATTTTTGTATTCAAACAATTCCTATTAACAAAAAAAAATGAGTTTTTTTCCCGGGTTTTGTGGTATATGAAGTATGTTTTATATTTTTATGTGGATTCTATGATTTTTGTGACTTGGAGTTCTTTCTTGAATAATTCCGGTGAACAACCGGTGAAGCAATATTTTATGATTATATATACATATAACCTAGTTATTGACACGTAAGAGAATGTATATATTGTAGAATTATATAATTTGTGTTATACAATCCCGTATAGTACACGGGTCTATAACCTAGTTATTACTATAATAGTATTAACTTTAGTTTTTTTTACATAAAGGCCATAATAATAGTTCTTAAAATTGCTCAATGCCTCAATCTAGAGATGGGCAAATCGGGTTTGGGCCGTACCCGGGCCCGGGTACAAACCGGGTTTGGGCCCAACCGGGTTTTTTGTACCCGGGTATTGGTGAACCCGGGTACGAACCCGGGTCGGGTTCAGCGGGATACAAACCCTACCTGGTATACCCGGGTAGGGTCGGGTCGGGTTCGGTTCGGGTATGAAACCCGGGTTCAACCGGGTTTTTTGCTTTTTTTTCTTTTCTTGTGTGTGTGTCGAACACCGGGTCGTATGTTTTCTTATTCTTATATTTTCTTTTCTTTTTTTTCTTTTTATTTTTTTTTTCCTAACCTGGTTCACTTGAATGACAAAAATTTAAACAACTTAATATATAAATATATACAAATCCTGGGCAGAAAATGTTACACTTATAATATACAAATATTAAATACTTTTTATATAAAACATTTGAATGACAAAGAATTTAAAAGAACATGAAAGACATATAATATTAAAACAACTTAAAAATACATAAATGAATCAATAAAAAATAACAATATCGTCTAATTTTATCTACTACGAGATGCTTGATTAAATGCTAATTCTTCATCGGATATGCCAGAAGATACTCCGTCTTCTACCTCTTCATCATGTACTTTATCTTCGAGTGTAATCTCGTCTTCGAGGCTTGTTTGGTCTTGTATACGATCCGTTGCGTCTAAGTGATCCTTTAAACAAATGCACATCTCCACTGCTTCCGGAGTTAGTCTTGTTCTCCGTAATGATATTCCCCTGCCACTAAGAGAAAAAGTTGATTCCGAAGCTACCGTAGAAGCTTGGACGCTTAGTAAATCACGGGCCATAGCAGAAAGAATCGAAAATTTAGATTCTTTTCCTTTCCACCAAGCCAAAATATCGAATGTACGATAATCTTCGGTAGTCATAGTGGAAATAAAATCCGTTCCACTATATCTACCAAGCTCACTTGTTGGGGTGTTACCCCTTTGTCGTTTAGCCGTCACATCCCGGACAACATTCAACATAGTTAAAACTGGGTCTTTAACCGATGTACTAGCACTTGAGGTTGATTCGTTTGGCATGTTTATGTTTACGTTAGGCCCATATCTATTTAAATAAAAATTATAAATTGTTTTCAAACTATGATTAAAATTTTGTTTTGCCTCGTTTGAAAAATTAGGGTTTTCGTCATGCATATCCAAATTGTCATTTATCTCATCTATCAAACATTCAACCCCCGCAACATTTAGAAACGGATTTAAAGCGGCGGCACACGTAAAAACGGGTGGTAAGTCCTTAAAATATTTTTTAAACTTTTTTTTCATTGGTTCTATCAATTGATTAAATATATTTGTTTTTATTTTGAAAATTTTTAAAATTTAAAGACATAAAATATAATTCTTGAAGCACCGAATAACTAGTGGAATAATAAACTCCCGATAATTTTGTTGTTGAGTTTTTAAAAACCTTAAGAAACTCGGATAGACGTTGAAGATTCTCCCAACCCGCATCCGGAAATGGGTACTATTATGAAAAGCTTTCAAAATGCCCTTTTGTTTTAAAGTACATTCAAACATGTGACAAGTCGAATTCCACCGATTAGGTACATCCCAATTAGGACCTAAAAATCTAGAGTGCGTATCCTTACAAAGTTGTTTATAATCTTGATATCTTCTTCTACTTTTTTTAGAAACGTCATGTAATATAAATCGAAAAGATGTAATAAAGTTATTAACATATTGCCTGGATAGTCCGTCTTGCACTACCAAATTAATAATATGTGCAACACAACGAGTATGGAAAAAGTCACCGTTTGCAATCGGAAGATATTTTAATTTTAATTTTTCAATCGCGGTTGTGTTGTTAGAGGCGTTATCAAATGCAATTGAAAAAAGTTTATTTTGTAATTTAAAAGTACTTATTACATTATCTAAAAAGTAAAACAAAAATTCTCCGGTGTGTGGATGCGGAAAAAGATCAAATGCAATCGTACGTTTCATCAATTGCCATGAATTGGGATCCACCCAATGAGCGGTGACGCAAAGGTACGATTCGGGTAAACCGTGTGGAGCCGACCAAACGTCACTAGTTAAGTTTACACCGGTATTTAAATTTTCAAATAATACAATTAAATCATTTTTTGCTTGTTTTCATAATTTTAAACAATAACGTCTAAGTGTAGTACGACTTACGTGGGTGTAAAGAGGTTGAAGCGTCTCTCGAATTATGTTGGTCAACCGAGGATTGTCGAAGTGACTAAAAGGCAAAGCTTCTTGAATCACGAACTTCGCCATTCGATCTCGAACCGTATTAACATCGTAATTAAAGATTCCACCGTCTCCACCCAATTGTGTTTGTTGCGAATCCGGATTACTTTTTAACGACTTACAAAACTTCTTGCTAATGTGTTTGTTTAAAGTCGTGTTAGAATCTTTAGTAAGCAAAGCTCCACAAAACTTGCAACGAGCCTTTACTTTCAACTCAACCATATCCCAATTGCACCAAACATCCATGTTACGATTGTGTGTAAGAACACGAACGACGGTTGGAGCGTTGGACGAACCTTGACCAACGGAAGATTGTGAGTGAGCCATATCAAGATTGAAGAGAGTAAAAGTGTAAAACGAGAGAGTGAACGTGTAAAACAAGAGTATTTTTTGCGTTTTTTGCGTATGTTTTTGCGTTTGAGACTTGGGTATTAAACCATATCAACCCACATCTATTTATACTAACTTATAAGCCTAAAAGTGATAAAAAAAAACGGCCAAAAATCGATCCCAACAGCTATATAGCCGTTAAAAAACAACTAATTTTTATAAAAAAAAAAGGCCAAAACCGGGTCCAACCCGGGTTCAACCGGTTCCGGTTCGGGTCGGGTCGGGTTCTAAGAAATTCTAGAAAATCATACCCGGTTCCAACCTTACGGGTTTTTTTGGGTCCAAACCGGGTATACATATACCGGCTCGTACCCGTACCCGGTTCCGGGTCAGGTCCACCGGGTCGGGTCCGAACCCGGTTTTTATGCCCACCTTTACCTCAATCCATGGAGGCCCATAAGAAATTGAGTTCTTTTTAGGCCCAAGAAACCATGTTCTATAACCATCTCGGACACCGTTACACAGTTCTATAAGTTTTGAGATGGGCTTCAACTGGTTAACCAAAATATTATGTCAATGATAAACAAATGATTAAATTCCTGCCGAAATTTACAAGAATGTTCAATGTTAATACAATAAAGCAATTTCTGATAATAAGCTTTTTAGATTACATTGATTTTTCTATTAGTAAATAATACCGCTAAGCTACAAGCATTTTATCATTGAATACATTATTAACTCTTATAATTACTACTAGGTTAGAATTTATAAACCTGTATGTTACGTGAGTTGAAATAAAAAAAATTATATAATAGATATTATGTGTCTAATCTAATTTATGTTATATATGAGACACTAATGAAAATATTATATATAATAAACATATTTAAGTTATAAACAATAATATACGGAAAAAAATAATTACTATAAGACAATTATGCTTTTAATATAAATGGAGTTTTTAATATGGGTGGTTATGATAATATTAATATTTAAGCTTGTCACAATAAAATGTTAAAATAAAGTTACAAGCATAACATATTATGATTAGTTTTTGTTACTCGTGTATTACTCGGGTTAAATAAATAATATATTAAATAAAATTAAAATTTATTAACTATAAGACGATATTCATAGAAAATATATGATTCAATTACATATGAGTAAGAAGTATAAGTAATAAAACAATGATATCAAATTTTAAAAGCATTTATTTTTATTTTTTTTCATTTTTTTAAAATTAAGCATTCTGTTTCAAAGCAAATTGTTTTAAAAAATATCATTTTTAATAATTTTCTTATTATAACTCTTAAAATTAATTATTTTTGGTATATAAAAATTTATTTTTAAAAGCACAACTTTTAAAATATTTTATATTTTTAAAAAAATTTGATGCTTTAGAAAATTTCTTATATTATAAAAATTTATTTCTTTAGAAATAACATTAATATAATTTTATTTTTCTTAAATTACTAAAATACTATTTTAATCTAAAAAAGAGTTAAAACAATATTATTAGTGATTAATGTAATACTTAATAAGAGAGAGAAATAGAAAATTTTTAATGAGAATAAATGTGGTATTGTCATATGTTTAGGAATGAAAAAAAAGCTTGAGCCCGATGGGTATACCCAAAACCCAAAACATGCGGGTATGGGATTAGGTAATGTTGAGCCTGATTACCCGAAATCATATGCCCGTTAACTTGAACATATGCCCGAAGTTATTTATTTTTAGATATGAAGACAAAATGAACTAACTTTTTAAATATTATACATGTATTTTGGATATAAAACTTTATGATATGAAAATACATGTTGCTAACTTCTTGTGACTATTTAAATGTAAAATTTAAAAAACTTATTTGTTTTAAGTGCTTTGGAATCTCGATGAGAAAGTTCAATCAACTTGTTGTAGCTATTTTTAATATTAAATTTACCAAATGAAGATGTTATTATAGTTTTTATTACACAAATTTTTGTAAAGATGATCAAATTTAATTATTTTATTATAAGTTATGGATAGATTATAGATGTTAACAATATTTTAAAGAAATTCCACGTGTAAAGGAATATTTCAAGATTAATTAGATATTCCTTACAATTTATTTTTTTGAACAGCAACTCCTAGATTAACTAGGATAAAATAGGCAACACCTAGATAATCTAAAAGTTATCCCCATCAAAACTTGAACCCACAACCATTTTGTTGAGATTAATATACCACTCTAACTCCTATCTAATTACCACTACACCTAACCCCTCAACCCCTTACAATTTTATTGTTGGTTGTTTTGAGAAGGTTTGGTTTCTGAATAGTTCTACTATTTATTTTAATATTTTGCTACATTAACAACTCGTGTAATACACATGTTGAGTTAAAGAAACTTAAATAAGTAGTAACTAAAATTGAAATTACAAAACAATATTTAAATTTTAAAGTAATCAATAAAGTGATAATATTGAAAATGAAAAAGTAGGAAAATAAGTATCTTGAGTAGCAAGAATTGTATCAAAGTTTGTGGAAAAATGAAAATAAGACGAGAAAAGAATTTTGATGAGCTAGAATTGTGATGCATATGATGAGAAAATAAAAATAAACAAAAAAATAATAATCTTGATAAACTAAAATTGCGAGATGTGAAAACGACACATGTTACTAGTAAAAACATAAATGCTTATTTAAATAAGCACATAGTTTGTTCTACTCCTGAATGAAACTGGTCAGATGAGTGTTCGTCATATGGAACTGGAAATAAATGGTTGATAAAGACGATTGACAAAATTAAATATATGTATACTATTACTAAGTGGTATGAAAAGCATAAAATTCTAAGGAATTTGATTCTAAACAGTTGAATAATATTTCTAGTTAAAATAAATTCCAATTCAGTTAATACTAAATTAAAATATATAAAAAATAATCAACTGTTAATAACTATTTATATATTGACCTAAACAACTTAAAGCCTGGTCTAAAATCATCCATCTATCTCTATCTAAATAGAGAGAAAAAATCGAAATTTATATATATATATATATATATATATATATATATTATATTTATATTTATTTATTTATTTTAACTCCGATCAACCACTACAAGAACCCAATTTTATATGTTCTTAAACCTATCTAATATTTATTCGTAGAATATTTTTGTCAAATTAAATTATTCTATCTATTAATATATATATATAGACGATTATTTACTGATTTAAAAATAAATATTTATTTGAAATTAAATACCACATATATAAATTTACTTAGATATTAAAATTTAGCAAAACTATTTTTTCATATAAAAGAATTAGGAACTTATACAAATTATACATTTTTAGAGGAAGCTACAAGGATATAAAATAGAATTATAATAAACAAACAAGTAAAAATGATAATTAAGTTTAGATTAATGAATAGAAAGTTACAGTGAAATCTCATAAATTTCAAATTCAATTTCAAATTCGCTAATGTAAAGTAAAAAAATAATTATTTAAATCTTAAAAATGCCAAATAAAAAAGGAGGTAATCAGGAATAAAACAAACAATTTGTACCAAATTGGTTCATAGATGCATTGCACTTTGCTGGTAAAAGTATTGCATGAGTCTTAATCCTATCGCTAATCCTAATTAGCAATTATATGGTTAGATTTAGGCCTTACTCATTTCTAGGAAGGTACGTGGTTTGTCACAAATTATTTTGTAAGGGTAGTTTTTGAAAGTTTCTAGAAGAAAGTGATGCCACCAAAGTTTTTTCCTATGTTTTTGAAGGGGACACATTCATGCATCTCAACAACTTATGTATACTTCATTTAATTGCATTTTGTTTGAGCTAAACGTCTAAATTTAAATGAAACGTGTAGAATACTGAATCTTAAATGTGATAATCACTTTAAATTTAACTTTTAGCAATGCTACAAGAGTTTTATCCGATGGGTGTGATTAAATGTACTAGTTGGATTAGTAATTCATTTTGGATCAATGTTGCGAACATGCAAAACCTGTTAAAAGGGTCTTGAGGCCGAATACCCAAGAAGGATGACGACTTGTTATATAAGACAATGGAAGACTAGCCTTAGAGAGCCAAATTTGTTTTGGGCATTAACCCAATGTTACGGTTGGTACATTATATGATACATTTAAAGTCTTATATCGGTTATGATGTAGTATTGTGGACGTCATATTACACTGACGCCATATAGCGAATATATATATTCCTTCTGATGGCTTCTCTTTATGAGATGGTCTGGTAATTACTTAGCTACAAGATTATTGTGCCAATGTGGAAGTACCTTGGTTAGTTTAGACGATAGTTCGGATAACCGCAGAACATCATGTGCAAAAGACAGACAAACAACAATCAAGAATTTTGTTACACCAATATAAAAACCATAATTAACTATTTTGTTTCATAAACAAAGAGAACAAGTATTAAGCCCCTCGCGTTACGACATAAGGCTTAAAACCGTGCCAAATAGCACTAATGTCACACCATTAGCGATCACTAACACCGGAAAAACTTGTGTTAAAAAAATAATTAAAATGAAAAAAATAAAACCGAAGGAAAAGTAAATGTATAAACCTTAAACCATACACATGAAAAATAAAACATTAAAACATTAAAAACAAAAAACTAAGTGGATCCAGGACCCGCACGTTGCGACGAAACCCTTTTAAACGAGAAAAAAATATGTGTAACAATGTTGAACCGCATATGCAACTTACGATATGTTAACTCTCAAATTTTATACCAAAATGTAAAACAAAAAATTGTAAAAGATGAAAAATATAAATAACCAAAGTTGAAAGCGGAAAATTATAAGAGTTAAATTTTAAAAGATGTAAAAAGATTTGATTTAAAATAAAATTTTAAAAGAAAGTAAAAAAATAGAAAAAAAAAACATATATAACTTCTAATGTTTATGGTACCACAATTAAGGAAACATGATACAAAAATTAATGAAACCTTAAATCTATAATTAGTAATATTTAAATGAGGGAAGTAAAAATGTAAAACCCAGGAATTTGCATGGACAAATTTGGCATTCTTGAAAGACGGCTGCCCATGGCCCACGTATACACATCATACTTTAGCGGGTATTATTCAGTATTAAAAAAATAAATAGTTTATATAAAAACAAAAGAAAAAATCTAAACATCATTGTCATCATGCAAGTCGATTTTGGGTTGAAACTTGAAAGTCGAACACTAGATCGTTTAGAATGTAGACCATCACCCTCATGTTACTATTCTGGTCCTCACCGTACCAAATCAAAAACCTATTCGCTATAATCATCACCAATAATAATATTTTAATAGAGGTTTGTTTATTACTTAAGATACTGATAATATGGTTATCATAAGTTACAATCACTTTTAGATACCTACCCTTTGTTTTTTTATAATTTATAAGAGTTAGTGACAGTAAATACATCATATGTGGAAAAAATATACCAAACTCAAAGTATTTTTTATTCATTTCTGTAATTTAAATCAAGATATGTTGAATTTATTTATCCATTTGTTTTTAGTTTAAACATATTAAATTACTTCTTGTAAGTATAATTAAGTTAGTTTTTTTTCTTATTTATACTACTATATAATACATCTCTTTGGATAGAGATATAATTTTACCAAACATACAAGTTTTGAAGCAACATTTACAAATGAGTGCAAGACATTTAAAAGTAATAGAATAAGGAATTAATTAAAATTTTAAGACACTTTAGGAGCAATATGGTAAATTTATCCATTAAATTTTATATACTTTGATATTTTTGTCCTTGTCTCTTTCATGTATTTAATAAATATTAATAATAAATTATTTAATAATATGATATTATTTAATTTATTTTATTAAATTTTATTTTATTTATGATACTCTAAATTGACATTTAAATTTATATTACTAATTATATTTTTATAACTAAATACTATTTAAATTAAGTATTATTTTATTTAAATATTTAAGTATATAACTTATATATATCTTCATATTTATAATAACTAAAATACTAATATTTTTCTAGGGGCATATTATGAGTTTAATAATTTTAATATTTATCTATATCTTTTATAATAAAAATGATAGGATGATAAAATGATAATTTTACATATGGATTAATATACTCATATGAAAAGTCATACTTAAATTTTAAAAAAATTAACCATTTTATTCTATTTATGCCCTTACAATAAAGTATAACATATGATGCTTATAATACAAGTGCTAAAGCATATACACGTGGCAAACAAAACCGCCATTTACTTTCAATGTCGTTCATTCATTGCGATTGAGCACTAATCGCTCTTCCCTTTTCCTTTGCCGATTGTTAACAACTCAATAACAATCAAGATGGTAATTTGTGCTGGCAATTTCTCCATTAACTTTCTCCGGTCTATGCAAATCACCACCGAAAGTTACCTCCGATGATCATAAAAACTCTAACATATATTCATTACATTCATAAAATGAAACACCCTCTAAAATATAGGTAATAAGTGATTTCCAACCACAAATATCACCCATGCTTTCACTAATCTTGTTAGGATAATATAGTTGTCTTGAAGACTTTTGTAATATACGTAGTTGTTTTCTTTCATTCAGTTTTTCAATAATTATATTTTGATTTTTTAATTTACGTCAGAACGCACCTAGCCGATACTGACTAAAATCGAATTTTTAAAAAATCGCGCAACAACCGTCCTGTCGCAATGCGCGGCTATTTCCACTAGTATATGTTGAAGAGGTAGTTTCGTTTTATTAAAAACAATGTTATGGTTTTCTTTTCTTTCTTTTTTATTTTTGTGGTTTTCAAGTAAAAACAAGTCTAATGTTGGTTGGGTAAAGTGGTTGAAAAACCCTCTTATGGTCTTATAATTTGTTATTTTGGCTTGGCTCTTTCTAGCCATTATTTGGTTATAAAATTCATTTTGCAGTTATAAATGAACATCAGAATCAACGTGTCTATTGTGATGCATAGTTACACAAGGTTAGAGTTAATTTACTTACCAACATCGTATACTCTAATAATTACAAAATAAGTCTACATTAAAATATGATTGGTTGGTTGTGTCGATGCTGGTTATTCACTGGCCTAGGGTTTTTTTTTTTTACCTACATTAATTTTAGTGCTTTGTTAAACATCCTTTTGATTCATATTTTTCTTTAAATTGTATTTTTGTTAGTTTTTTAGTCATTTTAGTTTTCATCTTTTTTTATTTTTTTGTTTGATGTTTTCTTCTAGTGTTCATAGACATTAAATTTAGTCTTTTATTATAACGTTACAAATTTTATCCACGTTTCAAAATATATAACTGCAATTTATCACTACAAGTGCAAAAAAAATTGATAGCCTCACCTCGCTACGTGCGTTATTAGTACTAGTTACAAACTTACAAACGTGGACCAACCCGTAAATCATATGAACAAGCAAATAGGGGTCGTCAAATTATGATGTGGACTAACTCACGGTTAAGGTTTATAAAAGGGTGATTTATTTAAGAAAAAAATGGAATTTAGACAATTAGTTTTCGTGTTATTCTTTTTTGCCTTGAATTTAGTGTGTTCTCCTTTTGTTGCCACTTTTGAACTGAACTTGAAAAGAAAACTAGACTTTTCCCAGCGCATCTTGTGCGGAGAGCTCCGTCATAATCCCGAATATCAAAACGAGGATATATACTAAACACGTTGCAACGACTGCATTCCAACATAAAACCTTTAAGGCATCAAGATAGTTTGAAAAATATACGTCACTACAACTTTCACTTCTCCGTAAAACACTAACGCGCACTCCGCCGTAAAATTGACATAATATTTTTGTTGAGCCAAAAAAATAAAGATAAAAAAACAAAACAAAACAAACCACGTAAATGCAACAGACAAAAGTTTCATGACTAAACTTTAACAAACTCAAGATTTAATGTTATATAATCAAGTTTATTTTTATTTATGTGTTAATGTAAATTTTATTAAAACCGAGCAAATTAAATATAATATAGTTTGGTGTTCTTTAATACTTATTTTCACTACTAGCAGTTTTATGTTTGTTCTTTACAACTTTTAGATTTAATTTGGTATAACTTTTTTTATTCAAATTCAATTCCTTGCACCTCATGAGGATTTCCATTCTGGTGTTGTTATATGTAAAGGGTAAATAGATATTTTGTGTGTGATAAGAACAACTCCTTTTTTAAACTTAAGATATTTTAGTAAAATGTTTAACTATTACATAACTTGTTTCATATTTTCTATGCAACTTTTATTACCATAAGAGCTTAAAGTTTAGTGATCTCAAGACGTACCGTAAAATTATTTCTCTTAAAGTGGTTAAAAGTTATAGTTTTATAATGAACATTACTGTTTAGGTGTGGTTTCAAAGCTTGTTTGAGTTAGCTTGTTTCATCCTTTCTATGAACTTTTTTTCCTATGTTACTTTTTCTTTAATAAATAGCTTATAATCTAACATCAATGTTTTATTAATAGTTAATCCGTCAACGTTCTCGTCTCTTTGACTGATGAACTAATAAATCGACGAAAACCATGGTGAACTCCCTAATCATATACCCTTTCACCGAGTTTTTTCCCGAAAAAATGTAATTTGAAAAATTATTTACCAAAGTGTAGTTTGAAAATTATTTACCAAAATAGTGTAGTTTTTATTTTTTTATTTTTAATTAATCTATTATCCTTTTTACTTTTCTTCCACAATGATCATGCTAATTAAAAACACAATACATGAACTAAAAAACTTGAACGCGTGAACTAAAGATTCTGAACTTAAATACATGAAGTAGAATTGTATAATGATTATGCTAATTACAAAGATAATAAATGGAAAAAAAAATGAATATATGAACTAAGGATTCTGAACTAATATCTAAGGATCCTAAACAAGAATTGCAAAACTGAATACATAAATTGAGAACTTGAATTGCAAACTGAGAAACTGCAGGTCAAAAACGAAAGTTACGATTCTCAAATAAATTCCCAAACTAAGGAACTACAGGTCAAAATTGAGAACTAGAATTGCGATGACTGATCAAAACCCAAAATCACAAACCGATCAAGAATTAAAATCACATGATCGAACAAATAATAACTCAAATCAAAATCAAACCTGTTGATTGAATAGGTCTCTAACCAATTCAAATCAAAATAAAAAACATGAGTTCTGATGTAAATAATCGACTGAATAGGTTCCACTCTTAAAAAAAATCAATGAAATCATGGTGAGATCGCATCTAATGAAAACTAGAAATCGTAAGAATGATTGAATACCATAAATTGACATGATCGATAGAAATCTCAAACCATGTAAGAATTGTTGTCAGTTATGGTCGAATGAATGATTGCATACGTGGGATGGCGAAGGAGAGAACGAAGCGTCTTAATGGATATGCATTGCACTTATTAAATGAAAAGGTAAAAATAAAAAAATCAATTAGATTTACACTAGTTTGGTAAATAAATTTCAAACTACACTATTATAGTAAATAATTTTTTAAATTTCACTGTTTTAGAAAAAAACTCCCCTTTCACCTAATGAAAGTTATGATGCAAATTAACTTGTTTTTTTTTTTGTTTTTTTAGTTTTTTTTAACGACAAATCTATCATACTACTATTATTAAGTTACTCTAAATAACACTATTGTTTATGTTTAAACCCAATACCTCTCATCCAAAAAACAAAACATCTATCAAATGTGATAGCCCTACGTTAACTGGAAATTAACTTGTTAACCGTGAGGTGGTTCAAGTGTGGAAAGATAGTGATAATAGTGATAACTCAGGAAGTTATAAATTATAGTATCTTATATCCAATTTGTCATAAATAAAAGGACCAGAAGGTGGGACCACTATAGTGGGCCCCGCACGTGTGTCAAATTTGTCCACGTAGGCGGGCCTCCACTAAACGACAACACAACTCACATAGTCACATAATCAATCTTTGACTAGAAAAGACAACGGCTAAATTAATCTCGTTCAAACATCAACACCTTCATTAATTAGATTTTTCTATAACTAACTACACGAATGGTTCGTGACTTTTAAGACTAAATTATTTGATTATGGTTATAAGCTCGTGTGTTTTGAAAATGTTACCTTTGGTTCTTATTACTCACTCAAAAGTAACATGTTTCTAAAATTACGATGGTTTAAAAGGAATATTTTTATATATTTTGAATGTTGCAAAACAAGAGAAAAACGTCGGGATATAAACTGCCAGAAAGATGGTAAACAAGGAAATAAATAAACATGTCAATGCCAAAGAATGGAAACTAATTGTGGAGGATATTGCAATGAATATTTTATTTCCGATAGTTTTTTCCTTAATACAAAACTAAAGTTAAAATTTTTATCAATTTTTCTTTTTTAGTAAAATTACTATTATACAACTTGCTAGGGAGGTACACAGATCAATTCGGTTGGTTTTGTTTGATTCGTCAGTGGAACATGTAATTTTTTTTTGGGAAAAACCAAACCAAACTAGTTCGTTTGGTTGGTCGACTGGACCAGTCAAAATGAAATCGTACCATTTAAAAGTACGTTTAAGAAAAAAATAGCAAATGTTTAACTTTTAAGTATCAAAAGATTTTACGAAAAAAAGAAAAAGAAAAACTTAAACACACGGAGTCAGTTAAAATAATGATCTATATGTATTATAGCTAGAAGTGCTTATATGCATGTTAATTGTTAGATTTATATGCGTGAGATTTATCTATATTATTTTTATTTTTAACTAAATTATATAGGATACATGTACATTTCATTTTTGATTTTTATTAATATATTGGCAGGTTTGGTTACCCGGCAGGTTTCAAAATATAAATCGAACCGTGAATCTTGATTTTTCAAACCATAAACCGAATTGTGCTACTCTCAAACCTGTTTAATTCATTTTCTTGATAAATTAGTGGCATTTATTATTTTCTTTGATCCCATGCCCCTTGTAATAAAGTTTCATGGATCCCCCATTGATGAAGACATGTACTATTTAGGTTATCTGTTTTGAAATTACAATGCTAGAAATAACCACTAGTTTATAAATCTTTTGGTGCTCTTTTAAGTTTTTATGTAAGTTTCATTTTAGTACCAAAACTGTTGAGTAAACAACCGCCATGTCAAGATAATTTTGATTGGTCACTTTTATTTAGACATGTATCCATGTTTGATCGTGTGTGAATCACTCAAGGTAGAGCCAAGCTAGACAAGTTATGACTTGAAACTCGTTTAATAAGCAAATTTACGTAAAACTTTAATTTACATATAAATTTCAAGATGCATCAAGTTCGAGTTTGATCGGGATTGAGGTTAGCTGGTTTACTTGTAATAAAAATAGTTGCAAAATATAGTATTTTTATGATAATATGTTTTTTTAAGGTTATAGTAAGGCAACATATTGTTTGATTGATTATGATGCTAATATTAGTAAAAGTTAGATGTCATAAGAAGAGTAAAGAATATATGTCATCTAATGTTGAGAAATAAACTATGTAATTATGTATAGAATTTGATTTGTATCAAGACAAACCATTATGTGTGACAAAATCCAAGCATATTTACATATTGTAATCTATACTTATCTACCAAGCATCTAAAAACATGTAACTTAACGAGCGAACCCATCAAGCTCCAAGCTTATCCAACTTGAATACGAGACCAACTTTCAACTCAAATTAAAGATTACAAGCAAAAACATTTTGATTTCTACTGGTATGAGCTGGAGTTTGCGTTGACGCTAACTCGACTAAGCTTATTAATCGATCGATCTTATATTTAATTACAAGTTGTAAAAGTTAAATTAAGAACAAGTTATAATAATACAATATCCTTAATTAATACCGTTAATCATTAGATCAGTTTATTAAGTTATCAACTAATGAGACTTATCCTTAAATTCAGGGGAGAAGAACTTACTACAACAGGGAACTATTAAATGCTTAAATTAGCGTCAAAATCTTGGTCTGACTCGCCGCCTTACGTCATATGCTCACGTGCTCTTTTCAATTTTTATTTCCAGAGCAACAACTTTAACTATATTAATATTAATTTTCTTGTACATCATGCATTAACATATGTAAACTTATTTGGATTAAGTAATCACGTATCAGGAAAATACCAACTTTAAACCTTCGCCTCAACATGAATAAACAATTGGGTTACTTTATCAATTTAAGTAACCCTCATTAAGTTCAATGAATCTAGCTAGCAACTATTAACTATATGTGTAATAATTAACACCTTCGTTCTATTGTCTTTTTTATATTTACTATCGTCTTTTTATATTTATATCACCATTATGGCTGTTAAAAATAGTAGATGTTAAACTGGGCGTATGATTATGGATTTATAGTTTATGTGAAGATTGCGTTGATAGTGAAATTTAAACTTAGAAAATAATGTTATAACTTAAGGTTACAATGTGCCTAGAAATCATTATGGTTACAATATAGTTTTTAAGATAGCGTAATTATTGGTGGATTATAGACATGTTTTACTTATTCTACTTTAAAGTAAGCATTGATATGTATTTTTAGAGGTCGTTTGGTTCGTAAAAAGTTTGTCAGAATAATTAAAATTGAAATGAAATCTTGTTAAGATTGATAAGGTGTTTAGTTGGTAAATTTTTTAGTGGAAGTAAATGTTAATTTTGAACATTCCATTAAATTCTTAAATTTTTTAGTAGAGGTAACAACTTACAACTCTTAATACGATCCAAAAACAACACAATCACAATACTAAACACAACAAGAAAAATATACATGTTAATCAGAGTCTAATTTCTACCTTTTCACTACCATTATCAAATAAAATCTAAAGTTTTAGGGATTGTTTGATAATCTTGTGCTAAGTAATTAAAATACGACAGTCTTTTAATCATTCAATATGTTTCTGAAACAGATTCATTAAGAGACTCTATGAATTATTAAGAGGCTCTAAATTATCAAAAGTTGACTTTTTAACAAACCAAATATATTTTACCTTCAATCGATTCAAATCTAACATTTTAATAGAATCATTAAAATGTTACCAAACAGTTATTTTATCGGTTAGAAACTCTTATTCTAAATTCCAAGCTACAAAACTACTAAACCTTAAAATAATAAAGTTGCATCTCTCATACCGTCAAGACTATTAAACAATCCACAAAATTCCTAATGAAACATGTGTCTAAAAGACCAAGATTTTCCAAGGGTATATAAACACAACGACACTCTGTTTCAAACAATCCACCACAATTCACATCAATGGCTGAATCTTCATACTCATTAGATGACCTTTTTCTCCACCACATCTCACTCCCCTTCAACCTCAACGACTCACAAGACATGCTCCTTTTCAACATGCTAGCGGCGGCGAACAGCGGCGCAACGGCGGACCACTCATCGGAATCCAACTTGTCGGCCGCAGGAGCCGCCAAGGAGGAAGAGGTGACATCACAATCCAACAAAAAACCAAAAACATACAGGGGCGTCCGTAGGCGTCCGTGGGGGAAGTTCGCAGCGGAGATACGGGACTCCACCAGGAACGGCGTTCGTGTGTGGCTGGGGACGTTTGACACCGCGGAGGCGGCCGCCATGGCGTACGACCAGGCGGCGTTCGCCGTGAGAGGCGCCACCGCTGTGTTGAACTTTCCGGTGGAGAGTGTGAAGGAGTCGTTGGCGGAGATGAAGTATGGGGCGGAGGAAGGGTGTTCCCCCGTGATAGCGCTGAAGAAGCGCCATCGTATGAGGAAAAAAACAGTGAGTAGGAAGAATAAGAAAGTTGTTGAGGATAATATTGTGGTTTTTGAGGATTTGGGGGCAGAGTATCTTGAACAGTTATTAAGTACTTCGGAAAGTACTATGAGGAGTTGTTGGTAAAAGGAAATCTTAAATCTTAATGAATCCGAATACCCACAACTTTAGAATCTTGTGTCTTTGGTTTTGTTTGATGGATCTATGTCTTTTGTATCTTCATCTCTTTGTAAATTCCGGGTTTAATGTTTGTTTTACCGAGTAGAATCATATGTTTGTTTTGGTTCACTCATCTCTTAAGGTAGGTGCTTAAGAGTGGAATTATCCTCATACTCATAGTCGATATGTTCAAAATATGTCGATGATATTTAAAGATGAGACAGATTTGATGAAATCAATATATCTCGTATCTACGACAGATTTGTGTAGGGTGTGACAGTTTCATTTACCACGTGGGCCATACGCTTTGAAAGAAATAAATGACTGTGTAAAGAATGACCTCAGATTTAATCAGTAGCAAAACAAAACGGCTCAAGCCAACATGCATCCCCGTCACCGACTTCGGTTTCAAAACAGAACGGTCTCAGATGAATCATTCATCATCATCGACCCAAAAGAGGCCAACCTGGAGTGGCCTCCACCTCGGCGACGGTGCTGAAACGGAGGGCGGGCCAAAAGGCAACCGGCTACACTCGGACGCCACGAAGGCAGTCCACAGGGACCACCGACGGCATCCAATGGCACCAAGGAGGTCCACAGGGACCACTGGCGGAAGTAAACCACAATAGGAGTAGATCTGAAAACCCTAACAGGGTATCAGATAGAAAATAAGAGAAGGGGAAAACCACCAGCATCACCGCCATGAACGGCCACCAGACAGATGTGATAGCAGCATCACAATCAGTCAACCTCAGGCGAATAAGAGAGAAAGACAGACGAAAACGATTGTATGGCAAGCCGAGGACGGTGAAGGCTACACAAACGCACCCAAACCACCATTGTCACACCCTCTATCTCTCTCTCCTGCGTGAGGCGGTTGTCCTGCAAGCAGGCGACCACCACCAAGAATACATCAGGAAAGCGAAACCCTCTTAAAGGAGAAGCACAATACCCAAAAACATTGTGAAATACCAAAAATAACCCCAAACACTATTCATTCACACTCCTTTTTAAACATATAAGGTAATATAATATTATGATCAATAATTTTGGTACTTTGATATTTTGTGTTGTTAGGAAACAAAGGCTATTTGAGAACTAGTAAATATCTTTAAAATCTCGGAAAAGAGAGAGGGATTGGAGAGCAGAGGGGAAGGAGGGTGTCCGATCCGAACCTGTTTCTGGGGGCAACCTTAGGTTGGTTTGACGTGATCATATTTTTAAAGCTTGACGTTGGATGAACATAATAATCAATAAAATAAGGTTATTATGTAATGTTTTTGGGGTAATACCCAATTATGGAACTTCTTTTTGAGTTAATTAATTATATATTTATATTGATTATAAATCTGAAACAAACACAATCAGAAGTTGTACATTTAAGCTGTAACCAAACAAACTAAATACAAAAAAATCTGATACTTAAACAAATAATATTGAAGAATAATTATATTTGTGGTTTAAATCTTGCAAAGTGCACGTGTTTGCGCATTTATACTAGAAAATCTATGAATTACTATTAAAAAAAATTTTAAAAATGTAATGTACACTTAGTGATCCGTTGATTTTGATTTGCATTGTGTATTGTTCATGTAGGTTTTTATAATTATCAATTAATAATACCAATGTTATTATGATGAATATACTTGTTACCTATACTAAAATTGATAAAATCAACCAACATCAATTATAAGAGTTAACTCACACATTATTTAATTATACTGCTGAATCTATATTTTCTTTTATCTATCATGCGACTTGAATAACAACTAGTTAGAAGGAGATACATTTCCAACACAATTTGTCACCGTCATAAACATTTGGTAAATCAACCAAGTGTAATAAGCTAACCAAATAAGTGTAACTAAACTAATATCAACTAACTCTATGCTCTTAGCCCCCTTAAGATTAATGTAATGGTCGGGGTGTAGCTTTAAACAGCTTTAAACAAATAAATGGAAAAGTTGTGGGAAGAAAAAAAAAGAACCTGAAAAGAAATGGAAAAGTTGTGGGCTTTTGGTCTAGAAATAGTCAAATAGGAAAGGCTAATGAGACACAAAGGCAGGCGCAGGCCCATTAGTGAATAGCCCACTAAAAGATTCAATCTAGCTGAAATCAATGTTTTTTGAACTAGACCGATCAAACGATAAGCGAACCGGTCGTTTTAATGGTCTATGGGTCAATTTGGTTGGACTGGTTTTTAAAAATCAAATGATGTTTAATCTCTGAAGCACCGAAGCGGCGAAAACAGGGGAGTACCCGTTTCGGGTACTTTCCGGAAGTGGAAACGCGTCCGAAGCGTTTCGAGGGCGTATCGGTATCAGGGGTAACATTGGGGGACGTTTCGAGTATGTTTCCGCTGAGTTTCGAATTAAATTTAGGGTTTCAGATTCAAACCTTTAGTATTACCTTCAACTGCCACCGCCTAATCGCCTTCTTCAATCGACCTTTAAATCCTTCGTGGATTTAACAACTTCTTTCGACCTTCAGGCTTCAACAGCCTCATTTGACCTTCAAATCCTTCAATCGACTCTTCAACAGCCTCCTTCGACCTTCAAATCCTTCAATCGACTCTTCAACGCATCCTTCAACCTTCAATCGACTTTTGTGTGTGAGAATCAACACCCTGCTAATCGATTCTTTGTGCGAGTGTTTGACTGTGTGTGAGTATTGAGTGGGTCTGCACCGAATAGCAAAATTAAAGCAGAAGATTAAGTGTGGTAGTGGTTTAGGGAGGAGGGGGCGCCTCGGGTACCAGCTCGGGTAGGCTAGTACCCAGTCGGGTACACCGCCGCCACCTTTGCGGGTAGGAGTGGTCGGGTAGTAGTCACCGAGGGGTAGCCGAGAAAATAACGGCTATAAAGCCGTTATTTTCGACCTTTATTTTCAAAAAAAAAAAATTTACCCTATAAATACTCCCACACATTCATATTATTATTTACATAAACTCAAACAAAATAATACAAACACAACAATTTCACAAACACAACAATGTCTGATGAGTTTCCAAATTTGTACATTCCTGAAAACGATTTGGATTCGTTGAATTCGAATGATAGCAGTTTATTTTTATGAAACACCTTGTCGACAAAGCCCTGGAGGATACGGCAAGTAGTTCTTCTAAAAAAAATACGTTCCACGCGATCGTGTAACGGGTCACGAGCTACTTATGAACGACTATTTCATTGACAATTCGAAATACGATGAACAAACGTTTCGAGGAAGGTATCGTATGTCGAAACGTTTATTCTTAAAAACAGTCAACGATGTCGAATCAAAAGAAGAATGGTTCCAAGAGGGCCTTGATGGGAGGATGAAAAAGAGTTTCACCGCGCTACAAAAATGCACATCGGCGGTTAGACAACTCGCAACAGGTAACATTCCAGATGAGTATCATGAGTATTTATGTATGTCTGCTCGCACTTCGCGTGAGTGTCTACAATTTTTTTGCAATGTTATTATTAAGTTATATGGTAGGAAGTTCCTTCGTAGACCTACAAGCCATAATGTTGCACTTTTGTACCAGGCAAACGAGGATAAGCATCACCTTCCCGGTATGCTTGGCAGTATAGATTGTACACATTTTGTTTGGAGAATGTGTCCGACCGAGTTGCGTGGCCAATATATGAGAGGTGATCACCAATATCCGACGGTCATGCTCGAAGCGGTGGCTTTAAATGATATGTGGTTTTGGCATGGTTTTTGTGGCCCGTCCGGGTCGAACAACGACATCAATGTTCTCAATCAATCCCCAATATTTGTACCTGAAAGGAATGATACCGCACCCAAGTGTCCATTTTATGTAAATGGATAGCTATACAAACGGGGATACTATCTTACCGACGGGATCTATCCTACTTGGTCAACGTTTGTGAAATCTTTTCCATATCCGACCGATCCGAATCAAAAGATATTCAAGAAAGTGCAAGAGTCGGCTAGGAAAGATGTTGAAAGAGCTTTCGGTCCACTAAAAGAAAAATAGGGCATACTTAGGCGACCGATGCGGACTATGAAGGTTGGCAAAATTCGGAGCGTGGTTTACGCATGCATGATATTGCACAACATGATCCTGAAGGATGAAGGAAGTGCGATATCACCGGTATACATAATGGACCATCCGGTCCAACCGGTTTTTGACGGTAACGCTCTTTCGGAAATATATGATCAAGATACATATTTCCGACTTCGATATGATCTTGTCGAACATCTTTCAAGTTTAGATCTAGCGTACCTTGCTTCGGACGAGGAATAGGTTAATTTTAATATTTGTAATGTTTTAGTTTTAATATATACTATTTTTATTTTAATTATGTAACCTTTTATTTTTAATTATGTAATGTTTTATTTTTAATTATATAATTTTTAATTTTAGTAAAGTTAATTTTCTTTTTGAATTATTTAAATATGAAAATAAAAGTTTCAGGGTAATCTAGGGTACCATTTCCAGTTTTTTGGGTGTTTCAGGGTAGTTCAGAGTACTTGTGATGTGGCACTGTGTGATTGGTGGATTCCAGGGTAGTCCAAGGTACTTCAGGGCTGCGCCCCCTCCTCCCTTACTAGTTTATAAATTTTTGGATTGTTAGATTATATATATAATTATATATAATGGTTAAGTTTTTGCATTAGTTAAATGGAACTTTAATATATTATGATAATTAATTACCTAAGGAATTTGTTTTTGGAATTTGTTAAATACTTGTCTATTTTGGAAAGATATATATATATATATATATATATATATATATATATATTATATATATATATATATATATATATATTATATAATATTTTTTCCGTAGCTTAGCCGTACTCGTATCTACAATATTTGATATTTGCTGTTCCCGTACCCGTACCGTCCTCGTACCCACCTCCCGTACCCGTTCCGGTGCTACCTAGTATTTAATTAATAGAAAAATTAAAACTATTAATATACATCTGGTTTGTAATAAAATATGGAAATAATATATGTTTTGATGCAAAGTTACATGTTTAGTAAATATATGGAATTAAACTTAAAAAAATATGGATTTTATGAATGTAAAAATAAGTTTTTGATGAGAAAAAAATATAGAATCTTGTATGACCATCCGGTCCGGTTCATCCAATCCGACCAGTTCAACTGAAAACAATCCAAATAGACTATATTAAACCGGTTCTATGACACTTCTTAATCTAACTACTGCTTTATAAAATAGTGGTTTAAATATAATAACGGTTCCAAAAACAGTTATTGAGGTATAAAACAAACTCAAAGTAAAGAGTTGCAACCAAATTTGCAAATAAAGTATAACTGCATTTGCGTATGTATGATCACTCAATTGAGATTGCAGCTAAGATATGGATAAAGATTGAAATTGACAAAACAATGAACAATTTTATGCTTACTAACCTGAAGAATCAGAATGAAGAACGATTCTTGAGGTTTGTAGCTATGGACGAATAAGAGAGAGATTAATTAGGAGGAAGAAAGATTTTGTTATTAATTTTCTGCACACCATCATTCATCATTCAAGTACAAGTGACTCTTTTATACATGACTTCTAACTAACCTAAGCAACAACTTAACTCCAAACAACTTTTAGTTGTTCAAAAGAAAGAAAGAAAAACTTTAACAACTTTTAACTATGAGTAGAAGTCAGCAATTGAAACTATCTATGAACTAGCTTATTGTTCTCTTTTTCTTATATTGCTTTGACCTTCAAAGAAGTCAAAAGCATTAGCATCAGTGCCTTCATTTTCCTTATGGACTTTTCAATAACTTCATCTGATTCGAATTCTTTTTACCCAACAGCACAATCTTTCCAATATTGTTATTTTCATTATTTGATTCCTTTGAAACTTGTGATATGGTACTAATTAACTTCATATGCTTGAGACCCTAAAAACCCTATTCTAAAACAAAACTTTATCCCAATATGCAAAGCAATAGGCATGATAAAGAGTTGTAGGATTAAACATTAGCATCTTAATTTGAATGTCTTTTAATCTTTTTAATGATTCAATCACATTTGGCCTGATATGTGACCAGTGACCATATTCAACAGAAGCTAGATAATACACCTTCAGACAATTGCATCATAAGCATCATACATCAAGCTCTTATTACTACTCTTAGCTTATTACACAACTCCACCATCAGTTACAACATCTTTTATTCTTCAAACCCTAAAACCACCAAACAGACACACACTTACACAGTAGTTACATGTAGATGTGTAAGCACTTAAACGTGCACTTAAGCCGAAGCCCTGGGTTGTCCCTTAATATTATAGTTGGGGCTAAACAAAACAGTCTCTCTCTGGCTAAACTTCAACCTCTGAGCATCCTCTCTCGACATCTGATACGAGTTGGCCACCACATCCACCGGCATGCTGCTGATGGCCGAAACCCGACCGGCGAGGTTCGCGATCATGGCGTTGTCGTTCGTCTTGAAGGACACCCACCTGCTCCCCTGTTCACCAGCCCTCTTCACCACCGGGAAGTTCTGCGGGATGACGACCACCTGCCCCTCCCGGAGCTCATCGTCGAACACAGAGTTCCCCTCATTGTTCACTATCTGCACCCTCATGCTCCCCTCTGTCACGTACACAAGGCTGTGGGCGTTGATCGTCCAGTGTGGGGATTGAATCGCATTCCGCTGGAGCTCACCTCTCTCAACGCTCAGCTGCAGCTGCCGGAGCACCGGGAACTTGAAGCTGTTCAGGTTCGCGATCTTTCCGGCTTCTGGGTTCACGAAATCTGCGTGTGAAGGGCTTTCGATGTGTTCTTTCAGCTTCACACTGCAAATGGTTTCTTCGAACCCGTTGCTCCGCCCGCCGGAGCCACCGCGTCCGCCGGAGCCACGGCGGCCTTGTTGTTGCTGTTGTTGTTGTGGTCGGATGATCTGAAGGCGGCCTTGTTCGACGTTGACGATGTGGCCCCTTTGGTCTCTTTGCCCCTGAAGCTTCTCGGCGATGTCTCTGTCGACGTTGAATGCTTCTGCGATGAACTCAACGTCTAACCCGTTGAAGATGTTGCCGGAGCTCCGGTATGGTTGCTGCCTCCGGCGACCTTGCCCTTGCTGTTGTTGTTGTTGTTGTCTGCGTTGTCTTCCTTGTTGTGGCCTTGAGATTGAGGGTTTCCGGCGAGGAAGAACCTCTGAAATCATACAACATATATTGTCGTTCAAACTCAAATTTGTTAACTGATTATGTTCATCATAACTAGTAATTGTCAATGTTAATTGGTATGTACCCTGTGGAACTCGTCAAGCTGGTTTTCTTTGTTCTGGGTGTCGAAGAAGACGACGACCACAAGCTCTGTATCACCGTCGTTGTGGAGCCAGTGAGCAGCTCCGGTGGGGATGGCCACCACGTCACCCTGGATCAAGTTCTCTACTTTCTGATGACGATCTTGATCCAATTGAAACGACCTTTGTTCTCTTCTGCCCTCGCCGGAAAACTGTTGCTCCGGTGAGAATTCATAGGTCTCCGGGCACCCCGGCAAGATAACCCCATGAACACCCCGACCTGTGTGAAGAATATTGTATAAAAAGACAACCACCCGTTAACTGTACGTTTTGATTAGTTTTTATAAAAAGTTTGAAACTTTTTGATTATTATGTGTTATCATATTATTGTATAGAATTTGTTTACCTCTTTCGATGAAGGACAAGATGGGGGTGTTGACGTAGGAAGGCAAGAGGAGTCCACCAGGCTGGATCCGGTGTCGAATGAAGTCGACACCGGCGCACTGGAACTGCTGGTTGCTGGCGTCCCAGATCTCTGTAACGCCAGCTTCAGCTTGGATGACTTGGTAGGGCTCGAGGGCCTCGATGTTTCGGATTTGACATTGGTTTAGTTGCTGTTGTTGGAGATGATGTTGCTGTTGGATGGCTAGAGAGGTGGTGATGAGGAGGAAGAGGGATAAAAGCAAAGGAGCTTTGGATGCCATTGATGGTGATGTGGTGAATGGGTGGTGTGAAGTGGGGTTAAATAGAAGAAGAAGATGAAGGAGGGGGTGACAAGTAAGAGGTTGTGCCATGAAAAGATCAACACTTGGAGGTGAGATTTGGAATATGTGTACAAGTGTTTCTGTATATATGCATGGTGAGACAAAACATCATTTGGATTTCATAAAGAAATGTGTTTAATTTGATTCTTGATATGATAATTTGATCTTATTCTCAAGCTAATTTGATTATTTGGTCCCGGACCTTGATGGGTGTGAGGGGATCACGGTTAAAGGTGTTCGAATAGTAATTATAAAGTATCTATTAGATGTGTTGGTTACAAAACCCTATTTTAATATTGTAATGTCCATTCTATATGTCTAGCTCCTTGCTGGTCAGTAAATGTATTTATGTATTCTGTTATTAAAAAAGATACTTGGCTTAATAAGCAATAGCTTAATTACTTGGTTTCTTATAACTTATTTAAAGTCTAATTTGAGTTTTTGATATATCACTAACACGTGTATTTTTGGAGTGACAAAAAATGATCTGGGGTTTGGTCATCTACAATACGACTCTAGTAATGATCGTCCCACCACCATCCATTGTTTTTGTTTCCTTCTTTTTTACTATTTAAATTTTGATTCTTGATTCCTTACAAATGAAGTCAAAATTAAGTTTTTGACATTATCACTAACATATTTATTTTGAGACAAAAGATGATTTGAAAGAGTATGATCAAGCGCTCAATGCACACCCAATATCGACCGTCAGTTCATTGTTCATTGTTTTTGTCGCTCTCTCTCTCTCTTCTGTTTTTTCTACTTAAATTTTGATAATTAATTTCTTATAACCGAAGTCAAAATTGAGTTTTTGACATGATATCACAATAAATTTAATATTAACGATTCTTAACCTATTGTTATTAACCACTTATATTATAATTTATAGTTTAAACATTCAACCTAAAGAAAACATCTTACCATCAAAATATATTTTTTAAAAGAGACAAATACATCGCCTATTAAGATAATAACGCCAAAAGTGTATCAGGATCAAAGACACATATAAGTCGAATACGAAATAAAAAAAAAACATAAAAATGTAGGCTCAAACTAGTGTCTTATGACCTAGCACTAAAACATCTAAGTATCAATAAAGAGTAAATTGGGAATTACATAACCTAATTATTATAATGTTCTAATATGAAGGAAGTGACATGTAGGAGGTTATGTCATGAAAAGATGAACACTTGGAGGTGAGACATGGCAGGTGTGTACAAGTGTTTTTGTATTTATGCATGATGAAGATGATCATATATGACAAGTATATATAGAACGGTGATGATCAATTAGGCATGTGTAGGCTACATTCTTTTTAGGTTCATAGGTAAATCTGATTACTTTCTAATTTGAATATCTAATTTGGTTTATAATTTTGAAGCTACATACTTTCTAATAGATCTTCTACTTCTGACTTATACACGCTTCTTCAAACATGAATTTTGTAATATGCCATCCTTTATCATATTTATTTTCTTTAAAATAGTACACCTTAATTTTTTTTTTAATTTCTTAGCGTATAAATAAAGTGAGCTCAGCCCAACTGGTTGGGTTCATTACCCCAAACTTTAGGTCACTTGTTCAAGTCAAACCCATGCTTCTCTTGCTATTAATGATCTTTTTTAGGATCCTTTTTACATAATTTATCACAAAATTTATTTATTCTAGAGTCAACTACATGAAAATTTCTCGAGATAAGTTTAAATATTACGAAGAAGATTCAAATGTATACACGAAGGTGAAAAAAGGTTCTGTTATAGAAGAGCGTTAACTTTTCTTTTCACTGCTTGTAAATTTATCAAAGTACCGCTAACTACTGAAATATATATTAAATTATAATAAAATATGTAAGAGATTATTTAATACAAATGGGCCACACTCTCCCCTTTCCAAGTTTCCCCTACCCTTGTCTTCAACTCCCTTTACCTATAGCACCACTAGCTAACTACCGCAAACCCCAACTACCTCCAACAAACTCCCCCCCCCCCCCCCCAACCCCCCAACCCACACCCACTAGCTGTAACATCTGGCTTATTTTCAAACTACAAACTTAAATCCGAACCTATTTTGACTTTTTCAACCAATATTGTGAATTGTATTATTAAAATTTTATTTATTAAATCATTTAAACAACTTATAATACTTTCATGATTTATAAAATTTATTTTTATAAAGTTATAAAGTTTTAATCGCCATTTGTAAGTTTTAGTTATTAAATTAAACATAAATAACTAAATTTTAAAGTTTTACAAGGATTTACATACTTTATAAACTTTTATAAATAAAAAATTGTTTAAATGTTAAACTTTGATTTTATAAAGTTTGAGTCGAAATTGCTATTTCTAAAACTTAAACATAAAGCTTCACACATAAAATGTTAACACCTGTAAATACAGGGACCAAATCTGTAAATATTTTAAAACCCAATCCCCACCCTCGTCGACCTTCCCCCTCCGGCCATCTTTTCCGGCCCTATTCTGGCTACCTCCGACGAGTGCCAAACAGTCTAATCCATTGATTAAAACCTAATCGAACCGTCCCAGTACATTCAAGTGCATGATTCGAACCCATAACATGTTTTAATCTGAAATCAAAACCGTTAGTCCTTGCTCACTCGAAACCGCAGAATCAAATTCAAATCAAAACTGATTCAACACCATTCATAACCAAATTAATCAAAGAAACGAGTTTGCAATGTTCATACGACCAATACAAACTTAAACCTCCTCATAATTGTGTTGTAATCACGTAATTATACTCGAATCAAATCTGAAACTCCCGAGTCAAGGACATTACTCATTCGAAGCAAAATAATCAAAATTATCTATATCTATACTACTATATAAAGCCTAACCTTGGGACACAAGTGTAATTACATAAAAAAAAAAAATAAGACACCTAATACAACTTCTTAAGCATTAGGTACAAGTTATCTATACAATCATTCCTATGTTGCCTCTCATTTAATAAACTTCTTCTAATTAATACATTAATTAATTCATATTATTAATAGTTATTTAAAAATATGAGATTATTTAATTCATTATATTAAATATTTTATTATTTATAATACTTTAAATTAATATTTAAATTATTAATAAGTGTTATCTAATTGAATACTTAACATAATAAGTACTAATACTTTAATAATAAAATAATAATATTAATAAAATTTATAAATAAGTAGTATCTAATTTGAATACTTAACTATTTAATTATCAAATATTTTTATACTAATGATGATAATAATAAACTATATCTATTCTATCTATACTATTATATAAAACATTTGAGTAGACCCATTGTAATACAATAGTTTTTAATTTGCACATATTTATATATTTCTCATAACTAATATAAGGCTATAAATGGGTACCTATGTTGATTTAAAATATATTATTTTGTTTTTAGTCAAGATGGTCATAGAACACTTTTTTAAACCAAAAAATACACAAAACAAGAAAATAAAACATAAAAAAGTCAATACAAGAGGTTTTTTAGATACAAAAATCAAATGCATCAATCATTTTTTTGAAAACTCAAAACATCAATCTTGCTTTTTTGAAAACTCAAAAGATAAATCTTTATTTTTATGTTGGTCCTAAAAATAGATTTTTGACATGAAAACTTAAAGACTCAATCTTTCTGTTTTGAACACTCAAAAGATCCCCCTATCTCTTCTTTAAAGGGGCGCACACTCGCTGTCTACTAAATGAGCTTACGAAGCGATCTGGGAGCGAAGCCTTGAATTGAGTTGCTTCCACCCTTTTTTTTCCTCACCCTACTCTTTCATTTTTGCTTAAGCTTGGGGGGTTAACTGATTGGATACCCAAAACCATAATCTTTCCTAGGAACAGCTTCTATGACGATGGATAAGGGTCAGGTCAGGTTTGTTTGGCATCTACGCCCCCTGCCCTCCAAACATTATGGGAGCCTTTTGCAGGACCGTTTAAGGATGGTGAATACAATCAGTCTCATAATGAGGAGAGTGTTGAACACTTAACAGATCAAATGGGGAACCGAGTTTAGGAAATAATACTAAGAACACAAGTAAACAATAAGGACAGAACTAAGAACAGAACAGAGTAATATGGTTTTCAAGGATATGGCTCTCAAGTTCTTTACAAGTGTACAAAGCATAAAAAAGAAAATACTAGGACCTGAGATACTTTATTAATACATCCTACAGCCGTCCTACTTTGAAAGCCAGCTTAGAAGAACACTAATCTAGGACAAACAAGATCCAATGTTGACAGTTCTCATTAGGATCAAAACATACCTTTCTTCATCATCTGGTCGGGATCCCTGACTCTCATAATATCGTCTTATATCATGGAGATTATGTAAGGAAGATCAAGATTGTCTTGCTAGAAATAGACATCTTGACCTCCTTGATCTCTGATGACATACCACCTATTATGGATTAGCAGCAAAAGTCCAGGGATGATGTGTGTGCGTTGGAATGAGATTTTAAGTGTTTAAACGTTAAATATTACGTATGATTATTCGTTTATATGCATGTGATTGAGTTGAATAGGTTGACTATGAGTTGGAAGTGATTTTGTAGGAAAAACAAGGAATTTGGAAGCTTACATGATAAAACAAGTCATTGGAGGGGTCAAGAAACGAAGTTTCAAAGTGCAGCAGAAAGGCTTCCACCGTAGCCTACTGTAGCCACCGTAGGCTACGCCAGCTCAAGAAAAAATCAGCAGAAAGGGTCCCAGGTAGGCTACGCTGGCTGGCGTAGGCTACGCCAGGACCTTTTGAAACCTATAAAACGCGTTTTTTTTAGGTTTCAGCCACCACTTGATTCCCATTCGACCTAAGACAAAAAAGACGTATTTGGAAGTTCTGGGATCGATTTTTCACCATTCCAACTCTCAAAAACAAGATTCAATCATCCGGAATGCAAATCAACAACGGTTTTGAAGATCATTCAAGAACGATGAGCGGCTAATCCTCTCGTGATCGACTTCGGGTATTAGGTTTTGTGTGATTAGGTTTCGTTTTTGTTTAACTTTGTTGGGATTAACTTTAGAACCCGTTAAGTTCTTTTATGAGTTTAACTTGTGTTTTGATTATTTAAACAACGACGTTGGTAAACTTTTATTTGAATATCATTTAATCTTCCGGAAATTATATGATTGCAAGTTTTGGTTTCTAATTGAATTGGCATTGTGTATCAAGACCCATTAAGTCCTGATTATCGATATAACTTAATCATAGCACGTACAGAATCCCTATTAAGGATTTTCCTTAAAGTTAAACTAAACAATTGCTGAAAACCAAACCTAGAACCGAAGTGGATTACTTTCTCTTATAATCGTTTTCTTAATCAAGTTTGATTCTTTCAAAGTTGTTTTCTTAGTTTATTTATTAATTATTCCAAAAATCCAATTTTCACAGCCAAGAGGCAATAGTTAAGTAATTTGTTAATTTAATTAATTAGTATTTCATAAATTAAAGTACAATACACCGACCACTAATTCCACGAGGATCGACAACCCTACTTACCCTAACTAGTTTAAGGTGAATAGGAACACACATTTTAACATCTTATTTGATTGATACTTCGACATCGATCAAATTTTGGCGCCGTTGCCGGGGAATCGGTGCGCTTGGTGTTTTGTTATTTTATTTGTTTTATAAAAAAAAAAATCTTTTTTGTTACTTGTTTTATTTTATTGTTTTATTTTCGTGTTACGCTTGGTAGTTTAAGTGTGCAGGTGACAGATTGTATGCATACTCGATATTCGGGCAGGAAATCACCGCTAGTGTTTGATCCAGAGATAGAGAAATCAGCAAGGTATAATCGTGTCTTGCATCGATCAGGGTTACCAACTACATCAATTTCACAAGCCATTGATCAAGCAGCTGATAGTTTGTCTGATTCAACTAACATGGATAATACAAACAACCAACCACCTCAAAATCCAAACCCTCCTCCCAATAACCAACATCAAAACCCAAATCCACCCCCACCACCAAATAACAACCGCAACAACAACCTAAATCAACCACCTCCCAACAATAATATGAATCAAAATAACCTCAATCAAGGAGACGACTTTGATCATGTAAGCATGCATAGTGTTCACACGGGTGATGAGATTATGAAGATGAATGGGATAACAATGAAGAACCCTATAATGGTGCAAATTATGATGCTTGGGATGGAATTTTGGCGGAGGTAATGGACAAAATGGAAATAACAATTGGAGGAACAACCAATATGGATGGAATGCACCACGTATCAATCAACAACGAGGTGGAGTCAATAATAATTCAATCAACCAAGAAGACCTCACAGAGCTCAAGTACAAGGTGTGGATAGCCATTTTAGACCGGCTATTTCTGAAAACCCGAATCCTATCGCACCTCCAAACCGTAGGGGAAGATCTTTTGATGTACGTCCTCACTACCTAACCATTCTTCCTGCATTTAGAGGCACTGCAACAGGAAGAACCATATGTACATCTTGCTGAATTTGATGCATATGTAGTACTATCGGTGGAAACCACTTCACACAAGATGAAGTAAGACTGAGATTGTTTCAATTTACTTTGAAAGATAGAGCTAAGCAATGGTTCCTCACTTTGCCTGACAACAGTATTCATACTTGGCAAGAGATGCAAAGGGTTTTCCTTGAAGAATATTATTCTATGGGAAAGACAAGTGATGCAAGAGAGGCCATTCGATCTTTTCAACAACAAGTGGGTGAGCAATTTCATGAGGCATTTACAAGATTCAAGGAATTGATCCGCATGTGTCCTCATCATGGTATTGAAAGGTGGGAATTGATTAAGGCATTTTCAGATGGACTAACACCGGAAGAAAGGAAATACTTGTATTCTACAAGTAATGGAACATTCTTATCTAATCATGAAGATATGGATTGGGAATTCCTAGAACGAATGTGCAAGAATTCCAAAGCTCAAGCTTCGGCTAGTAGACGGTCAAAGCCCGCTCCGGCAAGGTCAACCACCATTGATTATGAGAGTAAAGAAAGAATTGCATCTTTGGAAAGACAATTGGCCAAGTTAGGACATGCGGGGACTAAAGATGTAGCTTCAATTGGATTTAATGTATGCAATGAATGTGGTGACTTGGGGCATGCAAGTGCAAAGTGTCCGTTGTTTTTAGGTCAACATGAAGAGGTGAATCAAGTATATGGAGAGAGAAAACAGTTTGATATGAACTCCAATACTTATCACCCTAGTTTGAGGAATCATCCACACTTTCAGTATGGAAATGCTTCAAACCAGATGAACCCTAATTTTCAAGGTAATAATCAAGGTGGTCAAGCTTATCAGAACCGAGAACAAGGGAATTATAATCAAAGTGGTTATCAAAGAACTTCATATTCTCAAGGAAACAATCAAGGAAACTACAATCATAGGGATCAACAAGGTAGTTCATCACGCAACTATCAAAGTAATTCTCAATCGGGACAACTTGGTGGTGAAGAGTCTACAAATGCAAAGTTGGATGCTTTGATGAACATGATGAAAGAGAATATGAAAGAGAACAAGAGAGAAAATGAAATTAGGGACAAGGCTTATGAAGCCTTAAATAAACAAGTGGGTCAACTTGCAGAGGATGTTGCTCAAATTAAAAGGAACCATGGAAAGCTACCGAGTGATACCACGGTCAATCCTCAACATCAAGGAACCAACACACAAAATATGAGAAATGTTCACATTAATTCGGTTAGTATCCTTCCTGACTCTAAAATTTTTGATAATGACTTTACTTCTTTTTCACAACAAGTTGCAGATAAGGAAGAGAAAGCCGATACGATGGAAGAGAGTGACCCAGGTGCACCCATCATTCCAATCAAAGTAGGAAAGTTGAAGATAAAAAGAGCACTTTTGGATTATGGAGCAGCTGTCAGTATCTTGCCAGGTATGTTATATGATCAGTATGACTTCGGTCCTTTAGAGAAAGTTGACACCACTGTGGTGTTAGCTGACTTGACTCAAAAATGTCCTCGGGGGATGGTAAAGAATGTTATAATCAAGTTGGGAGAATTTTACTACCCTGTGGACTTTATGGTGCTCGATTTTGCACCAGTGAGAACGAATGAGCAACCGAATGTCATATTGGGTCGACCATTTTTAGCAACTGCGAATGCTCAAATCAATTGTCGGGATGGAACAATTGACATGACTTACGAAACTCGTAAGTTACGTTTTAATGTATTTTCCAAGTCGATTAATTATTTTGTTAATCATAAAGTTTTTGTGGCAGATATGACTAACGTGTGTGTTCCTACTTATACTTCACATGTAAGCATGAACACCACTTTTAAGAATGATTTTGAGTATGATAGGGATAAGCATGTGGACTTGAAGGAATTGGTGGATTTAAAAGAAAAGAAAGAGCCAATTATGAAGTTGGAAACAAAGATGTGAAACCTAAAATGAAGAAAAAAGTTGGCGATCCACTTGATCCTATAAAAGACAGAGTTGAGGCATTAATGTTTGGGCCACAATGCGATCTAGTTGAAGAACTGCCGGATCATTTGAAGAATACTGGAGTCAAGCATCCTACTCGACCACCATGAGTGGTCGCAGGTACGGTCTGGCTGAAGACCTAAAACTTAGCGCTAATCGGGAGGCAACCCGAATTTAATTTTTATGTTTTGTGTTTGATATGTCTATTTAAGTAGTTTATTTTGATAATCGTTACGTTTGTGTCTGGGTCGGTTCGGGTTGGAAAAGTCGTTTGTGTTGATTAATTGAATAAATTGATTTTCAAAGAAGAAAAAAAAACTCACACACTTAACTTAAATACCACACATTGGGGACAATGTATCTCAAGTGTGGGGATGAGGGAAAATTTGGAAAAATTTTATTGTTTTTAAGCAATCCAATCAAACATGAAAACGACAAGCATATCAATTGATTCTTGTCATGTTTGATGTAAGGGTCCTTAGTCATGGTCTAATTCTACGATAGCAAAAATAATTATGTTAGCAAGGTTTTACAAAAAAATTAAGAACTGTCTAGTTAGGGTTAACAGGCTAATGGTGTAATAAAAGCATGCACACCCGGCAACCCTAATTCCTACTTGGTGAGATTTTGAAGCTTACTAGATTGTTAGTTCACATAAAAAGTGTTTCAATTGTTGAGTGTAGGCCATATGATTCTTTGTTTTAGAACTTGTGTGATTTGATACATACCAAGACGGTGAATTTGATAAATGCACATAGATGATAGAGGCAATCTAGGATTCCCTTCTTTTTAACACCATTTCTTGTGATGCATCAGTTTACCTAAAATTCCCTAGTTGCCACTTTCGAGCCTTAAACCGTTTATTTTGAAAAACCCATATCAATAAAACCCAAATCAAATTTTACCCAATGTGACCAAGTTACCACTGTTGATAACATTCAGACTAGCTTCAGTATTTGATTTATGAAAAAAAAAAATAAAAAAAAAAATAAAAAATAAATAAATAAAAATAAAAATAAAAAAAGAAAAAAAAGAAAAAAAAAGAGAAAGAAAAGAAAGATGCAAATTGTTGGTTATGGGTTAAATATGCACCCATGTGTTTGCTTTGTTTGAATAATAGTTATGTCAATAAGGATGTCAACAGTTGGTATTGCCTTAATTTATATTTTAGCCACATTCACAGCCAATCATTCCTACCTTAACCTAAGCCCAAAACCCGTAAGTCCTTTTGATGTGTGCATTGTCAATTTATTATCGTGGAAGTTTGATTGTCACCCAAGCATATGATAACAAAGTTTTATATGTGGACCTTTTGAGTGATATATTGGTGCAATTTTCACCGATCCAGAAATAAACTGAGATGAGTGACAAATGGTGAGGGGTGTGTTGCATGACAATAAAAGCCGGAAGCTTGTTAGGTTTAATTAGTCGGATTCTATTTTGAATTAAATGTAACATCCTTTACTTGCTAGCCAAATATGATTATTGCAATTCTGGAATGGGCATGACTTTGGACTATCGCTAAGGCGTGCAAGGGATTTTGGTTTATAATGTTGTTAAATGTTTTGAATTAGATTTGCTTGAGGGCAAGCAAAGCTTAAGTGTGGGGATGTGATGTGTGTGCGTTGGAATGAGATTTTAAGTGTTTAAACGTTAAATATTACGTATGATTATTCGTTTATATGCATGTGATTGAGTTGAATAGGTTGACTATGAGTTGGAAGTGATTTTGTAGGAAAAACAAGGAATTTGGAAGCTTACATGATAAAACAAGTCATTGGAGGGGTCAAGAAACGAAGTTTCAAAGTGCAGCAGAAAGGCTTCCACCGTAGCCTACTGTAGCCACCGTAGGCTACGCCAGCTCAAGAAAAAAATCAGCAGAAGGGTCCCAGCGTAGGCTACGCTGGCTGGCGTAGGCTACGCCAGGACCCTTTTGAAAACCTATAAAATCGTTTTTTTTAGGTTTCAGCCACCACTTGATTCTCATTCGACCTAAGACGAAAAAAGACGTATTTTGGAAGTTCTGGGATCGATTTTTCACCATTCCAACTCTCAAAAACAAGATTCAATCATCCGGAATGCAAATCAACAACGGTTTTGAAGATCATTCAAGAACGATGAGCGGCTAATCCTCTCGTGATCGACTTCGGGTATTAGGTTTTGCGTGATTAGGTTTTTGTTTTTGTTTAACTTTGTTGGGATTAAACTTTAGAACCCGTTAAGTTCTTTTATGAGTTTAACTTGTGTTTTGATTATTTAAACAACGACGTTGGTAAACTTTTATTTGAATATCATTTAATCTTCCGGAAATTATATGATTGCAAGTTTTGGTTTCTAATTGAATTGGCATTGTGTATCAAGACCCATTAAGTCCTGATTATCGATATCACTTAATCATAGCACGTACAGAATCCCTATTAAGGATTTTCCTTGAAGTTAAACTAAACAATTGCTGAAAACCAAACCTAGAACCGAAGTGGATTACTTTCTCTTATAATCGTTTTCTTAATCAAGTTTGATTCTTTCCAAGTTGTTTTCTTAGTTTATTTATTAATTATTCCAAAAATCCAATTTTCACAGCCAAGAGGCAATAGTTAAGTAATTTGTTAATTTAATTAATTAGTATTTCATAATTAAAGTACAATACACCGACCACTAATTCCACGAGGATCGACAACCCTACTTACCCTAACTAGTTTAAGGTGAATAGGAACACACATTTTAACATCTTATTTGATTGATACTTCGACATCGATCAAGGACAAGATGGGTTTTCTAGTTGTAAGAGGCTCCTCTTTGAGTTAGAGTTGGTTGAGCAGCCTCTTCTTGTACTACCTAAGGATTGATTCATCCTGAGGTGTAGGTGGATGCTTTGGTCTTCTTCTTAGTTGGGTTCTCTTCTTTAACTAGGTTTAGAAGGAGAGTGAAGAAGACCCTGCTGTGGATCAGAAGATGAAGTTAGCTAAGATTCAGCCCTAGGTCCAGGTTGTGTTGTCTCAGGGGGTTCAACCTTGACAACCTCAGGTTGAGCTGGACTTGGTGGAGAATGCAAGTCAACAAGCTCTCCCTTTTTAATCTACTGCTTGATCACTGTAATGTGCTCATCCATAGTAGATAGAGACATTGGACCAAGCCTCCTTCCGGAGAATCCATACAGCTTCAAGAAGCTCATCATCCTTTGTCTGTCAGCAGACTTCTTTTGGCTCTTTTGGATGATGGATCTTGACTTGTTGAATTGGGGAGAGGGTAGGAGCATTCTTGTAAAGCTTTTTCTGTCTTCTTTCTTCCTTGTTCTTGAGAAGCAATAGTGCATCCTCTGCCTCCTTCCTTTCCTTGGACAATTCTTTATCAGCCAGTTCATTTAGTTCATCTAAGGGGAGAGAGAGTAGTTCATCTACATTGTAGTTTCCGATCCTCAAGTAGTTTATCCTGGCTTCTCTTAACTCATCATCCTGAGTATTTGGCCTGGGGGCAGCCCTGATGGCAGCTTTCATGAAGCCTGGAGACCCTCTTGAACTTTCTCCTCTTAGCTTCATCTTCCTCTCTCTTTCCTCCTCCTCAATCTCCTCAGAAGTCAGTTTACTTTTCCATTTGTCACTCACAGGCCTTGGTGACTCAGGGTGGAGAGAGCTTTGACCTTCGTTGCTTGATTCAGTAGTCAAGTTCTGGCCAGAGAGAGGTTGTGAAGCATCTTCACCAGCTGGTGCCTCACTGAGGGTAACAGGTGCTGAAGAAGTTCCTGTCTTAAGGTTCCTAGGTTCAACTTCTGGGCCTTCAGTCAAGGCTTCCCCTTTGAAGCTAATCTTAGGGTCCACCTCAATATCCAGTTGACCAAAAGTCTTACCTACTAGCCTATGTCTATATACTCTTAACCTCAGCTTGTATTATTCAAACACCCTTTCTTGAATCCTATCTGCTAATCTTGCAGCTTGTCTGTTTTGACTTGGGTTGACAAGTGGAAGATCAATCAGATGGATGCTCTCATAGAAGCTCAGGTTGAAAAAGTTGAAAATTCCCAGTTGACCCTGAGATCTAGAGATGACTAGAGCTCTTCTATCAGTGTCATACCTCCATCCCATGATTGGATTCTCAAAGTAAGGAGATGAGGTAGGCATAGTTCTGGGAATACCCTCCTCAAACAAACTTTGTATGAGTGAGTCCACATCCATATAAACTTGGGCAAGTGAGTCCACATTCATGTAGACTTGAGGAGGTTGCTGAGTATGGGCCATTGCAAGTGAGGGTGGTGAATCCTCAAAGTCCATACTCTGTGAAGAACTCCCAGGTTCTGTGATTGTTTGGACTTTCTCCCCTTTTTGGTAGCATTACCTTCTTGCATAAGTGAGCTTAGGGTTGGGTCTGTCACATCCACAGGTTCTTATGGACCTGGTTGAGTTCTCCTAAGTGGTCTCTCAGTTAACTTGCCCTTGAGATCGATGATCTTAAGTTGCTGGTCATTGACCCTCCTTTGTAAGATAGTCACCTGAGATTCCAGGTGACTTATCTTTGAGACTAAATAGGTGCATGTTTTTGTCTATTTTTGCACCTTTAGTTTCAGACTCTCCTCATCTTCATCAAAAGAATCATGGGGGGATGAGAGAATAGGACCAAGGTCTTTTTCCTCATTACCAACACTTTGTTCTTGCCTACTGGATTTCCCCTGAGCATGGGTGGAGAAGACTTAACAGATCAAATGGGGAACCGGGTTTATGTAAATAATACTAACACATGTAAATAATGAGACAGAACTAAGAACAAGAACAGAGTAATATGGTTTTCAAAGATACTGCATATTGCTCTTAAGTTCTTTTACAAGTGTTACAAAGCATAAAAGAAATACAAGGACCTAAAATACTTTATACTACATCCTACAACCGTCTATACTTTGAAAGCTAGCTAGAAACACTAATCTAGACAACAAGATCAATGTAAAGTCAAAAGGTAGATTGCCTTTTGACTAGTGACTATGACATGTCATAGCTCACATCCTAATATATTATAAAAGGATAAAAGGTACATAATAGGAAGTTACAGACTCAAGACCATAATCTACAGTTTACTAAAGCATGGACCTTTTCACCAACTTGTATAAGTTGGTGAGTCATCAGAGTTGTAGCGAAAAGTAAGTCAACTTTATGTAAAAGTAGATCAGAGAAAGCATGTCCTCTCTGTCTTCGGAATAAATCAGTCTTCACAACATTGGCTTTGGAAGATTTTATCTTTGAAGCTTCGGGAAGACTTCATCTTTGGCTTCAGAAGATTTGGACTTTGGCTTCTGAAGATTTTACATTTAGAATAATTTCTGTGGAAAGTGTAAAACTTCTGAAGTAACTTCTACCTTGTACATCAGTGCATGCATGCAGGAAGTTCCTTGGTTGTTTTGGCTTCTTTGGTTGCATCAGCCTTCTAATATAACCTTACACCTTTCATCTCGTACTGCTCACACTCCTAGATCTTCACGACACCTCCTCCACCATAGTGTGAGCTGGGAGCAGCTTCGAAAAGTGAGGTCTACTTAAATAAGTAATTATCTTTCAACAACGTTAACAACACTACGGAAAAAGTAAACTATGGTTGCCCACATCATAGGTGAAATCCAACCCCTTCTTTGCTCCTTTTGTGACCCTTTCTACGCTCTTGGGTCCTGCCCTGCTATTAGTAGTTATATAGTTAAGTATTTAAATAAGATAAAATTTATTAATAAATTTAAATATTAATTTAAAGTATTATAAATAATAAAATATATAATGTATTGAATTAAATAATATCATATTATTAAATAATATATTAATAATATGAATTAGTCAATGTATTAATTAGAATAAGTGTATTAAATGATGGGCAAAATAGGAATGATTGCATAGATAACTTGTACCTAATACTTCAGAAGTTATATTAGGTGTCTTATTTTTTTATATATTTACACTTGTGTCTCAAGATTATGCTTTATATAGTAGTATAGATAATAATAATAAAATTTATAAATAAGTAGTTTCTAATTTAAATACTTAACTATTTAATTATCAAATATTTTTATACTAATGATGATAATAATAATCTATATCTATTTTATCTATACTATTATATAAAACATTTGAGTAGACACACTTGTAATACAATAGTTTCTAATTTGCCCTATTTTATAAATTTATCATAATTAATATATTATTTAATATATATTTATTTAATAGTATCTTATTTATAATACATTAAATTAATATTGAAAAATATACAGTTATTATTTATATTATTATAACTTAATATTATTTAATTTAAGTATTATGTTATTTAAAAACTTAAGTATATAACTATTAAATATTTATAGTTATAATAATAATAATAATAATCCCAAATATATATGCGTTTAAGATAAGTCGGAAAAGAGGCTCGATAACACCCGCTACATCACTAGATATAATAAATAAAAAAGATTTGAGTAGTGAATGTAAAAGTTTTCTCAATGTCACCACAATAATCATTTTTTCTCCAAACTAATAAAAACCTACTTTGTTTTTTTTATAATTTTATAATTAAACCTTTAAGGATTTTTTGAAATAAAACACAACACTTTCTCTTTTTCTTCTTTTTCTTTCAAATTGATACCTACTTATTTTGTTTTTTTTTTTTTTTAATTTTATACTTAAGCTTTCGAGTTATGTTAAATTTATATTTAATCACCTGAACTTTTTTAAAATTTTATACTTTAGCATTCGAGTTATGTCAAATTTACATTTAACCATCTGAACTTTTTTTAAATTTTATATATAAGAATTCGAGTTTTGTCAAAATTTATTTTAACCAATTTATAATAGAGCTCATTAATTTTAATAAAGTCACAATTTACGTATTTGTTATTTTTATTTTCTATTTTGAGTTATTTATTTATTTATAGTTTTTTCTATTATACTTTTTATCAGTATTTCGCATCTAATCTTTTTTCGGATTATTAGTACCAACATATAAATCATTAGATTAAATCTTTCAACTTTTATAACCCCAAAAACTATTATTGTGATATTCTCGTATACATTAAAACCGTACCGCGGCGAAGCGCGGGTCTAATCCACTAGTACACTAAAAAGTCTCAACCTAAAATAAAAAAAATTTAACATTTAAAAAAATATATTTTATTTTTCAGATAATTGGATATCCAAATATCCGAAACTTTCTAAAATCATTATTCGAATCCGAATCCAAATCTGAATTTTCGAATATTTCATATTCGGATTCGGATATTTTTAAACACATCTAATTGAAATCGTGTGAATTCCATCACTTAACAATCTATGCAACTTCAACATTCTAAGATAAAATTTCTTCTCCAAACAACTGATTTATACTGACCAATCACCTTAATGTGAGAACTATGTGATTTTACATTCTCCTTTCATGTGACTCTGCACTTTCATAGCCTGTAGTTCAACCATGACAAGGATTTATCACCATTGATCTTTTAAGATAGAGGGATTAGTTTGTTATCGACAAAACTAGAAGGAGTTATCATCATTGATCGTGTATGTTCGTTAAAAAAAATAGGAGACGACCATCTTGGGTTGAGGGTAAGACCTAAGATAATTCGAGCTTTAATGAGTATGTATTTCAGTGTTTATTTAGGTTGATATACCCAATTATACATATTACTTATTTACAACATATTAGACCAAACAAATTGTTTTCATTCATCGTTATATATCTTGTTTCTTCTATTAATGTTGTATGATCTATTTTCTTGATTTTATAAGTGTACAACCTTAAACCGTATCATTTATTAAGATGCATATATTCCAACTTTTAATACATGCATGTATCATACATGATGTATGCATTACTAACGAGATCTCTACATAAATGTTGATAAAGTTGGGGGCATAATTGCATAAAAGATAAAATTGTTGGAGAGGGTACTGAGATCTATGATCTTACTACCTTTATGAAGATTTCAAATGTATAATTCAAGTACCATGGTGCCACGCATTCGCCTTTTTAGATGATAACTTCTCATCTTTAAACATCATTCCGTACGAACTTTATGATCCATCTCCTTGAGAATTTGAGAGTGGTTATGCAAACACGGGTCGGTTTGGACAGTTTAAAATGAGGCCCGGTTTATGTTATGCTCGTGATTGGTTTTGGAGACCTAAAATAAGGGTTATTGAGTTTGTGTTAGGATCAAAGCATGCACCAACACAAACAAAATAGAAAAGAACATGGGAGATTAACTTGGTTTGGTTGTAGTGTGCAATCTATGTCCACATGGGCAACTAGGGTTTTTTTTATTAAGAAATAATAATTATCAAATACAAAAGATATATTTATAAACTAGAATTAGAGTTAACCTCTTAGTTAACAGATAACTAAATTGGGACCACTTAGAGCTAGGGTAGGCAAACCCCTACTCCCACATCTTGTAGTTCATTCGAACCCTACATCCCAACAATTGGAACCGTGATGAGTTGTCCTCATAACTAGACCAAAAGTTCAACATACTAGGTGTATTTCAGGAGGACAAAAATCCAATCAGCCTAAAAATAAACTGACCTGTTATAGTTAAAAACCAACGTGTCTTCTACAAATAGAAGATGGAGCCACCATTCTAAGAAGGTGGTATTCTCTTTCTATACTCTCTTTCTCTTTCTCTTTCTCTCTCTCTCTCTCTCTCTCTCTCTCTCTCTCTCTCTACATGTACTATTACATATGTATACATATGATTGTACACACATCGTGACCCCGACTGTGTTGAACAACATCAAATTTGGATAAATCGAAAAAAGAGGATAAATCGAAGCTGCTACACCAAAACTAGGCGCAAAGAACCAACCGGACTAACCTAGTGGATAAATCAGGAATACATAAACAAAAACGGCAATGGACCAGAGAATGCGATTGCATTATAAGGTCGCAATTGAACAGATCGATAATTGGGGGTAATCATCCCATTCGACTCCTCTGAACTATCTACAATCTCAATTTTACTAACAACACACACACACACACACAAGTGTTTGATCGTCGATTTCCTCCCGTCCCTGTCACGTTGTTCTTTATCTGGTTACTCTCGAATCATCATTAATTCAGGTATATCAAATCCACACATATACTTGGTTTCACATAGGGATTCAAAGCCCAATGTTTGATTAGATTAACATCAAATTTGGGTTCAATTTGTGGTCAATATGATTCTAGGGTTTATACAAATTGGGGAAAACTAATTAAAATATGTTTAAAAATTGTTTGAAGCAGATTAAACCGGATTTGGGCATATAGCCCACGGTAAACCAAGCACTCCACACAAGTTGACTCGGGTTCGACCCCGGTCCACAACAGCTCCTTTTTAAGCTATTTTTGTAAATTATTTTTAGTTTCAAGAAATTTTTGATGTATTATTAAATAAATATAAAAATTATTTTGTTAGCTAAATCTATTCCATAAATTATTAATTAATTTTTGAAAATTTCCAAAGGTTATAATTTTATATTTTATTATCTTTTAACAAAAATAAATGTTATAAAAACATATTTAATTCCCTTAAAAGTTCTAAATTTCTAAAAGTTATTTTAAATCAAATATAAATTAATTCAAATTATCTTTTGCAAAACCTTTAAACAATCAATTATTCAACTATTTATTTTGAGCAAGTTATAAATAATTAATCATTAAAAGTTAATTATTTATTTTTCATACTTTGATACTCAAATACTTAAATCATTATTAAAAATATTCAAATAGCATTTAATAATTCTAATTCATTAATTACTTATTATTATTATTTAAACAAGTTATTCTAGTTTTATTTAACCAACATATATAATAAGTTACAATAATTTTTATATAATCACACAAACCCCAATTGAAGCCCTAATTCATATTTAGTCTTTGATCACATTATTATCCTAATCAAAGACATATTTCTTTAGGTTAAAAACCGTGAGAAACTATTGGTGTCTAATCCATCATATTATTGTTCACATCATATCCTATCATCTAAGTGAGTATTCATGATCCTTTTTATGTATTTTATATTTTGGAAAAATCATGTGATTCAATATTTAATCATTGATATTAATTGTTATGCTATTTCAAATTCAATTCATGGTATGTTATGTTATTACTTGTAATTATGTGTTTATAATTAGATAAACTTAATGATAACACAATCATTAATTCATGCAACCACAGTAACAATGATAGATCTATTGGTTTGACAAACCCACCCCATTTATTTACTCGCGTGATGATTGGAACCGGAATCATTCATTTAATAAGGCTACGTCTGCGGACCTAGTCAATTCAGTTATTAGGTTTGATTGTGTTGGTTTGTGTACTATGTTACACAATTGCAAGTATAAGTCTTGATATTGTCATGTGAATTGAATTATTTTCAATCTATTTAATCAATCTATATATGTATTCAAACCTGTGTTTACTCACCGGCTAATTTGTTAGCTGACTCGTTACTTTATCACACGATTTCAGGAATGCTGATTAGTGGAATTCTTCATGCTCATTTAGGACTTGGACCTAGTTTAACAAAAGGGTTTTGTTATAATTGTTTGGATTATTGTTTAATTGTAATGCATCATTTGATTAGTATCATTCAATAAAGATGACATTTAATATTATTTTAACTTATTTACTTCCATGTGCTATGAACAATCGATTCGCATTCGTCCACCCCGATGATTCCGCCGTCGGTCGGAGTGTGACATAGCTATCAATGTCGCAAACCACAAACCACCAACTACCACCACCGAACTCTCTCTCCCCTTCTCTCTCTCTCTCTCTCTCACATACACACAAAGATTCTCTCTCTCCCCCTCTCTCTGTCTCTCTCTCATACACACATAAACATTTTCTCTCCCTCTCTCTCTCTCCCAATTGAGAAGTCGATGGTGATGGACAGTTTCATGTGAGGGCTTGTTCTTCGTTACCACCCTTCAACAATACACCACTCACCACCACTGCCACCCTCCACCATCATTGTCATTTAAAGTTGGTCATCTTTCTCGCCCTCTCATGTGACCATTAAGGCCACCACCACTGCCACCTTCAGCCACCACCACTGCCACCTTCAGCCACTACCACTGGTGATCTGTCGTTTGGGGTCAAACAAAAGCCTAATTAACCTAGGTAGCAAGGGTAAGTCATGTATCAAATCCGTAAGGAGCATGCGGTTAGTATTACACGTTTTGTTTAATTAACTATAGTAAACCTAATTAATTAGTTAACTTCACTAACTGGATTTTAAGAACCGGTTGGTTTGAAATAAACTAATGTTAGTCTAAAAAGCATTTAACTAATAAAACAATTAAGCATGAAAATACGATTTTGAAAACTTGTAATAAGAAAGGCAATCACGTCTGGGATCCGGGTTCAAAGATTTATACAAACTCATTAACCTAGCTTGGAGAACACATAGACATGAACTTGTAATAGGTTAGCTAAAGTGATAATGAAGGACAAATTTTTAATACCAAGTCGTGCACCCAGTTACCTAACCATAAGTGCCAAGCACCCCTATAATTACCAAACTATTCACAATGAAAGAAAACTGAAATCGAATAATAATTGACAGAAGTTTGAAACACAAATAATTCATTTAATTAACCAAACAACAATTAAATTCATACTGTTACTACAAAAACAATCCAAAAAACCTAGGTTAAACAAAATAAATATGCCTTTTATAAAACCCATCACCCGAAGATGGTCACTAAAAAGATTAACCAATCATAATAACAAAGAGTTCATATACAGTCATTATATAAACTTTCATTAAAATTTACTAGAAAAAAATCTCCTAGTTGTCTCTATCAACAGTTACGTTGTTACATACCATAATAGTGTAAGGGTTCAGTTTGTAATTGTTCTGGTTTAAGGGTCTATTTTGTAACAAGGAGAACTACTTAAACATATCGATGTAATGAGAAGAGGTATGAATTGATTTGGATTTAGTCCACTTCTTCTCTGTTATTTCTTCTCTCACAAATTAGTTCATAACATACGTGTTTACGAAATCGAGTCAATAGTCGCTCGAATGAAACCGTGATGCTTGCACTTGTTCCTCCTTTTATTTTCAATCCACGACAACCATACCTTTCAATTGATGGCCCATTTACTTCAATTTAGCACAAGAATGACCCATGCCCAAATTAATCAATTCAGCCCACATATAATGACATTTACTTTCACTCAAATCATTTAAAAGTTTTATATTAAATCTATTCTTATTTTAGGTAACCAATTTTAGTTACTCATGCTTTTAGGTTTAGTTAACAATATATTGTTTCTAGTTGAGTTATCTTGAAACACTAAACTTTTAAATATGAACCTACTAGTTTAGTACCCGCGTACTACACGGTTTATGAGAAGAAAACATATTTTTATTAACTTTGTTGAACAACATAATAAGCATAAACATTATTGTAAAAGATCACTTGTAACAGTTAGATAAATGAAAGGATTCACCGTAGATAGCTGATTGATTGAGATAAGTAGCTATTAGAATTATATCAAAGAAAGGTATAGTGAAACTATGTTAGATTTAGTCAACATTATACCTCTTCATTGTTGTCTAGTAACTAGCTTGCTGAAACCTGGAGAACTTTACGCGCCTCTCGATCAAACAATGTTAGAGTGACGGTTTCAATACAATCTTGAACCTAAATTTTTTTAAAGATGGTTAACATTGTGCAAAAAAAAATGTTACATAATATAAACAAAAGAATGGAAGGTAATATAAAGGAAGATTAAGGTTGTCAAATTTGTATAACTTTGGTACTGCGGTTATGACATTATCCTTGCAATTTTTACAACCAATAACACTACACTCATCAAATTCTCTAAATCCATCAGGTTTTAGGGTACAGGTAACTTTTGTGGTGACCTTGCTGCTGCATTTTTTTGCATCCACTAAAGTACGAGGGAACATCATCAATAAAACCCTTAACGGTTCCAACAACAATCAAGAACTTTGGCTGTAAACAAACAAAAGTATTTAGAGGTTAAAATATAAGATGTTGATATTTGATAGTTGTGTCTTAAAATTTGTGTCTTAGTAACAGTGTAAGCGTTTGAAACTTGCGGAAAGCCTGCAAAAATTAACATCAATTAATCAACCAAAGAGTTAAACAAAATCAGAATATCTTAAACTTCAAGTGACTGTTTAAAAACGTGTAACAATATTAATTACATCTGAAAGTCCTATATTTTCCAAACTGAATAATGATAACCAATTTTCGATCATGTTCATTCTGATTGTCAAAAGTTTCAAATTGATAAAAGTTTCAAATTGGTCAGCAAATTGGTCCCACGGAGTAACATCAACCTCTTTGTCCCTGTGAACATTGTAGATTGTGTTAGTAAGACATAGTAAAATGGCATTTATGGATTATTACAAGTCAAGAAGTGTTCAGACTCTAGATCTTTAAGTTGAAGATTGAGTATTTTAACTTGACCATTGAATAATATTTGATAACAACACCAATTATATCTATGAAAAAGTAAACAGTAAAAGTATTTTAAAAATGATATATTGGAAAATGATAGATGAAAAGATACAAAGAAAGAAAAGATTAAATGAAAATACCAATTTTTGTATTTTCAGCGAGGTCCTTATCTTTAACACGCTGAAAAACTGTAAAACCGAAACCGTACTCGGAAGCTACAGGTTCCAAACAGCTTGTAACAACAGTTTTTTCAAGAAAACAGATTTTATGTGGGATGGGATAAACATTATATTTATAATGATTTTCTATCATTGTTGGCTTATAGATGAGCAGACATTGTTTTTCCTGAAGCAGCATTTGATACGATGTACAATATTTTTTTAAAACAGTTGCCTCCATTTTCCCACCCCGTAACATATTGAAACTCAGAAAGTTAAAAACTGAAAAACTGGTGTATGTGTTTGAGATTTGAATCTTGACATGAACATACCGGTTCATCCATTATGATCATGTCATAAGAGTACACCTTTGTTGCATCATTCAACATGGGTCAGGTCCAAAGTCGGATAATGCGGACCTTCAAAGTATATTCTTGCGTTAAAACACTCAAGTCCTTAAACAAACTAATCTTGGAGGGAGCCATGAACAGCTCTGATTCAAAGAACCCAAACAAAGATTAAAGGTATAATATTGGAGGATATAGGTTGTACAAGTAATAGAATGTATGTAAGCAAAAATACCTTTCAAAGATAGCCTAAGCGGGTTAAAGTTAGAACTGAATAATTTAAAGTTATAGGGTTGGATGACTAATTTATAAGTGACAATTTAGATTTTATTATGGAAGTTATCTTATTGAATATAGAAGTGTATAATTTGGGTAAATATGAATAAGATATAAGAAATTGATTGATATATTATGGAATTGACTTTCCTGTATTTCAAAAGTTTATAAATGGCAAAATAATTTTGATTTAGAATATATATGAAGATTTATACAATTTGAAGATGAACCAATAAATGATAGAGAAGTTTAAGTTACTAAAAATAAGTGTTGTGTATCATTTAAAATATAAAAAAAGAAAATGTTGTAAAATAAAAATTGGAAAGGATGTGAAAATTAAACTTCCAAATTAAAGACGTAAGCAGGTTTAAAAATAAAATAAAACATAATATATAAGCATGTCAAGATTAAGTATCTATACTTATTAATAAAACAATAACTTTAATGTCACGTGACATTCTCTTAAGGCTCTATTTTTTTAAATTCCCGCCTAAATATGTATCTGTTCTCAACGTTAGTCTAGATTCATTTAAAGACATTTGGGGAAATTTTGAAAATTTAACCCTAAATTAGAGTGCATCTTTTTTTGAAAATGAAATCAAACCTGATGATTCTTCTTTCTTCAAATAATTCATCTACAAAAACAGCAGATCACTTTCAAATCCATAAAATGCTCGGTTTATATTCGAATCGTGACAAAAATTACGGGGTTTCTTCATATAACCTCTTCAATTCGAAAGAATTTATGGGTATCTTTCTTTGGAAATGAAATCATACCTGATTTTGTAACACGCAAATTGAATAAATAAAATATCAAATAGTTTGTATAAAATTTTAGAAAATATAAAACAATATTTTCATATAAAATATGATTAAATTAAATATGTAAATATTTCAAGTAAAACAATAATAATATCTTTTTAAACTTTCATTGATGAAATTATTTTTTTAACTGTTTCTTAAAAAGTAATTTCATTTTATTTAAAAAATCATCCTTAAAAATCTTTAAAAAATAGTATCTGTTTGGAACACGCGCAATTTGTCTTTATAAACTCTGATAATAGCGCATTAGACAGACTTTATCAACATTATCATTTTGGCTTCGGTTTCTTCAAGTTTTCTTCAAGAAAACGTATTTATTTTTTGTTATATTTGAGCTTTCATCCTCTGCGATTGTGTTTTTGGGTTGATATTATTTTTCTTTCATTTTTTTGATTTGAAGGTGATCTAATTCGACAATCCATCTTTGAAGAGGTATTACATGCTTCTGATTTTTAAACTTCTTTATTTCTTTTTATGTTAACTGCATATTATTATTATGTTTGATTGTAATTATTTTTATATGTGCAAATTATTTTGATGCATTTGTAGTTGGACAAATGATGGTGAATTTATTTTGAAACTCTATTTTAGCTTTCTAGATAATCTATTTAACACGTTTTGAAACTCTATATCTTGAAACGATTATAAGATGTTGTTTTGTTCATCACTTAATATTTGATTATGTGATATTAAGCTTTAAAAGAATTGAATGATTAATGTCATTTGTTAACTCTGCTTAGGGTTATAACATTATCTTATATGTTTCCTAACATTTACTTTAAGATATTGTGATTTTTTGTTGTGTTTGTATCGTTTTACATTACTATGACGTAACATTTAGTTTAAACTATTATGGTTTTTGGTTTTGTTTGTATCACTTTGCCTTACCATGAACATCAATAAAGCACCTTCTTCGACTTTCCACTTAATCATACACAATAGGGTGTTTTATATACTTATTTTATCTGAATTGTATTGTAATTGTTTAGTTATATAAAAGTGTCAAGTTATCGTGCCTTTAGCTATATATTACTTAAGATGGTTCAATTATATGAGCAAACTATTGTTTTAGATGCTTACTTTATCTATTTTGTACTGTAATTGTTTAATGATATACAACTTTCATTGTTACTTTGTCTGTTGTTTGATATTCTATTCGCAAGTTGAAAAAATCATAACATATATACCTGCAAGTTTAAACTTATTATGTACCTGTAAAGATTGTTTGATGCGTACTACAACCTGCAATCTGTTTATGTACCAGCAAATATTGTATATCAATTTAAATCTTTAATTACTTTGTTGTTTAATTAAATCAATACATTGTTATTTATAATAATTTTGTATCTAAATCCATCTGCTAATAATATTTTCATTATTTTAATTAACACATCTGTTGACCATATACCTACCAATTGACTATATGCTGGGATATGTAAATTATGCATGAAATTAGTTCATATATATATATATATATATATATATATATATATATATATATATATACATTAAGTACAACTATCTATACAATTCACACAACCTTTTGATGAGGTATGTATGAAATATTATGCAGATTAACTAAAGAGTCAAATTTTATACTCTTTTTAACTCATTGTTTGTATCTGTATACTATGATGTAACATTTAGTTTAAATTATTATGATTTTTTATTGTGTTTGTATTATTTTACCTTACTATGAACATCAATGAAGCACCTTCTTTGACTTTCCACTTACTCATATACAACAAGTTGTTTTAAATGTTTACTTTATCTGAGTTGTATTGTAATTGTTTAATGATATACAACTTTCATTGCTATTTTTGTCTGTTGTTTGATATTCTACCTGCAAGTTGAAAAAAATCATAACATATATACCTATAAGTTCAAACTTATTATGTATCTGCGAAAATTGTTTGATGCGTACTGCAACTTGCAACCTGTTTATGTACCAACAAGCATTGTATATCAATTTAGATCTTTAGTTACTTTGTTGTTTAATTGAATTAATACATCTAAATCCATCTGCTAATAATATTTTCACAAAAGTCTGTATACAAAGTATTATCAACAACAATATAACTTACGAATCTTTTTAAACAACAACAATATTTTTGGATTGAACCCGTGTGTTATACGGGTTTTTAGCCTAGTATATGTATACAAGTAAATTACATGACAGAATCACTATATATTATACGGGTTATATAAACAAAACGATATAACTCACCATGCACTCAAAACACAATGTATATTACAGATTGATGTATAGTAATCAAGTTTATATTAATTTTTTAACCTAGTTTTGACCCGTGCAAAGGTTTTCAACGGATTCATTACTTGATTTTCTTAATACATCATGTCTTTAAAACTCTCAAATAAGTTTATTGAGTTTCTTAACAAATTAAGAAAACCCAAATCAAACCAAATAAGGTTCTTTTCATAAAACCATTACATCTTCATAACTCCCACGTAGGTTTCTTGAGTTTATAAATAAAACTCAAGAAACCCAATCCAAAACATGGTTATTTTCTTAAAAGCATCATATATTAAACAACCAAAAAAAAATATGAACGAAGAACAAATTACATTACCATATGAGGCTTCATGACCATCAAAACACATGTGTCTATAACATCCAAACCTCCATCTTTAGCATTTTGAATGAGCTCTTCTCATATCTACATCAAAACTGCAGCTGAGTTTTTATTTATTTTCTAACACCGAAAAAAGTAATTACAATGATATGTTTAAAAATATTAAGAAAAAGTAATGAATTATAAAAAAAAAAAAAAAAAAAAAAAGTGAAGCAAAGCGATAGAAACGAAAAAGAGTAATTCAACAAACTTAGGTCTACTATGCATTCAAACTCGTGCGATTGATTTTGAGTAATGAAAGGACCTTAAATTAGTTTTGATGCTAAAAAAGTATTCATAAAGTAAAACATGCACAGATGTAAGTAAGTGCAATTGGTTTATTGAGAAGTAATTACAGAAAATCACTCTTTCCCGGCTATCAAAACTTGGTGTAGTGTTGACCTGCAATACATAGAGACACGCAGCTCAATTTCTTTTTTAATAGAGAAAGTTATAACCATAAAAAGAGTGTTTTACCAGCATAGACAATCACATAGACGCTAGGTATTTAAACTCACCAATTGACACGTTTAACATCCTCCGAAATCCATGGCTACTTAAAATTTGTTAGCCATAAGTACTCAAAAAAAAATTAAAACAAAAGTTGAAATGTTGAATACAAAGATAGCGGTGCAATAAAGCTACTGTAAATCATATTCCAATTGTTACAACAAAAAAATAGAGATTTAAATAATCAATGCTAGTCATTCCAGGCATGGCCATTTTTCATTATATAGGGTAAACTTACAGCCAAGTGAATTGCAGTGAGAATTATTTAACAGAGGAATTCACTAAGCTTGGCTCACAAAATACCCTTAAAACTTAAAGACATTAAAACACATATGCAATCTGAAGTAAAGAAAAACATATGAACATCATTGTTACATGTTGTTACAGTAGAATCAATATGTAAACCAAATCGTGTTTGAAAATGAAAACCAAATCGTGTTCGAAGATGAAGAAGATAAGTCTTATAGTCGAATCAAAAGAAACAAAACCAGGAACATGAGTACACATTAAAGGATCAAAAAGAAAAAAAAGATTATAGGGTTTGATATCCACAAACAAACAACAACGATTTGAACCAAAAGACGACTGAATAACAAAATCGTGTTTGAAAGTGTAAAGCATATCGTGTTTGAACATTGTTCTTGGTCTGGTTGGAAGATTTTAACCTTCATGGTCATTATTTAACAAAAATTGGTCAATCGGCATTAATAGATGACAAAAAAGAAGAATCAGGGCACCAGTTAGTTTAGGTGGAGGAGCTTACCAGATGATAATCGACATGAAGGCGGTCGTGGGTTAGGATTGCAGTCGCCAATTAGGGTTTTCTTCAAAAAAATCAATGTGAAGGAATAAAAATCAAAGGGTCAGAACATGGATTTTTAGGATCCGCGTGAAAGAAACATTCGAAGCACATGGTTTGGGCGGGAAAAAGGAGCGAAGGATGCTCTAGCAGCCTGCCAATAAATATATTCTTAAACACCAAGGCAGGTTCCGAGAATTCTCAAAACACCTTGTGTCCGGAACGAGAACAAAAAATAGGTCCTTATAATACGACGTATAAAAAAAGTTTAAAATTACTTGTATTCAAAAAATTTATAATATAACGATAATTGTTATAACAATAAACAAAACAAAAGTATTTTATAAAAATAATCTAATTTACTTACTTACACGAATCGTGAAGTTCTCTTAGCATTTTTTATAACAAAGTTGTCAATCAAGTTTTCATATTAAATTGAGTTTAGATTGGGTAAATGGTATTGGGCTAAACTATTTAAAATGATAATGATCTCTAAGTTAAAGTTTAATATGTTAAAATAATTAAAATGTTATTGGGTCTTTTAATGAGTTTATTAATAGTTTATAGCTTTTTTTTAAAAAAATACATATATATATATATATATATATATATATATATATATATATATATATATATATATTATATAACTTTTTTTATAAATACCAAGCTCCTGAGGAGATCGGGCTCGCACAGGAGGGGTGGGGTGGGACGGGATGGGTATTAATATTTATTATATAATAAAATCATATAATTATAATTATTTTATTATAATAATAATTAGAGTATTTTACATATTTTCAAACATTTAATAGAAAAGTTAATGCCTCGTCTATAGTAAAGATATTTTTGTTATGTTCGTGCTCGACTTTCTTTGTAATTTCTCATACATTTAAAATAAATTATTTTAATTTTAAAATTTAAATAAAATATAAATGAAATAGCTTATTATATAATTATTATCTCATATTTACTATTTTAAATTTATTGTTTCATATCAACTAAAATAATCTATTTTAATAAATTGGTGGCCTATAGTTCATAACTAGTAATGGAGGCATGCGCTTCGTGACAGGTTAAGCTGTTTTTAAATATATTAAAACATACACGTAGTGACAATAATTTAATAAATCAAATAACCAAAAATGCAAAACCCAAATCTATCATTTAATACTTCGGGTTGGTAAATATTGTAAGGTTTTAGTAACTATTTACTTAAATTATAAAGAAAGCTTAAACTAAAATCAAAGAAACCTTAAACATATGAAAAAACAGTACAAACAAAAAAGTTTAAAAAAATAATAAAACCTAGAAAAAATTAAAAATACAAAAATAAAAAACCAAGGAGATTAAAAAGAAAAAATTAATAAAAAAAATAAATGCTAATGGGCTTGGGGGTGGAGGCATTTAAACTGACGGGCGAACGAGGGGATGGTGATTGAACCCAAGTGTGGAGCTTAACAATCGTGCACCAAGACTTGTTAGACCAAATAAGTTTTGTTGTTAACATCTCAAACAAAACAAAATATATTTAACTAATAAAAAAATTAGAATAAAACAGAACTTGCCAAACAACCATCATGCTCCATAGTCCATACCCAAGATCCAGTATAGAGAGATGTTATTACGGCCTCGAAGGGTAGATAGACTTTGTTACTTTGCTAGAAAACATTGAACTAGTTGGTTTGCCCGATACATGTATATTTTTTTTATAAAATTGGGGGCCAGCTCTAAGCCCTGTCTTAAACTTTTGTTAAATGGGCTGCCCCTAATCGCATTCATCTGTGTAATCATCTTTGCTCAAGGAGAAATAAAATATACAATTAAGTTAATCTTAGTTTTAGTTCATGAGTTTTGCGAATTTTCTCCATTTAAGTACCAACTTATAATTGGTCGTTATTTTCTGCCTGAGTTTTGCAAACCATGTCCAATTTACTAATTGTGTTAACATTTTCTATTAGGTGAGTGTTAAATAACCAAAATACCCCTCATTTTAAAAACTAAATATATAACTCAGACCCATCCCAGCCCCCCTTTACACATCATCTTCACGACGACCACCACCGGAAACCACATCGCCGGAATCCAACACCGTCGAAAATCAATCCACAATTACCACCACCGGAAACCACTGCGCCTCTACATACCATTGCCTACTCCACTCATCGCTACCCCATTTTCGGGTTCAAGCCACAACTACCTCTATAAACCATCCATCTCTCATTTTTCCTATTTTACGGTTTACAAGAGAGAGATGGAGAAAGAATGCAACCGCTACCCCCCACTCAAGGCCATTGTGTTCTCCGGGCACCATGTTCCGGCAATGAAGCTCAGTGGTCATATGGCCACTGGCCATGGAGGCTGTGAATTTCCTATGTTCTTCCCTAATTCTTGGCGTGGTTGTGATTTATTAACAAGAACAAGTAAACCCGACGAGTTTCAGGTGGTTAGGGTTCCAACACATGACGACGATGGTTGTTATCGGCTTAAGTGCTGGAACGAGGTGGTGATGAAGGCGATTATAATGGTGACTCATGGTTGTGAAGATGGTGATGTCGAGTTGGTGGTCACAACCACACTATCGCGGCTTGAACCGTGACCAGATGGTGATTATAGTGCTTGAGCTAGAGACTGCAGGTGGTGGTGATCTTCGGCCTAGATTACCACGTCGGTGATGATGGTTGGCAGGAAATCATGGTTGGAGTGGTGGTGGTTATGGGATGGCCGGATGGTGTACAAACCAAGAATCAGGTGGTCAAGGTTGGTTGGTGGCAGAGGTGTACAAATTGGTTTTTGGTGCCAAACCGGGTTGGTTTCAAACCGGTCCGGTTTGAACCGGTTTATTTTCAACCGGTTTGAACCCCAAACTGGTTCAGTTCCAAAACGGTTTTAGGGCTAGTAAATTCAAACCTATCGAACCGGTCCGAGTCGGTTTGAATCTGGTTCGGGATTGCATTTTTTTAAAAAAATCCAATGAAGAAACGCCCAAACAGATGCGTCCGAACAGTGATGATGCGCCCAAACAGTGATGATGCGCCCAAACAGTGGTGATGCGCCCACAGTGATGATGCGCCCAAACAGTGATGATGCGTCTGAACACTTAGCAAAATTTCAGAAGTTTTTCACACTTATCAAATTCTTTAAAACTTGTTCAATTGATTTAAAACATTATTTTGCTAAATAAACATCAAACATTTTATTATTTATTTTTATCAAAGATTACACATTTATATAAATTATTTATAGATATTAAAACATAAAACATTACAAAAGGCTTAAAAATCAAAGATTACATAAAATATAAAATTTAAATAAAAATATTATTATGATTTATGATACCTGAAAAACTAAATATGATTATTTATTTTTATCAAAGATTACATAAATATAAAATAAAGATACTATTCAAAACATATAAACAATTCAAATGACGTAAACTTTTAAAAACTACAGTCGTTCTCCGTTCGTCCGTTGCATATTTTGATACTTTATTGTTCGCCACCAGAACCCGAGCTAATCCGAATGTACTCATCATATGCCGCTTCATCATCGGTCATTCCGGGTGTCAATCCACAGTCTACTTCGTCTTCGTATATTTCGGCTTCATATTCTAATTCTCCTTCAAGTGAGCATTTGCCTTGTATTATTTCAGCTGCATCCAAATAATCCTTCAAGCAAATACACATTTCAACTGCTTCGGGAGTGAGTCGGGTTCTTCGTATTGATATAATCTTGCCACTAACAAAAAAAGCAGATTCCGAAGCTACCGTGGAAGCTTGGACTGTTAGTGAATCTTGGGCCATGGTGGATAGGATTGGAAATTGATCTTCCTTACCTTTCCACCAAGCCTACAAGTCAAAAATTTTAAAATCTTGAGGAGTCATGGTGGATAAAAAGTTTGTTCCACTATACCTCCCGATTTCACTACTCGGAGTGTAACCACGTTGACGTTTACTACATTCATCTCTTAAAGTATTATACAAAACAAACATGGGATCACTTAAACATTCATCATGTGCCGCATGCCGCATAGACTCATGTATGTTTGATGTTTCACCATATTTTGCTAAATAAACATCAAACATTTGGCCTAAATGTGTGTTAAAATTATTTTTTGCACTTTGAGCATAAGATGGGTTTTCTTCTTCTAAATCCAAATTAAAAATAATTTTATCAAGTAAAGTTTCAACCTCCGACATATTTAAACAAGGGTTTAAGGCAGCGTCACATGTAATAACCGGAGGCATTTCTTTAAAATAATTTTTAAGTTTTTCTTTCATTGGTGGTATCATATCCGAATAAGGTCTACCCCTGAACGGCAACTCATTTAATTTTGAAGTCATTAAGTAAATTTGGTGAAGTACTAATGCACTCGTTGGATAATAAACTCCAGAAAGACAAGTTTTAAAAATATTAAGCATTTTGGTTATTTCTTCATTAATAGCCCAACCATATGGATGGTAAGTCGAAGCCTTTCCACGACTCACCAAAGTATTATGAAAGACTATTAAACTTTCTTTTTGGTCAATAGCCTTTTCAAACATGTTACAAATTGAATTCCATCTTGTAGGTACGTCCCAATTCGAACCTAAACACTTGGAATTTACGTTTTTACAAAACTTACGATACCTACTATATCTTTGATTACTGCTAAAAATATCACGTAACATTCTTTTAAAACTATCTTTTACTGTTTAATAGTTTTTAAACCGTTTTGAACGGCTAAGTTTATGATGTGCGCAACACATCGACTATGAAAAAACACACCATCACAAATTGGTTTATATTTTAATTTTAGATGTTCTATCGCAAGCGTATTATTTGACTCGTTATCAAAAGATATTGACAAGATTTTGTTTTCCAGTTTATATGTTCTAATAACTTTGTCAATAAGATAAAAAAATATTTTGACCGGTGTGAGGATAATCAAACAATTCAAACGCAATCGTACGTTTCATCATTTGCCACGAATCGGGTTCAACCCAATGGGCGGTGACACAAATGTACGAGTCCAGTGAACCGTGCGGAGTCGACCAAACGTCACTAGTGAAGTTAACACCGGTTTGTAAATTTTCAAAATAAGATATTAATTCAATTTTAGCTTTTTTCCACATTTTTAAGCAATCTCTTCTAAGTGTAGCACGACTTACATGTGTGTATCGCGATTGGAGAGTTCATTGAATTAGCCGAGTCAAACGTTCATTGTCGAAATGTTTGAATGGCAAGCTTTCTTGAATTACAAAATGCGCCATTTGCTCACGAACCGCATCAACGTCATAAGCCCAAACATTCATTTCTCTTGTCATCGAAGCTTGACCTTGAGACTGTTCACTTTTCAAAGCCTTACAATATTTATTCGTAGTGTGATTTTTCAAAGTTGTATTTGCATCTTTTTTGAAAAACTTATGACAATACTTGCAACGAGCTTTGTTTGGACCGCTAGCCATTTGACATAAATCGTAATTGCACCATATTTCAGGGTTCCTATACGTAGGAAGGATTGCTACCACCACGTTGCTTGAAGACGCATCACAACCAATGGATAATTGAGCACTTGATGAAGCCATTTTGAAATGAACAAGAGTATTGAGAGTTTTTTTTTTTAATTGAACGAAAGTATTGAGAGTATTTGAGAATAGAGAGCGTTTTTTGAGAGTAGAGAGCGTTTTAGATTGTTGTGGTTCAATCAAAACATCCAATACATATTTATACTAGCTTAATGGGGGTATAATGATAAAAAAACACAAAAAAAACGGTCAAAAAACGGCTATATAGCCGTTATATAACGGCTAGTTTTGAAAACGGTTTGGTGAACCGGTTTGGTGCATCGGTTTGGGAACCGGTTTGGGATCGAACCGGTTTGAAACCGGTTTGGGATCGGACCGGTTTGAAACCGGTTTCATTTTTTGAAACCTCCAATCGGTGGAGGAACCGGCGGTTCGGACCGGTTTGGGCCAGAAACCGGTTTCGGTTTTTTCGGCCAAATCGGTTCCCGAACCGGTTTTTTTAGCCACCTCTAGTTGGTGGTGGTTCTTGTTGCATGCAGGGCAGTTGTGGTTCTGGTTGCATGCAGGGTGGTGGTGGTTGTGGGTTAGCCAAATGGTTTTTTTGTCGGAGGTAGTTGCTCGAGTGATTGCCGGAACATTTTTTTCAAGTATTAAAACCGAGATTAACTATATACAATTAGAAGTAATAAAATAATTTTGCCATGTGAATTATTATGTCAAGGATGAGTTTTAAAAATATATCACGGATGTATTATAGGTGCTCTTAATATATGTTAATCATCTCACTTATTAACCTTTGATTCCAAATACTTATCAATCAAGTGATAGCCTGAAAACAAATTAATAAACATGAAACCCAATAGATGTATCATTTAGTACTATTATGACTGTATCTCAAACCAGTTATAAACAAAAATAAGGAATGTAGGGGTGCAAACGAGTCGAGCCCGAGCTCGTATGGGCTCGAGCTCGGCTCGTGATGACTTGGGAGAGCTCGAGCTTGAGTTCGGCTCGTTTCGAGCTTTATTTTTAAAGCTCGAGCTCTGTTCGACAAATACTTATTCAAGCTCGAGCTCGGCTCGGGCTCGGCTCGGCTCGTTTATTTATTTAAATATTATTATTAATATTTTTTTATTTAATTATGATATATATTTATAATTATATATTTTATATATAAAATATACATATTATTTAATTGTTATTTATCATAACTTTATATATGATAAATATTATTTATATAATATATTTAATAAACTAAAAAAATTATATAAATAAAAAGTTCATTTAGGCTCGCGAGCCGGCTCGAGCTCGATACGTGAAGCTTGGGCTCGGGCTCGATAATTAAATGAGTTTTTTTTCAAGCTCGAGCTCGGCTCGGGCTCGATAAAGCTTGGCTCATTTCAAGCTTTTTATCAAAGTCATATCGAATAATAACGTTATCTGATATGACGTCCGGTGCTCTAATACATATATGGGCGAAATAGTGGTTATATAAAAGTAAAAATCTAGGCTCAAAGTCGTATTAAATAATAACTTTATGTTATATGAAACAAGTAGGTCGAATAAAAGTGTAATCTTAATTTGCATCATCTCTTTTTTTTTTTTGTTTGTTCTTTCAACTTGGTGAACATTCTTCGAGTTTCATCGTTTTCATCATCCAACATCATCACCTCCACCGCCAATCACTACCCTACACCTAGTTTTCCTGTTTCTTACCACTAGACGACCCTGGTTGCAAGAGTGGACTTACTAAGGGGACAAGGATAACCCGGGCTACCCCTGAACTTAAGGGTGTTCAATTTCGGATATCCGAAATTCGGATATCCGAAAATTTCGGATTCGGATATCCGTTCGGATATTCGAATTACAAAAATTTTATATTATTTAATAAATTTTATAAAAATATAATAGTTTTTATTGAAATTTTTTTCGGATATTCAAAGTTTTTTATTAATATATCCTAAATATCTAAAAACATCCGAAAATTTTAATTAATATTTAATATTTTTAAAACTTTATAAAAATATTTCGGATATTTCGGATATCCGAAATATCCGAAAATTCTCAAAATCACTATCCGAATCCGAATCCGAAATTTCGGATATCCGAATTTCGGATTTTCGGATATTTCGGATTCGGATATTTTTGAACACCCTTACCTGAACTACCCTTGAACTCTTCTTCCAAAGTGTAAAATGAAAAAAAAAATTACCGTTATTTGTATCAGGATACACCTGAGCAAAAATTAAGATACCTCTTAATTTTAAAAGGCCAAAATTAATATAGGAGTAAAAACCCAAACAAAATTAAGATTAACTTTTATAAGGTATTTTTTTTTTACTTTTTTAGTTTTTTACTTTTGATTTTAAATTTTAGAGTTTATGAAATTATATGAAGTTGTACAAATTGTATTTATTTATCACAAGAGGGATAAAAATTAGACTTTATGTTATGGTCTGGTTTGTAGTTTTAGTTGTTAATTATTATTGTGTATAATTTGTTTACATTTTGTTTGTTATAATATTAAGAATTTGAAACTTGAAGATGAAAAGGGGCGGATCTAGTGCTTAGGTACGGGGTTGCCCGCATCCTATGAACTTTTTTTTTTCTAATGGTATATACACGATTAAATCTCAACCAACTCTCATAAAATTACGAGATCAACTCTGAAAAGAAGTTTATACGACCCTTAAGAAATTTTTAGATCAAGCTAATTATTGTCAAACGACCCCATAAAATAAGTAACAAATATAAAACAATTAGTTTGAATAAGTAAGTCGTATATCTTATTAGCTGATTATTTGATAGATTGATTATTAGATTATTGATTATTAGATTATTGATTATTAAATTATCTATTAAGATCTCTTGTTTATATTATAATTATCTTTATCATAGTTTTTAATATAATAACAAATATCTATATAAATATATATTTTAATAATTTAAGTTAAAATTATAAAAAAAAAATTATTTCAAGAGGGTTCGATACGTGAAGCTTTGACTCATGCACGTTTATTGAATGGTATATAGTATAAGCTCGAGCTTGAGCTCGAGCTTGTTTGAGCTCGGTTCGATCCGAGATTTTGGCGAGCCAATCCCTAGTAGCTCACGACTTCACTTGTGTCATTTACACTTCTAGCGTTAAATGTTGTTTGTTTTAATTTGATTTGTTGTCTTTTTGTTGAATGTTTTTTTTAACCTCTGATTTTATGGTCTAAATCCGCCACTCCCGATTGCTCTAAGTCACCTATTTACATCTTAGCCGTCGTATGGTATTAAAATTTATTTGAAAAGAAAGTTTGTTATATATCATGCAAACACCACACTCATAGCAAATTACCAAGGCAAGAAAACTTGGGAAAGGACTTGCGTGGTTACACACATTGCATGTAACAATAACAATAAATAATGAAGGTTCCCGTCACTGGCGGAGCTTGAACCACGGTTTAAAGGGGGCGAAAGTAAATTATCTTAAGGGAGGCGAACACTATATTTATTAAAAAATATCCACTACCGGACCGAAAATTTACACTGCCGAGTCAAAAATTAACACTACTGATGGAAAAAAAAAAAAAAAAAAGAGCCCTGCGAAGCTTCGCCAATGATTCCCGTGACAAAAACAATCTACCATCTCTATGTATACATAATACATGTATTACGTAAAACAAATTTTGCCAAATAGACTAGGTTGCCAAGATCATAGGAAATTCAGAATTATTGATTTTGTGGATTTTTATGGGCAACTGGAACGATTTTGCTAAAGGAATATCTGCCTTCAAAAGTAACATAGACCAAATTACACATTGAAAAGTTCAAATACACCATACTAGTAAAAAGAATCTAGCCTCCATATGCATCATTATTCATCACCATTTTACTTATACCTCTCAAGCTCATCTTCATCATACATACATACAAACACACTTATACACATGTACCATGTCTCACCTAGTCACACTCCAAGTGTTGATCTTTTCATGGCACAACCTCTTACTTGTCACCCCCTCCTTCATCTTCTTCTTCTATTTAACCCCACTTCACACCACCCATTCACCACATCACCATCAATGGCATCCAAAGCTCCTTTGCTTTTATCACTCTTCCTCCTCATCACCACCTCTCTAGCCATCCAACAGCAACATCATCTCCAACAACAACAACAAAACCAATGCCAAATCCGAAACATCGAGGCCCTCGAGCCCTACCAAGTCATCCAAGCTGAAGCTGGCGTCACAGAGATCTGGGACGCCAGCAACCAGCAGTTCCAGTGCGCCGGTGTCGACTTCATTCGACACCGGATCCAGCCTGGTGGACTCCTCTTGCCTTCCTACGTCAACACCCCCATCTTGTCCTTCATCGAAAGAGGTAAACAAATTCTATACAATAATATAATAATAATAATAATAATCAAAAAGTTTTAAACTTTTTATAAAAACTAATCAAAACAGTTAACGGGTGGTTGTCTTTTTATACAATATTCTTCACACAGGTCGGGGTGTTCATGGGGTTATCTTGCCGGGGTGCCCGGAGACCTACGAATTCTCGCCGGAGCAACAGTTTTCCGGCGAGGGAAGAAGAGAACAAAGGTCGTTTCAATTGGATCAAGATCGTCATCAGAAAGTAGAGAACTTGATCCAGGGTGACGTGGTGGCCATCCCCACCGGAGCTGCTCATGGCTCCACAACGACGGTGATACAGAGCTTGTGGTCGTCGTCTTCTTCGACACCCAGAACAAAGAAAACCAGCTTGACGAGTTCCACAGGGTACATACATCATACATACATATATATCATAACATTAACAGTTTAACAAATATATGTTGTATGATTTCAGAGGTTCTTCCTCGCCGGAAACCCTCAATCTCAAGGCCAACAACAAGGAAGACAACGCAGACAACAGCAAGGGCAAGGTCGCCGGAGGCAGCAACCATACCGGAGCTCCGGCAACATCTTCAACGGGTTAGACGTTGAGTTCATCGCAGAAGCATTCAACGTCGACAGAGACATCGCCGAGAAGCTTCAGGGGCAAAGAGACCAAAGGGGCCACATCGTCAACGTCGAACAAGGCCGCCTTCAGATCATCCGACCACAACAACAACAGCAACAACAAGGCAGCCGTCGCTCCGGCGAACGCGGTGGCTCCGGCGGGCGGAGCAACGGGTTCGAAGAAACCATTTGCAGTGTGAAGCTGAAGGAACACATCGAAAGCCCTTCACACGCGGATTTCGTGAACCCAGAAGCCGGAAAGATCGCGAACCTGAACAGCTTCAAGTTCCCGGTGCTCCGGCAGCTGCAGCTGAGCGTTGAGAGAGGTGAGCTCCAGCGGAATGCGATTCAATCCCCACACTGGACGATCAACGCCCACAGCCTTGTGTACGTGACAGAGGGGAGCATGAGGGTGCAGATAGTGAACAATGAGGGGAACTCGGTGTTCGACGATGAGCTCCGGGAGGGGCAGGTGGTCGTCATCCCGCAGAACTTCCCGGTGGTGAAGAGGGCTGGTGAACAGGGGAGCAGGTGGGTGTCCTTCAAGACGAACGACAACGCCATGATCGCGAACCTCGCCGGTCGGGTTTCGGCCATCAGCAGCATGCCGGTGGATGTGGTGGCCAACTCGTATCAGATGTCGAGAGAGGATGCTCAGAGGTTGAAGTTTAGCCAGAGAGAGACTGTTTTGTTTAGCCCCAACTATAATATTAAGGGACAACCCAGGGCTTCGGCTTAAGTGTACGTTTAAGTGCTTACACATCTACATGTAACTACTGTGTAAGTGTACGTGTGCTTGGTGGTTTTAGGGTTAAGGTTGAAGAATAACGATGGAGTTGTGTAATAATTTAAGAGTAATAATAAGAGGTTTAATGTATGATGCTTGTTGTGGAATACTGCAGTTATCTTTTAGAATTGTATTATGTAGCTTCTTTATATCTGGCTATTGTTTTATCTGACCAACAGGTTACATTTATATCTCAATAATAGATTGTATGCATTCCAGACGGTCGTATGTAACTCTAATAAACACATCAAATTGTCTTTTAATGGGTATGAGTTATTACCCCGACCTATTTTTCACTGTACTACGAACATGAGCCACCTTTACCTATGGATTTTCAATGGTAGTTTGTTTCGTAATGTTTCTTTAAATTGTAGTTACTAAAATGTATAAGGTTTCTTTTGTTAAAATGAGTTATCAAGTTATATCTAAAAGAGCCGGTTATATTATTAAAATTAGAGAAATTTGTATAAATGGTTTATTAAAAATAAAGAATATTGTATAAATGGTTTCTGTAGTTTAACCAAATTGCATATTTGGTCTTCCAAAATTTAAAATTTTCAAAGATAGTCCAAACTTTTGTATAATCATTACATGTTTGGTCCCAGCGTTAATTTTATTCATTTTTTATGCAATTTATAAAATTTTAACTAACTTTTAAATTTAATTTTAGAGACCAAAAGTCCAAACTTTTGTATAATCATTACATGTTTGGTCCCAGCGTTAATTTTATTCATTTTTTATGCAATTTATAAAATTTTAACTAACTTTTAAATTTAATTTTAGAGACCAAAAGTGCAATGCGCACATAAAAACTCCGACTAACTTTGTACTTTTGTAAAATTTGAGGACAAAATTTGTAATGACTACATAAAAATTTAGATTAACTTTGTAATTTTCAAAGTCTATAATCATACATCTGATTAAATCACAAGAACCATTTATGAAATTTTCTTTTAAAATTATTTCATATATATGTAGTTAGTTTTAGTTTTAGTTTAGTAATATTACTATACCAGGTTCATTTTATAATGTTTGCATTAATTTTATTTTGACTATATTTTTCTCAAAACCTAATTGTTAAAATATATTAAATTGGCATTTTTAATGCATGTAAAAATGGAACAAGTGTGCAAGAGTTGTCCTTTCAAATGTATAAATGGCATAAATTTAAAGGAGAAGACGGTCCACAGTCCACACGTTGTATGTAAAGCCACTTCTCATTTCTTGTTTCCCCACCCTTTTTAACAACACTATTTACCTATCAAAGAATCAGTGAAATAACTTATTTTTACCATGGCTTTCTTGGTAATTGGTGTATATAATATTTGACCAATTTGCTTGTTTAAAGTAATATACAATTGAGTCTAAACTCGTCTCTATTATGAGTCTAATTAATACATAGTATAGTAATAAGTAATTTCTATATTATAATACATTTTCATTTTATAATACATGTAGGAATAACATGATTGTGTTTCTTACATTACTTTTAAGAGTTTACCACAGTAAAATAGTTTTTTATTTTATTTTTTAATTATATTTTACACACGTGTGTATATCATATGATTAAATACAAAAAGGTATGATTGCATTATTGATTATTATAAGTACCATAAATAAGTTAGACTACAACTTTAATTTTGTATTTATCACAATTAGTTAAAAAAATCAGAAATCTAATTACAGTTTACAATCAATTTTCCGTTCAATTAAATTTTCAAAATCCTTTTTTATTTTATATGATTTCATTATCACTTTATTTATTAAACCGTCGCATCTATATGATAATCCATCAATTAATTGATCAAACACTTTATAAGTGTTTGTGTTAGTGTGTTATGTTCTCCACATCATTACACGGGCACCTCTCTAATTTTAATATATAGTTCAAGGTATAATTATGAACATGAGTTGAAACAAAAATATCATACTAATTATTTGATTTATACAAATTCAAGTCTATATTACTTACGTTTACATTAGATAATTTTGCTTTGTATTATAGATTTACATACAACCTAGTGAAAAATCACTTTTCTAACACTTGCTCTTTTCACACTGCTCATTTGTAAAGGGCTGTTTGGTAATTTCTGAATGATTAAATGCTGAACCAATAACAGGTCTAAAGCATTAAGTGTTGAACCATTTAGAGGTCTAAACCATTAAAAGCTAGTATATCGCTTAACTATTCAAAGGCAAATGTCTGACCAATTCAGATAAGAGATCTTAACCATGCAGCATTAGACCTTTTAACCATTCAGCATTAGTATAATGCTTAACCATTTATAGGCTAATGTCTGAACCATTCAGACATTTGCTCGCGAAACAAACAGCCTGAACCATTAAGTGCTGAACCATTCAGACATCTGAACCATTAAGAGGCTGATTCAGATGCTGCCAAACAGACCCTAAATTAGTACTCAAATGCATTTCAGACTCATGTGTTGTTCAAAGCCTTGTAATCGGTTTACAATGAATGCTCTTAAATCTCCATCTCCATGCTCTAATAAAGTGATATCTTAGAGTGCCACTTGGCATTCTCTGATGAGCCCTCCTTTCCTTTTCCTGCCCAAACCCTTAGACAGTTAAGTACACGGATCCTTAAGAAGATCCATGACCCGTTCTTTACGCGGATTCTTTAACTCGCTCTTGAGTGTTGGTTTGGTCGCTGAGGACGAGTCTTCAAGTGAACTTCCACTCTCAGCAAATACTCATGTGAGGTTTTGGGTCTCCGACTTTTATTGGAAGAGTAATTTTGGTGGATGATGCTATTTTTTAAGGAAAATAGTTTGTTTAGATCAAAAGTTTTATGCTCTTAGGGCTTATACATTGAGTTTAATCACTTGAAATCACAAGTCCAGCCTAATACAAATATCATTACATTATTGAGTATTGATGTCTTATTTTGGTGGCGTATTTGATCTGAATTTTGCTAATCCTTAATGGTTCTTAACGATATCCTGTTTATGAGAATTATCTACTTATACAAGTTTTGAGATTTATGTGGTTAGTGAGCTTTTAAAACCAATTTTTAAGTGTTTAATATCTTTCTATGTTGTTGCAATTATACAACCTTTTAAAACATCTGTGGGTGTGTTCTTGCTAAAAACTACAGTGGTTACTGTGTTTTTTTTAATAGCAGGTAAAAACGTTTTTGATATTATGTTTAGCTTATTGAGGCTTTTATTTAAATTTGTATGCACCCCTATGTGTGTGTGTTGTAGATGGCACCATTGTCCTATATGAAGATGGATAATGAAGAGTTCTTTGCATCAGTAAAGCCTCTGAAACATAAAGGGAAATAGATTCGCTGGATTCTTCTTTTATTGCAAGTGATATAGTATTACTTTATGGTTCATGTCATGTTAGTGGTTAATAAATCATTTATTTCATATATTTTAGTTAATATAATATTTAAGTCTAAGCCATATCTATTAATGATAAAATTTACTCACAACCGCTGAAGTAAGATTTGTATATAAATTTGTTGGAATCTCATTTTGAAAAATCACAACCTCCTTTGTAATTTAGATAAATGTGAGACAATTTTTGATCTTTTTCCACATGCTTTTCAACAGATTGGGATGTGTAAAATTGTGAGTATTAAAAATCTCTTGATTGTTGAGTTTTTATGTAGTTTGAAATCGAAACGTCAACTGTTCTTGGGTTGGATTGTTTAATTCAGTAATTTACTTTTTGGATGGTTTGGTTGCTTAAAGTATGATCAGAATTTAAAAAGATCAAACTTTGTTGTAAGATGGTTCTTTATGTGTGCAAATGAAATCTTTCAAGTGTTTATGATGGGTTGTATTATCTTTTGCATAAAAGGGGTCGATAACCCCGATAAATTATATATTTTGGATTGTTGGTTGTTTTGATTTATAATTGTGCTGCTTTAGGCTTCTATTGCTTGCAATGTTAAAAAAGGTAGGCTTACTTCTTTCTTGGTTTTACTTGATTCTAAATCATGTTCTTTTGTTTTGTTGGGACGCTTTTAGTTTCTTTGCCATCAATTGCTAATCTTTATATATTATGTTTTTTTGTTTTTTTTTAAACAGACAAACAATGAAAACCAATGAAAAGCAGAAAATTGATATTTGAATCATTACACAATAAGGTCTTTTGTTATAATTTTGTTTGTGTTTAAGTTTTTAGTATTTTTGCATTATTACTTAGAAACCTAGCTGTTAAATTGTTATTTATAGCCCTACTAACCTTATTCATCTATAATAGACAATAGATTTCATCTCTGTAGTTTATACCAAGAGCTTTTGACTTCTTAAAAGTCAAAATTAGGTTGCCCATCTTTATTGCAAAGACAAATGCAGGTCAAATCTTTTTCCTAAATCTACAATGATAGTCATGTGAAAAAAGATTACTTATCTTCCATTTATGCGGTTATGGTTTGGAATGTGTTTATTTATGCTTTTTATTTTTAATGTGTTTTTTGTGTAAAATATACATTTTTAAAAATAGACAAGCATATATACATCATTCAAAATTCCCTGCCGATTTTCAGAGGATAAAAAAAATATCAAATTAAAGTGACCATTAGAGTTTTTGATTTGAAGTATTTCTTAAAAATTTAACTAAATAGAACACTATGAGCATGGATCTAACATTAAGTTCATGTGAAAATCACAAACTCGTCATTTTTAAGATTATATCCTATAATCACATAGAACCAAATTATCGATTAGTTTTTCTTCCATATATGCATGTGAACAACATATTCTGATCAATTAATAATGCATGTTTGGGAAGGAAAATTTCTGATCAAATATTATTTAAAATTATCTTACTATATTTACATTAATGTTTACTATTAAAAGTTAGTGCTCTGGTAATGCTTATTCGAAATATTGATTAAAAAAAATAGTTTATGCAACAGAACCATACTCAATGTGATATCACTCTACAATCATGTTATAAAAGCTGAGATTATTTTTGGATTCATTCCAAAACTTACTTTAACACCTTCTGATAAAAAAATTTATTTCAAGGACCATAAACAAAAGTCAAAGACAATATTTGACAAGGATTGGATATTACTTAAGAGCCTATTTTTACACACGATCAACTTTACGTCAAATTATCAAGAGTTAAGAGTAAAGATATGTTGTAACTGTTAGTTTTGATAGGTTGAACTGTTAGTTTCAAATAAGAATAACATGTCTACTAATGTATTAATGTAATTTCAAATGTAGTTTACAATAAAATTTTCTAACTTTAATTTTTTGATTATCCAACCCGTGTAATACACGGGTTGCTAAAGCTAGTACTCTATGTTTACGTAGAGATAAAGAAGCTTAACCATTTTGTGTTGACCACTACAAAATCAGATAATACAGTGAAAGCCAAAGCTCCAACTAAAGGATAGATTCTACCCTACTAAAACAGGATTAGTGTGAAGATTGAAGATCAATATATAAAGGTCGTGTTCATAAGTACAAATTTTGGCTAACATGGCATGTCGACAAGTTCATTGTCTAATTTATTTGAGTTTTTTGACCTGTCTTAACTCATTTTCACACAAAATCCATCTTTAGATAAAAAAATTCTCTAATTAACCTTTCAAAGACACTTTAATATGCGCCTTATAGCATTCACACTAGTTTCTCCATCCCCATCCCTCGTATTTATACTAAAAACACTACTTTTTTGTTCTCTCTTTCAATTAAATAATACTTTTTTATATCTTTATTATTAGATTTTCTCTTACCTCGACTAACAACCACTTTTAAAAATATTTAAAAATTTATGAAGCTTGTACCGTGTTTCCCCAAATATAAAGAATCACAGTACAATCACCGTAAATTTTTTCTCTTCTTCACTCACAACCACTTACAACCATCCTCATAATATAAGGCACATACTCACGTTAAAATGAGACACCTACTATAAATGCTCTTAGACTGATTAAAACTATCATTGGTCAAAACTAATAACAGCATCTCAACGGGTCAGATGTGATTAGAAATGCGTAGCATCAAATTTCTACCGTAGTTGGGGGAAATACCTATTCTACTCAAATGGTGAAATAGAACACTTACCAAATAATGTTTTATGCCTTTCAAGACCTTCATCCACCCTCCATGATGTTTTCATCAACTCCTTTGCTTCAATTTCATAAGTGGAGATTCCATAAAATGCAACATTTCATAGGTCTTGATACTCTACTCAACAACTTGTATTTTTAAGTAAAATGGAATCTATATTCTATAGGATACCAACTCTACTTGTAATTAATAATCAAGAGCCGAACACCACAAACAACATAAATCAACGGTTATTGGCTTCCAACACTAATGTTACTATGTAAACTGAAGTGCTTTAACCTCGCTTCAGAATCAACAATCTGTTTTGTTGTTTCCTCAGGCGGATTTCACCTTCGCTGATGCTGAAGCAAGGTGTGAAAGCGTCCGGTGTCCCACAAACATCAAGAACATCCCCAAAACTCCCAATGTTTTCAATGTGGTGAAAAGATCAAGCTGCAGAAAGAAGAAACAAGCATCACATTAGAACCAAATTGGAGGCTAGTTTAAGTTGCAAGACGAGTCATGTTTATACGTTGGCAACACTGACTTTACAGATAACTTTGTTTTCAAATATAAAAAAAGGTTATAGTTATTTAGGTCGTCATAGGCAATTGAATACATGTTATGATGTAAGACATGTTTTTAGCTAGTTTTTATGTTCTACCAGTCTGACCTGTTACCAAACAAATACAGTATCATCAGCTGACCTGTTTTTGTATAAATAGGAAACAAACCTTTAACCAGAAGAGCACGTAGAGTGTGAGAACAGCTGCAATGCCACCATGAAATAGGATGGCGAATGTGGCTGGTAATGTTGAAGTAGGGAAGTTCTTCATGTTCACGCCAAGATGTAACAGCTGTAAAGCAATTGAGAGCCATGCAATCAGTAGTGACACTTTTTTTCATAAAAAGATCAAAACGTTCGGCGGAAAGAGTCTGGGTCAACTCAACCCGATCGGTTTCACCACGAGCAAAACAAAATTGTTTTGACCCGACCTTGTTTTGACACCTTACCCAGCCCTCAAATTTGTGCCATCTCTAGTTACGGGTACTGATTTAGCAGTAGGATGTTAGATGAAGGACTTACACCGACCAAAAATGCCAGAAATGGAACAAAAACTAGACCCGTGAAAGCATAAGAGAGTTCTTGAGGAGGACGCTTCTCTTGAGGTCTATATATATGAGCTATCTCTGGCTTGGGCCCATATCTCAAGTAAGGACTAATGGCTTGTGCAGGTGGGCGGGCTGCCTTTTCAGGTGCATCCGGTAGATCCAACTCAATATGGCCAAGAGGTTGTAAGAAAGAGTTCTCCTGAAAAACAGAATTCACCTTAAATAATGACCGACTCCATGTAACAGAAGTCACTACATGAATAATGAATTTAGCATATACCATTACAGCATCACCCACTGTCAACTCCATGTCATATTTCCCAGAGAGATAAAAGAAATTCTCAACGAGTCCCAGAAAATCCTGCAACAGGTAATGTGGAGTATAGCATACAAGTTATGTCCAACTTATTACTAAGAATTGTCAATATAAGATGTTTATAGAGGTAGGCAGTTTCGATCCATTAGGTACAAATGAAACAAATAGATTTGAGTTGTGCTCCATCTCTAACGGGTCAAATGAGTTAAGTTAAAAGATTGGGCAAAAAGGAAAATACGTGAATTAGGTCAAAAGTCCTTAAAAATGTAAACAAGTGCAAGAAACCTCCTTATTTGCCACACAAAAAAGATCATATTTTGTTCCTCACACATGATTAAGTTGTATGAGTCACTATGCTATCAATTAAATTATATGATACGTATATCTTTAAATGTAGTTTTCCTTGTCATATCCAACACATTAACCGTCTATGAAACTAAAAAATGAATAAGAAAATACTTGAGTAGGTCCAACCCGTAACAACCCGAACTAAACTTTGTTCACTTTAAGATGTTACCACCCACTCTGCCACCACTAGATGCTTACAACCTCTTTCTGGATTACTAAAAAACAATTATAAATATAGAAATGGGAAAGAAATTGACCAGTCTTATCTCAAACAGCTTGCCAGAGTTCCCCACAACAAAAATATGCTCAACTCCAGATTCATGTCTCAATTTCAATAATGCCTGTAAGTAGACAGCACATGGATAAATTAAGCATGAATAAGACAACCCAAGATACAAAGGAGTGACCCAGGAGCAGGTCAGTGACCTGGTGAGGCTTGAATGGGTTTTGAAGTGGGGTTGTCAGCTGAAAGGAAAGACGAAGCTTTTGAAGATGATTTGCTGCCAGTGCCACATCATTCTTTCCCGGTAACTGAAGCCTAATTAATTAAATGATTGAAATTGCATATACAAATGTTAGCTTCCTTGAAAAATATTATACAAGCACTGCATTATCTGTTAACAATAGCACAGTGATTGGTGCACAAACACTGTTAAACCTACTTAATTCTAGAACCCATGTCCTTTGACTAAAAAAATACACAGATGAAGTCTCAATTTTATGATCTTATACTGGAAAGATGAATCTTTTTGAAAAATTAGAGGTGGCAACTTCAACCCATTTACTTAAGAACAGGTTGATTCGGGTTATGTTTTATCTCTATATCGTCAGACGGATAAAATTTTACAAAGTTAGCTTAAAGGGGTCAAAAAGGTAGAAAGTCACCCAAAGTTTTCTTCTATTGCATAAAACCTCCTAGATCATTATATTTTAAAGAATAGATAATTAATGGATAATAGGATTTTTGTAAATCATTTTTGGCACGACAAAAAGTGTTTCAAGTCAACCCGACTTATACCCTAAATATTTATAAAATTAAATTACTATTAAATAATATGATTTTTGTAACATTTTTGGCACACTACTTATTAAAAAAATTTAGACAAAAAAGCGTTCCAGACTTCCAGGTCAACCTAACTTGTACCCAAAAGTTACAAGTTTTGCCCAAACCCACTTTTACCAATTACCCAACCCGTCCATTTTGCCCCCTCTATAAGATGAACAGAAGCAAGGCTACGTTTACGAATAGTTTAAGTAATAAGGTTGACAGCAAGTAAAGCATTCCAAATAAAACTAGCATACTTCTGTTTAGTCTCTACGCTGTCATTCTCAAGGACTTCAACTTTGGCATTTTCAACTTTGACAACTCCTTTTACATAGATTGGCACCTTAGTCCGTCCACCAGTTACATAGATTTTTTTATGCTCTGGATCTGAAAGCACGATCTGAACAACAGAAATATAACTGAAGGTGAGAGGTAATTGAATAATAAAGCGAAGCTACAAAAGAACAGTTCGTTGAACAATATTAAATACCTCAAAAGCAAAAACATACTCCCCAACATCAACACCTACAGGCAAAGCATCCAGGACATGATCGGCTTCTTTAGGGTCAAACTTGAGTTCCTAAAAATGGAGAAATGACAAAGATCCAAGTATCAGAACTTAACTCTATGCATATATTGATATATAACTGCAACACTAACATAAGCAAAGATTTAGAGTAATAATAGCTACGCAGTGCACCTGATTAATGATTGAAGCATCCTTTGATCCAGAGCTAAAAACTTGCATGAGTTTTACTGATGAAGGAGGTCCCATAGAACCCAGCACCGTGGTCACTTTAACCTGTAAGCAAAACAGAGGATTGGAACCATAACCCTAAAAAGGAACAAATTTAAAATCAACACACCTTAAGTTTGTCTTGGCTGGTAATCGAAAGGACACTAGCTGGAAGCGATAAAATGAGAGGAACCAATGCCCTGCACCACAACGTTTTACATGGGCTGTTAGAAACAGTAGTTGTACAAGAATAAACACATGATGCCTCTGACCTTTGTAACATCTAGTAAAACTAATATATGAATCTTGAATGTATTCAAGCAGAAGTCTAGAAGCGATAAAATGATAAAAATAAATAAATAAATAATAAGTAAAAGAACTACGGGTAAGGATTATATATTATTAATACAATATATATTTCTATATTTTTCAGAATCGTATTATTAAAAAGAATAAATTGGACAAAAGTGTTTCTGGTCGGACAAACTTGTTTTGACCCGTGACTCAACCCATCCAGCCTACCCATTCTACCACCGCTAGATTCAAATAATAATTTTTCATGAGAGAATGTCCAAGTTTCCAACAAAAACAAAATCACTTGCCTGCTTTGATCTAAACAAGCTAAAGCATCAATTTGGTAATATAAATCTTTTGCAGTGCCAGGGATTCCAAGACCAAGAAAAAATCTTGCCAGTCCCAAAATCTTGTCCCCTGGTATCTGCGATCAAACAAATGGATCAAAAATGTAGTGGTTAAAATTGAATGTAAGAAAAGATATAGGGTGTGTCGTAAGTTAACAAGACAATGTCACACATTTAAACTTCCAGAAGTGGAAGCCAAAGTTGTCAATCCACGAACAACTGATGAGGTAGCGGAAACAGGACCTTCATGTCCCCTTGCATCATCAAAGTAATAGGCTCCATCATCTACAAAAATTGGAAAAAAAATATTGAAGTTAAGAAAAACAGGGATGATGAGATCATCCATACAAGAATTAACTAGTAGAATCATATTGCAGGGCATTGTACCACCTACTCATCAATTATGGCATCTTCCATGCTAGAAGATTGCAAAAAGTTTTCCTTAATCTTATGTAGATACATAGAAGACTGTAAAATATAGAGATTTATAGTAATAGGAACAGTTGCCATTTAGATTATGACGTGGGAGAAACAGGTGAACAGTAGTCAAGCTTACAAAAGTATACTGTAGTTTTATAGACCAATTTCTATCTTATATTTGATATGCAAGTTTCTTGAATGGGCAGAAGAGAATGTATGTACTAACCATATTTGTTAATATTGTCGAATTGCTTCACAACATCCTTTTTCAGTGCATCAATCTGCAAAAGTAGATGATCCTGTGATAATTAGACCAAGAGAAGAGTATTTATTAAGTGTTAATAATATGATCACAGATCACTAGATAAAAGATGAGCAAAAGGCAGAAGCAACCAAAAATTGCTTTCAGAAATTCAAGCTAGTATTGCCAAGTGTCAACATAATATCTGGGTGTGGGATATTAACAGAAAATCTGTAAAGTTTCCATAATGGATAAAGCAATTGTATCTGCATAAAATCAACTAGGTCATATATAACCTGAAAAGTTATAAGGATCATATGCTATACATAATAACTTTTGGAGTTGCCAACAGTTTTTTATAAACCACCAGAGCATTTATATACCTTTTAGTTTTTTTTAACACAGCTCCTAATCTACTCCTATTTACCCACCCATACCTGAATTTTGCAAGTTTGAACCCTCGACCTCTTGGATAGCACCACATTTTTAAACAAGAATAAACCTGGTATTAACTATCATAAACCAGAATATCAATTAAATTACCAGATTGCCATCAATGTCAGAAGACTTCAAAGTAATAATTCCAGAAAGTGTTTCAAGTGCTACTCCTGAGTCAAAGAAACATATTAAATCAGTGTCATAGAATAAAACAACCATCTAGAGACTAACCACGAGTGGCTAACCAGGCTCTGTGAAAAGAATACAATACATCCCATTTGATAAAGTATAAGATACTAGTCTCGCTAAATTAAAAAATCTTACCTGCCGCATAAGTACTTGACTCAGGACTGTTAGAGCTGTAACGCCACTTTCCATCACTTTGGCTGAGATCCTAAAAAGTAACCAGATCATGTGGTCAACTCACTTTCAGATATATAAAGAATAAGAGGGAGATTTTAGAAGAATAAAAGGGAAGTTTTAGATATGCTTGAAGGGGAAAAATGCTCTAGAAATTTCTATAACACATAATATAGGCAACCAACCTTTACAGATCGAAAAACTTTATCAGCGTTCTCAAGAAGCACTTCAACTTCAGAAGCTTGATCCTGCATCATTAATTAAAATTAAATTATGTGACACGGGTGGGGTAGAGGAGGATATTCATATGCAATTACAACAAAGATAACTGTAACAGAGACTCCTAAGAATTTTTCTAGCAGATGTTTGACATCAATACATGAAAAAATATTTTCCACTAATGGTCAGGATTCGATGCAAAATTGAGAAGCAAGATCTTGAATTTATTCCAAGACTACATACCTTGATTAGTACTAAGCTTCCTATCGAATAATAGAAATCTAGAAGCGACTTTGCATCTTTAATGGAGTCTTTAAGCGTTGATGCAACACCCTACATATGTAAAAAGTTAGCCTTGACATTTACAACAGTAACTCTGAACAACAATGGGTGCAAGATTAGGCGTACCACAAGAGCTCCTTCACTGATCTTGCATTTTAATTCTGAACTGGCTCGTAGTGCATGGTACAAATCCTTTGAGTTTGATGATCCTGAAGAGAGAGCATCTACCACAGATTTACAAGTGGCATCCTTTAGGTCAGGCTTCATTTCTATTCCAAGGACCTCAAATGTCCTTAAGGCTTCTGATGCTTCTTCCAAACTGAAGCAGAGAAAACCTAATCAGATGTCTAAGTGACATATCAAGTTTGAACAGCTAAGTTCTCATAATAGATGCATATATAGACCTCAAGGATGAAATAGAAAATGATATAAAAAAACAAATCAGGTATAACATACCCTTAATGATTCCCACAAAACTTGAACCCACAACCACTAAATTGATGTAATGAAATGGACCCTTGAATATCAATCAAATAGGCACTAGTTGGTATAACATATAACCTTTACTATACTTAACTAGATGACATAGAACATGCTATGAAAAATCAAATGAGTTTCAAATTACAATTCTCCGTTATATAAGCTTTAGTATGTTTGAGCAGATTAAAGACAAAATAGTCCATGAGAACCGATGAGAGGGTTCGCTATCAAAGAATACCTAATCGCGTGATAGATATAAAGCTATAGAAAGGGGAGATATTGCAGGATACTTTTTACTCGGGTACATAATGAGAGAACGTAAAAGACAATGCATCAACTAACTGATCAAAATGTGATACCAAATTAACTCATATGACCATGAAAATACATACAACAAATGGAAATGAGCAAAAAAGAAAAGGATAGAACCGCCATATTTTAATGAATACCACTACAAAATATTGCTCCTGTTGACTGTTGTTCCACATAGTTCCTATTTACCATTTTCTTCACTCCACGCTACTAGTTACTTGGTTGAGTATTCTCCATTCACTCACTATCATAATCTTTTCAAAATATAAAAAATGTTACATAGCCAACCTGTTCATCAACCAGCTAATAGTCCCCTCAATTTGTTTCACAACAGATCAACAATTAAAGCCAAAAGAAAACAACAACGAGTTTATACATAAGACCTTCCAGTATATTCTCACTTCAATCCAACCAATTGTTCATCACAAATCAAAATCTTAAACAGTAATAAAAAATGCATATTATTAATAAACAAGTTAACAATTAATACAACCATGTAACCCTACAATAAATCGACAATGAGGGTTTCATAAGGGTTTAGGCGACCTCGAAAACGAACCACCGGCGGGGGAAAACAACTCCAATGCCGCAGACCGATGAGCTTCGGAGATCGGACTGAATATCGGAGCAGCCTCACAGATCGACGCTACTGCTAGTATTAAAAGTGCAAATCTTAATTTCATCGCCATTGCCTGTGAAAAACAACAAATTATAATCGAATCAGCAAAATACGCAATAAACACTGTTATTAAGGCCTTTGTAATTGAGATTGTATGGAGATCGTACGAATTTGATCGCCGGTGAAGACGGTGAAGTTGGGAGACTCCAGTCGAATGTGGGTTTTAACAAAGAAGAGAAGACCGTGCAATTTCCAATGCTACCCCTGACTAGGGGAGTTTAGTGTTTACATTCCGGTTAGTACGGTCGAACCGGATCTATGGCAAATTGACGGTTTGACGAATTTAATAAACGTAAACCAAAAACCGGGATCTATGGCAAATTGAGGGTTCGACGAATTTGTGTAAACGTAAACCAATTTAGCTGACGGTTTAGTATCGGCAGTTAACAATTTTTCTCCTTTTTTATGCACCAAGTGATATTGTTTGGAAAATTGATATGCTTAAAACTAAACTCATGTTTCTCGTTTTTGTATTTACGATGTTTATTTCATAATGAGATGCTCGCGGGTGGGCATAAAACCATAAAGTATTAAAGGTCAAATGAGTCTCGATGTGAGCATAAAACCATAAAGTATCAGGTTCATTCAAACAAATCAGGAATAGAAGAAGCACAAGTCTTAAAAATGAGATCATGGCTAAGCAACAATTGGATAGAATAAGACAGTGTAATTGCGGATACATTTCATGATTAGTTTTATGGTGCAAATGATTGGAATAGTCCCAATGTTACCACCAAAAGATGCACATGAGTAGAATAATTTCGGTCATTTTAAGATCAAAGGAGGTATTAAGGTTCAAAGAATAGAAGCTGATGGTAGGTTACAAGGATTGATCATTGATGTGATTTAGAAATGTCATGAAAAAAGTAAGATGTTTAAACTACTTTAACTTATTTCACCGACATTAACACACTTAACATTTCAACTTTACCTTATGTTACATTTATCCCAAAGCTATATATACCCTTTACCTAAATGTTAAGTTAAACAAGGTCCAAATTAGTCTACAAACTCTTACTGTATTATTCAAAGTAAATGTTTAACTATTCACTTTTTTTGGGATGTTACATTAACACAATTAGTCAATTACTTTATCTATTTGTTTAATGTATCACGTCCACGGGGATGCATGCTTGATATCAAATGGAGAGCACAAAATTTAACTTTTAAGTTGTATTGCCTCGACATGGTTGATCCACCGTCGAGTTATTTATCGATCATGGTTCCTTTTTAATATCTTGAATTTTCAATTCGTAATGGGATAGTCGTTTGACTTTTTTTGTTGAGATCTTCAACCTTTAGATTCATTCGAGTTAACAAATCATTATACACTTCGTTGGGCTACCAAAAGATTGTCCAAGTTATATAGTCTTAGCATAGTCGGTTTGTGATGGACTCGTGCATTAACTGTATGGCTTCATCCCTATAGTTCTTGAATATGTCATTTAATAGTTTGATCTTTATGTATACTTGTGATCTGAAAATGTATGTGTGCGTAATTAGAATTAGCATTAGTATCATATAACCATTTATTGCTGCCAACAAACTATATTACTTGACTCCATGCATTGTGTGTGGGAATGTGCGTATGTGAAATTTATTGCAAACTTAAACTATGATGTCATGTGTGCCATAACTTTTGTGACACTACTATGACATGTTACGCATGTAAGATAGTAAACGGTAAGAAAAAAGAAATTACCTTATCTCATATTTTTCTTCGCTACTTGATGGATTTATTAGTCAAGCAAGTGTCCTAATGTGCATTAGGGTTTAGATTAATTAGATTAAAGTTCCTCCACTATAAATAAATCCCCACTTTATGATGAATAGGTAGAAATAATACATGTAAGTTTTAGATTTGTCTACTATATGTCTTTGATTATATGGTATCAACGCAACGTGTTTTGTGTGTACCCATCGATTCATGGATATTGTAACATCACAACTCGGTTAGAGTTAATGTGTCACGCTTATAAAAATAATAACCAAACACCATTTTATAAATATCTAAATTATTACAAGAATCAAATGAACTGCAAATTCAAGGTCGTTACATATATTTATAAAAACAAGTTTTTAGACCTTAGACATGCCTTTCATGTCCCGTTCCTAACAATGTTGATAACTTGGTGTACATGAAAATAGATGAAGTATTGTGACGGAATACGGATAATAATAAAAAAGGCTTTACTTTTTTCCAATTGTTTTCGTTATGAGAATGATAGATACTTTTGGCATCTCAAACTGAGATCATAACTAATGAAAATATACATAACCATAAGATTAAAATAATAGGGGTCATACTAATATGTAACATAGACGTCTCGAAATACCACATATTTCAAATAAGTACTGTGTGTATATCAAATACTTAGTTTGATATTCTTTCTTGCATAAAAGAGATATTCTATAGAAAAGAAGAACGAGGAAACAAATAGAAAATGATATGATATATTTCATTTAAGACAACCTTCTTTTAAGTGGTATAAAATGTCAGACTTGGTTCACGAATTTGTTTAGACATGAATATACAATAGAGAGGACTAAGTTAGCCCTCATCGTCAAATCATCGATCCTTTTTGTACTAATACTTCAAATGTTGTTATTCTTCTATAACCCGCATGCGTTAGTTTCATTTTGAGTTCTTAAACTCGTTGCAGGTGGATCATTTTTGAAGATTTTGCAAGTGTTTTCTGTTCAAACTGTTTTAAGAGAAGGTGTTTGTTGTAGTCGGATGAGGGTTAATTAGCCATCGTCAAGATGTTGTTAGTAAGACAGCGCTGCAAATAGATGGAATGAAAAGCTAGAAGATAGGTGTATACAATACTAGTTTAGTAAACTCGTATATTACACGGGTTGAATAAATAAAATATTAAATAGAATAAAAATTATTATTTATAAAACGATATACTAAGACATAATATGATTGGAATTAGTATGAGTAATAATTATAAGTAATAAAAAATAATATGAATTTTTAAATTTTTTATTTTTTTCAAAGATAAAGTAAACATTTGTTTCAAAATAACGTTTTAAAAAAATTCATTTTGAAAAATTTTCTTATTATAACTTATATTTTAATTATTTTTTTATAAAAAATTTACTTTAAAAAACCAATTTTAAAATATACTTTAAAATAGTTTATTTTTAGGAAAAAATCTTTATATAAAAACTATTTCTATAAAACAACATCAATAAAAAGATCTCTTTCTTAATTTAGAAAAAAACTAATTATAATGTAAAAATGAATAAAAATATATTTAGTAATTAATGTAGTTATTTAATAGGAGTGAGAAAGCGAGAAAAGTTTGATGAGAATTAATGTGATGCTGACACTTGGCATTACCATTTATCTTTTATTAGAGTAGAAAGATTAATATAAACCACTAGGTTATTGTAATACCCAAATAAATAAAAATATAGAAAGGGGAGGACTTAAGATGTGATATATTATCAAGGGACTAGTTTGTCATAATCATCAAACTTAAATGTTTTAGCTAGGAAGCCACCTGTAATGATCCTTATGCATGTGTCTCGATTTTGAAAAATTTTCTATTATAACTTCCTATTTTAACTATTTTTTTATAAAAAAAATTTACTTTAAAAAACCAATTTTAAAATATTACGTTAAAATAGTTTATTTTTAGGAAAAATCTTTTATATAAAAACTATTTCTATAAAAACAACATCAATAAAAAGATCTCTTTCTTAATTTAGAAAAAAACTAATTATAATGTAAAAATGAATAAATAATATATTTAGTAATTAATGTAGTTATTTAATAGGAGAGAGAAGCGATAAAAGTTTGATGAGAGTTAATGTGATGCTGACACTTGGCATCACCATTTATCCTTTTATTAGAGTAGGAAGATTAATAAAAACACTAGGTTATTGTAATACCCAAATAAATAAAAATATAGAAAGGGGAGGACTTAAGTTGTTGATATAATTATCAAGGACTAGTTTGTCATAATCATCAAACTTAAATGTTTTAGCTAGGAAGCCACCTGTAATGATCCTTATGCATGTGTCTCGATTTAGGGCTTTGGTTATTGACGAAATCATCTTCAAAATCGCATTCAAGGAAGTGTGAAGGGTTAGAACTCAAGTTCTTTTGGCTGGAAGTTTTGTTCATCGATTTAAGGGGAAAAATTCAAATTAATCACCTTCCGAAGGAATTTTGAAGTGCTAGTTGGTGTTCGTGTGGGGATCAATTGAAGGCAGTAGACCATAAGTTTCTTCAATTCTTGTGATACCTTCAATTAGAAGAAAATGGGGCAGAAGCTGTTGTGGTTGAACCTACTTCAACAATCCAATTAAATAGGTAAGTTAATCCTACCCCAAATTTTAAATAATTTGGTTTTAAGATAAGATGTATTAATTAGAATTTTAGGTGTATCTATCTATACTAATAAAAGAAAGTTTTTGTATGCCACTTTTAGATCTTTTAATTTTATTTTTTCCGCTTCTCTCTCATAATAAATATCACATTAACTACAAATGATATTATTTTATTTTTTTCATATTAGAAATACTTTTATTAAATTAAAAATAGAGATCATTCTACAAATGTAATTTTTAAAGAAATAATATACAGTTATAATAAAAAAATTATTAAACATGACATTTTTTAGAAAACGGTTTGTTTTGAAACAGTTTGTTTAAAAATCAACTTTTTTTGGAAAAAAACAAAAAAAAGTAAACAAAAGTTTAAAAATTTATATCGTCCTTTTATCACTCGTACGTAATGTCAAAGTCAGTGAATTCTTTTTATTAATAACTATTTAACATTTTATTTACTCAACCCGTGTAATACACGAGATACTAACCTAGTGAATTATAAACAAAACTAATAATTTTGACGCATAAAATTAAAGTGCACTGGCTGCTGTTAAAAAGAAATAGAAGAATTAACTAAGAAGTTCAAAGTCGGTGAATTTTTTAACTTAAAAGTTTGATTACTTTTATGGTAACATAGTGAACATAAGTTGTGAATGATCAAGTCAAACCAAGGATTTAAAAGGAGATTTTATGAAGTTTCATGGGGAGGTATCTTTGTCAATCGTTAAAACTGAACTCACCTGGTGAAACTATATAACAAAGATTTAAGTTCAATTTTCATTGAGAAAATATAATGTTTAAAAGTTTGAATACTTTTAAAAGATCATTGAATTTTAGAAGATCGCTGTTGATTTAACAAAAGTACAAGTTCCAATTATTATGTGATTTTTTTTCTTTTAGCAGCCCTAGTTTTGAAAACAGAAGGATTTTTATATATATTCAATTATGAATTGAATACTTTTTAATTGCTATATTTCTCTATTTTATCTAATTTTTTTTAAAGTTTTGTTTTTGAAAAAAATTATAAACAGGTGAAATATTTAAAAACAATCTTATTAAACAACCAGAATAATTACAAACCAGAGTTTTTAAATTATAAAAAAATATTTTTATATATAAAAATCTTAAAACGAGTGTTTAAAAATAAAAACTATTTAGATAGAGAATTAAAAAATAGTACAATTGTTATTTCTTGAACTATACGTATATATAATTTTAATTATATTTTACATTTAAAATATTATAGTATAACTATTCATGTTTATTTTACATATATATTTTACACTAAAATTTAATTCATTTATTTAATGAATTTTTAGCCTATCTATCTATCTATAAAAAAAAACTAAATAAGCGTGAAACAATTAAAACATCATTATACTTACTTTCTCATTTCTCTATATTATTAATAATAATATTGAATACTAATAATATTACTCATATCATTTTCAAATTAAAAAATACATAATTTAATAAATTAAAAAACCTATTTTTTATTAAAAAAACACTTTTTAAAAACAAAAAATTTATAAAATACAGAATACAATGAAATTTTTTAAACAAAACATTTTCTTAAAACAATATATTTAAAAATCACAATTTTTATAAAAGAAAAGTCTAAGAAAAATGCATTATTGTTTATTACTTAGCTATTCATACGTAATTTTATCATATTTTGTATTCAACCATAATTTTATAATGCATAAATTTTATTAATAATTATTTAATATTTTATTTATTCAATCTGTGTATCACATGGGGACTAACTAGTTTTTTATATATTCAAGTATGAATTGAAAACTTTAACTAGTATGACCCATTTTGAGTAAAATTACATAAACGGGTTATTAATATATTTATTTTACTCAGATATATTTACCCAAATTAACTCTTGATTACTAAGAAAGGTTTAAAATGTATAAGATTATTGGTTACGGGTCATTAGAAACTAAGGGTGTGTATATATATTTATTGTAGGCTTGACCCGTTAGAGGATCTTAAACTTATTCCTGAGACTATTATACCAGAGACGCTTAGGAATCAAGAAACGTCCAGTCAAGATGAGTTCATGCTAACTTCTTTCAAAACAAGATGCATGTGATCATATATATAAAAAATGAATTTTTATATCTTGATGTATGCGTTGCTTGTTTATTTGATTCACATAATTGGGTATACATATATATGTATAACGGATCCGATTATATACACGTGATGGTGGCCAAATTAAGAACAGTGTTATGTTGGACATATGTAAATCTGACGCGGTTATATATATATATATATATCTAAACTAAATATCTGTGATGTGGCACAATAGGTAGAATTATGGTGATTTAAAATTCTTGCTAATGCTCAAGATATATTTTATTGTGCTTTATAAATGTGTCGGTTACATGAATTCATCGGCTTTTCGTTGATGTACGTTTTTAAGTATGTATTTTAGGTATTGATTAAGTGGAGAAAGGTTTAAATTTGAAGAATCAAGGAGTAGGATGTTGAAGACGTTTTGTTTTAATTAAGACTCCTTATTAATACGGTGTATTATGTTAAGTTAGTTTTGGTCATATTTTTTATGTATTAAGATCTTTATGTAATGTATTATGCTTCCGTTGTAAGTATTGATATCAATCGGTCATATAAACTCCGTGTGAAAGTGGGGTGTGAAAGTTATAGACCCGTGTATTACACGGGGGTTTATAATAGAAATTATATAATTTTAAATTAGATACAAAGTTTACATGGTGAACATATGATATTATTTAAAAACCTTTACGCCTTGGTATAAAATTTGATTCCCATTAGCATCCTCATTTGTCATCCAATTAATATTTCAGTATTAAAGATAACTATTTTACAAACTTATAACAACCAGCGTAGATAGTTGAGCATTCAAAAAGTGGCATACAATACTTGAATGGAAATGTCAAAACCCAATTACATTCAATAGAGAGTAATATCTTAAAATTATGCATAATTGTTCAATTGATAAACAAACAAATAACAATTCAAAATTAGGTGGAAAATCACAAGTATGATGAGTTTAATCTGATCAAAAGGCACATAACGGTATTTACAATGGCAGCAGAGCAGTGGGAGCAACAGTGGCGAATAGAGCGGCATCTTTAAGGTGCTATCATGGCTTCTGTCTCTTCAAACATTTTGCAAAAATTCTTCAGCAAGCATTTGGGTTTCAGTCATTTCGACCTATTGATCTCACATACGTAAAAAAGAATATTAAAAGTGGTATCAACTCCAAAATCTGCTTCACCAGAACCAAAATTCTTTCAGAAAGTGAGATTAACTTAAATTTGTGCATATTAACATAAAGATTTGAACTTATTTTTCAATTGATATGAAATCTAGAGTGTGAGAGAATGCGTTTTTAAGTTATCTGATTGAAGTTTGGTTCCTGCAAGCACATGATTTCCTGATGCATAAAAGAAATGAACTCGGATTTATAGAATCTCTTCTTATATCAGCTATGAGGATTCACTAAGTTAAGAGTTTTAGGATCCACCAGATTGAACATACTGAAACGATGTACTTCAACATCCTTTCAAGTCATATGTTCCTCCATTAATATGATCCCCTCTCTTTTAAGTGCAGCCAAAGTTTATATACAAATAATATTAACGAAATGATATTAAGATCTCGTATGATATTAGTTAATAATGAAGCTATAGTAAAACTTGATTAAGAATTTCTTTTACTAAAACAGGTTAGGAATTTTACGTTACTTTTTCTTGACCTCTGCTTGTTGTGGTTTTATGTGACAACCCTAAAGCCAAGGTTAGGTAAAACTAATGTTTTAAAACTATTATAAATTGATAATATATATAATTATATATCTTATTAGAGATGTTAAGGTGATTTTATTGATTAACTTTATATGATTTTTCATGCTTAATTGAACATGCACTTGTGGTACGTGAACATGTATGCATGCATAAACGTTTACATGTGCATGTATACAATCTTGTGAACTTTGTGATTATTGAACTATAGGTGTGTGAGTTACAAATCATAGGATTATATGATTAGTTACTTGAATGATAGATGTTTTCATCATATGTAATGAATTAAGATTTGAAACTTAATCAATATTTCCAAACAAATTAACATCTAGAGAAACTTTATATCAAGACCAAAACCAAACTAATCCTAAACACTTAAACACTAACTAAAACACAAACTTAACACTAGTAATCGGTTCATTAGAATGATACTAACTTAGATTGTAATAATTAACCAACTAACCTAAACTTAACTACTAAGAGTGTCATTAACACCAATGATGACACCTAGCAATCCTTACACTAACCACTTCTAAAGCTTGACAACTAGCATCTAAATTACCACCTTATGACTCTAAAACCACCAACTCACAAGTCTAGTTGAGATCTAATGATGACCTACCCTCCCACCATGAACCCCTCGGCCAAGACCACAAAACCGCCATCACCAACATCTTCCTTCTTCCTCTCGGTTTTCAACATCACCGCAACCACCACTCTTTACATCAAACAAATCTCTCAACGCTCTCTTCTTCCTCCTCTCGGCTATAACACCACACAAAGCCACCATTCACCCAACAAATCCCTCTTGTCTCTTGGTTGTTTACCACCATAACCACCAACAAATCATCATCAAAATCCTGAAGTATACCCAAGTTCAAGCATAAACTTCTTTCAAGCTTAGACTCAAGAAGTTAGAAGCCTCCATCAATCATCTTCTACACTTTTTTTCTATACAATCAAGGTTAGATGCATAAACTTTGTGATTAAAACTTACAAAAATTTGTATGTGTTTAACATACATATAAACCTTGTGATGTTCACTATCAAACATAATTACAAATTCTACAAGATCTTGATTTTCAACAAAAAAAATCAGTAACCAAGTTTATGAAACAAAAGGTTTAAAGGTATTAATAAAAACAATAGATTTAAACAAAAATGAAGGGTTAAAAATGTTAAACTAATTGTTATTACATGATTATCTAAACTGGTTTAGGTTGAATACCTAAATGACTTGATTGTGGGAATAAAATATTAGAAATTAGTTAAGAATATATAAAAATAATTAACTAGAAATTATGAAGAATTATATAAGATATATTAATTTATATAATTGAAATAATGAAATAAAAAAGAAAATATAAAATTAAGATCAGAACTCAATAAAAATCTGGAAAATTTATATAATGACCCTTATATTATATTGGAATTACATAATAAATTTCGTGAATTAATCACTAGTATAGTAAAGTTACATATTTTAGAATGAAAAATAAGAAGAAAATCTAAAATAATAGCAAAAAAGTAGTTAAAATCATAGAAATTTGACATAAAATATGATAAACTTATTAAGACAGTTTTTGTAAGTTTCAGAATTTTTAGAGATATGTGACTATTTCTGCCATTTATTATGAAACTTGTAAAAATTCTAGGAAATTATTTCTAAATAAGTATTAGTTGAAATTTTTATATGTTAATCTAGATTTTAATATGCTACTGCTTATAAAATTTGGTAATTTTTGGATAGCCGTAGCTACTGTTTTGGAACTTCTATTTAATTTAAGATATAAATGCTGAAAATTTTAAAAAAATAAGATTTATTTCTAACATATAATTATTTTATAGGAAATAAGTGAACTGTTGCTGGAAATAAGATGAGTAACATAGCCTCTTTTTATTTATAAGTTTTTTTGGGGGGAAAATCATATTATGTATTTTACTATGGATGCTAACGTGAATAAAAATTTAGATAAGTTACTGTCATTTACTATCATAAGTTACAGCCATTAATTCGTATAAGGAACCGTCAGATAATATAGGTAGTACTTAGGAACATGTTTCCTGCACCAACAAAATAAGTGTTGTGACGTTATATTATTTTATTCTGTGATTTATATGTATGATAGTTATGAATCACTTGACATATAAGTAGGTTTGGTTGTGATCTTATTTATGTTGCATCAATAAAAAAATTTTGTTAAGTTATTAAACTTATGTTCTCACCAACTTTATGTTGACTATTTTAAGTATGCTTTTTCAAAAAATCATAATGATTTATAATCTTATGTACACGTTCAGTATCTGCGATGTTTGGCACGGCTACGTAGGGGAGCTGTGCATATGGGTGGTTGTAGATCTATCAGACTTCAGCCTTTTTGTGAATGTTCATATCTACTACTAGCTGAAGAATGAAATAAAATGATAAAGAAATATACTAGAAATAGGATTACTCATTGTAAGAGTCTAAGTTATTAGACTCAGTTTTGTATAATGTAATCCTGTAAAAGTTATGACAAATGGGAAAATGATATTTAATTATAATGTTATGTTTGTATATCTTGTAATCAATGTGTTTTGAGCCAATAGTCACACCAAAACATTTAACGCTTCCGCCGGGATGTGACATTTTATCACGTCGTCTAACCCTGCAATCCTAAACAAAATAAGATATTAATTATAAAATGATATTATAAGATAAGATATCAACTTTGTTTTTAAACTTTTTTGTTATTTTTACAAAAAAAATTAAACATTGGTTTCAAAAAAAACAGTGTTAGAAAAATATTATTTTTAAGATTTTTCTTATTATAACTCCCAATTTTAATTATTTGGTTATAAAAGTTTGTTTTAAAAAACACTAATTTTAAAATATTTAAATTTTTAAAAAAGTTTTATTTTAGTAAATCTTTTTTATAAAAATTTATTTTGTAAAAATAATATTAATAAAAAAAATCTCTTTTTAATCTTATTTATAAAACTATTTAGATTTAAAAGAATAATTAATATTATTAGTAACTAATGTAAATCCTTCTACTCTAATAAAGGGTAACTATGGAGAACATGTGTCAACACCTCATTCATTCTCACAAATATTTTTCCGCCTATCTCTCTCCTATTAGATAATTACATTAATTATAAATAATATTATTTAAGTCTTTTTAGATTAATAATGGTTTTAATAAATTAAGAAAGATATCTTTTTATTAATGTTATCTGAAGAAACAAATTTTATAAAATAAAACTTTTTCTAAAACATCAAATTATTTAAAAATATGAAATATTTTAAATTTAGTGTTTTTAAAAGAAAAGTTTCTATAAACCAAAAAATTATTAAAAATGAGAGTTATAATAAGGATATTTATAAAAATGACAATTTTTTAAACAAAATGTTTGATTTTTTTAAAAAAATTAAAAAGTTGATATCGTTGGTTTATTACTTATAGTTTTTAGTCCTACATAATTTAAAATCATATCTTATCTTATAATATCGTTTTATAATTAAGTAAAATTTATTATATTTAATATTTTTATTTATTCAACCCTTGTTAATACACGAGTTTACTAAATCTAGTACTTAATAGGAGAGAAAAGAGAGAAATTTTGATGAGAAATAATATAGTGTTGCCATGTGTCGGTCATAGTTACCTTTTTATTATATACTAAAAGTTAAAAAAAATAAAAGACTTAATATTCTGTTAATATTTATAGAATATTCTCACGTGCAAATTTGTTACAGAGCTGTTGTATTTTTATCTCTAGAAACTCTTAGTAATTTGTATTTAAAATGACTTTAAAAAATATTAAAAGTCCTATATAACCTTTCATACTAATTCACATTCATAATTCATTATAGCATACCTGTAGCATTAACCGAGATCTTAAGTTTATCCGTCTTATTGAAATTAATAGCTTACATATATTTAGAATATATTTATTGTAAATTAGGTCCATAATCTCATCCCTAAAATAAAGGATTATAGTTAATGTAATTACTCTATATATTGAATGATAATTGAGGGAGAGATAAAGGATCCTTCCATCTACATGGTATCAAGAGATTGGTCTCGATCTCTCTTTTCTGTCGGCCCTATCATCTCTCTGTCATTCCTTCTTTCTTCAACCAATCCCTATTCTAACCTGTTTCTTTGTCTCACCTTCTTCCTACCGATTAATTCTTCCACTCCCTCTCACCCATGGACTCTAAAATACATCCTGCCATACCGTCACAAACATCACAAACCTTGTACCCATAAAACTTGAAATCGACACCAGCCACTATGGCTCTTGGCGCACATTATTTCAAACTATATTACCGTGCCTTCGAGGTCCATCATCACCTTCAACCACGAACCACCCCACCACACCCTCCCTCTTCCAAAAAGAACCTGCAGACAAAGACAACCCGCCTCCTCCGCCTCGGCAGCCGATCAATGGGATCGTCTCGACGCCATCGTACTCCAATGGATATACGGGATGATTTCTAACGATTTGCTGCTCACCATCATTGACAAAGCCTACACCGCCTACGACGCTTGGATTGCTCTGGAAGCTATGTTTCAGGACAATAAAAGCGCCCGGGCAATTCACCTTAAAACACAAGTTCTCAAACACCGCCTTGACGGGTTCCCAGGAGTTTCGCCTACTGCCAACAATTGAAATCGCTGGCTGGTCAGTTGAACAGCGTCAGGTCAGCCGTCAGTAATGATGATCTAGTCTTACAACTAATCCTCGACTTACTGAACAATATGAAGGAATCGGAACCATCCTCCAGAACATGAAACCGTTACCCACTTTCTATGAAGCCCGCTCGAAGGTATTATGGTTGAACAGAGGAAAGCCGAAGCCGCGATGCTTGTTCTCAATAGGCTGGTACTGCTTTACACACGTCCACCACTCGACCTCCTACATCTGAAAACTGATCTGACAATGTCTCCTACGATCGCAACCGTGGCAAGGGGCGCGACGGCCGAGGTCGTGGTGGGGCCGAGGATGTGGTGGTCAACAATGGGGTCGTGGCCGCTTACTATTTTACGGTCAGCAGAATGCTCCTGGCCTTCTTGGCCAACTTACCCTTCTCCTTGGGCTCCTGCACCCACTGGGCCAATTGGCCCATGCACCATGCCCTTATCACATGTGGGCCTAAGCCTATTGCCAACTCCAATTCCACCAACAGCATTCTCGGCCCGAGACCCCACAACACCAATCAAGCCTATACAGCTTATACATCCACTGATATTGGAGCAGTGAGCATGTCCCTGAACCAATCGGATACCACACACTACAATGGACAACGGGGGCGACTTCAACCATGGGGAACACGCAAGGTAATACCACTCATTTTTTAATAAGTAGCATTCCACAATCAATAATTGTTGGTGATGGTTCAAACCATCCTGTACTCGGACATGGCACCAAACTTTTACCACCGCCCTTCCTACCCTTTGTCCTTAAAAATGTTTTGTATGCCCCTAAACTTGTCAAAATCTTATCTCAGTTAGTCGTTACCACCGACAACTCTGTTTCAGGGTCGAATTTGACCCGTTTGGTTTTCCTTGGAAGGACTACAAGACCCGGATCCCTATCCTTCGATGCACAGCAGCGGTGACTTATACTCTCTAGTCTTGGGATCCGGGGAGACAACAGACCATCAGCCTTGCAGCCATCACCTCTGACATTTGGCACCAACGCCTCGGTCACCCAGGACATGCACCTTTACACTTTTAAAACATTCGAATAATGTTCAATTTGATACTTTTATAAGCATGCTTGTCAATCTTGCGTTTTTGGCAAGAGTACTCGTTTACCTTTTTTACTTCTAGTACTCCTATTTTTCAACCATTTTTATCATACATAGGGACTTGTGGACTCCCCTGTACTTAGTACAGGGGAGTCATAGTATTATATATTGTCATTAATGGCGCTTTACCAATTTCCTATGGACATACCCACCTCTCGCAAAGCGCAAGTTTACTCTATTTTTTTGTCACTTTTATAACTATATAAAAACCCAATTTGAGAGAAACATTAAAACACTTCAATGTGATAATGGCCGTGAATTCATCAATCACAACTTCCAAACCTTTTTTCAACAAACATGGTATGCGCGCTTTCGCCTATCATGGCGCCCTCACACATCCTCGCAGAACGGCAAAGCGAACGCCAATACGAACAATAAAAACATGATCCGAACACTATTGGCTCATGCCTCACTTCCGCAAACTTTTGGGACCATGCTTGGAAACCACCACTTACCTCATCAATATTTTACCCTCTAAATCCCTCTACAATAACCCCCACCAAACTCCTTACCATCGAACCCCAACCTATGACCACCTTCGGGTGTTAGTTGTCTCTGTTACCCACTCACACCATCCACCACCATCAATAAATTACAAAACCGTTCCCCCCCGTGGTGTTTCCTTGGCTACCCCTGTCCCAAGAGGCTATAAGGTTTTGATCTAACACCAAACCAAATCATCCTCTCTCGTCATGTGGCGTTCGACGAAACAACTTTCCCGTTCAAAAACCACATCCAGCCACCACAACTTACAACTTCTTAGACACTCACCTAAATCCCTTTTTGGCCTTACATATCACCAAACTCATCTGTTACTACAACTCCTACCCACCAGCCCCAACATCCCAACAGCCACCCCCCATACGTCTCCTCCCAATAGCCCACTTCCACTCACCAACCTTCACACCAGCCCACGCACCCGGGCCCAAACATCACCTGCCGGCCCAACACAATAACACTCTCCGCCCAACCACTCACCAAACCCTGCAGCCACCATCACCCAACTCATTCTCCACACTTGCCAACCCAACGCCTCCTCCACCACCTCCCACCCGAACTATGCGAACTCGTGCAATGGACGGGATACGCAAACCCAAACAACACCTTAACCTACAACACCACCACCCACACTCACACCATTGTTCCTATTCACAAAAACACCAACCGATGCCTTGTCCATTCAGAATGGTTCACCGCCATGACACACGAGTATGATGCTCTTATTAAAAACGAGAGTGGGATTAGTTCCGCGCGAACCTCATATGAATGTCATACGTAGCATGTGGTTGTTTAAACATAAATTTAAATCTGAGGGGTCTTTGGAACGATACAAAGCACGGTTGGTTTGTGATGGCAGGTTACAGCAGGTCGTAGTTGATTGCGGCGACATGTTTAGCCCGGTGGTTAAACCAGGCACCTATACGCACTGTATTGTCTATTGCTCTTCACAGGCTTGGGAGGTTCATCAACTAGATGTAACCAATGCATTTTCTTCACGGCACTTTATAGGAAAACGGTTTATATTTATAGCCTATGGGATTTAGACACCGTGCCAACCTGATCATGTCTGTCGCCTCAAGAAATCGTTCACAGTCTCAAACAGGCTCCACGTGCATGGGGTCAGCGGTTTACTGATTATGTTCTACCCTTGGTTTTCAACAGAGCAAGTGCGATGCCTCTTTATTCACTCTGCACTCGGCCCCTCCGTCGCTTATCTTCTTTTATTGTTGACGACATACTTTTGGTTACTTCCACTGCTGCTCTACGGTCCGAACTCATGGCTCCACCTGCTACCGATTTGCCATGAAGATCTCGGTCCTTTTAAGTTTCTTTCTTGGAATCTCGTTACTCGGCAACAAACAATATGTTTCTAAGTCAACAGTCATATACCGAGAGATTATCACACGGCTGGCATGGACAATTGTAATCCGTTATCAACTCCGGTTGACACACATGCCAAACTGGCAGCTCTGCGGCTGATGACTTCATGACCCTACCCTTTATCGTAGTCTTGTAGGTGCTCTTAAGTATCTGACATTTACTCGACCCAGATCAGCTACGCAGTAAGCAGATATGCATTCATATGCATGCGCCAAAGGTCGACCATTGGAATGATCTAAAGCGTATATCAGATATATAAAGGGTACTTCTTCTTTGGGTCCTCACCCTTGGTTCCTCACCTGATCCCACACTCATCGCTTAGACCGATGCTGACTGGGCAGGCGCCTAGAGGCGGAATATCGCGGAGTGGCCAACGTTGTTGCCGAATCTGTTGGTTCCGGAATTTATTACTTGAACTCCGTCGCCCTCTTGCTCGTGCCACTATTGTGTATTGTGATAATGTTAGTGCCATTTATCTTACTGGGAACCCGGTGCAACATCAACGCACTAAACATATAGAGTTGGATATTCACTTTGTTAGCGAGCAAGTCCAGCGTGGTCAGGTCCGAGTTCTACACGTCCCATCACGTTACCAGATTGCTGACATCTTCACCAAAGGCCTGCCTCGTATACTATTTGGACGACTTCAGATCCAGTCTCAACATTCGGAACCTCAAGTTTCGACTGCGGGGTGTAATAGCTTACATATATTTAGAATATATTTATTGTAAATTAGGTCTATAATCTCATCCCTAAAATAAGGGATTATAGTTATGTAATTATTCTATATATTAAATGATAATTAAAGGAGAGATCAAGGATCCTTCCATCTTACAGAAATATTCATAAAATGTTAAAATATTCATAGAATATTAACATATAAAAAAGTATTAAATATCAACAATACCAAATCAAAGCTATATATAATCGAGACTAATATTTTAGCATGATTAATATTATATTCTTCACGAAAAGTTAGGATAAGACCATTTGGAAGCATTCCTGATATTAGACTACCAACTCCAATCATATTATTGTTTTTGTTTTTATTCCTTTTCATACACTATGCTTTCTATTCAGAAAATACATTAGAAAAGTTGTTTGAAGTATTCATTAGCTTTATACGATTAATTATTAAAATATAGAAAAGTATTCAGCGTTGAAATATCTAGCTTATCTTAAGCTTTTGGTTTGTTAGTACATCATTCACAAGGCACCATTAAATACTTATTTGAAATGTATTTCAAATTTTCCCTTATATTAAAGTTGAAATCTGATCAAATAATATACTTATCAAATTTGCTCATGCTTTAATTCAACATTATGAAAGATTCTAAAAGCGTTTAAAACGCTTGTTGATAACAATAAAATAATTAAAGCAAATAAACTTCAAAGTAATAAAACTATGTGAATTAATTATGGAGTTTTTTCCAAACGTTGTGTAGTTACAATTTTTATTTACCAAAAAAGTGTAGGTTTAAAAATATTTACCAGTGTTTCTATTATGAAATCCTTAAAAAACATCACTTGTTTGTTTCTCACTCCTCATTTTATTGGGTAATTTTAATTTATCAAATAATAACTAATTAAATATTGGATTATTTGATATTTCAATTTTGAGAATACAATTTTATAACTGGTTATTGATTAAAACCTTTTAAGAATATATAAAGTAATAAATATTCCATTTTTTCAGTAACGTGAATACATTAAATTCATTATTAAAATTATATAATATTACTGTTTACTTTTTATATTTGTTTGTAATTGGTCTTCTCAATTTTTTTTAGATTTTAGCAAATTTGATACTTATGTTATAATTTACTAACGAAAACTTTTGAAATATATGAAATATATAGAGAATTTATTAACAAACTCGTCTAATCTATTGGTAATGCTGGCTCGGCTTATTTATCTTAACGAGATAAAATGTTAAGCTCTCTTATGAGCGAGTTTTTTTCTGAGCGGATTTCATATTACAAGTTTCTTAAACGGCCCTATATATTAATATCAAAATTCTTAGTTATAAATTCTAAATGACGATAAAAAGAAAACACAAACTTTAAACAAATCTTCTATTTTTAATCGTATTGATAAATATAAATAAAAAATAAAGTTTTTTGAATAATACAGCCTAGTAAACTTTTAATATCTACTGGTAAATATAAAATCAAATCTAGTCACTAAGATTATACTTATTTTACTAGTAATACAGTTCAACAAAAATGTTTTTTAGAATAATACAATTTAATAATAAAAATGATAAATTTGTATGTGTATACATATGTATTTATATTTTTTGGAAGGGGTTGGATTGAGTGGGCTCAATATTAATATATAGCATTTAAATGTGAAAATATGTGAACTTAATCTATTCATTTTAGTGAAATGATGGAATATTTAGTTTTGTTCTATATGTTTTTTAAAACATTCGGTTTATAATCAAATATTGAAGTTATCCACTAACAACGAGAGTGAGAAAAATAAGTTTTTTCATTAATTTCATATGTAATACATCATTTTGGTAAATATTTTTAAACCTACATATTTTTGATAAATAAGTTTTGTAATTACACCTTTTTGGAACTCATTAATTACGTCTATAATGAGAATAAACACGACTAACAAATTGTGTTTCTACTTTCTCTTACGTGGTAGACTTATATCAGTTAATAATTTAATATAGATTAAAAAGACCATATACGAAGCTGTGTTACGGAAAACCATACGTTTAGCTAATAAAATACAATTACTACGCGAGCTAGACTCCATGTGTTCTTTTTTTACGAATATGGTTTAATATTTAAGGTGTGAAATTTGGACACCGACTATATGTAACATCCGGTCACTCGTACCACCAATATTGATCATTTTGTTTATGAGAAGCTCACGAATTTGCTTTTGGTTGCCTGGATGAAAACTTTCCAGGGAGGTCACCCATCTCTGGATTGCTGTCACATGAGCACGTTTAACTGTGAAGTTCCCCTCATCCACAGTCAATACGCCCAAAATGCGTTGGTGATATTAGAGACCAGACATTACTTATAAATCCAACATCTCTTCTGTCTACGAACGATGTGGGATTTACCTATGGTGTCACAATCACCCCCCCTTCTTTGGACTCGTCGTCCTCGATAAGCCTAATGTCTCACCATCCTTAATGAGGTTTGCCCTATCATCCCGAATGATGCATGAGTGGCTCTAATAACATTTGTAACACCAGCCCCCTCATACCACCAATGTTGTCAGCTTTGCCCATAAGGAGCTCACGGATTTACTTTTGGTTGCCCAGATGAGAACTTTCCACGGAGGTCACCCATCCCTAGATTGTTGTCATCTGAGCACGTTTTACTGTGGAGTTCTCCTCTCATCCACAACCAATACGCTCAAAATGCGTTGGTGATATTAGCGGTCAGACATTACTTATGAATCCAACATCTCTGCTGTTCACGGACGATGTGGGGTTTACCTAAGGTGTCACACTATAGATATTCATAACTTACTTTAAACACATACATGGACAGAAAATTATATATTTGTAGTTGTTATCGAAATGTGACCCGATCATTTCACAAGTATTTAGATTTATAACATTAGTCGTTTTTATGGTTATTCTAGTGGTGTAACGTTATCCTCTTAGAATTATACCGATTTGTGTAATGATAGGTCGTTAAACATTGCCCTTTGCATTGGAAACTTGTAAATAAGAAACTACACATTAATCAGACATTGTCAACTTATCTAGGAGCATGATTGGTGTGGCGTCGTTGTTGCATGTCCTTATGACACGTGATATAAAGAGTGGTTGTACATCCAATTTAGTGCCATTTTCTTTTAATTCAATATTGGATCATTTAAGTATCACGTTGTTTTCAAAAGTGTTGAGTTCTCTTGCACTCCTAATGCCCCTGACAACTACATCATACGAATACAAAGTTACATGATATGTATACTATTAATAAACTTACATTTATCTATTAGTTAACGTTCGTACATTCTCGACTTTTCTCTAGGTTGGCAATACATTTATAAATTTTGTCTGTCTCAATAGTTTAGCTATCGATTTTCCAATACAAAACGTCGGCAACAATGTGTATTTCATCACTTTTTTCTCCGATAGGCATATTAGGGGATAAACTCGAGATTGGATAAACCATCATGACGACTACAGTCGTAAGCTTGTGTGTATACCAAACTACATTTGTACAAGCACCCGTTAAAGATTGTACATTATATATTATTCCTCGTAAGTCTGTTTTTTAATATAAACATGTGTTGTCCTACCAAGTTCATATTAGTTACTGTTTTTGACTTAAGATGGCCATAAAGACTTACACACTATGAACTTAAAAAAATGCGATAGTGTTTGACTGTTAACATGTTTGACGTAAAATGTAGTTGGTGGTGTGTTTAGAAAAGGAGTTAAACCTTACACGAAAACTAGCAAATCACAAAATTGATATGTTATGTAATATAGTTTGCATACCCTTCAACAATATTATATATATAATCATCCAAAACTCTTATATTGTTTTGAGTTCATTTGTTGTCGCTTTTATTAAAACAATAAGTTATGGGAATTATATTTTCAAAATGAAGAAGAATAACCCAAACAAACATGAACTGCAGAGAACTATGATCATTACATCAAAGCTATGCGAGCACATGATGATACACGAGCATGTTTACGTATAATATAGAAAATCCAATTCACATATAAGTTGACATGCATTGTTATAAGAAACTTGTAACAACAAAATGATGCATAAACATAAACGCATACAAAAGAGACAAACTCCTAACAATAATCTCACTCATGTAGAAAGATCTCACGACAAACCTTAACTCTTCTCGAGTCTCACAAGTTAGAAAAAATGTAAACCACATGGGGCCTATTATTCTTGTACATCATGCGCATAAGCTTTATAAACTATAGTTACCCACTTCTCAATCACAATGCTAGTAAAAAACAATTTTTCTGCGGAATAATAAATAAAAAATGTCTTAAGTATAACTTGCAATTTTCCCTGCATAATGTAATGTTAAAGCCACATGTTACAAAATAAACAGGTTTGTTTACAACGGTACCATGTTCAATTACACAAGAAGTGGCTTTGTTACCAAAACGTATAGTTGTCACACACCAAAAATGATACCGGTATGTGCTTTATATCGGTATCAGTTATTAGTTAATAATAATAAACAATAATCGAGACAATGTTAGTTATTACTTGATAATGTTTTAACCTCTAATGAAATCGGAGGTTCTGGGTAATACCTAAACTGTATTATTTGTTTGTTTGTTTTAGGTTTATTTTAACATCAATATTTAAACACTTAAATACCACATAAAACACGGTTGTAAGAATTTGAAGTCGCATCATTTTGTAAAAAACAAATATTATACCATCACCACTAGGTATGGTAATTTGTTTTTGGATTGCAAAGAAAATAAATAAAAAAAACAAGAAAGATAAAAAATGTATGACTAAAGAGTTGAACCCATAACATATGTGTGTAAAAAAAAAAACTTGAGTAACATTCAACAAAATACATATAATCTACATTACACATAACATATTTTAGTCGATTTGCAAATTGTGTTCTTAACGGCAACTCACACACATTTTTAATATACTTATAATACTTTTATATCAAATAAATGTTATATACATATAGCAAATTAGTAAATAATTATAATTATATGATAATAATAAAATATATAAAAATAATAAAAATTCATGTACGAACAGACAGAAAGTTAAAAAGAAAAGTGAAAAAGACGAAGGAAAAAGCAAACTATTGACACCTGCTTTTCTTCTTCATCATCATCCTCCTTTTTTCACCCCATTCTTCTTCTTTTTCACGTTTCTTGAATCTTTACACACACATACACCCATTATATTCCATATAAATTTACTGATTTCATAATCTTGTCTCTCTCTCATCACATTTTATTCTTCACATCACAAATCAATCAATTGCGTCTCATAAAAATCCTGTCTTTATCCCCTTATTTGATTCCTCAATCCTCCTTCATTCGACACCCCTGAAACACCCAAGAAAAAGACATCCAAAGAGGGTGAACCCGTGTGTTTCTTGATCGTTTAGCGTTGGTGACGGTGGTGAATTTAAGGGGGTATTGAAGAATTAGGGTTCTTGGATTGATGATAATGTAGTTTTGTCAAAATCAAGATTAGGGTTTGGTGATGTTCTTGTTGCTTGCAATTGGGAATTTTGAATTTTGGTGGATGGGGTGATAAGCGGTTGTTGAATTGACTGATTTGGATGAAATTGTGAAATGGGGTTAGCTTGTTGGAGACCCTAATTGAGGTGTAATTAGGTGTTTATAGATCTAATTTGGGATTGTATCTGGTTGAAGATACAATTATGGATCATATTGTTGGTGGGAAGTTTAAGCTTGGAAGGAAAATGGGAGTGGATCATTTGGTGAACTTTATCTAGGTATAATATTAAATTTGGAAATCATTTGCTGGTGTTATGTATAAATGTGTGTTTTTTAGGTTGATGATCTTCTTGTTTGATGATATTGCAGGTGTCAATATTCAAAGTGGTGAAGAAGTAGCTATTAAACTGGTATTGTTCTTGCTTTCTTAGATGGTGGTTTTGGTCAGTTTTGTTGTCGTTTGATCAGTCATGAGTTATTATAGTCTTTTGTTGCAAAGAAGAAATCATTATTATTGAGAAAATGCAAAAAGAAAACTATTTAATTTGCAAAAGATGAGTGATTCTGGAGTCGAAGTGTGAAAGACAGTTGCACATATGATAAAACTGTTGGTCCAAAACCGCTTAATATTGCATGCAACTTTGTTTGTTTGCAATGAAAAATTAGGTTTATTAATTAAGAAAGTATACTGATCAAAGTAATCTCTTATTGATTGATTACTATAGTTACGATTCATCTTCAAGCTAGATTGCTATACGAGTGTGATCACTTTGATTTTGTGATAGTTGTTAGGATTAGAAGTCACAAGTGGAGTAATAACAGTGTTGATATGAAACTTTGATATTTTTCAATGGTTTGTTCTTATGATTGTATATCTTCATGTACCATTTTCCAATAACTTATGGTCCTTCCATTTACATTTTCAAAGATATAATTATGCATATTGCATATACATTTGCAAAATTTTAAAATTTTCAACAACTAAGTTAAGAAAAAACCAACAGTGTCCCTCATATATTCAACCTAGGAGATGTTATGTTTGTAAGCACCATCCTCCACTAGAGGTATTTGCAATTATTCATTCCTAACCTCTGCATCTAGCACCAAAATTACAGTATATATACATACATTATACGTATGTATGTGTGTGTGTGTGTCTGTAAACTGTCATTATTCATCATGGAAATAGATTTTATAAACTCTACATGCACTAACATTACAATTGTCTTGGGTTTACACTAGTATTACAATTTTCTTACTTCTAAACTACAATAGTTGAATATATGTATATATATAGACACTCATGTTTCTTCTTTATTTCACCTTACAGGAACCCGTGAAGACAAGACATCCTCAACTTCATTACGAATCAAGAGTATATAGGCTTCTCCAAGGAGGAAGTGAGTTTTTCTCTCTTGTAACTTTGGTTTTTACATTATCTCAATAGTTACTTTTCTTACAGCTAGTTCTTACATACAAACTACATCACTTTATACTTCAATAACCAGACAACAGAGATCATAATCACTTTATACCAAAACTCTCACAATCGATTGAATAGAGGCCGTCAAAAGGCGGCTTGGGTAACGGGTCAAAATGTGTAGTTTATTTTTACTTTTTAGTTTGTGTCGAAATGGTATGGGACTATGGGTTGGGTTAACCTGACACATTTCTTGCCTAATGATAGTCCTATATTTCATCAAAACTATTTGGAAGTTGTATCATGTATGCATGAAAATACACTTTTGGCAACTTTCAATCCATTTCTTTTGTAATTAATTTTTTACCCATTTGACCTGTTAAGGATAAAGATATAACCCAGATCAACCATTTATTGGAATGAAACTTGAAATTACCACCTTTACTGATTATGATGACTTGAGGACACAATATCACTTCAGGCACGCATCTGAACGACACCTCCTGTTCATATTAGTTTCTTGAGGTTATATATCTGACTTAACTAGTCAAACCTTGCCAACTAATTTTATCATTTGTTCATTGAAGCGGGAATACCAAATCTGAAGTGGTTTGGAGTTGAGGGAGAATACAATATCATGGTCATTGACCTTCTTGGACCAAGCCTTGAAGATCTTTTCAATTATTGCAATAGGAAATTTTCCTTGAAAACAGTCCTAATGCTTGCAGATCAATTAGTAAGTGTTCATAGCACTGATCTTTAAAATATGAAATATATCAAAATTATAAATCGTTGCTATGTTTATCACTTTACAGTTAAACAGAGTTGAGTACATGCATGCAAGGGGTTTTCTTCACCGTGACTTAAAACCTGACAATTTTCTCATGGGCCTCGGTCGCAAGGCTAATCAGGTAATCTTCTGAAATCCTAGTAATTTATTTTTGTTTTTGGTGCAAGCTAATTGTATCTTTGTGTTTATTTTATTCCTATGATAGGTGTACGCGATTGATTTTGGGCTTGCAAAAAAGTACAGAGATCTTCAAACTCATAAACACATACCGTATAGGTAACTTCTATTTCCTCAAGGTCCTGTCTTTCACATGGTGATTTCTTTTTCCCAAAAGTATTGTAACTTTTGACTTTGCACATAGTCTAGAGGTGGCAAAATGGGCGGATTAGGAAGGTCAGGTAACATGTCAACTGGTAGTTTTTTTTGTGACTGATTAAAGCGGGACGTGTTGGATTTGACCTTGCAACATTCTTTTTCCATTCTCTTGTAGTCTCAAAATGATATGTTTTACATACAACTATAATTACTATATTTTAAAAATAATAATGTTATTTGCTATTCAATAAAGTGATTTAGGAGGTTGTAAGCATTTGATTCATTGGAGATAAAATACAACCCCAGTAAATGTGTGGAAATTGCCACCTTTGGTACATATTTCTCAAATTGAATTAGGTTGGATACAAACTATGACTGCTTTACCTGAAAATGAGTGAGGCTGGGTGGTATTTTGTTGTTAAGATAGTTATTTATGGGATCAAGAAAACAAACAAAAGAAGTCTTGGCAGGTCAATCCGACAACCTGACATACACCTTTTTCCCATGTGTAGTTGATTTGGATCTTATATGAGCTTAGGTGTAAAACAAATAGCCTCAATTGTCTGTAACGATGGTAACACGTAAAAAAATGTAACTTTTTATTTGAAATATTTTCCAACACAAAATTTGCTCTTATGGCGCATCCTTTAACTAAAAGTATTGAAATTATGAACTTTTTTGAAATCGTGTCAGGGAAAACAAGAATCTCACTGGTACCGCGCGCTATGCTAGTGTCAACACACACCTTGGAGTTGGTAAGCGGTTTTATAACTTTCAATATTTCAAGTATTCTTCTTATGAGAATGGGCTGTTTTGGCTTTGGTGCCATATAAAATCCTCTTTTTTTGTGAATGTACAGAACAAAGTAGGCGGGATGATCTTGAATCTCTTGGTTATGTTCTTATGTATTTTATTAGAGGAAGGTGGGTAGATGAATTTGTTATATTTTGTCACTTTTTTAATCTTATTTTATATCTATTTTCTCGATCTAATTCTGTGCATCCTTTTGCATTAAGCCTCCCGTGGCAAGGACTAAAAGCGGGAAACAAGAAACAGAAATACGACAGGATCAGCGAAAAGAAAATGTTGACTCCAGTAGAGGTATGGTGGATGTGTATTTACCAATACACGTGTCACATATGTATACGTATATAACAGGTGTTTGGATATGCATTTGAGTATAATTGAACTTATATCTTTTCTTGACAAGAATGTCCTTTTTGGTCATTTTATGTATGAATATTTTAAGTGATCATAGTTTACTGATTTTTTATAGGTACTATGTAAATCATATCCCTCAGAGTTCATATCATACTTCCATTATTGTCGATCGTTAAGATTCGAGGACACACCGAACTATTCCTACTTGAAGAAGCTTTTCCGCGACTTATTTATTCGTGAAGGTGCCCCCTCCGATATCTGTTTATTTTTCTATCAATCAATTAGTTTATTTATCCATCATTGATCACCAATTTACTCCATATATTCATATTTCAGGCTATCAATTTGACTATGTATTCGATTGGACTGTATTGAAGTATCCTCAAATAAGTGCCAACTCCAGAGTACGGGTCAGTACCACGTATACAATTTATTATTCTGCATGTAAATATACATTGGTGTTGTTTTTGAATACCATATAATCATCTCTTTGTCGGTTTTGCAGCATATTAGTGGTAATGCAGGGGTAAATGCTGGCACATCGGCTGAAAGGCAGGGAAGAGTTTCTGGTATTTGCTTATAACTATTTTCAAATCATCGGTATATACGTACGCACATACATATATCAATACGCCATGTTTGTTAAACAGGTGGACAAGATCCGCGGGCATTAGAAGCATACTCAAGAAGAAATCTGGGAACTGGGGGGCGTTATGAACATTCAAGACACCGGACTTCTGATGATCTGCCTTTGTCAAAGGATGTGGTAAGGTCATAGGTCATAACTTAGAGGTTGCAAAAAGAGCGGGTCAGGCTGGTTGGGTAACGGGTCAGTAATTTTCATACGCATTAAAATGGTTGGTTGATCTAAGTCACTTTTTGTCCAAAGGTTTAATTTTATATAAATACTTAGTGTGACATATATATTACAGAAAGGGCCAAAAGCTCAAACTGAGCCCGCTCCTAAGCTACTTTGGATCAGCTCGCTAAAAGCTCGAATCAAGGCGAGCTTAAACAAGCATGAGCCCAAGATTGAGCTCATATCATGGCTTACTTAATAAACAAGCTTAAGCTCGATCTTCATATTTTACTGCCCAAACTGTTTACAGATAAAATGTTCCCAAATCGACCCCTTCATAAATAAACGGGCGAAATTGCCACCGCTCATGGATCATCTTTCATTATTATTAATGTGGTAATCTTTACAGCAAGCCGATTCTGAAAAGGTCAGAGCCACTCTAAACGGGAGCTCGTCAAAGCATGCAGGTATCTCAGGAGTCAGACCAGGCTCATCATGTGAAGCTACAGAAGGTCAGCCGAGCAGAATCGTGTCAAACACCGGGGGCCGAACATCTACGGCTCAAAGATCACACCTTGGTTTTGAGACCAAGGCATCAGTGTTGGCTCGTGCCACGAAGGGTGGCCGAGAAGACCCGCTTCGAAGCTTCGAGTTTCTCCAAATCAGAAAGTAAAGGTAAAAGATTACCTGTTGTTTTTTTTATAAAAGGGAAGGTTTCTGTATTTCGGGGGTTCTTTTTTATATTTTTCATAGGTTTGGGCTGTTGCACATGACTTGTGTACTGTGATTATTAATACTCTATGTACCGTTATATTTGAATATGATAGCGGTTGTTTCCTCGATTTCCGCGTTTCCGAGTGGTGATTTGGTGATTTTTTTTGTGTTGTGAATTTGTTCGGTTTTTTGACTGTCAAATGTGCGACTCTGCTTCGAAGAATAGATGTTATTTTAATCGGGCACATCTATCCGTTTCCCAGTCAGGACTGCAACCTCAACCCCAACTCTCTCAGAAGGAAACTTATTGCTGAGACAACCCTTGGCTCAACTCTAAACATTGTTGCTCAGAGTGAGACTTGAACCTATGACCTTTTAATATTTACATGTCATGAGTATCTTATCTTAACCTGTTGCGTTAAGGATCATTGGTGTGAATTTGTTCGTTTCCAAATGAGTTAAAGGAGAAACATGGTATTATGAACTGGGCTTCAAATGAATTAAACTGACTAGACATCTTTAGGATAAGTTTGGGTTCAACTCGTATAGCTTGATGAGCCTACATGTAATATGCTTGAGCCGACTCGATAAGAATTTAGAAGTAGCTCAAGCTTCGCTTGAAAAACCCATATATGTTGTATTTTAGGTTGTTATTTTTAACGCAAAATAACACTTAAGTGTAGCATAGTGACCATTAACAATGTCTTATGCGTTTTAACGCCTCAACTGTTAGTAATACATAAGTTAATGTGTGTAAAATAACCCATAAGTGTTTTATATGTTAACTCCTTGCAAGGTCAGTATTAGTAAGCGCTAATAAAATATATTGACTATTTATGCGGTCACGAGTTAAGATAGAAGACTTTTGACTTAGTGCAAGTGCATGATGTTCAGTACCCAAAGCAAATCCTGTTTATCGACACATGTACAGGTTTGATGATTGAAATTGATGAATGCTATTAGAAAAATGTTTACGAGCTATTGAAGTGGTTACAATGTTTACGAAACTAGATAAACATAACCAAAACACCTGTTTATCGACACATGTACATCATGATGTTCAGTACCCAAAACGCCCACCGACCTAGTCCTAGGGCCAGTAGTATCTATAACTGGAACACGCTCCCTGTAGACCATGCGATCAACATAGGTGGGATAGTAACTCCAGTTCCGTGGAGCGTCGCGCTCGGGTAGCGCAAAAGGCTGATCCCAGTCTATCTCTTCAGAAGGATAGGGATGTCGGGGCCAGTTAGATCCTCTATCAGGTACGGGAGGAGGAGGAGGTGACTCAGAACGTGTAGGCCTCTTACCCAGAGCCCGTGAAGACGATGCCATGCTGCGAGGTACGTGACGTGTATACCAATGAGTATACAGTAAGGGATAAGTAACTAGTAACTAAACAAACTGTGCGTGGTATAGTCTAGTGTGTATGCAACCTAGTTCCCTATAACCAATGGCTCTGATACCAATCTGTCACACCTCAAAATCCACGTGCGGGGTTTTACCGCGAGGCGATTGAACAAACCAGGATCTCAGTCATTAGTTACTCAGAACGACACTATATGCAACCTTTAAAAACAAATCAGAGTTTGAAACTTTAAAATATTTGCGGAACCGTTTTGTAAATAACCCAAACACAAGGTACTAAATGTAAACTGCGTAAAAACACGCGCCCAAACCAAATTACGTAAGTAAATGCTAAATTAAAAGTAAACAATGTTTGAACAAATTATGCTTGACACGTGCGTGCTCCTATGGGCAGCTGCTAGAAACACCTGAGAAAAGCATACTAAAAGTGTCAACACAATCATCGTAAACAGTAGTTTAATAAAATATAAACAAGTGCATTGAAATAGATAGCTAGTCTAATTTCATTAGTAAAGAACAATAGTGATTTCGCGATCGAAGCTGACTATGTTTGTGTGTTTGCCTCCCGCCTCGACATACCAGGTCGTGACGCTGTTAGTAGTTTAGGACAATATTGCACCCGTGACTTCCGGTCACCCGGGTGGGGCTTGTTAGACCCAGTAGTACTACCCAAAATTTCCCGCTAGATTCCTTAATTAACGATCCGAAAGTGTGAGGGCTTTCTATGGTATAACCCACTATGTCTTACCAAACACATGTTATAATAGTAAAGCGTTTTAAATCAAGTATGCTTTCTCCCCCAAAAGAGAAGTAAGTAAAAGTGGGTCATTGAACTCACCTGGTGCGCAAACGAATGATTGTAAAAGCTAATGATGAGTGGAAAGACAACCCTTTAAAGGTTACCTAGAACACGCAAGTACATAAGTACGTGTACATAGAAAACTTAACAACCCTAAGTGTTCAATAATCACATTGACTCAAGGTTTTGGAAAACAACTCATTTGACCAAGTTGACCCGTTGACCCGTTGGTGACATGTCAAGTTAAATTCTTGTTTGATCAAGTATAGCAATCCATCATACATGGTTATCACACAAGTTATTCACGTATGCCACATTATAAACCCTTAAGTGCTATAAAGCTCATCATACACCATGGTTTATCAAACAACACATATACATCTGTAAGGAACATCTGAAGATTAAAGGCTGATGCAACCAAAGGATACCAGAACAACCAAGTCTTCCTGCATGCACTAAGGAACAAAGATGAAATAGCTTCAGAAGTTTTACACTCATAAATAAGTCTAAGTGTAAAATCTTCTGAAGCCAACAGTTCAGAAGAAGTTACTTCAGAAGTTTCACACTTATCAGAAAATTATTACAAGTGTGAAATCTTTCGAAGCCAAAGACTCATTTCTTCCGAAGCCAAAGATGAAGTCTTCCTAAGCTTCAAAAGACAAAGTCTTCCGAAGCCACTTTGCTGTGAAGACAGATTTCTTCCGAAGACAAAGAAAAGATGCTTTCTTTGAGTTACTTTTTGATAAAGCTGATGTATTTTCGCTGCTGCTTTGAAGACTCACCTGCTAACATTAGTTGGTGAAACTTCCATACTTTATCAAACAGTAGAAAAAGTTTTTGACTGTAACTTTCCACTTTTGTTCCTGTAGACTTGTCTGTATTAGATTAAGTCAGTGAGCTATGGCATGTCATAGTCACTAGTCAAAAGACAATTTGCCTTTTGACTGTAGATTGATCTTGTTGTCTAGATTAGTCAAAATTCCAACTGTCTTTTTGTATATTAACGGTTGTAGGTTGTAGTATAAATAGTCTCCGGTTCTTGTAATTAGATATACTTGCAAACACTTGTAATAGAACTAGAGAATCAATATACAACTTCCTTGAAAACTAAATCTTGTGTTCTTGTGACTTTGTTCTTGTCTTATAGTTCTGTCTCTTTAATATTACTTGTGTTGCTTTGTATCATCAGTAAAGTTACCAGTTCCCTATTTGAGTGGTTAAGTGATCTAAGATCACTCCTCTTGTGAAGCTAATTGCAATCTTAAGTACCCTTACAGGTCCTGCAACATCCCAAGAAGTCCACAATTACAAGTTTAACTAACACATCATGCATCATCATGATTCTATCATAATTTCAACATAGTTCCATAATCACCTAACACCATCCATTATCATGTATATTCCATAAGAGCCTAAATTTCCAAAGTTGTTCATCAAGTATTCATACAACCCAAATAGGGCTGTAAACGAGCCGAGCCGAGATAGGTTCGGGCTCGAGCTCGAAGCTCTAAAGAGCCAGCTCGGCTCGGCTCGATAATGTAAACGAGCTGAAAAATCGAGCTCGAGTTCGGCTCGTGAAAAGCTCGAGCCAGCTCGAACAACAATAACAAACGGAAGATGACAACAAATCAAAACAAAAAATATCAAAACAAACAATATCTTAACTTTCATGACAGCTCATTTTCAATGAAATTAGTTTCCTTTTGTCAACAGATGAGCAATGGAGCATACCGTTTTCATTTCTTGTGTGTACATGCTTGTCATATCTGTAAACTGTGCAAGGACTCGAGAAAATACAACGTACCTACGCAGGGGCTGGTCGCACACGATGGTCGGTCGCGGTCGTAGGGGGCTGGTCGAGTGGTCGCACACGATGGCCGGTCGCGATGGCTGTGGTCGCGAATCGTGATGGGCCGATGGCTCTGGTCGCGATGGCCGATGGCTGTGGTGGCAGAGGGCGAGGCGGTGAGCGGCAGAGGTGAGAGGCTAGGGTTTGAACTTTGAAGACTTGAAGTAGTGGCGGTGGTATTTGGTATTTGGTGAATTGGTGGCTGTTCAAAAATCAAAATGTAGATATGAAGTAAATCTGAAGATTGGAGAATAATATATATATATATATATATATATATATATATATATATATATATATATAATATATATATCGAGCCACGAGCCGAGCCACCCCTAGCTCGGGTTCGGCTCTTTTAGAAATCGAGCCAGCTCGGCTCGGCTCGTTTAGGCCCGAGTTTTCGGACCGAGCTTTTTTCGAGCTTTTTTCGAGCGAAACTTCGAGCAGCGAACATTTTGAACAGCCCTAAACCCAAACAACACAATCTACCACCTTAGACATCATCAAAAAATATTCTAACATGATTCTAACATTATAAACATGCTCGATTAACAGTATCCAATGATCTACATAAATAAAGTTTTCCTTTCGGAAAGTAACACCCAAAACCAATCAAACATCCAATTCTTTCGTAAATTCACTAACTTTATGCCTAATCAAGTCCATAACAACCATCTAGACATGACTAACATTATCAATTCATCATAATTCATCAATCTCATGCATAAAAGTTACTATTAATAGTAAGGTATGAACAACCACTCAATTTCATGAATTTCTTGCACAATCCACGTAAACTAACATCAATACAATCCAACTAACATCAAAACATCATCAAACACCATCAATCTCGACATTCATCATGATTTGCGAACTAGGATTCATCATGAATCAAAAACTATGGAAAAATCAATAAAAATCTAACCTTTAATCACGTAGGAATCAAGAATTGATGTTTGCTACAAGTTGGAATCACTTGGAACTAATCAAAATCGATGCTTGCTTGTTATTTGGATAAAAAATCAAAGTGTGTGTGTGTGGGGAGCTCGCGGCCGCAAAGGGTGTGGGTGGGGGGATTAGGGTTTGATTTTTAGTAATATTTAGTTTTATGGTAATTGCAAAATAACCCTCCCTAATCACCATTTGTAAAAATTGATTCTTTTAACATTTTTAATAACTTTAACTACAAAACACAAACATTATTAACCCGCAATAATAATCATGTATATTTTCCACTAATCATAATGCACATGAAATAAATATAACATGTTGTCACGTTATAAGGTAAAATTCATAAATAATATTTAAATTCACAAATTACATAACTACAAATTAATAATCAACATTATTAATCAAGTTATTATCAGATAATCATTATTAATTATTTTTAAGTCACAAACGTTCAACGACAACTAGTGTTTGCTCACGACACGTGTATGCAATACCTAACGGAACTAACGGAGTATGGTAACGGAAATTACCGGATGTCACATTATCCCCATGTTGAAAGAATTTTCGTCCCGAAAATTGCGTTACATGGTTGTGTTACATCACTGGTCTACTACATTGGCATAAAGAAATCGAGTGAGTTTCAGGTGGGTTGTCACATTATCCCCATGTTGAAAGAAATATCGTCCCGAAATTTAATCATTACCTCCATCGGTTGACATCGTTGTTTCGAACAGATGAGGATACTTAAGCTTCATCTGATCCTCACGTTCCCACGTGAATTCCGGTCCACGTTTCGAGTCCAACGAACTTTGACTATGGGTATCTTGCTTTGCTTAGGAGTTTTGACTTCACGGTCCATCACCTCAACTGGTTCCTCAATGAACCGTAGTTATTCATCTACTTGCACTTTCTCCAGTGGTACAACCATCGTCTCGTCCGATAAACACTTTTTCAAATTTGAGACATGAAATACATTGTGAATTCCACTCAACGAATCAGGTAGGTCTAATCGATACGTCACTGGACCTAGTCTTTCCAGAATCTCAAATGGTCCAACGTATCTCGGATTAAGCTTGCCTCTTCTACCGAATCGAATCACACCTTTCCACGATGAGACTTTCAGTAAAACTTTGTCGTCGACCTGAAACTCCAAAGGTTTCCGTCGCTTGTCTGCATAGCTTTTCTGTCGGTCACGTGCTGCAGCCATACGGTTCCTTATCTGTACGATCTTCTCAGTAGTCTCGTGCACCAACTCGGGGCCTGTTAGTTGACTATCACCTAATTTCCGCCCAACAAACTGGTGATCTACACTTTCGCCCATACAAAGGCTCAAATGGTGCTGCCTTAATACTGGTGTGATAACTATTGTTGTAAGAAAATTCCACCAATGGCAGGTGAACTTCCCAGTTATTCTCGAAATCAATCACACAAGCACATAACATGTCTTCCAATGTTTGAATGGTACGTTCGCTTTGCCCATCTGTTTTTGGATGATAAGCAATACTCATATCCAGACGCGTACCCAGAGATTTCTATAACGATTGCCAAAATTGTGATATGAAACGAGCATCACGGTCAGAAATAATTGAGACCGGTACACCATGTATTGAGACTATCTCCTTCAGATAAATTCGAGTTAACTTGTCCATTTTATCCATTTCCTTGATTGCCAAGAAGTGAGCAGACTTAGTTAATCGATCTACACTAACCCATATCATGTCACAACCAGTAGGTGTCCTGGGTAATTTAGTAATAAAGTTCATAGAAATCTGTTCCCACTTCCACATAAGAATCTCAGGTTGTTGTAGTAACCCAGACGGCTTCTGATATTCAACTTTAACTTTCGAACAGGTTAGGCACTTGCTTACATACGTAGCTACGGGAAAAATAAACTTAGGGGGCCTAGAAATGTATCAAGTGTCCCCCTAAGTTACTCTTTTAGTATTATATATAGATATAGATAAGTATTTTTTTCTATAGAATTACTAAGAGTGTACTTAATTTATAAGACTTTATTATAGAAACAAGAACTGAAATTAAGCAAAAGGTTCACTTGCCGCTTTAGAATCACATGCTCGCCACAATTTAAGTGGATGTGCTAATATGTATATTTACACAATATGGTATGTGATATTGATTCATCGTACATGATATTATTATAATTAATATTTTAAATGTTAATAGGGTATTATAGAAGCCGTGAAGGATGTTTTTCCTTACGTTGAGCATAGACAATGTACGAGATACATCTATGCTATTTTTAAGAAAAAGTTTTGTGGAATTCACTTTAAAACTTTGTTCTGGGCAGCTGTAAGTTCAACAACTAAGCAACAATTTGAGGAGAAAATAAATGAGTTGAAAGTTATAAGCAAAGAAGCATATACACATCTTATAGAAAGAAACCCAATGACTTGGTCAAGAGCTTTTTTTGAGATTGATAGGGCATGTGATGCATCTGAGAATGGCATGAGTGAAAGCTTCAATTCACGCATTCAAGTTGCACGAAGAAAGCTTATCATTACGATGCTAGAAGTAATTAAATCTTTTGTGATGCAACGAAGCTTTATAATGGCTACAAAAGCAAACAAAGTAGAACATGATGTAATTAAATTGAAACAAAGGTAACAATTATTTTTATTATCTTATTTAATTTTTTAATACATTTTTTTAATATAGTTTTGTTTGTTCCTATAGGTTTTGGAAGGTGATACCAAATGATAACACCATATTTGAAGTAAGGAATGAGAAAGACACATTTGTAGTAAATATTAACAAACAAACATGTAGCTGCAGATCTTGACAGTTATCGGGTATACCTTGTGTTCATACGGTTGCTGCGTTAGCTTTTATCAACAAGGAATCAGAAAGTTATGTTAGTAAGTGGCTTAAAAGGACATGTTCAAAGAAGCGTACAAATACCATATTAAACCATTGAAAGGAAGTTCATTTTGGCCTAAAACTAATGATATTAAACCTCTACCGCCAAAAGAAAGACGGTTGCCGGTAGACCAACAATAAAGAGAAAAAGAAGGCTTCTGAAAAAGAAAGTATCCAAATGTTGGGTTTGAAAGGAAAATGACTTGTCAAAATTATCAAGGAGTTGGGATAATTCTAGGTCGTGGCAAAATGAGAAAAAAAAACAAACAACCAAAGCAGGTGAGACCGAAAGGTAGGCCTAAAAGAATGAATTAAACATGAGAATATTATAAAGTACTATTTTTTGTATGACTGAATATTGTGTGTTTTTTTGTTTTGGTTATTCGTTTTGATTATTTACTTTACCAAACAACTTATATTTATGAAGCTTATGCTTCAGTTTCTAGTTATAGTTTGCAACAAAATTGTATGATATAAATATATTAAATATGTCCACTTTCATAAAAAAATAAATAAGAAATTACAAGATGTAATGCATGTGTTAGTTATTTGGTTGAATAAACAAGAAGTAAAATATAGTTTTCGTCTAGAGGCACATTGATCTTACTTTACTTATAGGTATATGTCTGGAGGCAATATGTTTTTAACTAGGGATTTTAATGTTTTTTAATGTTAAAATCCACCTAATCATCTAGAATTTCCATATTCATATACATTAAAAAATAAAAAAAACATGACACGTCATCAGTTACCTATAAAAAAAATACCAATTTCACAATATTAGAACAAAAAATGAAAGTTGAGTGGTTTTTAAGATATAAGAAAAATTAAAATGACTTATTGAAACATTTATCAAATTGATTACTATTTATGATTTTTTTCCCTACCTAGTAAAATGACAATTGACGAGTGAACGGTGAACCTAATCTTAGTAACGAACAATCCTCTCGTGCTTAGATTGGGCTGGGCTTGTGACGCGACATTCAAGTATTTGGGCCAAAACCATAATTACCATTTACCAAGTACCAACGAGAGCAGGCCCAATCATAGCCCTAACTATTAAAGCAAAATCACCACTCGAAAACCCTAGCTTTCATCTTCATCAATCACCACTGCCTCAAGTCTCCCGGCGATCTGCAACCGCAAACATGGTAGAATGCAACCCTGATTCATATCTTCATATGTATGTTTGTATTTGTGAGCAATTTATATAATAAATCATGCGTATTGTTTGATTTCTGTAGCCGTTCAAGAGGTACGTTGAGATCGGAAGAGTTGCTCTCGTTAACTACGGAAAGGATTACGGAAAGCTCGTAGTGATCGTCGATGTCATCGATCAAAACAGGGTACCTTCATTTCTCTACGAACATTTTAAGATTAGCTCAAACTATTCTACTTTGGTTTTATAAATTATAATTGACGACTATCGTTTGCTTTATTTTGATTTTTGGTATTATATCTATGCTTTTAAACGAAGTTTTATGATTGAGTAAGAACTGATAAGCTTGTGTTGATCTTGAAGGAAAGGGGATAGAGGGAAATGTTTGTTTTTTAGCTCAGTTTAATTAATAAAAGTAGTAGTTTCTGCCTAATATTGGCTTTAGATACTTTAATTAGTACTGCTTAGAGCTAGCAGGTCTTGAAACATAACCTTTTAGTTCTTTTTAGTTTGTATTAAAGTTTTTAAAATGATAAAGATAGTTCACATATACATGAATGCATATCCCAAAAGTGAAAAGTATATAGAAGTAATAAAGTTATATGTTTTGTTTTAAGCTCAAAATCTTCAGCCGAATTGCTAAACTGCTAACCAGAAACTGAACCATTAAAATGCCAAATTGGCTGTTTTGCTTTGTTTTTGGCAGTTTGACTGGTTTTAAACTTTTGATGGATTATGAACACCCCTACAGAACTATGAGGTGTTATGATTGTTTGGCTAACAGTGAACATGCTTCTGGTTTTATGATTATATCAAAACGCATATTTATACATGATATACCTTCTATGTTTAAGTTTTTATTTGATTTTAACTCGTATCTAACTCGTATCTAACTCAAAGTATTTGGTGTAAAATCATACTTTTTTATGAAAAAGCTGTTATCTTATAGTCTGATTTCACTGTTTCATTGTTGGTTATTGTTTCTTTACTGTTCTAACTGGGTTGAAATTTCTTTGTAATACATACTATTATGCCACAATTGCTTTTGTTTTTGATGACAAGTTGGTGCTTAATCTGAATTATGTAAGAATATGTTGTCTAACAGTAGGTTGTTTTAAATATTTAATTTTTGATTTGCAGGCTCTTGTTGATGCTCCTGACATGGTGAGAGGCCAAATGAACTTTAAGAGGCTAACACTAACAGACATCAAAATTGACATCAAAAGAGTTCCAAACAAGAAAACCCTTATTGCTGCAATGGAGGCTGCTGGTATGTACACATTACTACATTAGTGAATTGGTATGGTTGGTGTATTTTGGTTGCGTGTTTTAATCACCAAGTTTTTTTTTATTGTTTGCAGATGTCAAGAACAAGTGGGAAAACAGCTCATGGGGAAGAAAACTCATTGTTCAAAAGAAGAGAGCATCACTTAATGATTTTGATAGATTCAAAATTATGTTGGCAAAGATAAAGGTCAGCACTAATTCATTCGTTTTCTTTTGAGCGTTACTTTCACTATATGCAATTGGTTTGCTACAAGGCTCTAGAATCTTTAGATTAACATTTGCTGGGCAACTTCAGCAACTTTTATATGTTTGACCTGTTGATCTGTATGACGGTTTTTTAGCTATTCTTTTATCTTATCAATTTGATCTTCCAGTGACAAAGCTTGACCCAAACCAACCAGTGTGCAATGAAATGTGTGTAAATCGACCCATCTGTAAGACTGTTCACTAAGTAACGCTGTCTCATTGTGTATTTATGTTTGGACTTGCAGAAGGCGGGAGTTGTTAGGCAAGAGCTCGCCAAGCTAAAGAAGGAGACCGCTTGATTTGCACAACTATCAAGATTTATCGGAATTTTGGTGCAGTTTATTAAAATTGTTGTCGAGTAGACAGACCGTTGTAGGATTTCATGTCTGACCTTTTTCCATGTTTGCTGGTATTGTTTTTTGTTTTACATTTTCTTTATGTCTTATGCATTTTGTTCAAGTTTTTTTGATATAAAAAAACAATTAAATCAAATGCATAATCCTTATAGGATTATGTTGGTTTAGTGTTGGTTCTGAGGTTTAATTATTAGTAGAAAGTATTCATTATTGGATAGCATAGTATAACTTCTTTTTATATGGGGATAAAATACTATGAATATAGTATTGAAGATAACCAGAGAGACTGTTTAAATTAGTTAAAATCTCAGTGGCATTATTAGATTGTAAAAGTACAGATAAAATGTAATCAAATCATATTACAAATCCACATGAAAACACATAATCTTGATAGCAAGGAAGACCTTGTGTATTGTGTGTTACATTGGTCAATGTGTACAGATACAAAGAGAATGATTCCTCTATTCAACCATGGTGCAAACTTAACTATAATACTATAACCATTTATAACTCATGTTTTATAGAATAAATTCTTTTTACATATATAGAAAACTATATTAGAAAATTCAAATATACACAGGTTATATGTTAAATTTAATAGTTACTAATTACGATTTAGTCATTTAGAAACTATAAAATGATTTTTTCAAGGACTAAGAACTTTAAGTAATAAATCAATAATATTAGAAAAAAAAGGGATGGTTATAAAAGATAATATATTATCAACTTGAAAGTTATTTGCAATTTGGTTATTTTTTTAAGTACATTTTATTGATGTTATGCTAACTAAAAATATATGATTGTATAAATACGAGGAAAAGTAGAACTAACTTCACATACAACCAAATCACCGTTAATGTGACTTGCCTTATGTATAGTTTTCACGTCTCGAGCTTAGTTGTATCCCGTTAATTTAAAAAAGTTGATTACATTAAACACATTAAAGTTTAATATGTTTAAAAAAACGCATTATATTAAACTCGAAACTTTAGGATTTTTACAAAACAAATGGATTTTTTTAAGTGATTTATGTTTTTAGTTAAAATAATTACATAAATGATTTATTTTGAGAATGATTAAGGAAGAAACGGAAACAATATTTGTCAAAAACAATGACAGATTTGAAGGTTGACTATAAATAGCTGAGAAAACAAATGAAGGTTTCATGTGACACATAAGTTACTTATATATTAATACAAAAATTTATGGTTGTGTAGGTATTCTTTACGTAATGATTTGTAAAATAAAGTAGACAATAAGCCTAACTAGGTTTGGCTCAATAAGGTAAGTCTTTCTACTTTTACAAATAAATGGATAACACAATTTCTTTCGGTTACTATTCCCTATCTAAAAACTCTTTCTCAATCTATACTCAAAATACATATACGTCTATCTATTTTTGTCATTGCTGAGAGTATATTGACTTGAGCTTTTGAGTAACCTCGAGGCTAACCCCTTAGGCCCTCTAACTAGATTTGCTTGATATTTTGACACGATTGGTGATACGACCCAAGTTCGTTTCATCTATCGCGCAGATTTAAAAACAACCTTAACCATGAAATAAAAAATGTACTCTTTCTTCGTGTCGTGTCTTTACCAAAGATAATCTCATTTCTAAATTTTCAAAGCACACATCAAACAATCATGAAAATAGCCTTTGTAACTTCTTTTTTAGACCTTGTCATAGTCTTCGCATCCAACCAACAAAATAGCACCCTCGGATCCAAGGAAGATGGTAAACTCACGTTTACCCATCTGTTGGTTGCGATTTGATGCACACATTATTATTGATGTGGACTAAGGTATACATCTTTTATATAAATATTTCCTATGTTTTTGAGTAACTTTTGAGTAATTTTAAATAATTTTACTCATATTTGATTCAGATTTGAATTTTATAAGTTTTAAAAGATCATAAATTTTAAAGATATTTTTTTAACAAAACTTAAGACCGCAAGTAGATATGACGTACTTTAATTAACTTGAAACCAATGAGCGGTTAAAGATTAATTTTAAAAATCAAAACAGGAATTTAAGATAAAAAACATTTAACAAAACAAAATAAAAAGAGTTAAATATCAATTTTTGAAACGAAACCTGAATTAGTATTTGGATTTATGTAGTTTAAGTTAAACTAATATAATTATTTGTTGGCCATGTAATAATGCAAAAGTGATTTTATGAAAGTTATTAAAATAAGGGTCCTAATATAAAGACACGCACTTGGATAAATCGACACCCTCTTATACGCCATATAGCCCTATACGACACATATGGGGCTATACGACGCGTATAGCAAATTTCGACACTGACTACGAGAAAAAATTCAGGGGGTTGTCAGAGGGGTTATATGTCCTGTATAGGGCTATACGACCCCCCTATACGGTGCGTATGGGGCTATACGACACGTATAGAAATTTGGGGTGTTGATTTATAATTTTGGGGTGTTTATATATCCACACCTTAAAATAAATACAATTACATAAATGGTTTCATGTATGTATTCTTGATTGTTGCAGCTAGCTCATATGTTTATGAATTAAAAGCTCACAAGAATTATATATACTATTATTCTCTTATGTCGGTGAGGTGTTTTGTAATTTGACCACCTATCTTTTTCAAATTACAAACTGATCCTCTGGTCATATTTTTATCCATCGATTGTCCCTCATCTTCTCGAAAACTTAACACAAAAGAGGTTGTGAAGAGGAAGAAGATCAGGTCACACAGGCCTTCCCACCTATAGTAACTGCCACGACCACCACCATGAAATCACCATATTCACCTTGAGTGGCTGAGTCGGTGGCTTGAATGGTTGATTAAATCTTCTGATGACATCCTCTGGAGTATTGATGTCGTCCAAGGCTTGCACCGTCACGGCTCCCAACCCTAGAAGAAAGTTATGTTCTATTACGAAAAAGGAAAGTCAAGATGAAGCCGATCGGAGATGCATGCTCCATTTCTGGTAGATCGAGATTCTCGGATTTGTTCGAGTTATACTATTGCATACAACGGCAGATCAGGGTGGACGAAGGCGATTAGAGCTCATTCCGACAACGGCTGTCTCTATGCTCTGTATAATCTAAATAAAAGGCTATTGAGGGTGTGATTGGAGCTAGCTGATTCCGTCAGAGGATGTCTCTATATTCTGCACAATCTAAATACAAGGTATAAAATCAAATTTATTTGACACGTTTCTGTGTCGACCACTTAAGCCTCTTGCATTTTCATCCTTCAACCTTAAAATCACCAAAACCTTCCATTGATCATCAATTCATCATCTCAAACTGTTGTGAATTGGGTCTTTAATCACAACGCTCAAGGGATGCTTAGTAACCCCAATTTGCTATAAGATTTAAAAGTATATCATACATTGAGCTGAGAGAGTCAACTTGAAACCTGATACTTTTGTGTGAAGAATTTCAATTTACATTCAACATTTTTATGCTCCAAATCCCTACTGTTAATGTTCTTTATCCATATATTTTAATTTTATGAACTCATTTTAGTCTATATATGATTTTGGCATTATTGCACGTTTGTGTTATGGTTTTAATTTCTGGATCATATATTACCTAGACAATATGTTTTATGTTTTCAACTTTCCCCAAGTTTGATCTCCCTTTTGTTTATGTGTATCATGGCTGAAGCTATATTGTGAGATGTACCGAATGGGGAGTACTCTTGATTTGATTCAATTGTGTGTTGCTCATAATTGTGCATTGGTTTTCTGATCGAACCTCTTATAGGAGCATGCAATGTTCATAAGATTTAATCGCCCGGATTCGTGAACTACGTCTGAATTCAACTAAGATCTAAGGAATTGATTTGATTTTTTAACATACAGTACTTAATGCAGATAAGCTATTTGAACAAATTATGATGCTTTACACCAACAACATTATTATTATGTAATTGTGTTTTATGATGGTGCTATGAGGTTTATATTCTAAAGCTTAAAAGAAAGGTTATATTGGTGATTTCATATTTATATGCACATACTACCAAAAAATAAAATGATGTTGTATTGATAAACACCCAATTTCAATGTTGCATATAATATGTATAAATGTCAAACACATGGAGTATTATATGAAAGAAACATTGTTTTGTTATAATTAACTACCAAAGTTGGTATTAGATGGAACTTGCAACTATCTTCTTTGGACTTCAGCTCCAGTTGTATGCATAAAATCAATAGCAAATTCTATTTCTTTTAGTATTAATTTTCTAATCCCATAAATACATTTAATTATATTTGCTTTTGGTATTTTTTTTATTGATTTATATGGTTTTGACATGAAATTTTGAGTATTCTGGCCATGAGGTATGTTTTAGTGGTGTGGACCCTTATTTTCTTTTTCTTTTTTTGCTTATTTGGACATGGATACATGTCATTCGGAGGTCTTCAAGCATAAATATTGAAAATTTAGTTACGTTTTATTATAAAATTTAAATTATATTTTGGCATCTAGGTGTCAATGTCCTCAAAACCAAGTTGTGTTAGGCTTGAATTTGACTGTAGCCTCAAATGTATTTCTTATGGTATGTAATATTTTTAACTTTCATATATATATATTTTTTATTTTGACTATTCTATCATGTTATAGCTTATTGTAGTGCTATTGAATACTTAGCCTGTATTGTGATTTGCTTTGGAAAAATATAGCTTGTACTTAGTATATATGTTCCCATTTTTATATTGATATATAATTTTCTACAGAACTGTTGAAACAAAGTATAATGTGTACATCTTTTTCTCTCAGAGACATGTTGCGTCCAATTCACTTGTAATAACATAAAGTAATGATGTGATTTTATTATATTGGGAATAGATTGTATGATGTAATGGACATGAAGATGAACAGTTTGATTGTCAACTTTAAAATTTAATTTTTATGTGCTTTTTATGAATCAACTATGGCAGGCATACTTTTTCAACTATCACAAAGTTGGCCATAGCAACGCGCGGCTATAACACTAGTTATATTGAAACTTCAAGGAATTGTAAGGATTTGAGGGGCCATGTGAAGACGCAATTGAGTAAGCGACAAGGTATGCACGGAAATTAATAGAAAACTAAACCTAATTCTCAAGATATAAAAAGAAGAAAGGAGGGGAGTTGAGTAGGGACGAAAAAGAAATAAAACATTATTCTTTAAGCTTTTGAGTAAGTTTAGAGATCAATTTAAAAGAAAGGAACAAGATCTGGAAGCAAGGATTGAAGCATTCAAGTATTGAAGATCATTCGATTTCGTCTCATTATCGATTATTTTTCTTTGTTTCAATGATTATCTCGTTTATGTTACTAAAATTTGCAACTTTATTATTGTTCTTAATGTTTTTGAACGTTATGAATAGCTAACTTTTTAATACTATCTAGGTTGGGTTGAAAACTAATATATTTTGACTAAATATTTGGTAGTGATTTCGTATATTTGTGTATTGATCTTAGAACTTGATTATTTTCTCAATTGAATATGGTTATGTGTACGATTTTATACTTGAAAGTTATTGCCATGCTCGTGTACGTTTGATATTGATTGATTGCATGACATCTAGATTAAGTTATACACGTTAAAATTAATTACTTTGTGTTTTTAATTTTAAACTTTGATTAGAGACAATCTTTAGGGTGTTGGCTGTGAGTTGATAGTATTGTTTAGTGTGCTATCTTATCTAAAACCTAAGGGTGATAGATTTTGCTTAAAACTTTCTACCCATTGCTTGTTAGGTTTAGATTTCGCAAGAACGTGTTTTGCCTTTCATTCGTGGTGTTAGTGTTTTAGGGTATTTAATTAGATTTAAATAAGTTGTCGTTTGTCTTAGGGTTGAAAAATGTAATCTTAAAGACATTGTGGTAGAAAACCTAGGGGTGATCTTCCATTAAACATTTTAATAAACCTATCTTGTGTTTCACACGTGTTTTTGGTTTTCTTAGGGAGTAACAACAAACCTAATTAACCCTAGATTCGTATTTTTAGAGATAGTCATACTAGTCATTCCCTTTATGTCATTACATATTAGTTGGATTCCTATCTAGATAGTTATTTCACACATTTGATCGTATTCAAGTTTCCAAGTTTTAATTCTTATTTGTTTATTTCTTCCATCGTGTTTAGATTAATTAATTCTAGTTAAATTGTTTATTTTTTATTAAAAAATTACTTAAAATAATTAAATTAATCAGATTAGAAGTCGATAGAGGTTTAGTAACGAAAGCCGCCAAAAGTGTCCACGGATTCGATATTCGGACTTACCTAAACTTTGCTATATCACGATCGGTACACTTGTCGTTTGTGTGAAGTTTAGTTAGTAATTTTCTTTTTAAAACTAATTTGTGAAAATTATTTTTTAATAAATTAATATATATATATATATATATTTTCACACATCAATTATCCTGTATTTTGCAGAGGATGTTGCTTTTATAGTTTGAAACCATTACCTCAAGTTCACAAAATAATAACCGTACTAATTGTTTGAAGGCCCTATCATTTTCTAATTATCTTTTATATATTTTTTAAATATGAATAAGGAATATGTGTCAATTCGGGTATACTTAACCTACCATCTTTCCACCTTCGTTAATGGGGTTGGGTGGGCTTGCGTTTGTACTAAGAAAAAAAAACTTCTAAATAGGCATGTCAAATAACTCCCGTTAACTTTAAAGCTAACTTTCTTTTATCTTACCCTTTAGTGCAAAATATTTAAAAAAAAAAAAACCTAACTCGTTCACGAGCAATGAGTTGATGTTGTTCCCCATCAAGGATGGAAACTCGTAATGGTAAGTGTTCTTGCAACTGTGTGTTCTCTTGCCATAAAAAAACATCAGTTTTATATTTCCGGTTACCGGGTATCTTTAGTTTTATAAAAATATAAAAAATAAAACCCAAAATGAAGATTCGTTTGATGTAAGAATGTGAACAAATGAATATAAGAAATGAAACGTCAAATGGATCAAGAATCGAAAATGAAACATATTTGAACCCCGCCTCAGTCGAAATTCATTCAATTTCTCCCATTTGGTTTGTTTTGATCAATCCTTCCTTTCCACCAGATCGTTGTCATCTTCAAGCATCATACACAAAGTGAATAATTTTGATAATTTCAGAAAAACTAATAACCTAGCATGCTTATATATTCTATCAAAATAAATAACAAAAAAGAGCAACATGAGGAGGCGGTTTAGAGAAATAAAAAACTGCCAATAACCGCTCCACAATTGAAGGAGCTGTGGGGAGGAATAGGGGAAGAAAAGATTTTGGTCGTAACCATCGACTTGTTACGACCTATATTTCATTTAGTTTGATCCAAGGTCTGATATGTAACATGCCAATGATTACACTATCCGATCACATTATCCACTAGCAATGCAACATATAATCGGGAGTTTTGATGCCAAAAGGATTATGGTGATTATAATTTCAAAAAAACATAACGAAAATCATATTGGATTTCATCAAAGGTTATTATATATATATAATTTCTGTATGTCGGTGACAACAAGTTAGTTTGAATGTTTTATATTTTGATCACAACAATATGAGAGTTTTATATTATAACCACTAAAGTTTATCAAATAAAAACACAAGCCTGAGATCATTTAATTTTGCCAGATCTTCCCTTTCTTTCTCTTCGAATGTCTTCTTTGAACCCCATAAGTTTTTTAATTTTTTTTTGAAAATGTATTGTATTGTTATAAATTATATTTTTGCTATATATCACAAAAGACATCTATTGGAATTGGTTAGTATACTACGTTTCTACAAGAATGGTCCATGGTTTGAGTCTCCCAAGCATCATCTTTTTTTTTTTCTTTTCTCAACAGTTACATATACATTAAACTAAAACCAAGAGCATATATCATGTGCAGTAGCATCCTTTGACGGCTTGAAGTCAATAATAATAATAATTTGTAGTGTTATAATTGGGTACCAAAAAAGACATTTTTAGAAATCTTTTTTTGGGTTTAATTTCTGTATGTCGGTGACAACAAGTTAGTTTGAATGTTTTATATTTTGATCACAACAATAGGAGAGTTTTATATTATAACCACTAAAGTTTATCAAATAAAAACACAAGCCTGAGATCATTTAATTTTGCCAAATCTTCCCTTTCTTTCTCTTTGAATGTCTTCTTTGAACCCCATAAGTTTTTTAATTTTTTTTTGAAAATGTATTGTATTGTTATAAATTATATTTTTGCTATATATCACAAAAGACATCTATTGGAATTGGTTAGTATACTACGTTTCTACAAGAATGGTCCATGGTTTGAGTCTCCCAAGCATCATCTTTTTTTTTCTTTTCTCAACAATTACATATACATTAAACTAAAACCAAGAGCATATATCATGTGCAGTAGCATCCTTTGACGGCTTGAAGTCAATAATAATAATAATTTGTAGTGTTATAATTGGGTACCAAAAAAGACATTTTTAGAAATATTTTTTTGGGTTAAATTACAAAGTTAAATAAACTACTATTTAATTTATGAAAATTGGTAGATATGTTTTTATTACAATTGTTGATCGGTATATCACGTAGTGTATATCTAACCAAAAACCAATGATCCTTAGATTAACTGATTAAGGTGAGGTACCCATGACATGTAAATAAGGGGAGGTCATGGGTTCAAGTCTCACTCTAAGCAAAATGCATAGAGTTGAGCCAGTGGGTTTTCTCAGTAATAGGTTTCCTCCAGAGAGGGTTGGGGGTGCGGTTCCTGCTGGGAAACGGATAGGTGGGCCCGATTAAGATAACACCTATCCTCCGAAGCAGAGTCGTACATTTGCCGTTCATATATATATATATATATATATATATATGCAGGACCGGGTAAGGGTGCCTAACATAATCAGTTTCACAATGAGGAGAGACTTGGAACACTTAACAGTTCAAATAGGGAATCGAGTTTAATTATAAGGATACTATGAACACAATAAGTAATAAGACAGAACAAGCGGCAATACACAAAAATATGATTTTCAAGGAGTGTTGTATATTGCTCTAAATTTCTATTACAAGTGTTACCAAGCATATCTAAATTACAAGAACCTGAGACTCTTTATACTACATCCTACAACTGTCAATACTTAAAAGGACAGTTGGAATTGACTAATCTAGACAACAAGATCAATCTAAAGTCAAAAGGCAGATTGCCTTTTGACTAGTGACTATGACATGCCATAGCTCACATCCTTTTCTATTACAAAAAGGTTTAAAGGTACAAAAGTAGGAAGTTACAAACAAAGACCTTAATCTACAGTTTACAAATGCATGGACTTTTCACCAACTCATACAATTTGGTGAGTCTTCAGAGTTGCAGCGGAAAGTGTGTCAGCTTTTTGTAAAGTAGACCAGAGAAAGCATGTCTTTCTCTGTCTTCGGAAGAAATCAGTCTTCATAGCAAAATGGCTTCGGAAGACTTTATCTCTGAAGCATCGAAAGACTTCATCTTTGGCTTCGGAAGATTTGGACTTTGGCTTCGGAAGATTTTACACTTAGAGTATTTTCTGATGTAGTGTGTAAAACTTTCAAAGCACTTCTACTTTTGTACGTCCAACGCATGCATGCAGGAAGATCTTTGGTTGTTTTGGCTTCTTTGGTTGCATCAGCCTTATAATCTTCTGATATTACCTTGCAAACTCCCCCTAGGTTGATGCTACCAAAACAGAGAAGTACTTCAGATGTTGATAGTCCTCATTAGGATCAAGACCAAGCCTCTCTTCATCATCTAGTCAGGATCCTTTAGACTTTCATAGTATCTTCTCATGTCATAAAGATCATGTAGAGGAAGATCAAGCATGTCTTGCCAGAAGTAGAAATCTTGACCTCCTTGATCTCTGATGACATACCATCTGTTCGGATTGGCAGCAAAACTCCAGGACAAGATGGGTCTTCTAATAGCAAGAGGCTCTACTTGAATAGGAGTTGGTTGAGCAGCTTCTTCATGCACTTCCTCAGGATGATTTGACTCATCCTGAGGTGTGGAAGTGGATGCCTTGGTTTTCTTCTTCTTTGAAACACTTTTCCTGGCCATCCTTTTCCTCCTCTTTGAAGTTTTCAACTGAGATGACTGGACTTCAGCACCAGATTGTTCTGTTGTGTCCTTCTCAGTTGGGATCTCTTCTCTCACAGGTTCAGATGGGGAGTGAGGAGAACCCTACTACGGATCGAAAGATGAAGTTGGCTGAGATGCAGCTCTAGGATCAGGTTGTGTTGTCTCAGGGGGTTCAACCTTCACCTCAACTTCAGGTTGAGCTGGACTTGGTGGAGAATTCAAATCTACAAGCTCTCCCCTTTTAATCTTCTGCTTGATCACTCTTATATGCTCATCCATGGTGGATAGAGACATAGGACCAAGCCTCCTTCCAGAGAATCCGTACAGCTTCAAGAAGCTCATCATCCTTTGTCTATCTTTAGAATTCTTTTGGATTTTGTGGATGATGGCCCTTGACCTTGCAGCTTCTTCCCTTAACTTTCTCTTAGCAGCTTTTCTTTCTTTTGTGGCTTGTTCCTCCAGCTGCTTGAGATATTCAAACTCTATGTACTAAAGGATAAGGGAAGAAGTGCAGCTGCCTGATAGAGTCCTGTGGCACTCAGGTAGTTGATCATATTCATTCTTTCAGCTTCTCTATCTACCTGAGGTTGTGCATGTGACACAGTCTCTGTCTCAGGACTTTCTTGAACTAGGGAGAGGACATGAGCATGTTTGTAGAGCCTTTTCAGTCTCCTTTCTTCCTTAATCTTGAGGAGCAATGCTGCATCCTCTGCCTCCATCCTCTCCTTTGACAGCTCAGTATCAGCCAGCTCATTCAACTCTTCTAAGGGGAGAGATATGAGTTCATCAACATTATAGTTCCTGGTCCCCAGGTAGTTTAGCCTAGCTACCCTCAACTCATCATCTTGAGTGTTTGGCCTGGGGGTAGCTCGGATAGCAGCTTCCATGAAGCCCGAGGACCCTCCTAAACTCTCTCCCCTTAGCTTCCTCTTCCTCTCTCTCTCTCTTCTCCTCCTCTAACTCCTCGGAGGTCATTTTCCTCTTCCCTTTGTCACGCACAGGCCTTGGTGACTCAGGGTGGAAAGAGCTTTGGCCTTCATTGCTTGGTTCAGCAGTCAAGCTCTGGCTAGAGAGAGGTTGTGGAGCACCATCACCAGCTGGTGCTTCACTGAGGGTACTGGGTACAAAAGGAGATCCTATCTCAAGGTTCACAAACTCAACCTCTGGGCCTTCAGTCAAGGTTTTCCCTTTGAAGCTAATCTTGGGGTCCACCTTAACATCCAGTTGACAAAGATCTCACCTGCTATCCTCTGTCTATATAATCTTGATCTCATCTTGAACTCTTCTAGCACCCTTTCTTGTATCCAGTCTGCTAGTCTTCCAGCTTGTCTGTTTTGGCTTGGGTTGACAAGTGGAAGATCAACCAGATTTATGCACTCATAGAAACTCAAGTTTGAAAAGTTGAAAGTTTCTTGTGACCCTGAGTTCTAGAGATGATGAGAGCTCTTCTTTCTGTGTCATACCTCCATCCTATGATTGGGTTCTCAGAGTGGGGAGATGGGGTAGACATGGCTCTAGGTTTACCCTCCTCAAATAGACTTTGAATGAGAGAGTCTACATCCATGTAGACTTGAGGAGGTTGCTGAGTATGGACTATTACAAGAGAGGGTGGTGATTCATTTATGTCCATACTCTAAGAGGAACTCCCAGGTTCTGTGACTGTTTGGACTTTCTCCTCCTTTTTTGTAGCATCACATTTTTGCATAAGTGAGCTGGGGGTTGAGTTTGTCACATTCACAGGTTCTTGTGGACCTGGTTGAGTTCGTCTTGGTAGTCTCTCAGCTAGCTGGCCCTTGAGATCGGTGATCTCAAGTTGCTGGTCGTTGACCCTTCTTTTCAAGATAGTCATCTGAGATTCCAGGTGACTTATCTTTGAGACTAAATAGGTGCATATTTGAGTTAGTTTTTGCACCTTTAGTTTCAGACTCCCCTCATCTTCATCAGAAGAATCACAGGGGGATGAGAGAATTGGACCAAGATCCTTCTTCTCATCACCAGCATATTGTTCTTAGCTGCTGGATTTCCCCTGCCTTATGACAGCTTCAAGAGAAGTGTCAAAAGGCCTGGTTGCCATGGTTGAGGTCTTAAAGAAGTAATCACTTGCTGAAGTAAGAGCCTCTTCCATATGGATCTCCTAAACAGGTTCAGGGAGATCCACCTCAGTGATAGGTGAATGATGTGGGATAGACCTAGGAGAGACAGGAGTACTCATCTCTCCTTGAGTAGGTGTGGAGAAGAGAGACTCATGGTACTCGCTGAATGCCATGTCTTCATCATCATAGAAGTCAAGGCTGGGAATTGGTTGGTTTAGATCCAGCGGCTGGGGATGGTAACTTTCCCCGGAAGGTTGTTCACTAGAGTGTGGAGACTCTGAGTGAAGGCTTAAGGCTGTTTGAGGTGTGAGCTCATCAGGCTGAGCATGAGGAACCTCAGCACTGATCATATGAGAGATGGGAGTGGTTTTCTCTTCAGGGGAAGTGGGAGCTTGAGTGTTCACTTCCTCCTGTAAGGTTGGTGATATGGGGGCCTGCACAAGCTTAATAGCATGTGCAGGGGTTTGTTTGGTTTTTCTATGGTAGGTGATGGTTATTATGGACTGTATGCGTGATTGAGAGATAGAAGGTGTGGGTTCAACACTAGCTGGTGCTGCTAGGTTGCCACCTTGAGCAATGAGCTCAAACATTTTTGGGGCAAGGGCTGTTTCTACCCAAAGAAGCCAATAGTTTGCTTCCTCATTATTTTGAAGATGCCGGGCTTTATTTGTCCCAATTTAAGAATATTACCTGTTCCCCTCAACTGTGTGCCCAGTTCACAGCTAAGAATGTACTGGACATATCTAGGGAACATGTAATACTCTAGGGAGTCCAAGTTACCAAGCAAATTGGTATATACAAATTGAGAATACCTGAACTTGACCCCCTGAACCATTCTATGGACTATGAAGGAGAGGTCTTCTGGAATCTGATCCCATCCTCCATGCTTGTTTGACAAGCTGTGTATGACAACATGAAGGAGGTACTTCCATTGGGATGAGTCATTCTCCTTCCTGAAGGTTTTGACTGAGAAGTCACCCTCATAGCCCATCTGCACAAAGGAGTGGTTGACTGCAGCTTTGGGGAAGGACAAGTCACCTTCAACATCATCCAGCTGAAGATATGTGTTTATGATGGCCTATGAAGATTGTCCTCCCCTGTACTGTGGCAGACAGTGCCTTCTCCACGTCCATGGTGACCTCTTTGCAGGTCCGCCAGAACTCCAACAAATGATCCTCATAGAGAGGAGGATCAATGGTGAGGGAGGTGAAGTAGTTGGTCAAAGAAAGGTAACAACAAACCTCTGAGAAACCTGGATCTTTCTCAGAGTCTAACAGAACAACTTGATTATGTTGCCTGTGAAGATGCATGGAAAATCGTGTTGATTTCTGCGGTCAAGGTTGGCCATTTAAGTAGCTTTGTGATGAAGGAAGATAAGAACGAAGGCGGTTTGTGGGTGAAATTAAGTTAGAGAACAATGTAGATGAAGAGGAGAGTGAGAAGAGGGGGAACCATTTGAGAATATATATGAAATGGATTTGAAACAAAGTTATTGTAAAAGGATAAACTTTGAAATCCGAAAGTAGGTCCCACCTCTGAAAAAATGCCCAGAAAGATAGTTATTTTGGAAGTTGAAAATCTTCCGAAGGTAATTTAGCTTCGGGAAGTTTTAAAAAAAAAAAAGCTTCTGAAGCCAATTTGGCTTCGAAAGATATTCTTAAAAATTGTGAAAATTTGGCTTTGGAAGAAAAATACTTAGTTGCTTTCGGAAGATATTAAGACTTGGGAGTTTTATTCTAAAGAAATAAATCTTTCGAGACTTAATTGCTTTCAGAAGATATTTGTCCTTCAAATACATGCAAGTACTTAGAAGCATATTTAAGCTTCGGAAGATATTCTTAGAATTTCTTTCGAAGGTAATTTCTTATAAGTAGTTATTTGATTGAAGACATAAATTTCTTCCGAATGCAACTTGAAATCTTCCGAAGGAAAATATGTTTTGAAAAATTTCAAAAATCTAAGGAATATCATTAAAAAATTTTCTTCCAAAATAAATTGGGCTTATGAAGGTGATAAAATAGACAACTTACGACACACAGGTTTTAGAAATAAAGTTGATTTAAGTTTTAAAGAAAATCTACTCAAAGTTAATCATCCCAATAGCTGATACAAGATATTTGAATCTCTGTTCATCAAAAGCTTTAGTGAACAGATCAGCATATTGTTCATTTGTGTTAACTTTGACTAATTTGATTAATCTCTTCTCAAAATTATCTCTAATCAAATAATACCTAATGTTGATGTGTTTGGTCCTTGAGTGTTGCACAGAATTCTCTGTAATGGAGATAGCACTGTTGTTGTCTATATGGATGGGAGTCTCTTTGAAGTTGAATCCATAGTCCAGCATCTGATTCTGAATCCAAAGCACTTAAGCACAACAACTTATAGTAGCAATGTATTCAGCCTCAGCAGTTGATGCAGAGACACAGGATTGTTTCTTGCATTGCCATGAGACAATCCTTCCACCAAGGAATTGACATCCCCAGATGTAGACTTTGTAGTCATGTTGCAACCACTATAGTCACTATATGTATAAGCATACAGATTGAAGTCAGAATTCTTTGGATACCAAAGGCCAAGCTTGGGAGCACCTTTGAGATATCTAAGAATCCTCTTGACAACAACCAGGTGTGACATCTTGGGGTTGGCTTGATATCTTGCACAGATGCATGTGGCAAACATGATATCAGGCCTGCTGGCTATTAGGTACATAAAAGACCCAATCATAGCCCTGTAAAGATGTTCATCCACACACTCCCCCTCAAGATGAGGTCCTAGGGAGTGGTTTCTGACTATAGGTGTCTTAGCAACCTTACATTCAGTCATGTTGAATCTTGTAAGTATGTCTTGTACATACTTTGACTGACTCATGAAGATGCCATTATCAACTTGCTTCACTTGAATTCCCAGAAAGAAATTTAGTTCCCCCATGGCACTCATTTCAAATCTGTTCTTCATCAGCCTCTCAAAGTCTTTACAGAGCTTTGGATTAGTTGACCTGAAGATAATGTCATCCACATATACTTGAACCAGCATTAAGTCATTCCCTGTCCCTTTGATGAAGAGAGTTCCATCTAGAGTACCCCTCTTGTAACCATGTTGACAGAGATACTGAGATAGTGTTTCATACCACTTCCTTGGAGCTTGGTGTAGCCTATAAAGAGCTTTATCAAGCTTGCAGATATAATCAGGATGATCTAGGTTTGCAAAGCCAGGTGGTTGTTTGACATACACCTCTTCATCAATCACCCCATACAGAAAAGCACACTTGACATCAAGTTGGTAGACCTTGAAATTCTTGGATGCAGCAAAAGCCATGAATATTCTTACAGCTTCAAGTCTTGCCACAAGAGCAAAAACATCTGTGTAATCAATTCCCTCTTCTTGTGTGTACCCTTGAACAACTAGTCTTGCCTTGTTCTTGATGACAAGTCCTCTATCATCCTTCTTGTTCCTAAAAACCCACTTGGTTCCTATGTCAGTCTTCCCATAAAAAAGAGGACATAGGTTCCAAACATTTTGTCTTTTGAATTGAAGCAACTCCTTTTGCATTGCTTCAACCCAGCTTCCATCTTTCAAAGCCTCATCAACTTTCTTTGGCTCTACTTGGGATAAGAAGCAAGAATATAGACAAACATTGTTGTCATGGGTTTGTCCTCTTATTCTCACCCCTGTATCAACATTTCCAATGATGTTTGTGGTGGGGTGTGACTTGTGGATCCTGAGTTGAGGGATCACAGCAAGTTGATTTGAAAGATCTTGATTAGAAAAATTCAGATCTGGCAATGGAGTGTCACCCACCACATCAGCACACTTATCAAGTGAGACTTGATCCAATGAGTATGTGACATCATTTATGTTGTCTTCTATGGAGTGGTTATCAGCATCAAGAAATTTATGATCACTATCACCACCTCTATTTCCTCCTACATTTGAAGCTCCTTCACCTGAGTTTTGAACCTCTGAACTGGAATTTGAAGGCATCTCAGATGTATCAGCTGAATTTGTCATGTTTGTGATGATATGATCTTCATTTGCAGGGTTAGTCACCAAAGGAGCTGAAGTAGTAATCTTGCTTGGTCTTCTCAGCTCAAATCTTGGGTCGGGATCTACTGTTGATATGTTATCTGTAGATCCTGACACATTCTCACAAGACTTGTTAAAACAGTTGGTAACTAAGTCAAGATCAAATAGCCAATCCGGACCAGAACCTTTCACACTAGAAGTGTGCTCATTGAAGGTCATATTGGCTGACTCCTCAACTACTCTAGTTCTGAGATTGTATACTCTATAAGCCTTAGCTTGGAAAGAATATCCAATAAAATGTCCATCATCTGACTTCTCATCAAATTTGGCTACTTGATCTTTGGTATTCAAAATGGTGCAAGGACATCCAAATGACCTGAGGAAACCAATAAATGGTCTCCTTTTATGCCACAGCTCATAAGGAGTCTTACCATGAGTCTTAACTACTAAAACTCTGTTTTGCACATAGCAGGCTGTGTTAACTGCCTCTGCCCAGAAGGTGATGGGCAGTTTAGAGTCAGATAACATGGTTCTTGCAGCTTCAATAAGTGTCATGTTCTCCTCTCAGCAACACCATTTTGCTGAGGAGTCCTGGGAGCACTATATTGTCTTGTAATACCCTTTTCATCACAAAATGTATCAAGGATTTGGTTCTTAAATTTTGTTCCTTGATCACATCTTATGGTCTTGACCTTGTGATCAGATTGATTCTCAATTTTCAGAATGAAGTTCTTCAAGATCTCAGGAGTCTCATCCTTAGTTCTAAGGAAAAAGACCCAAGTGAATCTTGTGAAATCATCTTGATCACTAAACAATATAAGGTCCTTCCTAAACTCATTACACTGGTGGGGCCAAAGAGATCCATGTGTAATAAGTGTAGGGAGTAGTGATAGAGTTCTTTTCCTTTGGCTTGTGAGACACTTTGTGTTGCTTTCCTTTCAAGCATGCAACACAATGATCATCACTTGTAAACTCTTCTTTGGCATTCCAGTTACCAAATCATTCTTAATTAATTTATTCATGTTCTTAAAGTTTACATGGCACATTCTTTTATGCCATAGGAAAGACTCATCACTATTGCTTTAGATAGAAAGCAAGAAACCTCTCCGAGGGAGATGTTTTCTGCAAGTCCATCTTGTACATGTTCCTTTCCTGGGGGCTCTGAGCAGGATATGCTCTTGAGGAATAACCACCCTGGATTTGAGAACAATGCACTCATGCTCAGTAAAAAGCATGTTGTGTCTCAGATCACAAAATTGGGATACACTCAGTAGATTGTATCCAAGCTTCTTAACAAAATTTACCTTCTCAATGGTGAACTTACCATTTATGACCATACCCCTTCCAGTGATGTAACCACCCGCATCTCCTCTAAAAACAACTAGTCCTCCATCAATTTTCTCAAGATTGTAAAGCAAAGAACCATTGCCTGTCATGTGCCTGGAACAGCCACTATCAATGATCCACACATTTTCCTTGGTCTTTAGTTGTTCCTGCACAAAAGAAAGTGATTAGTTACACTTGGAAACCTTTATTGGTCTTGGGCTTTTCAAAGTGATCTGAAGACAATGTAACAGTAACAGTTCCTATATTAAAGCTTTAAGGATCATTAGTTGCTGTTGATGAAGAACTCTCAATCACCAGGTCTTTCTTCATCTTCCACACCATCTTTGGAAGATTGGACTTGACCTTCAACACATCGAAGTTTCAATAACTTCTAAAGTTTTGAAAACTGGCCCTTCGGAAGATCTTGCTTTCACTACAGCATGCTTTAGTACTTCGGAAGCATTCCTTTCTTCCGAGACCAAAATTTCTTCCTAAGGCAAGTTCTCACTTGTCTTCTTCTTCACTTTGGAGCTTCCGAAGGAAACAGATTTTCCTTCCGAAGCTTGCTTTTCCTTCTTCTTCCCAGAAGCCTTTTCTTTGACCATGTGTATAGTGCCTTTGGGATTGTAGATGCAATCCTTAGTCAGATGAGAAGTACTACCACACATGATGCAGTCCATTTGCTTCCTTCTAGGAGTCTTCTTTTAAGAGAAAGACTGAGTTTGATCACTTTCCTTCTCCATCTTCATCTTCACAGATGATGTAACAAGCTTCTTAGGGAGAGGCTTGCTCTTGGAGCTGGATGGTTCAGGCTGTGTAGCAGTGGTACACAGCTGGTCAGTCTTCTTCTTCTTGCTGGAATGGTTTGGAACTAAACTAGAACTCCTGGTACTAGAGTTCATAGTTGAGTCTTCAGCCTTTACCACTTCAAACCCTGCAGAAATGAACATTTGTTTCTACTTGGAGTCAAAAGTGACCTTGATTTTTTAAGCCTTCTTTGATCTTCTCTTAGCTCTTCTGATCAAGTTCTTTCTCTTTGACTTGATCATTCCAGACTCTTTCCTCTTCTCAGGAGAATAGTGACCCTTCTTAGGATGATCTTTTTCACTCTTCTCAGAGTCATCCTTTACTATCTCCTCTTCATCCTCTTCAAAAATAGGGTCTATGAGAGGAAGCTCATCTTCACAAGGTCCACACCTTGGAGATCTTACAGACAATAGAGTGTGTAGAGGAGCTATCTCAGTAGATCCCAGTCCCTACTTATTCTGATAACAAACTTTTGCATGTAGGGATGAGGATATTATGTTCTTGAAGGTCTCTTCTTCAAGAACACATTTTTCTGCCCTGGCTTTGTTGATCACAAGCTCAGTCTGACATTCAGTTAACTTTGAGATGAGATCTTTGATTTGAGTCCTGTAGTTAGTGTGCTCATGCTTAAAAGTTGAAATGGTTTTCTCTAAATCTTCTATCTTAAGTTTATAATCATTTTCAGCTCTTTTAAAATCAGCTTTTAAGATATTTAAGGACTCAAGATCAGATCTCATCTCTAAGTTATAGGACCTGTATCTATTAACTTTAGCATATATTCAGGTGTACAGAGATGTTCCAATACCTTGGCTTCATCATGATCTGCTATCAATGCTTGGTTTGGAGATGCATCTTCCTCCTAAAAGCTCCAGTCAAAGCCTCATTCTTCAACAGCAACTACGGCTTGCTGTCTTGGCTTCTCATTCTAGTGAGCTCCTTCAGTGTAGTTTGGCCTTGTTTTTGCTTGCCCACCATTTGACCTTGGTGCGTTGCACTCTCTGGCAAAATGTCCCATTTGGTTACGGTTGTAACACTTAACTTTGCTTTTATCAAGCCCAAACTTTCCACTGGCTGTATTGCTAGGAAACTTCCTTCTAATCCTCTTGTAGAACTTGTTGGCTCTGTGAGTGAGAAGAGACATCTGCTAGACTATTTCCATATACTCTAGATCATCTGGATGGATACAGTCCAGATCTTTAAAGGTGAAGAGAAAGTTTCCTGATCTTTCATCAGAAGACACAAAAGCTTGTAAAGAACTTGTCTCCTGGAATGGGCTTCCAGGGATGTAGCCTTCCCTTGGTGTCTCCGGAAAGGTAATGAAAGGACCCTTTTGTGATTTGTCCGGGTAGCAGATGAGATGGTGCTGTGGTTCTCTGCAATCCCTTTCAACCACATGAAGGGCTGAACTCTGTTGGTTGTTGGAGTTACCAGATGGATTTTGCATGTTCATCTCCATCTGGTAGCCACTGAGGATACCATACAACTTTGTGAGAGTAAGGGTCTTGAGGTTCTCAGTCCTCTTGATGACCACACAATAGTGTGTCCATTGTCTGGGAAGAGAGGACATGAACTTCCTCACAATGTCCCTATTCTCAAGAGTTACTCCAACATCTGCCAGAGTATCCACAATCTCAACATACCTAAAGTATTGTTAAGTCATGGTTTCACCTGTCTTGAAGGTGAAGTTCTCAAACTGCTGCTTCAAGAGGTCTTTCTTGTTTTCTTTTGCATCATCAAACCCCTCATACATCAGCTTCAGTGCATCCCAGAGTTGCTTGGCAGTCTTGCACTTCTTGAAGACTCTGTAGATAGAGTTTGGAAGAGCAGTTTGGAGGGCAGTCATGGCTTTTCGATCAATGTCAATCTTCTTCCAGTCTTCATCAGAATAGTCAGCCACTTCCTTTGGTATCATACCACCACCAGCAGCAGCTGAATAGGTGGATGGTACATGAGGTCCATCTACAACAGACCCCCACATCCTGGAGTCTTAAGACTTGATAAAGCCTTCCATTCTTTGACACCAAATATCAAAGTCTTCAGGAGTGATCAGTGGGGACTTTGTCATTGTACCGGTTTCCATATCAGCCTTTGTGATAGCTGCCATTTGAGATGTTAAGTGAACTGTGAAACTGAGAGGATTAAAGATGGTGAGATCTTACAATCAAGAGCCTGAAATGCTCTGATACCAATTGCAGGACCGGGTAAGGGTGCCTAACACAATCAGTTTCACAATGAGGAGAGACTTGGAACACTTAACAGTTCAAATAGGGAACCGGGTTTGATTATGAGGATACTATGAACACAAGTAAGTAATGAGACAGAACAAGCAGCAATAACACAGAAATATGGTTTTCAAGGAGTGTTCTATATTGCTCTCAAGTTCTATTACAAGCGTTACCAAGCATATCTAAATTACAAGAACCTGAGACTCTTTATACTACATCCTACAACCATCAATACTTAGAAGGATAGTTGGAATTGACTAATCTAGACAACAAGATCAATCTAAAGTCAAAAGGCAGATTGTCTTTTGACTAGTGACTATAACATGCCATAGCTCACATCCTTTTCTATCACAAAAAGGTTTACAGGTACAAAAGTAGGAAGTTACAGACAAATACCTTAATCTACAGTTTACAAAAAGCATGGACTTTTCACCAACTCATACAAGTTGGCGAGTCTTCAGAGTTGCAGCGGAAAGTGTGTCAGCTTTATGTAAAGTAGATCAGAGAAAGCATGTCTTTCTCTGTCTTCGGAAGAAATCAGTCTTCACAGCAAAATGGCTTCGGAAGACTTTGTCTCTAAAGCTTCGGAAGACTTCATCTTTGGCTTCGAAAGATTTGGACTGTGGCTTCGGAAGATTTTACACTTAGAGTATTTTCTGATACAGTGTGTAAAACTTCCGAAGCACTTCTACTTTTGTACGTCCAGTGCATGCATGCAGGAAGACCTTTGGTTGTTTTGGCTTCTTGGTTGCATCAGCCTTATAATCTTCTGATATTACCTTGCATATATATATTATATATATATATATATATATATATATATATATATATAATATAATATATATATATATATATATATACCAAAATATCTTTTGTATAATAGTTGGGATATATGACGTCAATGTATTCTTATGTATAAAAATGTTATGACTGACATTTCGATACTTAAAACATATTAATGATTTATTACTTTTTTGTGCTAATATGGTTTTCATAGCGTTGCGAGAAGACCTTGCGGCAACACACGGGGTTCAATCCTAGTTATTATGATTTTAAATACGAGAATTTACTTTTAATTTAGGGGTAACTTTATAGAATAGTGACCAAGCTTTAAAATTGTTCTAATTAGGTCACTCATAAACTTTTTTGTTTCAATAAGATCACTAAAGTTTATTTGATGTTTCAATTCTATGTATTTAACCTGAATAACAGGTAAAAAAACTTAAAAAGCTTAAGTTTGGGTGGATGATGGTGGTCGAAGATGATGGGGCGGAGATGGAGCAAGTGATGGAGTCGAAGGTGATGGAGCGGTTTTAGGAGGGTTGCAGATGATGAGCCGGGGATTTGGGTGGGTTGCAGATGTTTGGGTCGATGATGGTGGGAGGACATGGTGTGGTCGGAGGTGGTCAAGGTGGAGGGAGAGGAATGTTCGAAGGTGGAGCACTGGAGTTGTAAAAGAGAAAGGTGGCCGACGATGCAGATAGAAGGAGATGATTAGAAAAACAATGACCTGCTATTCAAACCAATTACATAAGATTATAACATCAAACCAAGTTAACTGGCCTGATTAAAACAGTTAAAAAAATAAATTAAAATCTAATTGAAAAACTCATAAAGGTTGGTTATTATTTTATGAAGTTTTCATTTAATTTATTCCCCAATGCGATACGATCTGCGTGAAGCTATAAGTAGAATCGCTATTGACTCATCTGACTTCACAGCAAATAACACCGTCCACTGAAAACAAACTTGAAACTCAAATACCTTCAAGTGAAAAGGTGAATTAAAACCTCAGATCTTCCTACTAAATTTGTTCATCTCATGACGATCTACTTCTGTGTTTCTGTTGATTGATTGTGTGTGCTCAGATCTACTATGCATCTTCTGAAATTTTGAAATGTTGTTCATCATTAATCTAAATCTAGGGCTTACGGATACGGTTCATCTCTAATGTATGTGCGAATATGTTATCATGATCACGTTTGATAATTGTGATCTGGAATCTAGATTGATGTAGTTCTGCATGAGGTTAACCTTATTCGCGTTATCCGTAATTCGTTTGGTGATGTGAGCAGATTCAAATGTTAATCGCGCGATGATCGGAATTCGTTTGGTGATATCGATTTATGTAATGTGAATCGGATGATCTAAAGTTGCTATATAATATAATTGTTGCTCAAATATTCTCCTCCTGATCTGTTACTGTGCGTAGGTAGTGGTTGCAATTGTGTTTTTTGTTCTTTTGACAGTGAAACTAGGATGGTGATGATTTAACTTTTTGATTTTGATTTTGGCATCCATCACCTTCACTTCTTGAGGTTAAGATTGACTATTTTATGCGGCGAGTTTTGTGGCTTTCTGTGGACAGAATTATACCGTGAATCCGTGATTTGTTGTTACAATGATCTGATATCATTCATTATTGCAGTGTTTTCAATAGTCAAGATGGAAGGGACAGTGTTAGGTCCTGCTTTGGAAGGAATGAAGCATGTCAAGTCTGAAGAAGGCGAAATGCTTACCAAGCCTTTCCTAGATGTCTGCAAACAGATATTACCTGTTATTGGTATGGTGATGCAAATATTATCTTATCTGTCATCATTTATGGCCTTATGGGTGTGGATGGCAAATTAACGAGCTTCACTTCTGAAAAACTAAGTTTTTATTTTTTCATAGATAAAATGTATGCAGTGGTGTTTTCAGTCTTTATAAAGAATCCCTGTAGGCTGTAGCAGTGTTTAAATTATAGGGAATACAGGATACATTGCATTTTAAATTGATCCCATAAACTTAAAAATATATTAAGAATCCGAGGCCTCTTTGCTTGATAGTCATTCAACAACTTACATTTGAGTTTTTTTGCCTAATGCTAGACAAATTTGGAGCAGCTATGGCACTTGTCAAAACTGATGTTGGTGGTAATATAACAGTAAGTACTCCTCTGCATTTAAAATTGATGGTGGATTGTATTTATGTCTGATTTTGCGTTAATTTTTTTTATATCAGAGTGAATATATTCTGTCGACCTTGATGGCAAATAACTTTTACTGTCATGAATTTGTATTATTTCTGTATTGAGAGAATAAATATAAAATTGTTCAACCTCTTAACAAGATAGACCTGTAAACTCTGCCTTGAGTCGATTGAAAATAAACCTTGCTGTTGTACCCTCTCTTTGTAACCTTACTCCTACTATTTCTTTTGGGAGAAAAGAAATTCCTTTTGGAATAGGAACAAATAACTGTTAATTTTTTACTTCTTTCATACTTCCATCCATCACTGTGTCAAAATTAAACAAGCATGTCTCATTGTTTCCTTTTCGATCAAAGTGACATGTAATATTATTAGTTATTCGTATATTATCGCAGTTTGTTAAATTTTCAGCATTTTATTTCTTCCACTTACATATGCCTGATTTTTTTTTGATGCTCTGAATTTGTTCAGAGATTGGAGAACAAATATCTGTCCAACCCAGCAGAATTTCAAAACCTATACAGTATGGTTAAGGTGGAGGTTGCAGCTAAGGAAGCAAAAGGTTCATCAAGTTGCACCAACGTCTTCTGTGGCTAACTAGGTGAGGATAAGTGATTCTTCTACCCTCACAATTGCTAACACAAATAACTAATTCCAAAAACATCCTTCATGCTCACAAATTGTATATTGTCAGGGCAATGGATTTCATAGTAGAATTGTTCCGTAACTTAATGGAGCATGAAGATTGGGCCATGCCACAAGTTTGTACTGAAGCGTATACCAAAACACTGAAGAAATTCCATGGCTGGTTGGCCAGTTCAACTTTCACGGTAGGCATTTGATGAACATAAAGTAACAAATAAGTTTCATATTATAATCCCAATCTGGATTCAGGTTGCAATGAAGCTTGCTCCGGATAGGAAGAAGTTCATGGATGTTGTCGCTGGGAAGGGTGACATCAGTTCTGACATTGAAAAATTTTGTGCAACATTCACGCCACTTCTTGAGGAGAATCACAAGTTCTTGGTGAGATCTTCTCATAAGAAACTTTCCGCTTTTTATTGATTCATGTTTGGTTCCACCTCCTAAGAAAATAATCTAAACATCTTCGGTTAATCGTTTTGTGCAGGCTAGCCTTGGTTTGGATGATATGAAAGCATAGTAATGATCAAGACAATTACCGGATCTCCCTTCGCTTGTTAAGACTCAGGAAGGATGTGCAATGATCAAGAAACTTAGCTCTTATGTGTACCTTTTTTTTTTTTGGACTATCTGTTAAACTTATAATCAACATCTATATACTCTGTTGGTTGGGACCCCAATGTGTGTGAAATCATTATTACATGAAATTATATATGTTTTGGCCTGTTAATTGAATCTTACCAAATTTCTAACCTACATGTACTCTGTGCAAATGCTCACAGCATAGAAACAAGCAAGGCCGCAAGCTGCTTTTAGTAGAAAATGCCAACTATAGATGCATAGAGTACAAGTCAAAGAGAAGGTTATTCTCTCTCTCAAACAACCACCTCTCCTTTACATCTAAATTCTGTCCACTAGTTTGAATTGGTATTAATAATATCAAAGGTGATGGTTTTATGCTTCATACATGCATAGGTTTTTAGATTTATCAAACTCTCTCTCTCTCTCTCTGTTGATTTCTTCATATTATTGTTATCTCTATTTATCTCATTTCTTTTCTGGCTTCTTGAGCCACCCGTCTTCTTAAATCTGTATAATTCTATTTCGTTGTTATTTATCTGAGTTATTATTGACATTTTATGGGGTCAAAAGACCCCGTCCGGATTCAAACCAAAACTCCTTTGAAGATGAATACTCATAAGGTGAAAGGACTTCTTAAGGGCCTCAGATATATCTCTCAAGTTTTTGGTCAGCCTCGTTTTCTCCTTCCTTGTTAATTAGGTTATGTGAATGCGCATGTTTATATGATCTCATTTAAGAATCTGTGTGTGCAGAAGATGAGAAAAAACAAGAAATAAAAATTGGTGGTCCAACAGATGTGAAGCATGTGGCTCATCGGATATGACGGATCTGCGCAAGAATCTCCCAGCTGGGTATGGTTGATGTTTCTCACCTTCATTGATCTTCATGGTGTCAATGTTTCATTTGTTATGTGATTATACATTTCATGTTTTATCTATTTTTTCTTTGGGGTTCAGATGAGGGGGTTTGGTACACCTGCAGAATGTCAATCTGCATCATCGAAAGCATCTGAAACTCCAAGTGATGGCCCTAATTGGGTTTCTGAAGGTATGAATAATTCAACCTCCTAATGTTTGAATGAATGCAAAAAGTAGTAATAATAATAATAGTTGTCGATTCCTATCTGAGAAAAAATTAGAACAAACATTTCACATGTAGTTAAGGAAACCCCTGCCATAATATTTATGTTTTCATATCAAGGTAGAAAAAGGAGTCCCAATATTCTTCGTCATGGGCCTAAATCTCAAACGACATTATCATCAGCAAAATAGGTAGATCAGTTGGGGTTGGATATTGGGGTCAAAATGGTTACCAGTTGAAATGTGAATAGGTTGTATCCCTTAGAATTGTACCAATTATTGTTGTAGATTCTGACCAAAAGATGTCTCGAAGAGACCGTCAAGATAAGCCAAAATCTAGACACAGGCGTCATCGTTCGGTGGAAAATGCTCCAGACCCTGATTCCCAAACCAAACCAAGGCAGCCGAGACGACACCACACTAGGGGTGCCGAGGATAGGCGGGCCAAGATGAGTCATTGCCTGAAGTCCCGAGAAGTACTCTTAAAAAGAAACCAAAGGAGCAACCTGGGGCTGCAGAGGTCTAAAACGGATGATGTTAGTTCACAAGCATCTGCAGGCTCTGATGCAGAAAACAACACAAAGGTATTCGTTTGATTTCTTTCTTTCTTTTTTTAGTTTAGTTAGTTTTGTTTGTTACTTACATGAACTTGGGAAACAAGTTTCATGGAAGCTTGTACAGTGAACCATATTGGTAGCTACACTCCTTGTTTTGTACAAATTTATTTTCATATTAAGTTGATTATTCAATTATCAAGGCTTGATATGTACGTCCGTGACTGCAAACCTCGATTACGAGCTACATGAAATCAGCTCATTAGAAGCTTAAATTAGGTTGAGCTTAGACGAATTCAAGTTGAATTCAAATCTAAATTAGAACTTCTTTGAAAAAAACAAGCCTAAGCTTAGCTCTCTTGAGTCAAACAAGTTAGGCTCGAACTTAGTCGACCGGCTGATGGAAAAACCTGGAACCTGAAACATTTGCGATCGATAGCCGGGCATGAGACTAGTTTTTTACAGATCTGGTAATGAGTATGATATTAAGTGATACCCGCCCGATATCTGAATATGTTATCTATATCAAAACCAAGTACATTAATAAATATGCAACCCTAAGTATAGAATAAATAGCATATTAAATTTGTTAGAAACTTGATGTTAGAACTAATATTTAATTATTAATAGATATGGTTGTGTATTAATATTTTAAGTTGGCTCTTAAGGTAAGTTCATGATTTGATTCAAGTAATGGTATCCCTACAGACATAAGACTACAAACATTATACCAATGAATCCAATGGACAATGGGTAATGGATTCCTAATGAATCATATGAGACTAATTTATAATAAGACATGAGACATAGATTATCAACACTTTGATGTAAGTCCATTGCCATTCATAGTTTGGGTATGGACTCGACTCTATACGCATACAAACATAACATGTGCAAGTCTTGGAAACAAATAATAACTCAATAATAATTAAGTTAATTACAATATTACCTTGCTACAAAATGTGTTAGTTTTCCATTCTAAACCACATAAATCATCTCTACCACCATAACAATATAAACAAAATCAACACCAACAATAGATATGATGACTAATTCCACTTGAAGAACTAGTGCCACTCACAAATGCATATCTAGGATCTTCAACCTTGTTGCACACCTTCAAATTTACCAAACCACCCCCTCTACTTTTAGAAAATAACTCAACCACCCCTTCATCCACACATAACTCAGGGTTCCCTTCTAACCTCACCTTCCCTCCAACTTTACCAATAAAATCTTTAGAAAATGGCACCCTCCCACTTAAATTATTATTATCAAGACCCAAATAACTCACATTTTCCAAAAACACCCCCATAGAATATGGAATCTCACCAACAAGCCCCAACCTGACAACCCACCCCCTCAACCCCCTCAACTTCTCCTATGTCAGGAATCACTCCTCCCAATTCCATTCCCAACACAATACACCCCCTAAGTTTCCTCATCTTCAACAAAAAACAAAGGCGCCCCACCACCACAAAATCCATTATCACTCATATCCAAAAGCTCCAAACCTCTTAAACCCTCCATTGTTTTCGGTATCACACCCGAAAATCGATTCGAACTCACATCAAATTTCAACAAATTCTCCAACTCTCCGATCGACTCCGGCAACTTTCCGGTCAACCCATTTTGGCTGAGATCAAGAACTCTCAATTTCTTTCAAATTGATAGATTTTCGGGAAACTCTCCGGCGAAACTATTCCCTGATAATGTAGCTTCTTCAAGATTCGTTAACTCACTGAACCCAATCGGAATTTCACCGGAAATGTTACTTCCGGTGATGATCAACCGGCGTAAGCTCTTCAAACTACCAATGTCATCACTCAACGACCCGAATAGCGACGGGTTGTCAACAAAAACAAGCTCTTCAATTTCCGACCCGACCGTGAGAGATCCGGTTAACGAAACGGGCAAAGGGGTGAAGCAGTTGTAGAAGAAGAGTTTACGTAAATGGGGGAAAGAGGAGAAGACATTCGGGTCGGGTAGAGTGGAGTTTGGTGTGCAAGTCGGGTTCGGGTTGTAGTCGGAAACGTAGCCGAAGCTGAGTTGGACGATGTGTGGGGCTCCGGCGAGGATGGGGTAGTCGCAAACGACGCCGTGTGGGGCGAGAGGAGCAGAGGTCGTCGGGGAAGGGGACCGCCATGGGACGCGGAGTTGAGGGATTCGAGGAGGTGGTAGACCGATTCTTGCTCCACTGAGTTGAGAAGCGGTTGTGAGTTACGAGTTGGAGAGTGGTGGTGATGATAAAATCAAGAATGTGAGAGAGAATGTTGGAGAAATTGCCATTGGTAGCTCTGAAATGTTGGAGGTGTGGTTGAATATATATAAATATATATATATATTATATATATATATATATATATATATATATATATTATTATAGAACGAGAGAGAGTGGGTGTGATGGTGAGCGAGCGAGCGTTGTATTATTATTATTATTATTATTTTTGAACGGTAAAATTTATGATCCTATTCGAGTGAAATTGTTGGAGGTGTTGTTTTAATCGGATCCATGTATCTGTGTTTTAGTTAGGACCGCATCCCAAACTTTCTTGGAAGGAAATCTATTACTGAAAAAACCCTGTACTTCATTTTAAACATATCACTGAAAGGGAAATTTAAACCCATGTAGGATATTGGTTTTTGTGTATTTATAAATATTTTTTAAAAGTTTATAAGAGTTGTTTTCCAGGCTATGTGTTTAGGAATATGTTATTCTGATTTGACTCTACTAAATTACTTATCGGTTTTTAAAATGAATATGTGTCTTCAAAATAGATAGTAATTGTTTAAGTTAGAGTTTAGATTAATTTAACAAATTTTTACACTATACAACTAAACTCTATTATTGTTCACATGCCATAATTAAGGGTAGGATGATATAGTTCGACAGCGATAAACAATAATCGTCTGACTAATTACTTGTCCTATGAGACCTCAATGATTCCGGCACACGCCTTTCCTTGCATACTATAAGAGATTAATGAGATCAAATTTGTGCAATTTATCGCTTGATTACAAGCACAGATGAAATATCTAGGTTTCGATTGAGGTTAATACTATACGACTACTCATGAAGTTTTGTCGGGTTACAACTACTCATGAAGCTTTGTCAAGAAAAAGAGTATCCATCCGGTTGTCTAATCTGTGATAAGGCTCCAGAAAATAAGAAATCAATTAGCTATAGAGAAAAACATGTTAACTTTTTATATAATTCTTAATTTTAATAATAAACAAATGATTTCTATTATTCTAAACCTTAAATATATCTTCAACGTAAACCCTAACATGCTAGATGACCATGGTTGATGCGTCAATGCAACTTTCCAATAAACAACCAATGAAACCACCAAACCTCACCGTAAACTTGATCTCTATCTCACACATGATCTACAAAACAGAAACGACGTTAGGGCGTCACCGCAATATATACATTTTTTCCTGTGACACCCTTCCACGTGAAAATCAATACTCGTCCATGGAGTGTAAACATAAGAACAAAATTACTTTATCACCGTCCTATATATAACATTTGGATTAGTGTTTTACCCGTGATAATTATGCATGTGAGGGTTGTGCGGTCGTCTAGGGAGGGTAATGTGTTTATGTGATTATTGTCTTTGCTTCTTATCAGTCACGATAGCATCTTTACCTTTAGCCTAGCATCATGACAAGTGTCCTTTACAGAATTTATAGTCCCTTCCCCGCTGAGCCGGTTCAGCTCGATACGCGTACGGGTCGATACATATTTGAAGAAAATAAAATAGCCCTATACTCTTCATTCATATATATATATATATGTGTGTGTGTGTTTTAATCAATGATTTCACGACCGGATTGGATCGGCGGGTCCAACTGGGATTCGGTTGGGCCACTGGTCCGATCCACCCAAATCGTTTCTTTCTTCAAGATCCGGTTCGGCGGTTGAACCGGGAACCGGTTTGGACCGGATTTTCCATTTGTTTTAGTATTTTTTATTTTGATGGGTTTAACGGGTAGGTCGGATAAAGAATTTCAATATTGGATGTATAATTATTGTTGAGTTTTATATTATATATATAACTATGTATAAATTATGACGTCATCCTCTTTTTAAATCTGATCCGACCTATCACCTGTAAAACGACTTGTTGACTGTTCGATCTAATTACAGAAACATTGATTTTAATATTGTAAATTTATCCATTTAACACCATGTACGGTACAAATTGTCGAAAGTTTGCAAAAAGACACAAAATATTTCCGGCGCCGGCGGCGTATTGCGTATTGAAAGTGAGGAGACAACAACAAAAAGCGGTTCACGGCGTCCCGACAGCATCCCCCACCTGCGCCGCCAACCAGCCTGGCATTCTCTCCTTGAAAACGACGTTTCTGTCTAACCATACGGCCACAGACATCTTCTGGTACACGTGGCATACTCTTATTGGAAGGTGATGAAATTGCTTGAGGGTGAGGAAGTGAAAGGCAATATTCTGTTTTCTGGCAATAAAACTTAAAAAAAAAAAGATGATGCTAAATTTTATAATTTTATGTTTAGAAAAATACATTATCTTTCCATAATTGATACATCATGGTGCGACATGCGTAATATATATTTCTTAAAATTTTACGGCAAACATTGAAACATAAGTTTTTGTAGGATTATTTACGATTCATTAGAGCCGTTCGACATAAATTTTGGTGTATCATAGAAGAACGTGAGAGATCATGAGATAGGCAAGTCAATATCTACAAAAACAAACATACATACATAGTAATATATCATTCAGAAACTACTAATAGAGTTTATGCGCTCTCAACTAAGACCTCCGGATCTAAAAGTTCCTTTTCTTCCTTTTTTTCTTCTACAGAGTCTTAGCACGATGGTACGTCAAGTCGCAATACTAGTCAATTGATGGGATAAAGAGGCATGCTAACGGCCATATGAAGAAAAAAAAAGACAGAGACCTTGTTTGCTTTAAGAGAAAACAAACACTAACACTATATCTATAGCTCATTGTTAGGGTATGCTAAGTAGTTACCGCTCTTTTTATTTTCTTCACAAGCTACGTAAGTGTCACATCACTAATTTTCTTATTTTCTTTGTTTTAGTAGAATACTCTCCTATTTTCCTCAAACTATTTTTCTTATTGTTTTGGTTTAAAAATAGAAAACAATATTAATGCTTTCACATCGGTGAGAAATTTAGGGATTGGCAAGCATTCTGTAAGCAAATTTAACACCGATTTCATGGGGACGGTATTTATTAGGTTTGTGAATGCTTTAGACTTGGGCTTATGTTTAATTTCTTTGTTTATTAAGTTGTTTATTCTAATTAGTCTCTATATACACCCTGTTATGTATTTATAATCTTTATACTAAGCAAATAAAAAAATACTTGTTGCAGCCCGTGGACGTAGGTCATACCGACCGAACCACAATAAATCCTTATGTCGTTTATTTTATGTTCTGTGTGATAATCGTTTGTGTGTTCGTGTTCGTGTGTTGGTTCCGCTGTCCCGCTTGAATCCTAACAAGTGGTATCAGAGCTTTGGGTCGTTATACACATGAAACGCACTGAGTAGGCGATTCACAAAAGATTCGAGTAACTGTGTTCGGTCGCCCTTTTTTTGGGTGTTTGCGTTGACGACAAGAAAAAAAATCAAGTTCCATTTTTCCCTAAGGGTTTGCGCGGAAACCGATAATATATTTTGGTTTCTAGCTTTGAACGATATCTCAAGAATATTGGAAAGCATATTTGATTTGTTTTGTTTGATGAGAACAATAAAAAAAAAAAAAAGAAAGAAAAAACAATTTTTTTGTTGATTTAATCAAGAAAGAAAACAATAAAATTTTGGTGATCGAGACCAAATACCGGGTTACTACTCTTTTAAGCCGTCGATTAGGGTTTGATGAAGAACTCTTGTATTCGTCGGGAAAGGTTAAGGTTTGACGAATTATTATCACTGCTTGGGGAACCATGTATTGTAAAAGAAAAAACATTTTCGGGTTTAGATTTGTCTGCAAAGGTTTTTTGTAGGAGCAAATCAATCAATTAACAGTGTTCAGTAGAACAGTAGTCAAGTTCAGGCTTGTGCCATTGTTGTGTCTGTTCAATGTTTCGATTTGCTTCTTGTTTGTTGTTTAAGATGGTTGAATACGGGATCTAACTATGAGTGAAGATGTTAAAAGAAGGAACTCGGGTGAATCATCAAATAATGAGCTGTTAAAGGTTGATAGGGGGTTGGGATGATAACAGTAACAGTGAAAGTTGGGGAAGGAGTTCATCTAAACCTAAGAAGAATGTGAAGTGCTGGACCTGCAATGAGATGGGACATGTTAAGAGTCGGTGTCCGAATAAGAAAGAACTGAACACTGCTGCCAGATATGTTGCTGCTACTGATGATGATGCATTGATACTCAATATGGAAAACAATATATGACTCTCGGGTCATAGATTTAGGGGCTTCGTTTCATCCCATGGACAACGATGAAACGATGGTGAATCTGAAACATGGTGATTTTGGAAAGGTACGATTAGCCAATGATGAAATACTTGAGGTAACGGGCATGGGGGATATTGATTTGGTTACTTCATTGGGAACTAAATGGAACCTAAAGAATATTAGGATGATTCCAGAACTGAAGAAGAAACTGATTGCAGTTGGTCAGCTGGAAGATAAGGACTGTGGAAAATGTTGTGAAATGTAGGTGATCAAGTTAAAAGCTAATTAGATAAAAGGATTTGGGCTTCGGCTCATGTTTAGTTTTCTTGTTCATCAAGTTTTGAACCTTAATTAATCTCTATATATATAATGTCATGTATTTGTAATATCTGTACTGAGCAAATAAAGAAAATTTTATTTGCAGCCTGCGGACGTAGGTCACACCGATCAAACCACTTTAAATCATTTTGTCGTTTATTTTTTGTTCTGCGTAATAATCGTTTGTGCGTTTATGTTCGTGTGTTGGTTCCGCTGCCCCAGTTGAATTCTAATAGTATTCTCGATCTGAAAAAAGCTTTATTCACTTTGAGGAGGTGGTTTACCGATACCACCATGTGTGCTCTTATATAAATCTTTAACAAGCGGTTATAAATACTAATTGTCCATTTTCTTAAGAATATGGTTTCTTTTGATTTTTTATAGGGTGAAATTTAAGAAATTTATAAGGGTATAAACAAAATGTTAGATTTTTAAATTTTATAGGTGATTACCTCCAAAAGAATAAAAGAGTCACAGTTGAATGCATCATTTAATTCATGAGTTAGAATAAAGGTAACCCGTCATCTTGAAGGTATAGTCTAGGACTCTAGGTTTGATTTTTGTAGAGACTTGGGCTAGCTGGAACTGGGCCGAAATCTTGGGCCTGTTTCAGTTTAAAATTGTTTTGGCCCGTGGGTTAAAGGTTAATAGTTTGTTTATGTAGAAATTAATTTCATTGATCCTCAAAAAGTTATTTAATATCTTGATTTACAATATTATTAAGATTATGCTTAAAAAAAATTATTAATAACTAGAGTTTATATACAAGGGCTGAAAGATACTTTTACGAAATTTAGCAATTTATTTCATGAAGAATGAACATCTTAATTAATTCTTAAGCCATTGAAAATATAATTGACTATTGAAAGTTTATAACTACTATTTTGGGTTATAAATGTGTAAATTGTCACGAAAAGGCTACAAAACACTTGACTTATTTTATACTTATACATCAAAATCAGATTATAAAAATTCCAAAATATACAGAAATTATTTTATATAGCAATAATAATATACTTTCTTGTACGTGTAAATTTAATCATGGAGACATGTGGATGACTATAAATTTCTTGACTTTTGTATGTTCCAAGAAAAAGACCCTCTGTGTTTAAGTTACATCAAACGAAACCGAATAAGAAAACCTACAAATTTATTAGGGAAAAAGAGTCGAGGAGCTAATAAGTTTAGTGTCGATGAGTCCTAGATAACTGGTTTAGAAGGAGACATCCTAAGACTTTCCAAAATGTAGGTTATGGATTCGAGTCTCACTTAGTGTAATATGCTCCAATTGGGTCAGGTGTTTTACCACAGTGAACCCTTTGGGTGGTGGGTTTCTCTTGTAATGGTGAGCGAGCCGGGTCACTAGCGCCGTCTGTGTTCGATGACATAGGAATGGGTTTACCAGGGTGACCGAGCTTAAAATTATTCGTTTGCCGTTAAAAGAAAAACTAATTAGTTTGGTGATAAATCCTTGATTAGAGTCAATCTTTAATGAGATTGAGTTTAAGTGGGACCTATTTGAATAAACAAACTTGAGACTAAGTTTTACATACCAAAATTAATTAGATACATCATACACAAGTCTGCATGAGTCTATTATTTATATAAATACAATAAGTTTTATTTGTATATAATAAATACATAATTACATGATTAGTATTTTTATGCATAAAAAATAATAATATATATTTTGTTACACATAAAATTATATGCGTTGAATACTAAATGTCCGATTATCAATAATATCAATGTTGCTATCGAGGTACGATCTAAAGAGTTACACTTTGAACAACAACATACATATAACATCTAATTGTTACATGTTATAGTTCATGAATCGTAATGTTTCATTATGTGAAGAAATAATCATGAATTAATTATTTAGAAAAATGATTAATAAAAGGGGATCAAATATTTAAAAGATTCATTAGATTATAAGTTATGGGGCCGGTTACTATATAAAGTGTAATTTTTGTGTGAATTGTACAAAGTCACCATGGCGCGACACGTGTTTTTTGACGGATGGGTAGTTTCGTCCGCTCCATAATTACGCATAAAATGTACATAATTACGCAAGTTATATTCATAATTACGCAAGTTATATGTAACCTTTCGTGTTTTCGTTAAATAAATGTTAGCATCGTTATATTCTTGTAAGGGTCTTGTTGTCATTTATGAAATTTTGAGGGCTTATTTATGCTTGTTTCTTAGTTAATTTAGAAGTTAATAAATTAATTCATTAAATAATAATAATAGTAATAGTAATTACCACATTTGTTTAATATTATAAAACTTAACATTGAGTTATGATAATAAAAATAATAACAATAATAATAATCATAATAATAATGGTTATAAAAATATTACATGTTATTATTACTCTTGTCCACATTTAAAGCATAATAACAAAAATAATAATAATACTAAAAATAAAATAAAAATAATAATAATAATGGAATTAATAAATTATAAAACTTAAATAATTAACAAGATAGATTAATGTTAAAAACTTAAAGCCTAACTAAGTCAAGGGGGCTTTATGTCAATTGGAAACTTAAAAAGAAAGTTTTCACATAAAATAACAAACCTGCAAACCTAAGGGACTAAAATTGTAAAATCTTAAAACCTAACCCACCTTCCCCCCAATCGCCCGCACTTCCGATGACATTCCGGCCCACCCTCCGGCCAAACTCCGGCGAGGGTTAAACATCCAATATTCAGCCGGTTTAACCAAATTAAACCATTTTCTTTCGAACGTTAACATGAATCGAACCCATAACCGCTGTTAATTCGGTTGAAATGATGGTTCCATTAAGAAAACACCTGAAACCGAAACATATCAATTGATTCAACATAAAATCCGTTGAATTGAGCCGTTTGATCGACTAGAAACGTTTGTTCAATCATTGCGAAACTAAATGTGTAGTTTAATTCGAGTTAAACAGCCATTTAATCATCTAATCATAACCGAAACAATCGAATCAAAGGCGAAACCCATTTGGGGCGAAATCGTCCAAATTGAATCAATATAACAGAGGGGATCATCCCAATTGACCCCTTTCAACTCTCTACAACCTCAATTTCTCTAAAACTTCACACAAACATCGAATTCATACTCCCTGTTCATCGCATAAAGAACTGAAGCTAAACCGGGTTAAACCATTTCAATTCGTGCACAATCGGGTAAGTTGAACACATCCACACACTCTTTTCCATCTTGGGAATGAAAGCCCCAACATTAATTTGGTTAATAACATCGAATTGATGATCAATTTCGGATTCAATCGTTCCAGGGTTCATGCGAAATGGGGGTTATGTTTAATAATTGCTTTTAAATATTCAAACCTAAACCTAATCAGATTTGGGGCGCTGGCCCGACGGTTAAAGTTTCGGACTCATACACAGGGGACCCGGGTTCGAACCCGGGCACCCTCAACCATATTTTTTTAGGCTTTTCAGCCTTTAAAGAAATTATAGAAAATTTTTAATAATTATAAAAATCATTTTTGTAAACTTTAATTATTTTTAAAGTCACATAATTAATTTCTGTAAATTTCTTCATTTAAATACTTTAATATTTTTTTGTATAAAACATTTTTTTTTACAAATGTCATACTTAGATTATTTTTATAAAATAGACTTTAAATAATAGTTTAAATTAATAAATTATTATTGGCCAATACGTTAATTATTGTTTAATCATGTTAATTTCAAATAATTATAAAATTTTATTTGCATCTTATATTTAAACTTTACAAGTTATTATAAATGATTTAATTTCTTTTCTCCATATTAAATTACCTAAATGGTATATTTCTTTCATTGGATTAAAAAATATATATGATTTCAATAGCTAACCTTATTTATTTATAAAAAACCTCAAATTCCTATTGAAACCCTAGTTCGCGTTTAATCGTTAATATTACCTTTAAACTTAACCTTGAAATATATACGTTAGTTATCTTGTAAAAGGAATCGTTGGAGCACCGTTTAATTTCTTGTTACCATCTTATATATATAAGCTGAGTTTTCATGCCCCTCTTTTACTTTATTTCACACCTTTTGGGGTGAAACATGTTAACTTTATAAACTTGCACTTGTAAACATCTTGATACTTGTAAACGCACATGCAATTCATCTTTACTTTTTGTCATGGTTATTTGTAATATTATGAGCCTTATATGATGAACATTATATGTTGACAATCATTAACTATTGCTAGCCTGACGACGTCATAGATCTATGGGCCTGACAAGCCTATTTGGTGCTAAAGCCGAGGTATTGCCGGCTCCTAGTGTCGTATTCTTGAGCACTATGGGAACCAAGTACACTTAGCTAATCGTTTAATCTTGTAATCTTGTAATCTGTCAAGGTTTGATTGTAGCTATATGTTATCTATAAACTTGCTTTATTCGTAACCATTGACATGAATTGCTACTTGTAAACTTTTATAAATATATGTATGCTTAACCCATGGAAACTCATCAACTTTCAAAGTTGATCCTTTATTTTTAACATGTTTCAGGAAATGCACAAGGTTGATGATTATCTTTTGAAGCATGCTTACACCTAGGATTTGGACCTAGGAAAATAAATAATATGTCTTGAAACTTGGAAACTTGAACTTTTGTTATTTTTTATTTCGTTGAGACTCTTGGATGTAATGTTTATTTAATCTTATGATAATCATATTTACAATTAATGGTAGCGTTATGTGGCTGTGAACAATCTTAACCCTCACATCTCGACGTTTCCGCCATTAAGGTTGGGGTGTGACATTATATCTATTATTACGCAAAGTAAAATTAGTCACGATACAAAAAAGAATTATGCAAGTTATATGTATAATTACACAAGTTATATGATAATTACGCAAGTTATTTTCATAATTACGCAGTTAATAATCACTTAAATTATACGCACAGTACATAGACGTTTTAAAAAAAATGTTGATTTTTTAAAAAAATATAGCAATACTATACTCAAATTAAAGAGAATACAATGCTCGATTTATGGTGTAATTTTTTTAAAATAACCTCGTATAAAAAAAAGTTATATATGTTTAAAAAAACTGAGGGAATTTGAAAAAAGTCAACAATTATAGGCTATATTCAAATTTATCCCTCCAGCCATCATTCCATGCGTGATTATTTCACTTTTTATCTAAACCGTTCATTTACTAAATCAATGGTTGAAATTACTTCGCACACTTCATACGAGTTTTTAACCAAAAGGGTTTTGGTGATTAAAGGTTAATCATCAAGAGTTGTTAAATGTTAATAAACCGGGGACTCAAAACATAAATACATTTATATATAAAATAGGGATTAGGGTAACCCTAATCCCCATTCCCACCATTGTCGTCGACCAATAGAACCCCTCTCTTCTCAGTTTTATTCTTGGCTGACCACCATACCACCAAAAGCGGCCACCGCCATGGACCACCATCATTGTCGTCAATGTTCGTTTCAAGTTGCAATTGTTGCAAAGTTTGGAATTGTTAGTGTATCCAGTCAACTAGCGAGACAATTGTTACTTTCAAGGTGTAAAATTTCGGTTTGATCGTCAAAGATAGAAACTTTTTAACATCCTATGGTTGTGTTTGTTTTTTGTTTAACCACGTGTAATTGGATGCTTGTTTTTGGTATTATAATTGTTAAAACTAATGGTGTAAACATCGCCTTCGTTATTTAATATAAAAGTTTCTAACTCTAACAGAAAGGTCACAACTTTAATGGTTAAAGTTGCTACACATAGGGCCGGAGCCGAGGTGTTTGGGGTCCGGGGCAAGTTAGAAATATGAACCCAAACGAAAAAAAATCTTTTACCATTTTTAAGGGGTTATAAATTGTGTGTGCTTGATGGATTAATTAAATATGTTAAATAGTTTGAATCCAAATAATATTTGGGTAAAATAAGCTAATTTAAATGTATGACAGGCTAAATTAAAATTTATAATAGATCAATTATATAGAGAATTTTTTTAATATACATATATATAATTTTTTTTAAAAAAAATTGAGCCTTTCGGGAGATTGGGCTCTGAACGGTCGTCCATCCTGCCTCTCCCTTGCGTCGATACCCAACAATATATATATATTATGTATACATGTAAATAAAGTAATTATTTATATTTAATATATAATAAACAAATCTAGCCTAAAGCAAGCTCAAACTTATAAGCTAAATGAGTCAAGCTCGTACTCGGCTCAGCTCCACTCATTTTCAGTAACTACTAATAAGTTGATCAATGAGTTGTTCTAAGCGAAATAATATTTTTTGAATGTCATTGTTCTAAGCGAAACGATGCGGTTAGATGTATAAACTTCATTTTAGTGAGGGAACATAATTCATTAAGAAGTGAGTTTCTAACTATTGAAATATATGATGTTAAAAAAAAATATTGCCACAGACAGATTTTTTAGTTCAAATGCTAAAAAAAAGTTGGTCCGTTAATTGCGATTAGCGAATTCATTTACTAAAAGGAAGGTTTAGTGTAGCAGGGGCTCGCTCTTAGTTAAGAGTGGTAAAGATAAGCTTTGATAAAAATAACTTTACTTATAGGTTATTCAAGAAATGAATGATTCAAATATCACAAGACGTAAGTATTAATGATTAACAGGAATAATTATTTTATTTGCTTTCGGTTTGGCTAGCTCTAACGCACATCCTCTTAAGAGTTTAGTGACCATTGTGTTGCGTTTGAACAACCACAACAAAACTTTCAAACCATCTGGATCATCTAAATTTTTTATTAAATAATTATATAAAGAAATCTGTTTAACAACTCATAAAACTATCACAACTCATGTAAAAATTATTGTTTAATTTTATTGTTTATTTTAAAATTTCCAAAACTTTATAATTAATCATGTTACCTAAATAATAATCGAACTTTTTTACTTTCATTTCTAAAGGAATAAATATAACTTTTCTATAGTCTATAAGATAAGATGTGGTCTATTCTCATTTCTTTGTCAATCAATACGAGCCGCACAAATGAAAGAAGTACAAATTAGTGTTACGTCACTACCAATTGCGTCAATCTATTGTTATTTTGTAGAATTACCAACGATTTGATTTGTTGTTATTTCTATATAAAATTAACAATTTTGCATTATGAAATCATCGTAAATATATCATTAAAGAACTGTCATTCACAATGGTCCACAAATGGTACATGATGCAAAATATTTATGACAACTCTGGTTGCCTAATTAACTAACACTGATTGATTCGTATATAGCATCACTAGTTACTTTTTCGTATTGAACAGAGTGACATTGATGATTGCTCAATACAAATGTGATGTAAGTTAAAATTTTGTAAGATGTGGAGTAAGTTTAAATCTCTGTAGGTACTCAAGTTGATTTTCTTTTTATAAAAAAGATAGGTGCAATTTGTTTTTTTTAAAGGTAAAATGTCTACAGTCTGTATATCACATCTGCAGACATTTATAGAAGAATAGTTGGACAAAGCCTCTACAGTCTGCAATAAGAAGACTGTTTGATTTTAACTTTTGCAGACTACAAGATAAACACCTTACTCGAGCTGAGTGACGGGAGGCTGTGCGACGCAAGGTGGTCGACGGGATGGGGTGTGCGACGGGTTGGGGTGTGTGACTAGATGGGGTGTGCGACGGGGAGGGTGGCCGGTGGCGAGGGGCAGGTTGCCGGTGGCGAGGGGGAGGGTTGCCGGCGGTGAGGGCGAGGGTGGAGGGTGTGAGGCAGTTGGTTGCGCGAGTTTAGGGTTTGCGAGCTGGGAGCTGCAGGCAGCAGCGAGTGGAGGTGGATGCCCGCAACCGACGGGAGGGAGGCGGCTGGTGAGGGGTGACGGCAAGGGTTTTATTGAGAAGTTGAGAAGATGTTGAAAAGTGTTTAAAAGTTATATTTTTATGTCTGCACTAAAAAGGTCACCCGCAGACGTTTTTAATGAAATTTTAAAAAAAAAAACAAACGGTAAGCAGACACTAATGACTGCGCGTGGTATGAACAGCGCAAACAAAATAGGCTTCGCAGATTTTTTAAAAAAACAAACACCACCGTATTATGCTCCTATAATCACTTGTATATGCATCATACAAGATTTTAACCCTTGACTTTTTGGATAGTTAGAAGACACACTTAGATAGTATTTTAGAGTACAATATTAATGTTAAAAAAATAGACAAAGCCTGAGTGTTTATAATATGTGTTACACTCTAGAAAAGATTAAGTTACCCAAACTACACCACGTCTATATGCATCATGTTAGTTTTAATTAAACCATAAGGGTTTAAAATATACAGTTATTTATCTTTTATCTAACAGCAATTGTTTTACAATTAGATTCTATATAATCATGCATTTGCAATGATATAAATTTGCACCACATATTTAAGGAGCAATCACCGAAAATCACCAATGTCACTCGCTATAAAGCCACATATAGACACTTATTATCTTATTCATATGTTTTACTTAAAATTAATGATTAATGATCAACTGTCAGTTAAACTTAATGGACATAGTTTAAAAAATTATAATTATAACTAAATCTTAAAAGATGTACTCTACAATAAATAATCAACTTTATTTTACAACTAATATTCAATTGTTCATTAGATAAGGCCTAAGGGCAGCACAAAGTGAAATAAGTTGACCTAATGGTTTTTTGTTTTTATTGACGTGTTGCCATCACAATTGACATGGTTGTGTGTTATTTTCAATATATTCATATGATATCATCAAATTTTACTTTTGCTATTAAAATATTAATTAAACTTAATAATTGTTATATAAAATAAAATATATGATCTGCTATATAAAGTAACAAAAACTTCATTAAAATACTAGCTTGGACAAAAATTGCAAATCACATATTTAGAACAGTGGGCTTTATATAAAAAAATATCAACTAGTAAGCTGCTAGAAGAAGTATCGTTACAAATAAAGGGTTGAGTAATTAAACAAACGACACTCGTCTATAAAAAGAAAGAATATTTAAGGGGAAATTTAAGAAGGTTTCACGATGGTTTACAAACTCACACGAATCTAAACAAAAGACCAAGAAAATATACCTACCGGTGATAAAGACGAAGAAAAATAGTGTTTTTATATTAGAAGATAAAAGGATTGAAAAAGAAAGCACACGAAAATTAACACTTGAAAGCGAATATAAAGGGAAGCTTGAAAGAAAGCATAATGTTTTTACGTGGAATAGACCCATCAAAAGTATGCATCTTTAGTGGGTTGACAGTTGGACTTAAAATTTACGATTACGATTAACGTTGAGAACAAATAAAAATATATAATAAGAAATACATGATTTACCTTAAATGTGTTTTATAAATAATTAAATAGAATATTTAGGATATTTAGATATCCGAAGTATTAGATTTTAAGTATTGAATCCGAAGGGAAGATAATAGGGCAAAGAGATTAGTCAAGCGAGTGTTGAAAATTATTTAATGATATCGTCTTGTGATTATTATAAATTAATTTATTATCATGTTCTATATATGTGTGGAAGCAATCATCAATTTATTGATAATTGTATTATGATCCATATATTTCAAGAGATAACTTTGTAAAATAATAATTTAATTTTAGAATTGTTCTAAAAGGCCGTTAATAAATTTTTTTTCCAATCAGATCACTTATAATTTTTTTATTACATCAGGTCACGAAAGTTTCAAAATTATTTTAATTAAGTCATTCATAAATTGTAAAATATTTTAAAAAAAATTAGAATATTCAAAAAATTAACAATATTGATAAAAACTAATTATTTAAAGCAATTACAATTTATTTTAAAATTTTAAAAAAAATATAAGTGATCTAGTTTGAACATTTATAAAACTTTGGTGATCTGATTGGAATATTTAAAAAAAAGAAAGGTTCAAATAGAAAGTCTTCTAAAACTAAAAAATCTTAGAAATAATCTCAACCATTCACCTTCATAACCAATGATTGAGATCAAATTGTAGGAAAAAAATTGTTAAATGGTAATTTAAGAAAATATCCACTTTTGTTGACTTTTTGCAAGTTCTTTTATTTTTTTAAACGTTCATAACTTTTATATACGACATTATTTTTTTTATAAAAAGTACACCATAAAAAAGAGCGTTTTTTATCTTTAAAACGAGTACAGTATTGTTATATAAAAAGATAAAAAACTTAACGTTTTTAAACTCATATCTCATCATTATGTATTTAGTGCAGTTTATTGTGTTTTTTTTTGTTAGTTATTGTATTAATTTTGAATACTATTATGTGTTTTTCTAAAATGATAAATTTTAAAAAATATAATGATAGAATAACATTATTTTGTATCTTTAATATGTAAAATACAATAATAAACTAACAACAAATTAATCTAATACATTAAAAACACATATCAAAATACACAATATCTCATTGTGTCTTTTGATCGTAATTGTGTTATCTTGAATAATATGAGTTTTGAAAAATATATTGTTAAAATAATATCATTGACAAAAACAAAATGAATAATAACAAGTTTATATAATCTATTAAAAAACAATAACAAAAATAACACATTGTTTATCTTCAACACTATGAGTTTTGAAAACTAGATTGGTGAAAGTATATCATTGTGTCTTTATTTGTAAAACACAATGATAGATAACACGTTTATAATTTATAAAAACAATAACAAAAATAACACAAAATGATCTAAAAAATAAAACACAATGATTAATACACATAACAAATGATGTAAAATATATGACACAATAAACTGATATTTGACACAATGAACGTATAAGGCACAATAAACTGACGTATTTGACACAATGAGCTGACGTATTTAACACAATGAGCTAACGTATTTGACACAATGACCAAAATACCATTCTCTTTAAAACAATAGAAGGACATGTGTCAAGCTCACAATCCTTCTTAGGCTTTTTAGATTAAATATTATTTTTAGTATAACTCTACCCTAATTAAAAATATGAAAGACCTAACTGGAATACTTCTAAACTTGCTTATTATTTTATGAAGTCTTCTCTATTTTAATGGACACTATTACCCTTATGTAAATCAATAAAAAGTCTTGTTCATTAACTATTCTTAATGTCTAATTATAATCATATCACTTACATATTGATTTTTTTAAACATTAACTTTTTACAACACATAATTTCACCTAACCTTATACTTACACGTATTTAAACCGACATCACTTTTGTAGAGAAGAACAATATACCATTATAGGTTACATATTGATTTTCTGATCTAAGTTTATGAGAAGTAAGGACACCATTCATGTAATATCCATTACATCTCAATCATAACTTAGACGTCAAAGAAGAGTAGAGAATCCCGAAATATAACATCATCATCAAGAACAACATCATATCTTCCGATTAGTAAGCATTAATGGTTTTTCAATCTTATTATAAGTTGAAATTAATCAGCAATTGGCATCAAAACATGATTAATTTTTCTGGTTAATGTTTTGATATTTACATGAAATCAAAATCATGTTATGTGTAATAAATCTAGATGATAAAAGGATGGTCAAAAGTTGCATAAATCATACTCTCAAGAAAGGTCAAAAATATGTTTTTGATAAAGAAAGAATGAGTTTGGTCTCGTATGAAATTCTAATCAATACAAAATAGATAGATTTGTATTGGATAAAGTACTTTTTTGTTTTGCTTTTAGGTATGATGACAGTATATTTCATGGGAAACGTAAAGAATTGGTTTGCTATCGGAATAAACCACCAAAGTTAAGAATTGGACTTACTTTGCTTTATTCTTCGTAGTAATTAGTGGGCGATCATGAGTTCGAGTTTTAATATAAACTATAGAGTAAATTTAAAAGTAGATTATATGGTGTGTTAGTCGCCGTTTAGAGAAAATATATATGCTTTATATCAATTTGAGGGTTATTTCCTGTATCTTAAAAGATGATGTTGATATTGATTACCAATGACGTTAGTTTATTGTCACATGTTCTTAGATTTTTTTGAACGGTTTCTAATCTACTGTAAATCTAATTTAACCTGCCTATTATATGATTTGAAGTCTTAGACCTTTAAGGGAAAAAACACCTATCACCCACTCAGATACTATTGAGTCAAATGCGCATTTGTATGTGTTTCTAGATGAAGAAGGATTTATTCTATTTTTAAAATAAAATGGGAAGACGATTACTACTCACGTGTTTTTAGAAGTTTATGTTGGTGTTAATAGCATTAACTTGATACCTATTGACAGTTTGCCGAAAAACTCATGTAACATTCATTTTTGAGGGGAAATGAACTGTTTTCAAATATTTATTTGCACTTAATTGCACTAAAGGGTTCGAACTATTTAACTTATCTACACTAGTGGAGAGTTATATAATTTAATCAAGGGTGAGATTATTCTATAAAGTGTATTTTTGCTACAAAGTGTGAGAAGACACAATGAGTCTAAAAAAGTCACAAAAAAAAATTATATCTCACAATTTAAATCGAATTTCAAAAAAGTCTTTCGGAGTTTTTGTTTCTCTCGTCGTCCTCTTTAAAATAAAAAAAAAAATTCATTGTGTCTTTTTATGACACAATGACGTCATTGTATCTTTCATAAATGACACAATAAAAAAACGTTAATTTTTTTTTATTTTTCTTTTATTTTTTTTCTTAGTGATGACGGCTAGGGGAACAAAAACTCGGAATTATTTTTTTGAAATTTAATTTAGATTGTAAGATATAATTTTTTTATGATTTTTTTTGACTCCTTGTGTCTTCTCACACTTTGTAGCAAAAATACACTTTGTATTTGAACCTTTTTCTTTAATCAAAACTCTTTCTAACATTCGAACATTCGGTGTAAAGTTTGTTTTTCATCAAACAGCGGCGGAAATTACTTTTAACTCGAATTATTTTCAACGTGTAACCATTAAACTTGATGTTAAATGAGTTATACGATAAACTGATGAATTAATTTTGTTTGTAGATTATCACTGATTCACGGTCTATCATAATTGATAAATCATACTTAGATTACTAGGTCTACTGCGGCTAATACGCTATTTACAACCATTTTCGAATTACCATGAATTAATTTTGTTTGTGTATCACAGTCTATCATAGTTGATAAATCATCCTTAGATTCTGCTGCATCTAATACACCATTTACAATCATTTGCAAATTACCATGGTCTTTGCGTTTAATACACGACTTACGAATCTTGTAAATTATCATGATCTACCACAAATAATATGACTCATCAACATATGCGGATTGCCACTTAAATTTATAAGTGTCATCTTGTAAATTCAAACGATTGAACCAATTAGATATTGTTAAAACTAATATAAATGATTAAACAATATATTATTCTAAAATTCTTAATGTGTTGCCCACACAGATTATTATCACTCGAAATAAGGGCAACGTAGAAATAAATCAACAAAACTACTAGGGGTATTAGAGTGAATCAATGGATAAACATCTTGAATTATTTCATATCAGGAAATTTTAATGAAACCATAAATTTATTTAATTTCATGCTTGGAAAGAGTATGTGTATTTAATTCATCAAATAAAAACCTCTCTCTTCATTAACTTAGTAATTTGATTTATTAAAACTTTGTTATAAATTATCCCTTTCTTTAGCAGGCTTGGGACTAAAAGAATTTTACCCAACAGTGATGTTTAATAAATATGTGTGTTTACATGCTCATTTCAAGTCTTGTTGATCACAAGTAACAAAGTAAAGTACTTATCAATATATTCTAAAGATTAGTCTATTGTTTTGGCGTTCGCACTCATTTCAAGTCTTATTGATTAGGAATACCAACAAAAACTTATTAACCTATTATTTTGGTGTTGATAATAGATTCTAAATTTGCTAACTTGAGTGTTTGGTTTTCCTTAACTTGATTCTGTTTAGTTGCATATTTAACATGGATTTAACATGGTGTGGATACATACATCAAGATGCGAGAGCATGCTTAATGTAATTTATAAAAGAATTAATAGCCTATAAAATGTTGGTTATTCGTCTATTTTGATTTAGAATTTGCAAAGTACAAAGACAAAGAAACCAAGCTGAAAATATATTATTTTAGTTAATTAAAAGCCATACATCTTGAAGAATAAAAAATAAAAAAATTTAAGAACATCAACCATGATGGTTGTATATTTGGCATGGCATTGTGCTACTTGACAATCAATACTTAAAACTTATTCAATGGGCTTGATATTATATACTCTATCCTGACGTCGTTAGGTTTTATATCGACACAAGGTACCTTTCTGCGCAACAAAGAATAAAGATATGAATATCAGTATCGAATATGTAATACATCTAAATTTAAGTGGATCATATTACAAAATGGCTATCGCCCATAAAATTTAAAGAACATTTGATCTAATGCTTATTGATGATTTTATTAGCAGCACTTAAATGGGTACGATAATACCTGAACATGACTATACTCCTAATTTGTCAACAAATATGTTTGTCTATGTCTAATAGAAAATGTGTAAACTTATGTAATTATACAATAACCTTATATGGAACTCCACAACCAACGGAATATTGGCTTAAATAGTCATAAGCTTCACATGAGCACTAATATATAAGCCATGAGTCTAATGTCAAAAACGACATGTTGAATGTACCTTTTGGTATAATACATAATGCGGTTATGAAAAATAAATTTTAATGATAATGTAAGGATGTTTGTTAAAATTGATATAATATAGAGCAAAATGAGTGTTTTCAAAGATGGGTTGTTTATGTGGCAGTTGATTGGATGAGGCTTTAGTTTAGTGACGTCGGTGATGTAACACCTGATTTTAAGGATTTTGTGGGGTATTATAACTCTAGTAAATTAGGTTAGTTTGGCTAGTCAATAGCTATGGTTTGTGTGAACAAAGGGCAGGAATAACTAATAAGTACTTTGTAACATAAAAGAAAAGCTAGCTAACGATGTAATGTGACCTAGGGTATGATTCATAGCTTATGTTATGAAAAGCAATTTACGCGTCACGCGTGCTATATGTACTAGAGTTTAAATTAATGAATATGGCATATGTGACTTAGGTTAACAAGAAATCAGATGTGACTTAATAAAAAATTAGTGAAAATATCAGCGCGTTGCAGCGTTACGATTGTTGCGCGATATTTTGGAAACTCGATTTTAATCAGTATCAGCTCGGTGCGTTATGACGTAAATTAAAAAATCAAAATATAATTATTAAAAAAATTAGATGAAAGAAAACAATAACGTATATTACAAAAGTCTTTAAGATAATTATATGATCCTAACAAGATTAGTAAAAGCATTGATAATATTTGTGGTCGTAAATCACTTACTACCTAGATTTTAGTGGGGTTTCGTTTTATAAATGTAGGTTAGAGTTTTACGATTATCGGAGACAGCTTTCGGTGATGATTTGCATAGATCAGAGAAAGTCAATGGAGAAATTGTCACCACAAATTACCATGTTGATTGTTATTGAGCTGTAAACAACTGGCAATGGAAAGGGGAAGAGAGATTAGTGCTCAATCGCAATGAATGAACGACATTGAAAGTAAATGACGGTTTTGTTTGGCCACGTGTAAATGATTTACCATTTGTATTATAAGCATTATGTGTTATACTTTATTGTAACAACATAAATTGAATAAAATGGTCACTTTTTTTATTTAAGCACGACTTTTCATATGGGTGTCTTAATTCATATGTAAAATTATCATTCTATGCTCTTTTCATTTTTATTATAAAAGATATAGATAAATATTAAAATTATTAAACTCACAATATGCCCCTAGAAAATATTAATATTATAGTTATTATGAATATAAAGATATATATATAAGTTATATACTTAAATATTTAAATAAAATAATACTTAATGTAAATAGTATTTAGTTATAAAAATAGAATTAGTAAATATAAATTTAAATGTCAAATTATAGTATCATAAATAAAATAAAGTTTAATAAAGTGAATAAATAATATCATATTATTAAATAATATATTAATAATATTTATTTATATTAATAATGTTTACTAAATACATGAAAGAGACAATGGTAAAAATGTTAAGGTATATAAAATTTTAATAGATAAATTTACCATATTGCCCCTAAAGTGTCTTAAAATCTTAATCAATTATATATTCTACCACTCTTAAATGCCTTGTACTCATTTGTACACATTGATTTAAAACTTGTATGATTGATAAAATTACATCTCTATTCAAAGAGATGTATTATATAGTAGTATAGATACAAGTATTTAAATAAAAAATACTTTATTTAAATAGGATTTAGTTATAAAAATATGATTAGTAACTATTAATTTAAGAGAGAATTACATATATCCCCCTATAAACTTCATCACTTACATATATACCCAACTTAAATTTTTAATTACATATATCCTCTTGTAAAACTTAGTTAATTACATATATACCCAAATTAAAAGTTTAATTACATATATCCCCTTCTAAAACTTAGTTTAATTACATATAAATATTACATATTTACCCATTTTATTACTTTTATTAAAATAACTTATATAATTAGTATTTTACTCTTATTTTTATTAAACTATAAAATTATATTTTTTCTTCTTTACTTGTTTTTCAAGTTTTTATTATTTATTAATACTTCTATACTAAAGATCTTTATGTTCTTTTATTTTAACTTTTTATGCTAATTTTTTTCGATACCTATACAAGACACTTCCAGTCTCATTAAACAACATAAAATTATGTGTTTGGATCATGTTGCATAACGAGACTGGAAGTGTCTCGTACAGAAACCTGAAAAAATTAGCATCAAAAGGTAAAAAAATAAAAAGAACATAAAAATGTTAGTATAGAAATATTAGTAAATAATCAAAACTCGAAAAGCTAGTGAAAAGGAAAAACATAATTTTATAGTTTAAAAATAAGAGTAAAATACTAATTATATAAGTTGTTTTTAATAAAAATAATCAACTGGATAAATATGTAATATTTATGTTTATTAAATCGGATATATGTAATTAAACTTTTAGTTTGAGTATATATGTAACTAACTAAGTTTTAGAAGAGATATATATAATTAAAATTTTAATTTGGTATATACGTAATTAACTAAGTTTTACAAGGGGATATATGTAATTAAAAATTTAAGTTGGGTATATATGTAAATTGTTGATGTTTGTAGGGGGTAATATGTAATTCTCCTTAAATTTAGATGTCAATTTATATTATTATAAATAAAATAAAATTTAATAAAATAAATTAAATAATATCATATTATTAAATAATGTATTAATAATGTGTATTAAATAATACAATAATTAGAAGAAGTTAATTAAATGAGGGCAAAAGTGAAACTATTGCATAAAACACTTGTACTCAATGCTTAAATTTTGTATAGGTATCTTATACTTTAAATAAAATTACTATATTATCCTTCTAATATGTATTATATAGTAGATTAGATAATATGTATTATATAGTAGATTAGATTAGTAAGGACTACGGATAATGTAAAATGAAATAATGAATAATCAAACTTATTGTTAAAGGGAAAATAACTTCAAGAGTCTAGCATCTATGGTGACATGGGGGTTATAACTTATAAGTGTGGAGATTAAACCTCATTATTAGATGACTCCTCTCATTCATTGAAGGGGGATTCGACTAAGATCGAGTGAACAACGAAGAAAAGAGAGGAGAAAGAGGAGAGTTTGGCTAAAAGATGTAAAGAGGACAAACATAGAGTCAAAGTGGTCGAGTCTATTGGACTTGGTGATTGGTTAGGGTTGTTGAAGTAGTGATATAGCCGATCAAGGAGGAAACACGACTATCTATTTTCATGTGCAGAGGCTTTCTTGTTAAGCAAAGGGCCAATCAAGTGGTGAAACCGATTCACACATGAGCATCTACATGTGTATATGTTAAGAGGAGTTCATCGACCCCTACTATTATTGTTTTTAAACATTTTTAGGTTGAACACATATTTGGATTAAAAGTTTTTGGAAAATCAATTGGATGATCATGTTATATGTATGGTAAACTCAAGTCTTGATGATGTGATTTGGCTATGTAATTGAACAGGCAGTTTGATTCATGAATGGTATGATTACTATGTAACATATAGCGTAGGTATGATGATGTTAATATAATAATAAATTTATTTAAAATTGGTTCATTTGACGCAGATTTAATTCTAAGTTATAAAAAGTCGTCAACGCAACTTCAGTTTTTATTTAGCTCAGATTGAAAACATATACATACAGCATCTCATCGCACCACGTAACTCATTAGTTATTAAAAGCCATAACGAATTACCTACAATGAATATAAAAAATATAAAAAAAAATGTTTTAAGCTTTTTATTACGTTTCAAAAATACAACTTAAATTATAAGATCTAAGTCGTAATTTACGATTTTACCCATTATGTTTTTCCTGATATTCTAATCAGAGACGCTTAATATCATAATTTAACCATATTAACCTTCACATATATAAAATAACCTCAGAACAAATTATTTACACAAACATAAATCATTTACGAATATTTCTAAGAAAAAAAAAAGAAATACCTAGAAGATGAGATATATCCTAAATATGTGTACTATGAATAAAACTACAACATCTCTACGATTCTACCCCCAAACAATCACACAATCACATTCAAGTCCTCACATCAGGGGCGTATATCAACCAAACTCAATTCTTCAGGGGGTTAACTGAACATATACTGTTTAGGTTCATTTGTAATTTTGAGCAAAACCAAGGGCATTTAACTATTTGTTTTCCTATATATACAACCCACCACATAACCCACACCCCCACACCTTCTCATCTCTTCTCTCTATATCTAAGCCACCGCCTCCTACGACACGCGCCGCCGTGATCCGCCGTGAGCTCCGATTTGATCGCAGATCCACTCGTTTTTTGTTTTAATATTTCTATTTTTGATCCGAAATTTTTTAAAAATTTTGTGGTGGGAAATTACGATTTTACCCCTGGATTCTTATTCGGGTGTCCTTTCTCAACCCGTCAAATCAGGGGCAGTTTCGTAAACTTCGAATTCGGTAGTTGCTTACGTGGCTGACGCTGATGCAAGCTACAATGAGCCACACGCCTCGGCAATTGACTCCCGTGGCTCCAAATAACCCGAAAGCCAGAGATGAAGCCTTTGACTTTCTCAAGCCGTCAACAACACCCAAGCTAGCCAAGCCGATGGGACCTCGACCCGCGGCTCCTTTCAAAGCTATCAAGCCGGCTCGACCTCCAAGCGATAGCAAGCTCCTGGCTGGCTACCTGGCTCATGAGTTCTTAAACAAAGGGACCTTGTTTGGCCAGCCGTGGGACCCCGCTCGAGCCGATGTATGGCCTGTTTCAGCCGCGGCTATTAGACAGCCGATGAAGCAACCTGTTAGCCAAAAGGTGAAGCCGGCTGAGCCGAAGCCTGGTGAGAAAAGGAAGTTTGAAAGCTACGCCGAAGTGTCGGGTATTTTGATGGGTCAGAATGGAGCACACATACCCGGCATTGTTAACCCGACCCAGTTGACCCGGTTTTTAAATCTCCAATGATGAATTATAATTGTTTAGGTAGAGCTTTGCTTTAAGATGTTGTACAGTACAATTGGCAATGCTTAGTATTTTCGCAGTTTTGAATGGTTTATTGTGGTTTGTTAATTAATTTATAGCGTTTGAATGTGCTACAAACATAATAACTATAATGTTAGGTCATCATGGTTGAAATTTTGTGTAAATTTGAGGGGTGATAAGTGTTTAATTACATCTGGTTCTCGTCAAAAGTATTGAGTTCCAATCCAACCTCTATTAACGTTTTATATTTAATGTTTGTAGTTTATTGGTAACATGTTCTTACTTTTAAAACAAAATATTGGCTTTAGAATACTAATAGGTTTTTGTTTTTTGGGTTTACTTACCGATTTGGTTCTTTTAGAACTCGGTTTTTTGGTTTTAGATTTAGGTTTAAAATGACAGGGCCTCTGAAAAAATTAGTCAGAAATAATGAATGTAGGTCTAAAAGTTTTGTTAACCACTAGGTGTGCACGTATCGGTCTTTTTGAAATAACCGGTTCGTTTTTGTTAACCTTACAAACATTTCTAAAGTTTCTCCTTAACTTTCAAACATTTGATAGTTTTCATAGCAACTATACAAGGACGAATATTTTCACCACTAGTTTCATTTCTGCTGAGATAGCTCCTATGAGTATTGTCCATATAATAAAACAAAATTCGAGAAGTTAAATGGATTTGATAAACAACATGGATAAGAAAAAACAAGTTTAAGTTATTAGGAACATTGAGGAATTTGAGAATAGTACAATGTTTGCGTATGATGGTTTACAGTTTTACATCTTGTGGATGATTATAAACACAAAAGTGCACAAGAAAATATAGTGTGAAAATTTGGTGTTTTTAAGCGTTTAGTGAATTTTGTAAGCTCAAGAAGTATTATGTTCAAACCAGTGCACCCAATACTATTATACCAACATATGTGGTTAAAAATGAAAGAAGGCCAATCCCAACAACTATATAGCCAATTAGCCATTAAAAATGGCTACTTTTTCACCAAGGTGATAATTGGTTAACTTTTTTTGGTTGGATAAACTAACTGGTTATTTAACGGTTTGCGATTAGAAAACATGGAACATGTTAGCAAATGATAAGGTCATTCAATTAGAAATAGATTTTTATTGGATCGGTTTATTATGGTTCGGTTATCAGGTAGGATTTTGGTTTTAGTCGACTAAACCGTTTTTATGCCCCTCTACACTAAACCCACCCTATTAATGAATTTGGGTTTAAAAGTTTTAACCAAAATAAAGAATTTGAGCCATAAATCCAATAATAAGCATTCAAGCCTATTTGTTTTTAATAACCCAAACACCGTACCAGATATTGTCCGATTTGACAGTGGCACGCTCTCAGGCGCCCGTCCCTCACGGTTTTAAAACACGTTTGATAGAGAAGGTATCCAGCTCCATATAAGTAAGCTTCTTTTTCCTACCCAACCGATGTGGATGTTACATCCTCCCCTACTTGGAAGACCAGTGTCCTCGTTAACATACCGGCTCGGCCCTTGCTCTGATATCATTTGTAACAGCCCAAGCACTGTATCAAATATTGTCTGCTTTGACACTAGTGCACCCTTAGGCGCCTGCCTCTCACTTTTAAAACCCGTCTGATAGGAAAGGTAGCCCTCTTCATATAAAAAAAGCTTTTGTTCCCCTACCCAACCGATGTAGGGTGTTACATTGGTACGATTTGTTTTCGGTTTTAAAATGAGTTATAACCAAAACCGAACCATTATTTTAACTTTCGAAGAAGAAACAAACTTGTGTACGTTAGTCATTCAATGCGATTTTGTAAGACATTATGGTTTGACTCGGCTAATAAGTTTTTCCTCACCCAACACCCCCTAGCTTATAAATATTACATGATAAAAAATTCTATTTTTAGCTAAATTAAGTAGAATTAGTTTAAAAATTAACATATAGCTAAATTCATTTCGACTGGGTTACTAGACCTCATAATTAGAAATTAGTGGTGATGTTTTCAGGTTTTTTCCAAAATAAGAGATTTTGTACTTACTATTTGTCAAACGAATTTAATAAATGTTAGAAGATTCTTAAATCAGTATGATAACTATTTAATCTTAGCATACCCTGAGTGCATCTCAAGTAGAGGCTTCGGGTTGCTTAGGTTCCACAAGTACACAACCCCGGGTCCCTCGAGCTGGGCCATTGGTTACCAGGTGAGGCTTATGAAGCCGTTGTGTGTGTGTTTTGGTTTTGTTAAATGTCGAGGGTAGTTATGGGTTGAGAAATAAGTGTTCTTGTCTTTAGGATATTCTAGTGTACTTTAGGGTAAAAATAAAATGTTAGATTGTGAGTAGGTGGACTTTGTGGTACTTCACTTTAGTTTTAAGGGCCCTCCTATTACCTTATAATTATAATTGATGTATTTGAATACTGAAGTTGTGGACGTGTGTGTGTGTTAATGGCTTTGTGTATCTCGTTGTATTGATGGTTGTATCAACGTGTTTATCAATGGCTACGTGGCAAATTGACTCTTTTCTACAACTTTGGATCTCAAGATGCAAGACATTGAAAATATACACGTTCAATTTTGACATGAAGCAATGTCGAGGAGTCATAGTGAATAATGGCGCTGTCTGTGCCGGGGGCGTCAAAATAAACGAACATGAAAGAGTTCTTATTTTGGTTTTTGAGTATGATGGTAAAAAGGTCATGATAATTAGATTTATCTAATTTCTTAAACTTTGTTAGTTATAAGGACAAAATGCATTATATTTTGATAACACGTGAAGAACTAATCCTTAGTTTTATGAAAATAAATGGCTAGATTTCTAAAATATATTTATGTGATTATTCGTGTAACTAGCAATGTTTTCATAATCAAGCATGCATAGTCAGCCAGACCAAGAATCGCTAATATCATCAGTTCAATGCGGTGAACATGAACTAGGGGTGTGCACTTCGCGGGTCTACCCGATTAAGACCCGTGAACCAACCCGTGAAAACTGAGACCGACCCCTGTATGGGTTAACAGTTCCGGTCCACGGTTCAGCTTTACTTTTGTAAACGGTTATGGGTCAGTTTCGGTCCAAACCCGCGGGTATGAGCTCGGTTTCGGTCCGGCCCAATTACAATTAAACAAAAAAAAAGAGTTGGTTTTTGCTTTTTAAATGTTAAATGAGTTGCCTTTGAACACCAAAAATATAAAAAATGTTTTACTAGCATATAATAGAAGTTTTCAGATCAATAAATTTTTAGTCGATTATAGATGATTACTTATTGCACGCTACACCTAAATTAGCTTATAAAGGTGTCATGACGACAACTAATGTACGGTTTGTATTTTAATATTGTACCAATTTGTCTATGTTACAATAACGAGTCTAAGAAACAAATCCATTGATTCCTTTCGTTTATATTTTTAAGTTTCATTTTTTTTCCGGCAAAAAGCAAGAGTCTAAAAAACATTTGCGGTCCTGACCACCGTATTATGCTGAACCGACCCGTTTAACTCGGTTCGGTCCGGCCCGAACCGTATGCAAATGGTCCGGTTCTCGGTTCTTATATAAACCACTTATCGGTTTCAGGTTAAGGGTGGTTCGGTTCCGACCCGTTGCTCACCCCTAACATGAACCGCTCATTCTAAGGTAGACCGATTTTTATGGGTTGAACCAGGAATTTGGTTATGTGGTAGGGTATTCCATCACAAGATTAGCCACAAAATCTAGTAGACAAAACACATGACACATGCTTTAGAATCCAGTTGATCTACCAGACTTATCATGCGCGTAAACTTCAAAAGACGCAGAACCAAAGGGATGTTTGTGGTTTTTTCATCTTTGAAACATTATAGAACTAACATGTGCCACCTCATCATGTTAACATCCCTTTCATGTACCACTACATTCAGTCTTAACATTTATATAATGATAATTATAAACTCTATTATGCATAATAGTATTGTACGTATGCTTAATGGTGTTGTATATATACTTTGTTTTTTTAGTTTTTCTTTCATTTATTTTTTATATGTATCCATTTTTATCTTTCAAATGAATTTACATGATGCATTATTTTTTTAAATAAATCATTTATATACAACTATTATCAATGTTAGAGTTTCATTTTAATAAATAAGCGTATGTTATCAACGGCTTCAAAGTTCCTTCAATGAGCAGATTCTTGAAAACATATGTTTTTATATAAAATTATACATGTTATCAGTGGTTTCAACATCCTCTTCAACGATAAAATTTTCAATAGCATTTTGATGTTCATTTTTTGATGATTTTACGCCCCTCAAACACGAGAGTTTGCAATTATATTTTAATATTAGGTTTTATGTCATTTTACGTGTGCCGCAATGCGAAGATCATACCACTAGTTCTAATTCAAAAACTAATATTATTCTATCACTAAGTTCTTGAATTATTGCGCCTTGTAAAAAGGGGTCACAATAGGTTAAAACTAATTTCATCTTATTCGTCTTTTCTGAATAGAAAGGTACCAAAGCATGTATTTTATATTCGATGTACCAAGCCTCCATGCTTTGTATTTTGTGTTTAAAATCAATAATATTTTATTTTATTCATAGATATTAAAGGAAAATAATAAGCAAAGTAATATAAATTTAATATATAATTTTTTTAATAATTGATAAATTCTCGAGATAGCTAATATAGACTTTTAAGTTTCTAACTTCAGAATCAAATAATTAAATTGTCTTTAATTAATGCAAATATACAAATTGTCTCTTATTTATTTCTCCTCTATTACAATACACTTTCTTTAAAAGGATGAAATAATTAGCATATTAAAAAGATTTGTAGTTAATAAATAAATAATCAAATTAACTCATAACTTGATTTTGAACGAAGAGATATTCAGAGAAATAACCATTTCAATTACGAATTGAATGTAAAACATATTTAAAAAATATGATAGATTTACATTCTTAAAAGAGTAATTTACTATTTTGGATTTTTGGTCCCGGTGGTTTGCGTACTTTAACCATTTGAGTTAAAAAAAATCTTTTAACAAATCAAGCATGACCAGTTTTGACCCCCATTGAACCCGAACCCGGTTTATGTCCAAACTGGTTTTGACCCTCATTGACTAAAATAGTTCGGTTTTCAACCCGAACCAGTTTTTTTTTATTTTTAAATTGCCTCTTTTGTACACCTCTACATGTATTTAATCTGTCTTTAGAAATGATTAGGTGTATGCATTATAGAGAAGTCAGGATATTTACCAAAGACTAAGCTAGTTATCAGAATTAGTATTAGTAATGCTTATTTATTAGCTTTTATCTTAGGGCAGTCACGTCTCATTTCTTATCTTTATTTTTATAATTATATTAAAAATTATTAATTTTTCTCTCTTATTTCAATTAAATAATATTTTTATCTCTATTTATTATATATTTTCTCTAATTCGCCCACAACCATTTTCAAAAACATTGAATAAATTATTATGTCTTGAACAATGAATCCTCAAATTTAAGATAAAAAGTAGCATTTTCTCTCTAATCCACTCAGAAACACTCAAAATCATTTCATATAATATAAGATTTTACTCAAAAACTTTTAAAAAATGAGATTTAAATGCTCTTATGAATTTGTTATATTGTATCAACAAAAATGATTTATACAAAAGTTTGTTATATTGTATACTAATTACTAACTTTGGTATGTATTGCGGGCTGTAACATGTGTTTTATAAGGTTGTATTCATCTTTGGTCTTTTTTAATCTTTAACTTGTTTATTTTAATCTAATACCTTTACATATTTTACAATTTAGCCTCAACATTTTTTACTTTCAACTTTAGTCTCCTATACATTTTCATATTTTTCAAAATTTTAGTTTTACGTTTATGTTTATATTTTGAGTGTTAACATGCTGCAGAGTGCATGTGTGATTTAACGTTTCTTCCCCGTTTAACGGCTCCGTTGTAACGCGCTAGTTGTAGATCAACTTACTTATTGTTTTATATGTTTTACGTTTCATCTGCGTGATTCAATATTTTTACGTCTACTTTTTGTTTAGTTTTATTATTTTTTCGGTTTTTATTTCTTTTTTTATACGACCTATATGGTGCTGGTGTTTACTTGCAGTGGTATGTCATTAATGCTAATTGGTATGGTTTTACACATCCCGCTATAACGCAAAGGGTTTAATATTAGTTATTTGTAATTACCAATCTTTGATTTTCATAAGTGTGACATTTTTGCTAGTTCTCACTTATGATGTTAGTTTGTTAGTTTAACGTGGGGGCCAACAACATGGAAGGTCTCACAAGAGGAAACCTGGTGTAAGATTCATCATATAATTTAAATCGTAGATCTGGTAACAAATGTACAATGTGGAGTTACGAGAAGAATCAAGTGGGATCCATAGCACGTTCCACTTGTATCATTATAAATTCATGTTTGATTGACGATTATATGACATTTTATAAAGAAAAAGCTTCAAATACAAAGTGTATTTTTGCTACAAAATGTAAGAAGGCATAATGAGTCAAAAAAAGTCACAAAAAATTATATCTCACAATCTAAATAGAATTTCAAAAAAGTAATTCCGAGCTTTTGTTCTCCTAGCCGTCCTCACTAAGAAAAAAAATGAAAAATAAAAAAAATAAAAAAATTAACGTTTTTTTATTGTGTCATTTATGAAAGACACAATGACGTCATTGTGAAAGACACAATGACGTCATTGTGAAAGACACAATGACGTCATTGTGAAAGACACAATGACGTCATTGTATTGTGTCATTATGGAAGACACAATGAAGTCATTGTGTCATAAAAGACACAATGAAATTTTTTTATTTTTTTTCTGAAAGAGGACGATGAGAGGAACAGAGACTCCAAAGTACTTTTTTGAAATTCGATTTAGATTGTGAGATATAATTTTTTTTGTGACTTTTTTAGCTTCATTGTGTCTTCTCACACTTTGTAGCAAAAATACACTTTGTAGAATAACCTCACCCTTTTATAAATTCATTATGTATGTAAAACAACCTTTTAACGAAATTAGGGATACACCCACATTTAATGCTTATACGGTTCGATCTTACTTTTTTAGCAATCTTGTTTGTGATGCCATGGGAAAAAAAATTCAATTGTGCAAATTTGGATTCATCAACCCACATGGGCATAATGTTTGATGTTCTTTGATAATAATGGTAAAAGCTTCAATGTCACTTGATTATATATGATCCAACACTTTTGACTCGAAATAGAAGGTGGGGACGAATGTTTTTCCCCAATTTCTGATGCACGAAGAAAGATTATTTATTTTGTTCTTGTAATTAAATGTTAGGAATCAAATATTAGGAAAAGATAAACAGAAAGCAAAAATTAGAAAAAAAAATCTTTTCGGATTAATTTAGATTATTCGAATGTATGCAAATCCGATCCAAATTGAATTCGGATCGGATAGGATTACCTTTAGTTCGGATTGGATCAGATTTCGAATGGGATCATAAAGTATTCAAATCCGAAAAATCCGATCCGATCGACTCAAATAAACCCTTATCCAATCCGATAAACAAATAGATAAATGTATCAGTCGTCGTTCTATAAAATAAGTTACTGAGAGAAAATTGATTATTTAGATACCATCTAAAATCATGACGAAAACGAATAAAAAGCCTAACTATTTAAAATTTTGACTTATTACCGTTAATAGTAAAGATATGATAGCTAAAGTGTTGGCAACTTAAACCACGTTGAGTTCTAGCATATTCTTTTAGGAAGATATTTTTTTATTAGTTAGGTTAGACATACATTTTTCTATTACTTGTTATACTCCCTTCTTAAAACCCATTTTAAAACTTCATATATTACCCTGATTTTTCTTTTAATTTTAGAAAAAGTTTTTTTCCCTAAAAAAATTTCCAAAAACACTTTTTATATAACGATATAAAAACATATTTAAAAATAATAAAAAATAAATATAAACATTTTTTAAGTTAGAAAAAAACTTTTAATAAAAACGTTAAAAAATATCTTTTAGGATTAGAAATAGTCATAAACGAACCGAATTCAAACTACTAAACCGTTTAAACCGATCTAGTCGGTTTGTTTATCCGATTTAACCTATTAAATCCGGTTATTATTTGGTTTATATGGATTACTGAACCTAATAAGCAAAATTTTGTATAATTGTTAACCGAACCAAGAACCGAATTCACGATTTGATTTGGTTTGTCCGATTACACATACGGTTCAGTTTTCAGTTATTATCTGTGTTTGGCTTTATTGAACATTCATAATTACTACAAATAATAAAAATAATAAAAAATAATAATAACTAACAGAAATAATAAATAAATAAAACTTAAAGGTTTTTAGTTTAACATATTAAGGGGTGATATGATAAATGAAATAAACATAGAATAAAAAGTTAACTATTTTTAAAGATAAAAGAAGGGGTGTAACAAATAAAAATAGTTTAGACGGGGGTATGTATAGCACCATCCTTTTTTATTTGATAACTGACATAAGGTAACTACTAAAACAGGCTAAAAGATTTGAGTATTTATCTTCCATTTGAACATTCATAGTAGGTTTCGTATTTTTATATGAATGTGTGCCTTATATTTGAGAAAATACGATACACCCTCGTAAATTTTTTTAATATTTGTGAAAGTGACTGTGAGTGTATGAGAGATAAAAAGTAATGAAAAAGATATACAAAACTATTATTTAATGGAGAGAGAGAGTGAGTGAGAGAAAGAAAAAAAGATAATATTTTTAGTGTAAATATGAGGATGTGAAAACTAGTGTGAATGCTCTTAAATTACTGGTTTATATAACCATACTTGAGCCCGATCTTGACTCGGCTAATGAAAAAACATGCGGGGTCACTCTATGTCCTGCTAATGTGGTTCGTCAAAGTCTATAATCAAAATTAAGGTGTAGAGCCTTGTCATAAAGCTAAATAGGCTAGATGAACACAAGCTCTATTCAAATAGTAAGGTAAACTGTAGTTATTTTACATGCAAGTTCCCTAGCATTCTTAACCTCAAATGAGATGATTTATCTTAGAGGTGGTGGTTTGGGTCTATTTTCTTACGAATAAGTCAATTCATGTTTTGTTTTAATTTTATGGATTACCATTGAGAAAAACATAGTTTAAAAAGAGACATTTCAAATTATTAAAAAGTCGCCTAAATTATATTTTCAATGCATAAAATCCTTGGTTTTGAAAAGCATGCCTCGAGCTTGTGTAACGTACCAGGTAAAAAGGATTAAAAGTACTAGCTTTAGTTACCCGTGTATTACACGAAAGTGTGAAGAGTTAATTATTAAATAACATAAAAATAAAAATAAAATCAAATGTGTTATATATCAAATAAGACATAACAGCTTTTAATTAAGGTCACAAATGAGCAGAAACATCCTTGTAAACTACATTTGTAGTAACATTAGTAGGTTTACACTCATTATCTAAAGCCAAAAGCTTCAATCCATCTTTATTCTTAACTTGTGATAAGATGTCATAAAGCTCATTATGCGTAAAAATTGCCTTTTTCAAGTATAGACCGACACTTCACGGAGATTGATCTTAACTTTTGTTTATTGTCATAGCGAAATATACAGTCAAAGAAAACTGTCTTCTTTTAGACTTAAAAGGAATACTTTTGACGGGTCAAATCGTGAGCTAGATATTGAGTGGGTGTAAGGATATTAGTATGAAAAAAATTAAGATTTGAATAATATACACTGAAAAATTATGTGCGATAATTAGATCAATTTCGAATTATTTTGACCCTGTAATCAAATACAGAGATATAGTATTGAGTCGCGTTGGATCGGGCTATAAATGTTCATAATATCTCTGATTAGTTGTTGATTATTATTTATTTAATACTAACTTTAGTAAGCCCGTTATTATACAGGTTGAAAAAATAAAATATTAAATATAATAAAATTATATGAAGTATAAATTGATAATCTAAAATAAGATATGATTAAAATTACATATGAGTAATAACTACAAGTAATAAAATAACGATATAAATTTTTAAACTTTTGTTTTTAAACTTTCTTTTCAAAAAAAGTTAAATATTTTTTTTCAAAACAACCCGTATTAAAATTGTTATTTTTAAATTTTTTTTATTATAACTCCTAATTTTAATTATTTTTCGTTTATAAAAAAAATTATTTTTAAAAAATACTTTTAAAATATTTTATATTTTAAAAAAGTTAGACGTTTTAGAAAAAAATTTTAATTGTATAAAAAATTGTTTTCTAGAAATAACATTAATAAAAAGACATCTTTCTTAATTTATTAAAAAAATTAATCCAAAAAAAAATTAAAATTATTTAATATTTCTTAATTTAGATAACTAGTTTTATACCCGTCCAGTGGCCGGGAGGTTTCATGTCGTAATATAATAATTATCTCTTCTTAAATTATAAACAATAACGCTATTAACGTGTTAGTATAAAGACAATTAAACACATACAAAAAAGTCTTTTATATTTGAGGATAGATCATATGATCTTAAGATTAATATTAGTTTGAAAAGCACGCATCCAAATAAACAGGTCATATAAAGAAAAAAAGGATTCATTAAGTTAAGGATCCCAAGACAAACATTATCAACAACGTCAACAAAGTTATGGTCTAGAAAAGGTAACACCAAGATTGTGATATTCAATCTAAAAAGGTATATAACAAATCCAACTTAGATAAACACCAAAACAACATGCTTTCACCAAATCTGCATCCTATAACAGAAGGAAAAAAAGTATTAATGAAAATCATTAATATAATTGAATAAATTAAATAAACATATAACATATAGAACAATTTTTGGAGTCATCAAAACATACATGCAATAACTTTAGTACTCCAAGCGCTTAGGCCTCTTTTTGATCCTTCCCGGTCTTGAATACTGCGACTTTTCATGAGGTTTAGCAGGACAATCAACCTCAGCCAGAGTAGAAGGTTCGGCTGAATCAACAATAGATGTATCTGAAACATCCTTTGAAGATCCTCCTTCATCATCATTATCAAGTACAACCTAAAAATACAATAAAGAACATAAAGAAAAACGAAACATTTGTAAATTTATACGACAATAAACACTTATAGCAAACTATACCGATAATGTTGTTGATGCTGTTGTAAAAGAAGAAGTGCGTGGTCCCTATAACGCCTCAGCAGCCATATCCCATTCGTTACTTGTAATTCTAGAAAAAAAATTCAACGTCTTCATCATCCTCCTCAGTGCAAAGAATATAGGTTGTTGGAGCACCAGCACTCGCTCCAACAGTCGACATGTGGGAGTGATTATTGAGTAAATTCACATCATCTCCGAGGAATATCGAAACGGTGAAGCGTCGAACATATTCAGGAGCCAAGTTGAATTTATCAATCTTTACTCTAAGAATGATGCTTCGAGCAAATAAATTATCAATAAAAAAATCAGATATCCTGTGCGGGTTATCAATACCCTAAACAATACATTGGAGAAGGTAAGGATGCAAATATACACAAAAATATTCAAACACACATGTATGTATATCGAAAAAGACATAAATTAAGACAAAAAAAAATTGAGTGTGAATATATATACATAGGAGTGAGTGTATGAGATTGTTTGATATGGCATGGAGATATGTGTATAGTAGTGTATTGAGCATTCATTGCATGCTTATAAGAACATATATACCTCAGTAAAACTCCTCATAGGTAAATCCGATGGTGTTATGCCAAGAAGAGCATGCGCAACATCATCAAATAAAACACACATCATTTCTTGACCGTTATCAACAACACGAATTTCCAGTTTGTACCTATATAAAGGCATTATCAGTGGAGGAAAAGTTCCGTCTCGCTTACGCCTGACGTGGATTGACAAAATTTTTTTTACAGGCCGAACAAAAGTATTGATCCTCAACCAATGTCGACAAGTGTTGCATTTTATACAAGTCCATTCATTTGTTAAATCAACACCAATTATTAGACCATTGATGTTGAACATTGCTCCCTACAAAAAAAAATAAAAAATAAAAACTATGAAAAAAATTACCAAAGAAATAAACTTTAATTATCATAAAACTTAGAGCAGTACCGGCGTAAATCCGTCTTGCAAAATTTTGTACAAATCAGAGATTCGTGTAACCTTGAAATTCCCATCATGATGTTCTGGTGATTTGAATGTAACTGGACGGTATTCACTAAAAACACCCATTATGATAACATGATGATTAAAATGGATCATTATTATAGACTAAACCATGGAGAAAAATATGATAATGTACATATTCTTGAAAGTATCAGCGAAGGGTGACTAGGGGTTTAGATACAGATGGGATCCTACAGTTGACACCAAACAAAGGACATTTGCTTTTGACAAACAAAAGTTAAATGTTACATGCCATTTATACATCAAATAAAAAAATAATTTGCATAAAAAGATGATACCATTGAACAATCAAACTTTGCACGATGTCACAACGACAAGTATGTTATGGTTGCTATAACTTCGAATGTCATCGTCAGCAACATGGGGCGCCAACTTTCCCCATAAAGACAATCTAAGCTCCGAGCCACTATATGTTGTCATTGTAATTAACAAAATATTTTAAAAAGATGTTGAAATTTAACAATTTGCTATAACTGCAAAAAGGGTATACCACGCATAAGCGATAACAATGTCTCACACATCACTATCAACCGATTGAACTACACGAGAATGAGTGGAAACATAACCCCACATACGAAGTATACCAATAACATCTGCGTATGTCGTGATGTTAGATAATCGAAAAATAAATGAAATCCAATGGTTAAAAAAACATAACCTGTTAAGTACTTGTCGTTATTAAGATGATGCCGAAGGCCATTAAATGGAGTAGGTTCAAAAACGTAGCGTGTGAACAAATACACCTCCATTTGGCATTCATTAACTATTGTTGCTCGCATGAAGCGTACATAGGAATCTCGATGAATTGGGAGATAAAGTGTCTCGTACGGAAGAACCACAAACTTATAAATGCCGTATACACGACCCTCCGTAAATGCATTTTTAAAAATAGGAATAAGATAAGCCGGTTTGCTTGCATGTATTGAGCAATTCTACAAAAGAAAGAATAACATTACGTCAATAGGAAACAATCGTGAGTAAATACAAACATATAAAGTTTCAATATCGTCTTACGTGCTGATCCGATACAAAAATATCATACGACAGAACACGATTAGTATGTGGGTTGAATGATGTCCATGCACGGGAAACCATAACAGTTATCCGCCACTTACATGTCGTATTAGGGCGTAGATCGAAAATACGAGAGCATGCCATGGTGGTAGGCAACCTGCTATATCTGAAAGTACCAATACAAATTATATTTATTACCGACATCATGTAGAAGCACACATGAATAGCAAAATAATTGTATATAATAAGATGAACTTTGGGCTAACTAATCTATAGACAACGTTTGGAATTCAATGCACGAATATTATCTATTTAACACTCTTTAATGGAATGATACAATAAGAAAAATTATAAACATACAACAGTTAAAGAAAGTAAACATATACACGTACCAGATATACATAATCAACAGACTGAAACGATGGCACGTTATAAACAACCTCATCGAAAACCAAATTACATAAATGCATACCACCACACTTACCACAACTGGAAATATAGAATTTAAGTCAAGCACGAAAAACATCTCTATCTATTTAACATATCAATCCTTGTTGGCACTAAACACTCTTATGTATGTTAAAAACATTCCTTATTAAAAACGTTTCTATAGGATCATGAACAGTTCCAAATCAAAATGATGGATCAAACGATGGATGACAACTTTTATAACATATTGCTGAAGCATTTAAGGTATATCTACACCATTTATTCATATCATAATAGTCAAAGACACCTCCTTATATTATGCTTACTATATATATACTCTCCGTTGACTATGATACCTACAATTTATCAACATTTCATAGCCTATGTTACATCCTATTTTCATCGATAATGTTAACTCTAAACCAAAACATAGTCCTGAACTGTTATTCTCTTATTTATCCCTGTATTTTTGGCATATAAATACTGCACATATATAGTGAAAGATAAAAACACTTAAAAGCAAAGTGAATTTCACCAAATAAAGTGATAAACAATTAAACTTCTATAAATGGAATTTTTCTATATAGAAAACCTTCTACCAATAGAAAAAACATGGACCGAAAAAGTTTCAGCGATTTTCGGTTGTGGAGATCGAATCATTAATAAAAGACAATAATATAATGGTACCTATATTCTTCTATCAGTGTCCGTTTCATTCTTTACGGCACCAACATGAAACCTTAAAATACCCTATTTGAATACAACTCAGATTTAACAAAACTTATACATGGACATCAAGAAAAAAAATTAATTAATTAACGCATGTAAATTACTGAGGATAAATCATTATACTATCAAGGGTAAACTCGAAAGTTTAGAAACCTAAAAGGGGTTAATGTAATATTTTAAGAAGTAGAGTCTCCCGTTACACCAAAGTTGGAGGGTAGAAGTTGTTGGTTGCACGGTAAATGCATCAATCTTATGATTACTTCGGGAAACGCAATTTCAACACCAAGTAAACAAAATCAGTCAGTGGGTTTTTTGATGCTTTGCTCAGTCGATTATTGATTGTGCAGATTATCCTACTAATTTAATTATTTTTGTCCTAAGCTTCTCTAATTTTCTTCTTTTGCGATCCACATGTGATATTATTAACTTTGTAAAAAGTTTATCAAGAAAAAAAATATTAGGTCTAAGAATTTCATGATTCGTCTGGAATGATCTACGATATGAAAACTTTATCGTGACTTTAACAATGTATTTTTGCTAATTGATACATAAAATAGCACAACATTTTTTTAACTCCATGGATTTCTTACCACCACCCACAAATATTTTCATGCCTCGGCGTTATGATTAAAGACGCACGTAATGAACAACGATCTAAAGAAATTAGGATGTAGAACATCATGAACTCTATTGACTGACGCTTCAATAATTTTCTACGTTTTCAATAGACATGTGATATATTTAATTGGGGGCGGTGATTATCAAGATAAAGAAATTAGGACGCAGGACATTATGAATCATCAATAACGATCTAGGAAAAAAAGGTTTATCATGACTTTAGTGATGGATTTTTTCTATTTGATACGTAAAATAACATAACATTTTTTTTATTGCACGGATTTCTTACCACCCCCCAATATGATTACTTCGGGAAACGCAATTTCAACACCAAGTAAACAAAATTAGTCGGTGGTTTTTTTTATGCTTTGCTCAGTCGATTATTGGTTGGGCGGATTATCTTACTAATTTAATTATTTTTTGTCCTAAGCTTCTCTGATTTTCTTCTTTTGCGATCCATGTGTGATATTATTAACTGTGTGATAAGTTTAGCAAGAAAAAAATATTAGGTCTAAGAATTTCATGATTCGTCTGGAATGATCAAGGAGATGAAAACTTTATCGTAACTTTAACGATGGTTTTTTACTAATGGTTATATAAAATAGCATAACATCTTTTTAAATCCATGGATTTCTTACCACCACCCACAATTATTTTCATGCCTCAGCGTTATGATTAATGACAACACGTAATCAACAATGATCTAAAGAACATTTTTGACATAATACAATAATTCTTTTAATTGATTCTTTTATTATGCGAATAATCGAAGTTGTAAATAAGTTATTATGATAATTAATTGGGTGACAACGCAGGCATCAGAATTTAAGTCATTGAAAACATGCATTTCGAGAAGGGCAACATATTGGCTACACGATTTACAGGATTCCAAACGATCAACTCCAAATAATTCCTTAGGCAGACGCGTAACATTCCATCCAAACTTGCTAAAAACCAAGAAATCATAGGGCCAGGAATCGAACACCTAACTAACAATGATGTCTAACCAAAAGCTTACAAGAGTATACTAAATATAGCATAACAACCGAAGAACGGGAAAGAACACTTATCACGTCACACAAGCAGACTCTACATACGACAATTGACCAAAATGTAGAATGCATTGATAAAGAAAGAAAAAGCATAAGAGATCCACCTATCACACTCAAACAAACCAAATAAAAGAACAAAAAACATAAAAACAAAGTTCATAGATTGCATTCGAACGGTGACACAGGCTCAAATAACTTCATACTTATAGAACATCAGCCGATTCTGTAGTTAATTCAAATATCGCCAAGGCCTCTTCACACTCCTACTCGGCCTTGACTGCGAAAATGATTCATCTTTTTTATGATATGCAAGGGACGGATCAATTGAAGGTGTAGAGATCGTGCTAATGGCATCTACAGAAGTAGTTGAAGAGCCACAACACCTTTCATCCTGATCAATACCAGGAACATCTTATATTTAAAACACATCCTCAAAATCATTATAGGAATTATGAGAATGACACAAATAAAAACAGAGTAATATATAAAATACCAATGCTGATGATGATGTAGCTGCAATCGAAATATGCCGAGGTCCCCAAAAGATTCAGCCGACATTTCCTATTCATGCTCTGTGATGTTGGCAAACTCCCCGCGATCCTCCTCACTATCTCCTTGATCGCTAAGGATAACCGTTTTATCGGCAGGATTGGTTGAAGTTGCAGTTGGGGAGGCACGTGTCTCTATCATCTTCACATCCTCACCAAAGTATTTGCATACAATAAACGACGATTATAAATAGGAGGGAGGTTGAATTCACTAATCTTAATCTTCACTACAATCCTTTTAGCACATAAGTTGTCAACCAGAAATTGATGAATCCAATGAGCATCATCACGACCCTATTTGGAAAAGGAGAAACATGTTAGCACGCCCACAAAAAACCAAAACAAATTATAAAAACAAATGATAACCGGTTATTCAGCAGTATCGCTTAATTCATCTTCATCGCCATTATCGTCAGACTGCTTAGAAAAATAACTTCACATTCATCCTCTGAACTGCTTACATCAATAACCTCATCCCACTTCCAATTTAGCAAAGCTTTTGCACGATGAATGACCCTATCAGCAGCTTGGATTGCAGCTCTGTTTTCCTCCTGCACCATAAAGACATAAGCACAGATGCATGGGTTGTTGGAGTAAGAAACTATATAATTACCAATTAAGTAACCGGATTATATGGAACCATTTCTTTGATTTTCTTGCCAAGAATGTTAGGATTCACCTACATAAACAGGGAGTTGCATTTAAAACACCAAATCAATGTCGATTAAAACCAATCTTACTAAAGAACGATAGAAAACATGTCATATAATCGAAGATACCTCATCTTTAATCTCCGGTATCGGCACCTCGGGTTCAACCTTTGCATTTTTTGATTCGCCAGCAGCTACTCCGGTATGAAACGCTTTCGCAGTCGCCATTTGAACACAAAGCACTGCCACTGTCGATGGGTCAATATATACACCATCAATCTGCCAAAATCGGTTATACCCATGATCTTCTGTAAATAAACTCCACTACACAACAAATATATCCAATTATATAGGAACATGGAGTATGCCGACTATGCAATCATCCTATTATATAGGAACCGGTCACCACTTTGTATGAGGAAGAGTTTGACGAAGTAGCAACCATATATAGGAACGTGGAGTATGCCCACTATGCAACAAATATATCTTATTATATAGGAACTGGTCACCACTTTGTAGGAGGAAGAGTTCGACGAAGTAGCAACCGCCGGCAAAGTAGCAACCTCCGAATTTATACGGCTGAGATTGAAAGTACGTGGGTTTGGACGGTGGAGGTGAAACCAAAATTGGTAACCGTTATTCAGCAACATTGTATATATATATAATTATTAAGAGGAAAGAAAAGCAGGAAAAATAAACTTAGGGGCCTAGAAATATACCAAATGTTTCTCTAATTTACTCTTTTAGTATTATATATAATTATTTGAATGTTGTGTGTATGTGATGTGAGTTTCTTCACCCTTAACGCTCGAATCAATATATTAGAAAGTTATATTTTTTTAAACAATTTAGTTTTGTAATTATATTTGACAAGTTTATTATCAGTTAAAAGATTAGAACATTTGACGGGCAAGTTCCCTAGCGGTCTGTCTTGGAGCTAATAACGTGGGTTTATTTATTTTCGGGTGATGCTATACATACCACTTTAAACTATTTCTACTTGTTATATCTCTTCTTTAAACTTTATAAAATAGTTAATTTTTTTTATTTATCATATCACCCTTTAATATGTCAAAAGTGTAAACTTTTAAATTTTATTTATTTATTATTTCTTTTAGTCTTTTTTTTGTTTTTATTTGTAGTAATTAGGAATGTTCAAAACAAGCCAAAAATATAAAATAACTGAAATCGAATCATATCCGCAACCAAAAACCCCAAATAAGATCATAAATTTGGTTTTAGCTTGGTTAACGGTTCCACAAAATCTTGTTTATTTAGTTTGGTTCGGTTCGGTTATTTGTATAATCCGAAAAATAAATGGTTTAATAGATTTAATCGAATAACTGAATCGAAAAAGTCGATTTAAATAGTTTAATCGGCTGAATTCAGTTCGTTTAGGTGTATTTCCCATTCTTAAAGATTTAAAAAAAAAATTACTGAAAGTTTTTTTTCTAACTTCAGAAATGTTTATATTAAATTTTTATAGAATTTTCTTATTACTTTTAAATATGTTTTTATATCATTATATAAAAAATGGTTTTGAATTTTTTTAGGATCAAAAGTTTTTCTTTTCTAAAGCTATTTTTTTTTCAAAGTAAAATTTGACAAGTTTGAAACTGTTTTTTGAGGAAAGGAATATAACAAGTAATAAAAGGTGTGTATGGTCTAACTCTTATTTTATTATCAACAAATCAATTCAGGTTATATTATGTCTCTAACAAATTAATCGATTGCTTAACCAGGGTTAAAAAGGTTGGGAAATGATAAGGGTCAATCAATGACCCAATATGGTTGGTCCATTACACATGGACCCAAAAAGCATAAGGAATTACTCTTACACTCTTACCTGAGATTATTCCCACGTTTCCAATTATTGCATATTTTTCGTAGTTTTGTATATTTCTATGTGTTCCCTAGTCTATAGGAACCTTAGTTATTTGCACATTTAAGTAGTGTACCTAGATGGAAGTAAGGAGAAAAAGAAAAATTAAATTAAAGTCTCTATTCTTTCATATATGTTTTTTTGGGTTTAACCCGCTAAGGATCCTTTAGAAAATTGATCATTATGAACCGGTCTCTAACAGACAATATTATTGAAATAGTTTAATCTTTGTAATCGTAGTTTGGGGCACTAATTTTTTCTCGTATCCAGCTTGACACATTTCAACTCATACCAAAAACGATCCATTTTGACACAAAATGCGACGTGATCAATTTACATGACACTGAAATCTGGATCGAATGCTGACGAATTGAGAAAAAACTGGGTCCTTGAAGATAATGTAGCACACAATAGTGTAGACCGGACCATATGAGAAGTTTGGGTTGAGAATACAAAACAATGAAATAATATCACTTTTGTACTATTATAATTCAATTCAAATTGCTAAAATACAATAATACAAACAATCATCATGTATACTTTGAATAAAATTATATAAATTCAAACAACTTCCGTTTGTTCCTATGGAGGTCTAATTAACTAGCGATGTATATATCCTTGTTCCTTCAACTTGTCGGTATCGTCTCGCGACTCATTTTCCGACTCGTTAACTTCAGTATTGTAGACGAAGTATTTCGCGACTACAAGGAAAAACAAAAAGTTTGCGAAGCTCAAGAGCGCATAAAACGCATAGTAGTAATCCAAATGAGAGTCATTTAAGTTGTCACGAACCCATCCCTCTTGTCCATTCTTTTTTGTAACATCAGCTACAATCGATAAAATGAAACTGCTAAGAAAATACCCACCCCTATACTGGTCGTCCAATACGCGGTCCCAAGACTCTTCATTCCTTCGGGTGCTTGATCATAGAAAAACTCGAGTTTCGCAACTTCTAAGAAGCTATCAGCAACCCCCATCAGCGCGAACTGAGGAAGGGGGCGAAGATACTCAAGGGACTGTTTGGTCGCTTTTGAATATACCATGTTCTTTAGCGACACTGAGTCGTTTTCTTTCGACAAAGCTGGCAATGACCATGATGATGACATGGAGACCGAGCCCGATCGCCATTCGTTGTAGCAATGTAATGCCTCTTGGGTTTTTGGTGTATTTTCTAACTGCGGGAACGAAGAAGCGATCGTAGAGTGCAATGCTTATTAGTAGGAAGATTGTTACGAATACTGTAAGAGATGCAGGCGGTATATCGAATCTTGGGCCCACGGATCGAACCAGGGTCACGCCTTGCTTGACAAAGAGTGTGTGTATTTGTGCCAGTAATGTGCTAGGTATGACCATGGCTACCAAGATTGGAACCATTTTCACCATTTGTTTGGTTTGTTCGACTTGGGTCACCGGACACACTTTCCATTCTGAAACTGGTTCTTGATCGGTCATCACTGCAGCTCGGTCCAAAAGCCTGCGGTTTTGTTCACGTCATGAATTTATAATTGACACGAATCTTACATGAAATTTTTGGGTATAAGTTTAGACTAAACGGATTCGGGTCAGTTTCAGGTCGACCCACGAACACGTTTAGCTTAAGAAACTTTGTTTGGTTAATTTACCGGTTCGTTGGTTGACGCGATTATTAATTAATTTTTTTAATGCTTTTTTTGTCATAACTTGAAATGATTTGTTATTTTATACTAAAATCAAAAATTAGAATTTCTTAAGATTGTAACCTTAAAGTATTAGTAATAGTTTTTATACATTTAATTTCTTTTCTTTTTTTTTTTAGATGTAACCTTAAAAGGAATATTAAAATAGAAAAGGTTAAACACGTTTCATGTCAACATATAAATATTATTGTCGTGTCTAGGTTCACATGTTATCATTTTTATGTACGGGTTTCTATCTGTACAACCCACCAACCCATAAACGTGACCCGTATAGCACCCCTACTGATGTAAAGCATCAAGAAAAGTTACCTTAACGTAGACGAATGGCCGATCATGTACTTCCCGGGCCCTGAATACTCATCAGGGCTCAATTCATAAAGCTTTTTCGAGTCATCTGGAACAACATGGTTCCAGTTTCGTGCTGTAGCGACTAGTACCTTAGCCATCTTCGTAAACGGGCTCCCAGATGGTGGCTTATGGCGGTACATGGGTGTCCCGACAATAAAAACCACCATCGCCGCCATTAAACCCGCGGTCGGGATCCCATATCCAATACCCCACCCCACGTTATCTTGTATGTATACCAAGAAACTGCTTGAAAAAAGGGTACCCAAGTAGATACTAAACATCCACCAGTTAAAGAAAGTGAGTTTTTGGGCTCGTTCTTTCGAGTCAAAATCGTCGAATTGGTCTGCACCCATTGTCGAGATATTGGGTTTGGTTCCACCTGCCCCGAGCGCGATAATGTACAATGCACAATAAAAAATACCGATCTGGAACGATGTGGGTTGTTTATCGCAATCTAGGTAACTTATGTTTTTACCGCACGATGGTGGTTTAAACCATGGTATCGTAACCACAAGCGTCAATAAGCACATTCCCTGTTTCGATAAACAAGAATATAGAAGTCTGATCTTTAAACGGGTCAAATGGGTCAAACAGACGTTTTAAGCAAAATGGAAACGAGTAAACGGGTCAAACGGGTCAGAGTTTTATCTTAAATGTACACAAATGCATAAGAACTCTTAAATTACTTTACTTGAAACAAAAACTCATGTCATGATTAATCATATACTAATAAAATTTCATAAACTTTAAAAAAAATATATAAATAAAAAAGAGTTTGTCGGTTAGCCAACCCAATGTAATAAACTTTGACATGTTATTCAGCCCGTTTATTTTGTCAACTCTATAATTAAGAAACAGGATATCTTACCACAACGTAAATAATAGAAGCAATCATGAAAGTCCAGTATCGCCCAAGATAGGTATCTGCAACATACGCACCCAGAATAGGTGTAATCCACACGGTTCCAACCCAATTCGTGACACTATTCGACGATGTAACAGTGCCTTCCTTCATTTCACGTGTCAAGTACAACACGAGATTAGTCGCGATCCCATAGTACGCCATCCTTTCACACGCTTCATATCCTGAAAACATAGCACACGCGTAACATTCTAAAAAGATTTCCACCTCTTTTCATATATAACAAGTTTAATAACATCATAAAACTAATTATATCTAAAGCGACTCGCCTAACATATAGTAACAAGCTTTCCATCTCCCAGTTCCCCGTCTTGACACGGGTTCCCCTTAAGATCAGTAGTCCCGTCTTGTGTAAAGTCTTCGTGTGCTCCAATTTCATCGTCTCCTTTTGAGGCCATGGCTTACGGGTCGTGTGCTCACACACTCACTTCTGCTTAGATTGAGATCTAGATGATATGATTATTGGTGTGAATTGGAGTATTTATAAGTTCATATGATCATTGACTGGTATAGGAGTATGAAGACTCCAAATTCTTGCTCAACTTATGATATAATTATGCAACTAATTGTCCTTTTTGGACAATATTATGCTATATACCGGCAATTGAATATATTTATTTATATACAGACACACGTTGGGTTTGTGTTAGATTTGTATAGAATTCTAATTCGTTAGACTTTTTTTAACTTTCGTTAGAACTTTTTAGAATTGTTACTAGATAGGTTGTTATATTGTTTATCTAAGGGTGAAATGACTAAATGTTATAAAGTTTCGCTAGTTTGGTATTGTTTAATTGTCATGAAAAAAAAATATAATTGGTTAAGTTAACCGAGTAAAGTAGTTATGAAATTTAGTTATTATTTTATGATTTTTTATTAGAGAAATCATTAAATAATAGTAAAATTGTATAAGTGTTTCATGCATGTCAATGAAACAAATTGGAAGTTAAGTGACATGAAAAAAAACGCAATAAAACCTACCTAACTTAGATTTGATATTGTTTCACTAAAGTAACTTAAGTTTACCATTGTTTAATAAGAAAAACATTAAGTTAGTATTTTTGAAATGTAATATACCTATATATCAAACTATCAAAGCATTTACATTTTATTCTTTAAATCTAACTTCATTTATATAATTGAGAAAAAGTTATGGGTTTTTTTTATATGACACTAAATCTTATTTCTTAAGATATGGATGAAATCTAGACAACCAATTTTGACTACCTGTATTTATGGACTCGTAATTCGTTCCCGATATTCATTCCTTTCATTTCTATATATGAGCAATTGTGAGTGGCAGAAAATAAATAATAATAGAAAAATAAAAGAAAATTCTCTTTACTATATGATAATACATTCATAGCAGTTGTGAATAGAAGAAAAATTAATAATAATAGTAATAATAATAAATAATGATAATAATAATGATAATAATAATAATAATAATAATAATATAATAAAATTATCTATACTATATTATAATACATATAAGAAGGACAATTATTAATTTTACAAAAGTTTAAAAGTTTAAGTAATCAAAAGTTTTAAAAATAAATATTTATAAATTTAAAGGATCAAAGTGTAAATTTTAATGGGTAAATAGTCATTTATGTCATTTTAACGACATTAACATAATCAAGGACCATTTTTGAAAGCAACCAGTGCAATTAGGTATCAAATACAAAGAAAATTAAGTTTAGAGATCAAATCCAAAATTTAACCCAAACCACAGGGACCAATTGTGTAAGTTACTCTTCTTTTTATTTGAGTATTGTCTTGTTCTATATATATATTTTTCAAATTAACATGTTAAGTGATTACATACCATTACGTTATTACGCATTTTTCTAGCATCCACATTAGCGATTTGTGTTTCTAGTCGCATCACGCTGTCACCTCTCTAGTATAATTAAATAGTGAAATATGACGAATAAGTTGTAAGAGGTTTAAAAAGGAGATACATAATTTAAATATAAACGTGATTTTAAATTAACTTATAAGAACGTGATTAAAGAATAAGGAACCCAATGAAAATGTTCTCAATAATCAATTAGGCATATAGCATGAATATTATTTAATACTTTTTTGTTTAATTACTATTTTAATCATATTCATGTTCTTTATTTTATCCCTTTACCCTCCGCATGTCTAGCTTAAAGTAAACTACCAAGACCAGAAACAAAAACTATTATGTAACCAAATCTTGGCCAATCCAAAGACGGCATACCTTAAATTTTTGTTAACATTACTTAACAACCAAAACTCTGTGAACTAAAGGCCAAAATGAATGGACAAAATATCTTGTGAGCTATTTGAAATTTATTTGCTAAAAGCTTGGATTAAACCAAACCTAAATAAGATTGAATTAGGAGCATAAAATAAAACTCATTTAATACACGAATATGAACTCATTATTCATATAACTAGCTTGATTAAAGTCATAAGTTCAAACAAGCTTATTACTTGTATAGATATAACTAGCTTTAAAAACTCGTGTAACACATTGTCGAATATTTAAAAAGTTTGAACCATACATTTATACAGAGAAAATCAAAAATTCTTCTGAACATTGAAAGCAACAGCTATACAATGATAATATCACGCACATAATGATAATACTTATCATTTTGTAGTTGTTATTTCTAATATTCAAAAATATGTAAAATCTAAATCTTTCATCTGAAATGTCAATTTGATCGATTCTTTTTCGTTCTTCATGGTGATATTTTTTATAGTAAAAAATTAACAATGACCACATCTATAAAACAAACAAAAACCAAAAAAGTTAGTGTGGTACATTTAGTTGTCGTTAAAGCACTACTATAAATTTTATTCATATTTAAAAAATTTATAATACGTGACAAGACTTCCCACAAACCTATACTCCCATAATCAAATAGCGCAATGTCCAAAATGAATTGGAAAATGATAAAATTAGACCCATACATGACACGAGATAAATCATTGCATTTTTATCGAGTGATGGTATAATATATACGCTAGCTTTTTAATAATCAAGCAACTTTTTTCCATCAAGATTTTTCAAACATAAAAAAACCTTTGTTCAAAACATTGGTTTGACATATGTTATTGTAAAACAAAAAAATAGAAACATGCTTTAATATATAAATTTGACAAGTACGAAAAAATAAAATGAATTTTTAATTTAGATATTACGTTTCAAGTAATATAATTTATGATGATAAAAATGATAATTAAAATTTGAATACCCTCATCAAATAAAATCATTTCAATTGATAATGTGTTGAAAACAAATATCTCAAGAAGTAACGAACGAAATAAACTATTTGAATACTTATTGCAACCATGATATGACAATAACATAAGTTGTGATTCAATAAATCATACAAAATATTTGATCTTTAAATATGTAATATGATTGAAGTTCTTTTAGTTTGATCTTTTCTACATATAAAATCGTTTTCATTAAATATATATGATTCAAAAACTAAAGTGATGATAAACAAAATTTGAAATGAAAAACTTAATGAATTATTAATTTAGTTGCCAAAAATATCAGAGTTAATTAAAATTAAATTTTAATTTGGTTACCTAAAATGAAATAAAAAAGTAACAAAGATATTAGTTATTTGTTTAAAATTAGTAATGACTTTGGACGGGAAAATAAAGTTAAGAAGACACCATATGATGATAGGTGATAATATTTTACTCTTTTATTAGAGTAAAATGATAATATATTATGTAGCTTTTATATAAATGGTAAGTTTAGTGTTTCTAAAGTTATAGAAGAACTCTAGTCAAAATAAACAAGGAGCGTTTCCTTGCGTATATTTATTAAACTTTAAGTTAGTAATTTCTTTTAAAATGATAGACTAAATACATAATTAGAGGTACATAAATATAAAAGTAAAATAGATTACAACGATAATTTTAGAAGAAAAGATAGTAAACATTTTAAATTATATCAAAACTAAAAAATAAAAACAAAATTAATGATATACAACAAAAACAATTGAAGTCAAAGTTACCTCCAAATATGCTTACAAGATTGGACTAGAAACATATCTGGTTTTTTATCTTATTTTCTTTAATTACACAAAAAGTAATTACCTTTTATTTTAAATCATATAATTTCACATTATTTTATTGCATAAAGAAACAAAAGAAAGAACGTTCCTAACAAACTATATTATCAAATTTGAAGTCAAAATTAAACGTGTAACGACATAAATTATATTTTAAACTTTGTTCCCTTTGTTTTTTTTTCCTTTTTGGTTTTATTAACTAACTTCCTAGCTACCTTTGAACATATCCTTCTTTCTAAAATAAGTGGGCTTAAATAACAGCCAAATTATATAAATATAAATACAATTGTGTGTGTTGCTAAGTGAATTTCAGTCTGTTTGTTTTCAAATCCTTGTTTTGAGCCGAGATGACTTAAGTTTAAATAGCTATTGAAATTGAGACCTAGTTACTCTAAGTAGCTATTTGATATTGAAACTTGATTAGCTTAAGTAGCTACTGATTGGTCATTTGTACAATAAAATATTAGTTGAATGGTTATTTGAAATTGAGACTTGATTTCTTTTTAGTTATCATTAGTTTATAATCTAGTGGTTCATTAGTTGAATATTTGATTCCATTTCGGCCGTCAAAATAGCGTTATTTGTACAATAGAATATTAGTTGAATGGTTATTTGAAATTGAGACTTGATTTCTTTAGTTATTATTAGTTTATAGTGTAGTGGTCATTAGTTGAATATTTGATTCTATTTCGGCCGTCAAAATAGATTGTGGCTTGAAGCTTGTTCGAAAAACTCGGAAAAGCTAGCTTGAAATGGTTATGTTTTAAACTACATCGAACCGAGCCGGCTCGGTATGAAAACGAGTTGAACTCAACTCGGTTCGTGACGAGCCGAGCCGACTCGATTTAACTCATTTGTTAGTTCAGCTCGATATGGCTTGGAATATTTTACTTGTAATATATAATGAATATATCATATATCATTGCATTTGCTTCTTTTTTAAGTATATAATATATTTTTTAGCTATTTTATGTCAAAATATTAAATTATACTGTTCGTATTGAATCGTTTGATGTGATGTTTTTATATTTATTTATATTAGAAGAAATTATTCAAACACATTTTCAATTTATTTACTAAAAAGCAAACAACTAATAGCTATGTAATGTTGCAGGTTTTATTCGCTCGATTCAAATCATGATAAATTTATTTGTATTTTGTTAAAGTTGAACTTAGTTAATTTAAATTAATTTATATTTTGTAAAACTTGACATAAACAAATTATGAGTTATATAATAGTGCTGAATTTATTTTGCATTTGATTTTTCAATTGTGTTTATAACATTAAAAGCTAGCCAAAACAAGCCGAGCCAAACCAACTTGGTTAAAAATCCAAGCCAAGCTCAAGCTTAGATTTTCCAGCTCAATTTTAAAACGAAACCAAGCCTAGCTGGCTCAGTTTAAATTCAAGCCGTCTGCAAGCTTGCTCTAACTTGGTTAGGTTCATGAAAAGACATACTTTTAGTACATATTGTTTCAATCATCAATTGCACCAAGCTTTTTCACATATCTTTAATTACACCAACCTTTTTTCACTAAATAAATACACCGATCACCCAACAATAAAACAAAAATCAAGCCGTGAAAAAGAGTCTACAATTGTCCAAAAAAGGATTTCCAACCAAGCATCATCTTCCAAGGACCAGACTTTATTTTACATGTTATATATTTAAAATAGTAAGGGCTGCAAAAATAGGTTTACATGTTTTAAAAATGGTTCAATATAGTTAAGGCGTTTGTAAGTAGCAGGATGTATTTTTCAACAGGTTTCGACGACAATGGACATCAGACTTCAATTTCGGTTAAAAGTCATAAATGACGACTCTGCACAATGACATGAAACATTCATGTTTGCTACTTGAAATATAAAGTTCTCAAATTGATACACCTTTCCAACAAAATCTTCAACAATTTGATTAATAGTCACCAAAATGAAACAAAGTGATAAAACTACCACAAACGATCAATGAAGCTCGACTTCAAATCAGAACGTTACCACTAAACAATGGCATTGGCAGCGCTGGCAATCCTAGGCCACAAATCAGCACACTCCTTGCCGATTGGTCCGGTAATGGCAGATCCTGCATTCAACAAAACAAACCCATAAACATAATAACAAACATGTTAACATGCAACAATCAGCTGGAACTCAAAACCCAAAATTATAAGAATTTGGTGCCAAACCTTGGTGATCAAGAAACTGAATTACCAAGTACCAACAACTTTTAGAACAAACCAAGATTATCTTTTGTGATGCAATAATATCTTGATGAGAATCAACTTGGTTAAATATAATTACCTTTCATTTCCCCCTTTGGATTCACGATAACACCAGCATTGTCTGCAAAAAACATAAATTAAAATATAAAAAAAAAGCTTAAAAACTTTGAAGAAAATAAAAATCCAATCGAATAACGTGTGATATACTGATATCAAAACAAATCTTCAATGAAATTATAAATACAGATCTTTATGACTTTATACGAACCAGCAACAATTAAACCAAACAGATGAATGCAGATACCACCATACCAGAACACAGATAAAAATATTCAACAAACATATCATCATGCTGTTAAAACTAGGTCAAAAGTCCAATTCATGCTTCCTGATTGCAAAAAACACTCGATAACATGACTAGATAAAGAACCTCATAAACGTAAACACCAACAATAAATTGTAACGATAACATTCAATAACCAAAATCACACCTAAAATCAGTATCTAATTAAACCTAAAAAACCAAAACTTAACCAACAAAACTAACCTTCAAAGTACATAAAACACCATCCTTTCGGCGCCACGGCTTGCGCTGACGAACAATAACAGCCGGCATAACCTTCTTCCTGAGATCCGGCTTCCCTTTCTTCACAGTAGCCATCACCATATCACCGACGCAAGCCGACGGGAGCCGGTTGAGCCTCCCCTTGATCCCCTTCACTGAAATGATGTACAGGTTCTTGGCGCCGGTGTTATCGGCGCAGTTCACCGTCGCGGCCACCGGCAGACCGAGTGACATACGGAACTTGTTACCGGCGGAACCTCCGCGACCTGAAAAACAACAGTTGCTAATGGATTTTAGATCGTATGGTCTTGAAATCAATGAAATGATGAAGATTGAAGAGTGTACCTCGCTTCGACATGGTTGATCGTCGTGTTCAGTGGCTCTATGGTGAAGGAAATTAGGGTTTGATGTTCTTATACGATGGTGGTGAGCTGTTTTCTAGGGTTTTGTAAGTTTTGGGCCAGGCCCATTTAAGTAGATTGTCTCGATTACTTACACTCAGGCCTTCAGGCTTCAGGCCAGGGTAAAGTCCATTTTTATTTTGAATTTTGTGTAAATATACCAAATTGAAAGTAAATATGATGTTATTAGGTATTTAAGCTTAGATGCGCAGCTTACTAAAACAACATTGTTTATATCAAACCAAATTAGTGCTCTCCAAGTGCCAATGTTTATTTTGTTTTGTGACCAAGCTACTTGCTGGCTATTTCAAGTTGTTTATAAGTGGGTTTAAAATCGAGTTTCAAACAACTATAATCATTGCTTATAATTTTAACCATAAAAGATTATAAACAAACACTAAAAAATCTTAGGTATAGCACGTTTCCAAGGAGAATGAAACATTCTTTTATAATTACGTATTAGGTTGAGATTATAAAAAAAAAAAACATACACTACCCAAACTTGATCCGTTTTACGACAGTTATTCATTATTGTTGATTCCAAGTTGAGCCAAAGCGGCTTATATATGAACGATTTGAAATACAAGACTCAGGCTCTGCTCGTAAAGAAGCAAAACGATCCTAGCCGGCTCCTCAAGCTTACTACTTTTCTTTTAAATTTTAAATGTTTTACTTTTTATGCAAGTTTTTTTTCTCAATTTTGAAAGAATTGAAATTGAAATTGGCCAAATATTTCTACCATAAAGAAATGGAGCCGGTTGACAACTCCCCGTCGAACCGGATAAAAAATGTCCACCGTTTACACTCCTCTCGTCTCCGACCACCGCCTTCACCACCACCACCACCGTCCGACCACCGCACTTCGACCCCAAAAACCACCGTCTCCGCCCCTCCCCACCCAAAATGTCCACCACCAACCGCCCTCCCACACCACCACAACTCATCACCTCCATCACCAACCTCCTGTGGGGTAAATCCCTCCCGCCGCAGCTCCTCATCTCCACCGTCCGGACCACCTGGTCCACCCTCTGGCTCCTAATGATGTCACAGCTCGCCCCCTCCGACCCATCCGGATCCTACACCCGACCCGCTTCCCAATTCCGATACCAAAACCCTAACCCTAACCCCAAGCACCTCCACCTCTACGCCGCCCTCCCCTGCCCCTGGGCCCACCGCACCCTCATAGTCCGAGCCCTAAAGGGCCTCCAGCACACAATCCCCGTATCAATTGCGTCCCCTGGGTTGGATGGATCATGGGAGTTTAAGGATGAAGGTGGTTCAATTGGGGATAAGGTTATTGTGCCTACGCGGGATAGGGTTAATGGGGCTGGAACGCTTCGGGAGGTTTATAGGATGCGGTCGGGTGGGTACGAGGGGCGGTGCACTGTGCCGATGATGTGGGATGTGGAGAGGAAGGAGGTGGTTTGTAATGAGAGTTATGATATTATTGAGTTGTTGAATTCGGGGTTTAACGATGTGGCGAGGAATGCGGATCTTGATTTGGCTCCATTGGAGCTTAAGAAGCGGATTCATGAGTGGAATGGGATCATATATCCAAGCATTAACAATGGGGTTTATAGGTAATATTGATGAAATCTTATCATGTTAATCTGCATTGTAAGCCTTTTAAGTATATGATTGTGAAGGTGTGTTTGGAATTTGGATTAAGCATAAGTAAGTTTAAATTGCTAAGAAAACTGTTTTATGTGTTATGGAAATTTTATGATTATTGTCATTTGCCACTATAAGTTGTAGAACTTAGAAGGTTGGATTTATAGACGTTAATTCAAATATTCTGCAGGGTCGCTTTGCACAAAGTCAGAAGCATATGACGCTGCTGTGAACGAGCTTTTTAGGCTTTGAACAGAGTTGATGATCATTTTAGGAGGTTCACGATACCTATGGGAGATAAGCTTACATTAGCAGATGTATGCTTATTACTACTATTGCTTCCTTTTGATCTTGTATACAATGTCATTCAAATGTACAAAGAAGAAGTGGTCGAATATCAAATCTTCATGCTTACATAGAGATATCTATCATGTACACATAGTGTTTCATAAAAGGATCATATTCCATTTTTATATGGTTTTATAATAAATAACGTGTCAAAGATGATTAAAAATTAGTTCAACAGTAATCCATTCGACTATACGTTATCAAAATTACACTTCGCTGAACAATTCGATCCATTTGCATCGCATTTGAGAAATAGTTTTCACTTAACGCGCCCCCTTGATTTCCATACAAAATGCATGCTTTTGGTATTTAACTATCAATACAAGCAAATTTATGTCAAATGATGACCACCAAGTAAATAATACATATAGTAGCATTTTGAGTGTCAAGAGATGAATTAATGCGAAATATCACCATGTTTAACCAGCGCAACGAACTCAATGTATTAGTAACTTTGTCTTTGTCTCCCTTATCATGAGATCTACATATATGATAATTTAAAAGGTAAAAACTTTAGGAAGTTTGAAATTAAATTCCCATTCACACCTAACCCCTTATTTAGATTGAGCCCATGATGAAGATCGACAATGTCGTCCCATAAACTTCTAACTTGGGTAATATGCCTGAGACCTAAGAACAGATCATTAGGCCTCTGTATATAACTTCTGCTGAATTTAATCATTTTACGTTTGTAAATAAAATGCATTTCGAGCACAAATCTGACATTTTGTGCATTTATCTGGTCGGTACAGATTCCAGGTGTCGCGGAGACATGCATCTTGATGCAATGATGGATGGTTATTACAAGTTTTTGTTTCCATTGAATCCAGGCAACATTAGACCAGTCATGCCTTCTGCTTCTGCCCATGAATTTCTCTTACAAAGTCACCAAAGGGAATCTCTTTCAACTTCTCAACAAGTGTACGGTTCTTGTTCCATAGTAGGTACATTAGTTTTATATGTATAGCATGCTCCCAAATGTTAGCAGTTCATATTACATGCTTGTGGTTTATATACTCAACCAATGCAAAATGAAGTTGTAACTATGGGCGTTGTATATGAGAATTTTTGGAACCATGAGAACTAGGAAACTCATGAGCCCCGCCAATCTCGATGCTACATCCTAACCAATGAGATTAGGCAAACGTTGTGTGTTGGTTAGGGAACTAAGGTAGAAAGCTGCAAAGCTGAGTTTGAATCTGAGTCCTCTACTAGAGTATCATGTGCGTACTACAGTATCACATTTGAAGGTTGATTTACGAGAATTAAGACTATAATTTCTTTAGACCATCTCATGTCTTTGATACGAATTCACATTTGTTGTCTCACTTTATGGTATTTGGCATGAAATCTATTGTCACTTTTTGTGTCTCTTCTTTTAGACCATCTCATGTCTTTGATACGAATTCACATTTGTTGTCTCACTTTATGTGTATTTGGCATGAAATCTATTGTCACTTTTTGTGTCTCTTCTTGATTCACATACATAGAACATAATATTACGCACCGTGTTCTAGTTGTGAAGAATTATTGTAACGCATATGCTGGGGAGAATGTATATAACTCATACTAGTAAAATGCACCCGCGTTTTGCGGCGGGCCTTTTTTTTCTTCTTACATCAGTCAGTTAAAAAACCAAAATAAAACCTTTTCATTTCAAAGCTACCTGCTACGGTCTATATAATACTCATAAACCAATAGATTATAGATTAAGATCCTCTCAACTTGTAAAGTATATTACAATCGTCTCAACTTGTTTCCGAAGTAAATATACGTTAAAACGTGTATTAACTTAAATTTATACCGTCGAATAAAAATGTTTAATATTTGATGCCACTCTCTTTAGAACAAACTTTATGTCAAAAAATATAGATCATCTCAAACCGTATATTAAAATACGCACGAAAACGTTTTGTATTTGACCCTACTCGTACGGACACGTAATCCCGAAACCTTAAAACCTATAGGGACTAAAGTGACATTTTATAAAAAAATTAAAACGTGTTAAAATGTTAATTAGTCAAAGTTGACGAGTTAAAACTTTAATAAAGTTCAATAAACAAATTATTAATATATTATCATTATTTAAATATTATTATTACTTATTATTACCACGTATTTCTAAAATATTCATTTTTTGAACATTTTTCCTGCAACGACTATAAGTAAGTAATAAATATAATATATATTTGAAACGACTATATTTTTAATGGTTATTTTTGTAACGGCTATGTTTCTAAGTTGTTTAGTAAGTAATACAATATAATATATATTTGAAACGACTATATTTTTAATGGTTATTTTTGTAACGGCTATGTTTCTAAGTTGTTTAAATTCTTAACTTTCTATCAAGTTAGAATTTATATATTGTACTGTATAATAGAATAAATATTTAAAAAGTACTAACAATATGAAAAAGGTTGAAAACGAATGAGTTTGGAAAACACGTTATAAAAACAAAATCTTTAAATAAGAGTATTTATTTTTATATTTATAATACGTTTTATTAAATATAATCATAAAGATAATAATAAAAACAAAATCACAAAAAGAAAATTTTTAACTTGTTTGTTTAATGAAACGGTAGATTTTAAAAGGACGAACGATATATAAAAAAAGTTTGAAAAACGAATGATTTCAGAAAGTCGTTTATAAAAATTCAAAAGCTTTAACTAAGACATAATTATTGTTATATTTATAGCGTGTAAACATAAGAATAACGAAAAGAACCAAAAAAAAAAAGTTTCTAATATGTATTGAAACGAAAGATTTAAACTTTTTTTGAAAAACAAATTATTTTAGAATGTCGATTATAAAAAACAAAAGCTTTATAAAGGACGCATTTATTTTTATATTTACATGGTGATTAATTAAATAATAATTATTAAAATAAAAAAGAATACTCAAATAACAAAAAAAAAACCAAAGTACAAATAAAAAACTTACAAAATGATATTAGAAACATTTTAAAATATACAAATAAAAATATCATAAATAATAGAAAAAAAGAATATTATGGGGGTTGTTTTTGTAAATTGAGTAATTACATAATAGTGACTTTGTAATTACACAAATAACCCTGATATGTAAATGGACGAAAACACCCTTAAATACCTTAGACTTAATAGAATAAACTAACAGAGTTACATTGGGATTAAAGTTAGTTATAAAATGCAACCCAACATTTGATATATAAAAAAAAATTTTTTGAATTAATAAGGTTAAATGTCCTAACTCAAAGACCAAAATAGTAATTTACTCTTATTGATTACTACTAAGTACTACCACCGTAAAATCATAAGTGAATTAATACAAACAAAACATTCATTTTTGTTATAATAATATAAATTTTTTTTGTATAACTAATATAAAAAAAGGACACAGGAAAAAGGAGAAACGGTTGTACGTTAAACGGTTAAGTGTAACGCATACATTCACAAAGAGCCCCTCGTCGTCACTTTCATCTCCGTCGCCGTCGTATACCGCGTGAATAGTCTTACATCTCCTCTGGCGATTCGCTTTGCCTCCGTCGCTAGTGGCGGAATTCTGCTCCTTTTAACTGCCCTGAGTAACCTTCGAACTTCTATGTTTTCTAGCTTTTCTTATTTCTCTTATAACTGTACTTGATGATATTCTTAATCGTTCGGTATCATTTAGTCGTGTACTTATGCGATAGGGGAATTTGCTAAACACATGAAACGAAATGACCAGCAGAATTGAATCAGGGACTGTAATTCTTGGTGATTTCAAACATCAGTTATGGGGATTTTGTACAACGATTGGGGATATTTGAATCAAAATCAAAGGAAGATTTGATCCTCGTCTACTGTAAGCCTGTAGTGTAATGTATACTGATTAGGTTTTGGATTTATTGGATAGGCCGCTGATAATTCAACTACTAGCTGTAGGAAGCTCTGTATATACTCTAATTTACGTATATAGATTTGCTAGAAGCTCCGAGTGTTTAGGCTGTCAATCACTATTAGACGAGAAGATGGATATTTGCCTCTTTTTATAGAAGAGGAAACGTTCAAGATTTGGAGTGTGGTATTTTGGATAAGACATGGGAGAAAAGATTGAGACGGTTTGGTCATGTGCGAGGGGACCGTTGCGGCGACCTTAAGAACTATCGCAACCCTCACAATGGAGGAAGGAGGAGCAGAGGTACAATTGACATGAGATGGTCGGAGATAGGAAAGTTCTTGGAGATGTTAGATAAAGGTTACGGATTTCTAGGATGAGAGTAGACGGTTCTACTTTTGTTGTTGGTGCCTAGTTTTTCTGTTGGGTTTGTGAAGGCTTTGGGCTTGGGCCCATGTTTAAGTTTTCTTGTTCATTAAGTTGTTAACCCTAATTAGTCTCTATATATATCCATGTCATGCATTTGTAATCTTTGTACTGAGCAAATAAATAAAACCCTAGTTGCAGCCCGTGGACGTAGGTCACATCGACCGAACCACGTTAAATTCTCGTGTTCTTATTGCTTTCGTGTGCGTACGAGTGTTTTGTGTTTATTTCCGCTGCGTAAAGATACCTAACAACTGGTATCAGAGCATCAGGCTCTTGAAGATTTCGTACGAAACACGCCGCCGTGTACCTAGGGTTTCTACCGCGCCGCCGCCGCCGCAATCGCCTAGGGTTCTGCGCAGCAGCCGCCGGCCTAGGGTTTCTGCGCCGCCGCCGCCGCCGTCTAGGGTTTCTGCCGTCGCCGCCGTCACCTAGGGTTTCTGCGCCGCCGCCTAGGGTTTTGGTTGGAAGTACCGGATCTGGTTTGTCTATCCTTTTGTTGACTGGTTATCAACTGTTCAGCGCGCTTGTTTTTTGAAGACTTGTCTCTGTTTTGCTATTATGGCTGAAGACGGAAGACTGTGATCGAAAAGTTCAATGGCACTGATTTTGGTTGGTGGAAAATGCAAATAGAAGCATTATTATGTCAAAAGGATTTGGATATGGTACTGGAAAAGAAACCGGAGAGTATGGAGAAAGCTGAAGAACAGTTTGGAATTCCAAGGACAAGAAAGCTAGAGCGGTTATTATGTTATCTTTGACGAAGAGCGTTGCTTTTAACATCATGAAAGAAACCACTGCAAGTGGTATGATGTTGGCTCTGTCAAATATGTATGAAAAGCCGTCTGCAGCTAACAAGGTGTTCTTGATGAGGGAACTGTTCATGACGAGAATGAAAGAGGGAAGCTCAGTCACCTCTCACATTAATGATCTGATGTCTATTCTTACCAGATTAGAATCAGTGGGAATAAAATTCGATAATGAGACTCGAGCTCTGGTGTTGCTATCTTCACTGCCTGACAGTTGGTCCGGGACTGTAACTGCTGTTACAAATTCTATGGGGGCTAACGAAATGACATTTGAAAAGATCTGAGACATTGTGATAGGTGAAGACACACGTCTGAAAAGTGCAAATGTTGGATCATCTTCTGAGATGTTACATGTTGGCAGAGGAAGGGAAAATAGCCGAGGCAGTGGGAGTCGGGGAAAGAGTTCAACTCGGACTCGGAAAAATGTGAGGTGCTGGAACTGCAACGAGGATGGACATGTTAAGAGTCAATGTCCAAAGAAAGGTCTAAACACTGCTGCTGAGGATGTCAATGATGGTGACGTGTTAATCCTTGAGGCTGAAAACAGTGTGGATTCTTGGATCATGGATTCTGGATGGATTCTGGTTCTTCGTTTCACGCCGTACACAGCGGTGAAATGATGGTGAATCTGAAAACAGGCGATTTTGGGAAGGTACGTCTCGCCGATGGCAGAATGCTTGATGTAATGGGCATGGGTGATATTGATTTGGTGACTCCATTGGAACTACATGGAACCTGAAGAATGTCAAGGTGATTCCGGGTTTGAAGAAGAAATTAATTTCTGTTAGTAAACTGGATGAACAAGGATTGGAAGTCAGGTTTGGTGATGGTAAATGGAGGGTAATCAGTGGAAACCGGGTGATTGCTCGTGGTGATAAGCATGGGTCATTGTACATGGTGGAGGTACCTGCTGAGGGATTGATCAACCCGGTTAAGCAAGTCAAAGTCGGGTTCGCTAAATCTGCTGCTAAGAGAGTTCATTTTGCAAACATGAAGTCTGGAGCAGAGATTGTAGCTGAATGGGGTCAGAAGTCTAAACCAGTCAGAGGATTTTGTGACAGTGGGAGCATGGGGCATGTTTCGGGTACAGTCAAGAAGAATCGTTGGGTTTTGAAGACTAAGACTGGAAAATTCTCTCCTGGTGATTGTTTGCTGAATTTGGAGAGTGTTAGTGGTTCTCGGTGTATCTCTGAATCTGGTGGATCGTGTAAACCAGTTGAGACAGAGGATGGGTCGCTGGTGGAATTTGCCACGACTGAGTTGGAGCTCGGGAGAGCTTCAACTGGCCCTTCTGGTACTTGATGATGAGGGGTTGCTGCAACTAGGAGATGTGATGGAGTCTTAGCTTGTTCTTTGAGAACTGGAGGCTTGGAAGACTTGTTTAAAGATTACTGAAGTTACTAGACGACTGGGTTGCTTTGAACTTGAATGGCGGGCTAGAATTTATCGCAAAGCCTTCAAGTGGGAGATTGTTGGGTTTGTGAAGGCTTTGGGCTTGGGCCCATGTTTAAGTTTTCTTGTTCATTAAGTTGTTAACCCTAATTAGTCTCTATATATATCCATGTCATGCATTTGTAATCTTTGTACTGAGCAAATAAATAAAACCCTAGTTGCAGCCCGTGGACGTAGGTCACATCGACCGAACCACGTTAAATTCTCGTGTTCTTATTGCTTTCGTGTGCGTACGAGTGTTTTGTGTTTATTTCCGCTGCGTAAAGATACCTAACATTTCCTACACCTTTTGGTTGCCTTAGCGGGGTCGTGGCGTATAGATTTAGTTGGGGAGAGTGTATATACTTTCAACTCCCCTTTATCCTTATTTGCTCGCTACTTTCTATTATTGAATATCAGATGCCTTGTGCCATAACGCCTCATGCTTTTTAAAACCAAGCTCAAACAAACACACATACACTGTCTTTTGATACATGTAACTTAGCATTATAGTACCCAAGCGACATCAATTTGTTTTATAAAGCACACCTAAGGCATTGGAGGTGATTGCGCTAGCAGCTAGCGCTTCACCTTACCTAAGGTGGTGGTGAGGCGGCGCTTTGGTTTGCTAGAGGCGTTAGAGGCGGCTCTTGATGTACATTCGGTCTTCCTTTAATTTCTTATTTTTTTCTGTTATCATAGTTTTTTTGGTTTTTCTCTAGCTTGTTAATTTCTATTTCTTTTACTAATTAGGATTTAATGTAGCTTCTTCTATACATATAACTTTTTAAATTATACATATAATTCAGCTTCCTAGGAAGTATGTAAAGCTTTTCTTGTTATATATTTGTATTTTTAGCTACTTTAGTTGTACATAGAGCTTGTTTGGTTGTACATAGAGGTTAATTAGATGGTACAATTTATCTATAAATATCATATGAATACATTGGCGCCTCGCATACGTGAAACTTTTGCCTTGTGCCTTGCTTTTGGGACCTAAGCACCTTTGAGCGCCCAACACTTTCTAAAACCAAGGACACACCGAGCCTAGCCCTTTTGCTAAAGTTGTCGGCGACTTTATATTTGCTATGCACCCATAAAAAGAAATAGAACAAACTGCACATATTGGCATATTTAGGTCGCCTCAAGTTTTCTTATAGGTTTGTACATTTACACTGCTTGTTTCTGGAGGTACTCGTTGCTTAACTTTTATGTAGTTTCTGGCACCCTAAATTGGTTACCTTTTGCTATTGTGTTCATTACAGGTTTAAGTAATCAGTATTGTCTGACAATGGGAGACAATGAAACAGTCGTTGCTCAAACATCTGTTCCCTATTCTGCCTCTGAGTACGGTGATGTAGCTACATCTATTGGTACTAATGCCAACGATGCAGACAATGCCATACCGCATGTGGGCTCAGACGCTCTTGGGAAATCGGAGGTTAGAGATGTAAATTCTAGTCATGATGATCTTAGTGGGAATTCTGCAAGTTTTGCCAACACATCCGTGGATTCATCTCAGCCTATTGATCATCAATCTTTTGTGAATGGGGATGATGTCATTGATGGAAAACCTACGCCAGCTGCTGGTGTAAGTGACAATGGTGTTAGTTCATATGATGTCCAGAATTCTGGATCTGCAAACCAACAGGGGGATGGTTCTGGTATTATATGTCACTCAATTTTTAATAAAATTAACTTTATACTGATTATGAGGAAATAATCGTGCTTCATCTTTTAATTGCTTTTGTTACGTCAGTTGCTGCTCCTTTATCTCCTGAAGAAGAGCGATTATGGAGCATAGTAACTGCTAATTCTTTGGATTTCAATGCCTGGACTGCCCTAATAGAAGAGACGGAGAAAACAGCTGAGGTACCCAACATTATTGAATCAGGATAAAAAAAACCATTGAGAATTAGATTACTATTTATTCCAGCATAATTTTGCTTCTCTTGTTTCCTCGACATTGACTAATTGTTGATTGACTTTTTGAGGGACAGCACTGTTCATTATGGTTTATCTGTATGCCATTACACATTAATTATATATTCTGTCCTTAAACAGAACATTTGAAGATCCGAAAAGTTTATGATACCTTTCTAGCTGAATTTCCCTTGTGTTACGGTTACTGGAAGAAATATGCTGATCATGAAGCACGGCTGGGTTTTTTGGACAAAGTTGTTGAGGTCTATGAACGTGCAGTGCATGGAGTAACATATTCTGTAGATATGTGGTTGCACTATTGTGTTTTTGCCATAAACACATATGGGGATCCTGATACAGTACGGAGGTAATGCCTGATTGTTGATCAACTACAATGCCTGACTTAGTATTTCTGCTATCTCTTCTTGATTGTTATTATGTTGCTATGATAATGCAATGTCTTCAGCACTAACTGCTCCACCGTAGATGACAGAAGTGTTAAGTGATGTTTTTAAGGTCATAAGAATAGGATGTTGATTTTTTGACTTCAAGGAGTTTTTCTGAGAGGACAAAAGAATCTAAACTCCATCTTGTTGGAAAAATAAGGTTTTGCCAAGCATTTTTTTTTTTTTTTTTGAATCAGAAATTAGAAATCTGTTTACATTACAGAGAATGCAAGTGTTACCAAATGAGGCTGAGCTTTTCTTTAATGTTGCTGCTACATGCATTTATGAACATCTTAGGTATTATTCTGTTTCTTGATTTACAAATGATGGCTCAATTATCATGTTGGTTTCAGGCTATTTGAACGGGGATTAGCTTATGTTAGAACTGATTATCTGTGTTTCCCTTTATGGGATAAATATATCGAGTACGAGTATCAGCAGCAGCAGTGGTCCAATCTAGCCAAGATATACACACGGATTTTAGAGCATCCTAATCAGCAGTTGGACCGCTACTTTAACAGGTGACAATTTCTAGCAGAAGTTTCTTCTTTGCTTGCTATTTTAAGGCTCGCCACAAAGCTTTGGTGGCTCATATTATGTCTGCGTGATTGATTATTTGATCATCTTTTGTCGTATGGATCAGCTGTTATTTTCGTGTCCCTTGTTATACGTGGTGTCCAAATCTTATATATAATTTGGAGTTTTCTTGTTATTTATTTTATTAATGATTATGTGATTATGTGATATGGCATGATATGTATTAAACATGAAATACCTTCTCGATATCTGATTTTCCATAAAGTGATTATTTGTTCAGCAATAAATGCTTTTCCATAAACAAGACATTTTTACTTTCTTTGGTGTTACTTCTCTTTGCAATCTGCATGCATGCTGATACTATAGTCTCAATTTGCAGCTTTAGGGAATTAGTAGCAAGTCGTCCTTTATCAGAATTGAGAACTCCTGAGGAAGTTTTAGCTGCAGCAAATGCAAAGGGGGATGTTAATAATGTAGAAAGTGTAGGAGAGGTTAATACAAATGCCATGGATCAATCCTCTAAACCTGCAAATGTAGCCTTGTCAGAAGCTGAAGAGTTGGAAAATTATATCATCATTAGAGAAGAGCTATACAAGAAAGCTAAAGAGTTTGATTCTAAGATACTTGAATTTGAAACTGCCATCAGGAGGCCCTATTTTCATGTTCGACCACTTAATGTTGCAGAGCTCGAAAACTGGCATAGTTATCTTGATTTTATCCAAGGATGCGGTGACTTCAATAAGGTTAAAACTATGCATTCTCCCTTAAATGTTTGTGTTTTTCTTTTTGATTTGTGCATTTAGTTGTCCCTGTTAATACATTGACTTACAGTTAAGTAAATATCTGCTGCTCATATCATTAATCGGCTAAATTGTTCGGATGAAGCATGGGTCTCTCATGGTTGCTATAATAAGGCTAAGTACTTCAAACCTTCATTTTTTGAGTCAAGATTCTAGGTTCAAAGTTGATCATGTGTTGTTCGGTGTAAACTACTTGTTAAAAGCTGCAATGTTATGTTATGCAGGTGTGTTCTTACTAAATCATCTGTCTCTGATGCAAGGTGGGTCCCTCTTTTTCATTTTTGAGGGGCCTCCCTGTTCCGCCATCCGAGTATCTATTTTGTGTTTATTCCAAGCCCTCTGATTTTTGCATCTTTTTGATTCATCTACTAATGGATAGACACAGTTATTAGATATATGATGCTAAATCTTTTGAATCAGGTTGTCAAGTTGTATGAAAGATGTCTAATTGCGTGTGCTAACTATCCTGAGTACTGGATATGTTACATTTTGTGTATGGAAGCTAGTGGGAGTATGGGTCTTGCTGAAAATGCACTTGCTCGTGCCACCCAAGTGTTTGTAAAGGTACACACTTTCCATCTTTATGCATTTTGCCTGAAGAGTTTTATGTATATAGTGATAGACAAGGTGTATTCTCCTTTCCAATGAGTGTCGTATATACATATATACTGTGATCACAGTCTGGTTGTGTCAGTTTTAATGGAGTGACTTGGTTTTTGTGTTGAACCTGTAACTCCCCGAAATCATCTCTATGATTAGGGCTTTCCTTATTTTGAGGGTTTTGCACACCCTTTGTTCCTCGTCCAAGTGAAATGACCAAAAGATTCTCATCAATCTCTTTATTTCTAAGTTTTTATAATCCAAATTCATAAACTCAAGAACCCCAAGAACCAATTTGTTACAAATTTGTAATTCTTCAGATTGTATTTATTTACTACAATCTCATAAACTGAAGAACACAAATATAAATTGTAAAAATTTTTAAAATTTATTATATTAGGTCTTGCTTTTATTGTTGTATTTCTTGACTTTGTGAATTTGGTTTCAAAAGATAATTTGTATTTGTGTTCTTGGGTTTATGAATTCGGGTTAAAACAAGTAAAATTTAAAGGAAAATGAAGAGAATGAGGAAGATGAGGGTATTTTGGTGACGTGGATGAGTGACCTAAAGTGTGCAAAAATCTTAACATAGGGATGTCCATGTAATAAACAAAGTCTAGGGATGGAATCTATAATTTCTATTAAATTACATGGACGATTTCTGTATATATGATCTTTCCTAGTCTTTGCGTGTGCGCATGTATTCTATTGTTCACAAGGTTCTGCTACCTGGTTGGTTGATAATGTTTTCAGAGGCAACCAGAGATCCACCTATTTGCCGCCCGATTTAGAGAGCATGGTGGAGATATTGCAGGTGCTCGTGCGTCTTATCAGCTTGTGCATGCAGAAATTTCTCCTGGTCTTCTTGAAGCAATTATCAAACATGCTAACATGGAACATAGGCTGGTAAACTAATTATTAGTTTGTACTTAATCAAGTATTGTAGTGTGTTTAGTTTGATTTCATTTTGCATGTCCTAAATGGTTCTCTTTACAAAATTAGGGGAATCTGGAAGATGCTTGTTCGTTGTATGAACAGAAGATTGCAATTGAGAAAGGAAAAGAACACTCACAAGCCTTGCCACTTTTGTTAGTACAGTATTCTCGATTTTTGTACATGGTATGTCCTCATCACATCTTATATCCTTTGTTCTTCTCAGCTTCTGTGCATTGACAAAATTACTGATTTACTGGTTTGCTTGTTGTTTGTTTTGTTTGGTATCTTATGAAAATCAAAATCTTAAATAGCATATAGATTCTATGCATATTTGAAGGTCATTCATTTTGCCAGAATTTCTATTATATGATTGGCAGTTCAAATCACATCTAGGCATCAGGACAAGTGAAATTTTAGAACAACTTTACATGTAATTCCTTTAAAAGATAGTGAATATTCTCCATTAGAGGTCTTAAAATGGGCGGGTTAGGTAAGAAGTTAAAACCAGTTCATGTCACATAAGGAAATTTTTTAGTACTTCTTTTATAAATGATTATTTTGATAAATATATATACTAGTATAATTTGTTGAATAATAATCTAGTTTTTTAATACAATAATTTAGTAGGTTTTTATGAAAAACACTCTTCTGACGACTTTTGACCTGTAAAAGATAAAACATAACCGGAGTCGACTGTTTATAAGCTTTCTTGATATCTGATATTTTGTTTATGGTTTTTTATCTTTTTGTTTCTCTTTTTGTTGTGTGTGAATTTAATGTGCATCATTATGGTTTCTGCTACTGTGAATCTTAAGTTGTAAACTTGTAATTTTGTTGGCAGGTTTTTGGAAGGGTTGAAAAAGCAAGAGGGGTTCTTGATCAAGCCCTAGAGAGTAATCAACTCTCAAAACCATTTTTAGAGGTATTTTCCAGCATTCCCTCATGTCTTTTTCATTTTCTTTCTTGTTAGTATGATTGCTTGGATGTCATTGTTTCTTGGTGATACAGGCATTGATCCACTTGGAATCAATTCAATCACTTCCAAAACAAATTGATCGTCTAGACTCCCTGGTTGAGAAGTATATAGCTCCTGGTCCTGACAATTTAAATCCTGCAAGTATTGTTGAGAGAGAGGAGTTGTCTAGCATTTTCTTGGAGGTAAAGTTATATTGTGCTTTTTTCTTATAGTAATGGTTACAGGTGCCAAGTTGGCCCATATGCTCATCAATTGATTAATTTGTGGTGTGTCCTTGTGTCAAACGGGCCAAATAAATTAAGAGTCGAAAGAAAATGGGTCAAGTTGGTAGACAGTCGTCCAAAGTATATTTTTAGTGCATGCAACCTTTTAAATTGTTTTATTCAAAGATATTGTTATTGTTGTATGCTAGTCCACATGCTTTATTTTCATGATTACATCCTTTAAAATTTAAGACATGATAATGTCCCTAGATTGTTCGTAGCAAACCTTTGATTTATTTTTGTATGATTGAACCCTTCGACGTTTCTGAAAATGAGGAAGAAGTCTTCTTATATGATTAAGTCCATAAACTTTATATGGAGGTCCTTTGTGTTGTATTTTGGAAGTCCTGGAATCTATTCTTCCAAAAATAAAGTCCAAGGACTGTTCAGCATATGTCTGTTAATTTTTTCCTCAAAAGAAGCGGACAAAAAGTGGTTTTGGCACAAATCTACCTGACCTTGACTATATTTGACCCATTACCTGACACGAGTATCTTGCCATGTCTAGTCATTGTACTTGTAGTACGTGCTATGCAGATGTTGTGACAGTATCTTCTGCAGTTTCTAGATCTTTTCGGGGATACACAAACCATCAAGAAGGCGGACAACAGGCATGCCAAGCTTTTCTTGCGTCATAGGAATGCCTTACAATCCAAGAAACGCCACATGGATGGTTATTTAGTTTCAGATAGAGCAAAATTTGCTAAAACCGATGGTGTTTCACATGCTCCATCAGCCTACCAGGGAACACAGAACCAGTGGCCTGCAGGTTATGGCGTCCAGCCTCAGTCTTTGACACAAGCTACCCAAACGCAAGGACAACAATGGCCCACAACCTATACCCAACAGGTATCAAACAGATTTTTTAGATGCTTAGTATGCTAAATATGATTACAGATGTTATTTTGCTTTTTTTAGTGAAAGGATGTAGAAGGTTTTTCGGTGACTTTTGACATGTTTCTTTTTTAAGTGATTTGTATTTGATTCAAGTGTTTGACGTGTTATGGTTAGAAGGTTGTCTGAAGTGACTTTTGTAAGTAATTGGGTCTATATTGCCACCTATAGATAAATTTATGTTATTCATGCTGGCAGTGAGTTGGTGACAATTGCAAAATGAGGTTTCTTTGGTCATTTTATGCACTTCTTTACGCATTGGGTGGGTAGAAACATCTTTTGTCTAAAGATATTAATCTTTTATAAATAACTAAGGTGTCAAATATGGTTACATCGATAAAAATCAACTTTTTTTTATTTTTTATTTGAATAAAATGATGTAGGAGATTTTAATAAAGTATACTTTTACAAAGGTTCACTTTTTGGTGTACTTTTAGGCTGCTTATGGAACCTACAATGCTTATGGAAGCAGCTACGCCCAACCGCAAGTCCCAACATCTGTTCCACAAGCCGCTGCTTATGCTGCCTATCCTGCTTCCTACCCAGCCAGGTATTCTTAGTGTTGAATATTCAAACGTTATTCTTACATTTTTAATCATCAGAAATATGGCAAAAGTACAACTATATTCTCCTCAAATGAATGTTACATATGGTGTATATCAGCAGGCTGCCCCACAGCAAGTTTACACGCAACCTGGGCCCCAGCAACGGCAGTGGCAGCAGCAACCTTGACACCAGCTCAACAACCTACTGCAGCTGTGGCTCCTCAGTCATACTATGGCACCACCTATTATTAAACCATCTAGTGGCAACTTACTATAGAATGTATGCATCTTGGTTTGCGGTTATCCTTATGTCTGTAAAATAATCTTTGCAGACATAAAAAGAGCACGTTAGTTTGCCGGATAGGCGGGTAGAAGGGGTTCTGGATACATATAATTGATTGGTCATTACTTGTTTTAGTCCTGTGATTAGAGCGAATAATTACTTCGGAAGATAATCCAATCGGCTATGTTTTAGCTGTATGTTTTTGTTTGGACGTGTAATGTTGATTTTCTTACGTGATCAGTACCTAGAATTTCTTGCTCGAGTCAAATCTGTATTTTGTACCAATTTTTTTTATTTCGGGTCAGGTTGGATTGCATTAAACCATGATTATCACAAGATAATGAAAAAATCTAACTTTTAGTTGCAATCCTTTATGTTCTGGGAGTAAAAGTTATTTTACTAGAAGATCCAACCTTTAAAGTATGGTACAAAAGGATTTGAGATAAATTCCGGATGTTATATTTAATGTTTAATTGCGATTTTGGTTGTAAACTATTGTTATAGAAAAAATAGACTTCAAAAGATAGTGAAATTGTTATGGAAGAATAGTTCTTTAAAAAAGAGAAAACACAAAAGTAGTAGGTGTAAAGAATATTGTAAATTTGTAACAGACTCGCATATTTTTATTTGTTGCAATAAGTTGATAATCGTTTTGATAAACTGGTGGGGGATTGCTAATAAGTGCAAGAAATCTTTATTTGCAACAAGGGATAGCCCTTGTTTTCATTTTAAAATGTTAATCACATCCCTTTATGATTAAACAACTTATTGTGAGTTAGTTTGGAATTTGAAAAACTATTATTTGGAAAATATTCTTTTGCACAATTCTTTTGACTCAATCTTTATAATCCTTAGATTTATAAAAGTTTAGCTCTATATTAAAGTACTTAGTTGTTTAAAAGAGTATTAGCATGGGTGGTTATACAGATTTTCAAGAGTGATTGCTTTAATTCTTTTATAAACTTCTATCATTCTTTAGACTAGTTGATATGTTAATGTTATTGTTAAGACCGATTTGCATTGTTGGTTTTAGTCTCATATTTTGAAAAAAAGTTGAAAAGTTGGATAATTGATGTAGGATCGACCATGATCATTCTGTGTTTCTTGTTGAACCTCATTTTTGATAGTTGTTTAACATATTGTGTCATTGTGATATATGGCTTAATAGTATTATTGGCCGCATATCTCTTTGTTCTACAAGTACAGTGGAGTTGACGCATTGGTTCTTGACATTTAAATACATATATACATTTTTAAAACCCTATTATAGAAATAAGAAGTATTAGAGGTGCAGCGCAAAAAGGGCAAGAAGACTAACCTTTACGTGTGCCATGAACTTCTACATGACTACGCCTAGTAGGACGCGACACAACTCACATTATGACATAAGTTAAAGCATTGAACGACTCCATTCACATGATTTATCTTACGAACCAATTATGAAAATCAATCGATCTTGTGATTACATGATAATAGCAAAGATTATGTGTATCTTTACACTTATGGCACATAGCATATTCTTAGGCATATTTGTTTGTATAGATTGATTCACTTCCTTAATTATCTCTGATCATTGTATTATAAATTGTAAATCATTGTTAATGGAATGATTCATTCAGAAAATTATAATCCTTTCTATATGGTATCACGAGACTTCTAGGTCTCCTTCGATCCATCACCTAACCGCCGGCCCTCCCCACCCTTCCGCCCCGTCTGCCTTTCTTCCCTTGCATTCCTCTTCCTCTGTTCTTTCTAATGGACTCAAAAATCCATCCCGCCATGACGGTTAGTAACTTCAAAAACATGATTCCTCTGATCCTTGAAGACGAGTCATCCCACTTTACCACCTGGACAGCCCTGTTTCAAGTGCACTGTCGTGCGTACCAGGTGTACGAACACCTGCAGCCCCGTGTTGCAGCGCCTGCCCCCACCGTTCCTCCTCTGAATCGGATGCTGCCAAGGCCCTTGCTGCACAAGCTGAGGCCGATAAATCCCTTTGGACTCAACTTGACGCCATAGTATTACAGTGGATATATGGCACAATCTCTCAACCCCTTCTTCATATCATCTTGGCTCCCGGTCAGACTGCATACGACGCATGGATTGCAATCGCAAACCACTTCAATGACAATAAAAGTGCTCGTCAAATTCATCTACAGCAACAATTTTCCAACATCCATCTTGACGCCTTTCCAAACATGGCTGCCTATTGCCAACAAGTCAAGCACCTTGCCGATCAATTGAGCAATATGGGTGCACCAGTTGACAATCAACGACTTGTCACTCAACTTCTGTCTGGCCTAACCGACGCCTACGAAAGCATCTTTACTGTTTTGCAAAATCGAGACCCTCTACCAGATTACAGTGAATGCCGCTCCCGTCTCACCATGGCTGAAACAACGAAGAAGTCGGCCTCCGCTCGTGCTGCTGCCACTTCTGCCACCGCCTTGGCTGCCACCACTTTCTCAACCGCATGATGCGGCTGCCACTACCTCTACCCGCGGCAGAGGCCGAGGCAGGTCTAGGGGCCGTGGCAGGGGTGCTTCGCGTGGCGGACGGTCCTACGAAAATCCAACCCAACACCCGTACATCGTGTTCCCAAACTCTTGGACCGCAAATCAGTAGAGCTCTCTTATGCACAGCAGCCCGCAATCCTCGGCACCACAGACCGGTACACCGCCATGCCCGTATCCCTCTACTCCTCGTACCAACAACCCTTCGGCCGGCATCTTAGGGGCTGCACCGGAACATGCCTACACGGCCACTCTGCCCCCAACCGATATCCAGCAGGCCTTGTATGCTTTATCTCTCACACAACCGGACCCGCATGGATTCATGGATACCGGGGCATCTGGCCACATGAAATCTCCACAAGGTACCGACTCCCCGTCTCTCTTTAATACTTGCACTGATAAATATATTGTTGTTGGTAATGGTATGACCATTCCCGTGATTGGTCAAGGCAACCTAACCTTACCCCCACCCTTTCCACCTTTTAAATTAAATAACGTCCTTTATGCCCCAAAACTAGTCAAAAACCTTATCTCTGTTCGTAAACTTACCACTGATAATTCATTGTCCATTGAATTTGACCCTTTCGGTTTCACTGTGAAGGATCTCAAGACCAAGGCACACCTCCTACGATGCAATAGCTCGGGCGATCTATACCCGCTGACAGCTACTCTTCCTTCCAACACCACATCTACAGCTTTCGTGGCCATCACTCAAGACCGTTGGCATCAACGCCTTGGGCACCCGGGCTTCTCCATTTTGCATTCGTTGCCTTTATCTGTTTCTAGTTCATCTAATAAAAATGACAAAACATTATGTCCTGCTTGTGTTTTTGGTAAAAGTGTTCGATTTCCATTTTCTGATTCATGTAATCGTACTTATTTACCATTTACTATAATTCATAGTGATCTTTGGACGTCTCCCGTGCCTAGCACCGGGGGTCACCGGTATTATGTTTTCTTTTTAGATGATTTTACAAATTTTCTTTGGACATTTCCTCTCACTAATAAATCAAATGTGTTCTCCATCTTCTCCATTTTTAAAACCTACATAAATACCCAATTCAGCAGTAAAATAAAAACAATCTCAATGTTATAATGGCAAGGAATACAACAATCGCTCTTTCCATGACTTTTGTCGTCTCCACGGTATGCACTTTCGGTTTTCATGCCCTTATACCTCTTCCCAAAATGGCAAAGCCGAGCGTAAGATTAGAACTATTAATAATATGATACGCTCGCTTCTTGCCCAATCCTCTCTTCCACCCTCCTTTTGGCACCACGCCCTTGAAATCGCCACTTACCTCCTCAACATTATCCCAAACAAACATCAACAATTTCTTTCCCCCACCACTCGCTTGTACGGGTGCAACCCCACCTATGAACACCTTCGCGTGTTCGGGTGCCTATGCTATCCCTTGCTACCCTCCACCACCATACACAAGCTTGCAAACCGATCTAAACCATGTGTCTTTCTTGGTTATCCACCAAATCACTATGGTTCCCGCTGTTTAGATCTTACCACCAGCACCATATTCATCTCTCGTCACGTCCAATTTGACGAGACTATCTTTCCCTTTGCCACTACACTACCTCCCAGATCCAAGTCATATGACTTTCTTGATAACACCTTCAACCCACTGTTATGGGATCATATTACCCCATCCGATCCGTCACACTCTGTTCACCAGCCCGTTATCCCACCGCGGACCATTGGCCCAGTACAACCCTCTCCTACACCGGACCCTTCCTCGGCCCAATCCAACCCCTCGGCCACTCCCTCCTCTACCTCTTCGGCCCAAATACCTCACCAACCACAAACCCCCTCTACGGCCCATCCGCTCAACCTTCCTCCTCTGGCCCACTCGACTCCCACTTCTACCACCCACCCCACCGTGCCCGCACCTTCCACTGAACCCCACTCGCACCACAACCACCGACCCGTACTATGTGCACTCGCGCCATGGACGGCATCTCCAAACCAAAACACCACTTTAACCTCCATACCACCACTGTCGTTCCTATACCCAAGTCCCCACAGGTTTCCCTGTCCTCACCGGAATGGTTCAATGCCATATCCGACGAATTTAGTGCACTTATTAAAATGAGACTTGGGAGTTCGTTCCTTGTCAACCAGATATGAACGTCATTCTGTGTATGTGGCTCTTTAAACATAAGTTTCGTTCGGATGAGAGTTTGGAGAGATATAAAGCATGTCTGGTTTGTGATGGGCGAAGTCAACAGGTGGGTATTGATTGCGGGGACACTTTTAGTCCGGTGGTTAAACCGACGACTATTCGTCTTATTCTTACATTGCCATTGTCACGGTCTTGGACCATACATCAATTAGATGTTACCAACGCTTTTCTCCATGGTAACTTGGAAGAGACGGTTTACATGCAGCAACCCATGGGTTTTAGAGACCACCGTTTCCCTAATTTTGTCTGCAGGCTCAAGAAATCTCTCTATGGGTTGAAGCAGGCTCCACGAGCCTGGTACTAAAGGTTCACTAATTTTGTCTTATTGCAGGGTTTTAAACAGAGCAAGTCTGACACTTCTCTGTTCATCTATCATCATGGTCAGGACACAGCTTACTTATTCCTTTATGTGGATGACATCATCCTCACTACATCTTCTGATGCACTACGCACATGCATTATACACTCATTATCTGGGAGTTTGCAATGAAGGATCTAGGTCCCTTAACTTATTTTCTTGGTATCTCTGTAACACGGACTGGGAACAACATGTTCTTATCTCAGCAGTTATATGCCCGGGAGATTATTCACCATACAGCCATGGATTCCTGCAAACCTGTTGCCACCCCAGTTGACACTGGCTCTAAGCTTGGAGCTGCATCTTCCTTATTATTTCATGACCCCACTATTTATCGCAGCTTGGCAGGTGCGCTTCAATACCTTACCTTCACCCGTCCTGACATCTCTTATGCTGTTCAACAGATTTGCATGCATATGCATTCTCCATCCGATGATCACTGGAACGCCCTTAAGTGCATCATCAGGTATTTACAGGGTACTACAGAATATGGTCTCTCTCTCTTTATCCTGCTCCCAATATATCTCTTCGGGCATACACTGATGCAGACTGGGCAGGTTGCCCTGATATTCGACGCTCTACTTCGGGTTACTGTGTCTATCTTGGAGATAATCTGATTTCTTGGTCATCCAAACGACAACCAACAGTCTCACGTTCCAGTGCAGAAGCTGAGTACAGAGGAGTAGCCAATGTCATTGCTGAAATTTGTTGGATCCGAAATTTAATGCTGGAGTTAAAACAACCGCTTACCAAGGCTACCCTCGTTTATTGTGACAATGTCAACGCTATTTACTTATCCGGCAATCCTGTTCAACACCAGCGCACCAAACACATTGAGCTGGACATTCACTTTGTTCGGGAGCAGGTACAACGGGGGTGTGTTCGTGTCTTACATATATCTTCTCGCTATCAAATAGCGGATATATTTACCAAGGGTCTGCCTCGTATCTTATTTGATGACTTTCGTTCCAGTCTCAACGTCCGGCCGCCTCCAGATTCGACTGCGGGGGTGTAATAGCGAAGATTATGTGTATCTTTACACTTATGGCGCATAGCATATTCTTAGGCATATTTGTTTGTATAGATTGATTCACTTCTTTAATTATCTCCGATCATTGTATTATAAATTGTAAATCATTCTTAATGGAATGATTCATTCAGAAAATTATAATCCTTTCTATACATGACAATCTATATATTTATATAGCCTTCATTGACAAAAAACTACCATCACATAACACTAAACTTCTTTATATGTGTTTAGATACGTTGAATCAGTACTACTTGTTTAACTTAAAATTAAATAGAAACTTTATGCATTATATAACCAACACACACAAATAGAACTTGAACGACACAAGTTTTGTTCACATATACACGTGACTCTTAGGGCCTAAGAGGCTACCTCATGGTTAATAACCTCTAAAATGTTAAAAAAAAAACCCTAATGCTGAATGGTTAAAAGGTTAAATATTAATGGTAGCTCTTAAACATTTAGCATCAGGTTAACTTTTAAATATTCAAAGTTATGAACCATTAAAAGTAATATTTTAATGATCATTTAAAAATTATAAACTATTAAAATGTAGACTATTAATGACCACTAAAAGATAACGTATTAAAAGACTGCTCTTTATTTTTTAAACATTATTAACAAAAATAAAATAACACACATAATAAAATAAAAGTAGATACACTACAATAACTTAATTTATTCTATGATGATATGACTAAAAATTTCTCACCTTTATCATAATATGAAATCTGAACCGTCCATATCGATGACTTCTTCCCCAATCCAACGGCCACCATTAATCTCCTAAAACCCTACCTTTTCAACACACATCTCATCTTCACTTCCCTCTGCAACTTTCACCACCACCACCACTACCACCGCAATCAGCCTCCGTAGCGTCTCCGATATACACACACCCAACTTAATTCACACTCTCCGAAACCCTAATTCATCAATTTCACATTCCCTTATGCGTACGCTGTAAAACCCTCATCACTATCACTGTTAGGGTTTAGGGCTTAACAAAAAAACTCAATCGTTTGTTCGATTACTAATGGCGAGTCCGTACCCTTCTTCCGTCACCGCTCCTCAGGTATCGATTATTATTTCTTCAGTTTTATGAAAGTTGAAACTTTTTAGAACCTACAGTCACGGAATGCTCTTATTACACGTTGAGCTGATCGTTAGTTTGTTATTGTTGTTATTTAGAAGCTTTGAAGTTGATGTGAATTGTTTGTTGCTGTTTTGTTTAGGTGGGTTCGTACTTTGTTCAGCAGTACTATCAGGTGCTTCAGCAGCAACCTGAATTTGTTCATCAGTTTTATGCTGATTTGAGTACTATGGTACGAGTTGATGGCGAATCCACCGAGAGAGCCTCGGCTTTATTGGTAAATCTCTTTTCAGCTTGATATCCAGCTTGAGTGGAAAGTATTTAATATATTGGACTTGTGTGACATTGTGTTTTTTGATAAGGTTTTCTTGTTCGAAGTGGCAGTAATTTTGTTAGGGTGTGTTTGGATGTGTTTTTAAATTGCCTTAATAATTAGCGATTATTGATTAGCTTCAAGCCCAAGTGTTCTGTTAAACTCTGATTCTGATTTTATGATCGCTTTTCTATTGAGACAAATGTAAATCTGCCTCCTTTTCTCTGGCTTTATTAGTTTGAATTTGGTTAACTGATTATCTAAGTTACAATAATCAGTACGTGCACATCTAAGCATCCTCTTTGATTTGGTAGTGTTATATATGGTGATTGATATGTGAACATAATATGTTCTTGATGCGCATATTGTTTATTGGGATATTTTTCGAGGCTTGGATTGTTAGTGAAAGGATGATGATATTCTAAGGTGAAAGGTCTTTAGTTTTGCTTACTAGATGCTTATGTGCTTACTTGCATGTTGCATTTGTGTGCCATATTATGCTCATTTAGTATGTTAGATATAATGGGATAATTATGCTTTTGGCATACTTAGGAGAGATATCTCCATGTTGAATCTCAATATTAGAGGTGGTAGTTTTGACCCTTTCTCTTGTTTATGGGTTGATGGGTCTATTGGTAAAATAAAAGAAGTTAAATAAAAAAGGAAACATGCCGAATGGGGCGGAAGTCCCTAAAAGTGTAATTTAACACCATATAACCTTTGACATCATTTTGTTTAAAACATTAGATTGTTTTTGTAATATTGTAGTTGTTATATACTTATATTCATTTTGACACCTTAATTATCTAAACATAAATAAATCATTTTGGGCAAAAACCAATAGGACTCCTTCAAGAAATTACCTCCTTGACATGTTTTCTATTCTACCATGACAATAGAAAAGATCCAAACTACCCTTTCATTACTCAATGAGCGAAACATAACCAAATTAAAAGTTAATCGGTGAAAAGCGCAACCTCTAAAATTTTAAATGTAACACCAAAGTCACAAATTTCTACTTTCCACAGATACGAAAACTCTTATATTTGGAAAGATCTCAATATTTAGCTTAACCGCAAGCTAAAAAAGGTTCCGCCTTAAGATTATTTATTGCTAGTTGTTTATGATAATCAAAATACTTATGTATGGAATATTTTGCTTCTCTTTTGTAGCAAATTCATGCACTTGTTCAATCACTACATTTCAGTACGATTGAGATCAAGACAATAAATTCTCTTGAATCATGGAGCCGAGGCATTGTTGTGGTGGTTTCTGGTTCTGTAAAATCTAAACTCTTTAGTGGCTGTAGGAAATTTGTTCAAACATTTTTCCTTGCTCCACAAGAAAAAGGTTACTTTGTGATGAATGATATATTTCACTTTGTAAGTGAGGAGGTTACACATCATCTTCCACCACCTGTGGCCGCCGAGGCGAAAGTTGATTCTCAACCAATTACTTCTGAGTTACTTGGTATTTCCTATCTTACCTTGGGTGTGTTTCTATTTTATGTTACATTATGTAGGATTATATAACTTTTTTGGTTTCTGTTGAAATTGAAAGTATTCTGAAGGTTTCTGTATGAATTAAGTTGTATCTTGTGGAGGTAGAAAAATAGGCGGGTTAGAAGGGTTGGGTAACTCAAAATTGGTTTGGTTGGGTTCGCTCGAAATACATTTGTCTGAAAATTTTCTCTCTTATAACAATTAAGCGTGTTAGATGCGATTACTTAAGTTTTATTATTTTAATAAAATTTTAAGTCTTTGAAAAAAATCATTTAGGAGGTTTTTGGCACAAAATTGCACTTTGGTAAGAAGTTCAAGTTTCTGCTCTTTTTACACATTTGATGCTATTGCTTTTCAAATATTTTTTTTTCAGTTTTGCGAATTTGATCTATAAGGTATGAAACATAACCCAAATAAACTCATTTATAAATAAGTGGGTTGAATTTGACACCTCTAGGATTCTGTGATGGTTTTGGAACTTCCGAAGTAGATACTGGACATTAGAGGTGGAAAAGTGTTATTTTTTCTCCCACACATGTCAAAAGGGTCACGTAACCCAGCATTATTATCATATCCTGTTTAAATTCGTATGTATTATGTTTGATTAATGAAACAGAGAAAACATACTACTAATACAATAAATCTAGAGGTTGTCAGCACCTGAATACACTTCTGGTGACTTTGTCCCTTTAGATCCGTCTCTAAAGGGTAAAAATGTATTCTGAATCGACCATTTTAGGTAAATGGGTCAAAATTGGGGCATACGTCAACAAACTTTTGTTTTTGGACAAATAATTCTTCATCTGAGTGCATTGTTTCAGTAAATTTGCTTGTTCATGTTAGAATTTTTAATTGCCAGTTGGTGAAGATGCATTGGAGGCTGAAGTAAGGGAAAATTTTAATTCAATAAATTTTGAAGGAAATAACGAAGATAATTACTACAACTCTTCTCAAGGAACACAACATCTGCAACAAGAAGAAGATTACGAAAGTGAATCCTACGATGAACAACCACCGCTAGAAGAACATGTTCAAAACACAGTGGACTATGTGCAACAAGAACAACTTACTCATCATCAAAACACAGTAGATGAATATGTTCATGAGCCTATGCATCAGAACATTGTAGAATACGTTCACGAACCAGTTTCTGCTGTTGAAGAGCCTATTTTAGAGCCTGAGAAATTCACATATGCATCTATTGTATGTTTTTTTACTGTTTACTGGGCTGGGGCCAAGACAGATTTTTCATGGTACAGGTCGAAACTGGGTGAAGTGGGTTGGGTTGATCCAAAGCCATGTTTGTCCCAAAGTTTAAATTTGTTTATAAATGGCGTCAAATATGATGGCAGAAAATAACATTTTTAGATAAACTATATTTTTGATATAACGGACTGGGATTATTTTTGCATTAAAAAGATACTTCAGGCTGTTTGACTTCTTGGCCTGTTTTCTGCTAAGCAGTTTTATCATTTCACTTGTTCTAAAGAAAATTATTTACATATTTGGAATTTGCCAAACATTTAAATAAGTGATTATCTAATTATTACAATTTGAAAAGATAGAAACATAACAAACACAAAATGTTCTGCGACATCTTTTATCACAACTTATTATTTGATTTTGATAAAATTACATAACATAAGCAGTTTCAATTGTACATCCTAATACCCATAGTATTGTTAGAAAATAATTGTATGTTTTTCTGTAACTATAATGTAACGTGCCATAACTTACCTTTTCTTACTTTGTTGCTTTGTGTGCTTATCACTGGTACTAAAATTTCTTTTTTGTTTTCTCATGGATGTTGAATTTCAAAAGTTGCGATCTAAAGGGAAATCTTTGCCCTCAGTTCCAGCTCAGTTACCGACTAATAAGAGTGTGACACCTGTCCCTGAATGGCATCAGACTCCAGAACATGTTGCTAAACTGCCACCGGTGACTTCTGCATCGGAATCCACTTCTCAATTGGCACATGAATCTTTTGTTAGTGAAGAAGGTGAATAGAAATTCTTTTCTTTTTTGTTTTTGTCGCATATGTGAACAAATTGATTATGTGTACAACCCTATGCATCCTGTAATAATATCTGTACTTTTAGGTGATTTAATGTCTGTTTATGTGAGGAACTTGCCAACTACTATTACCAGTCTTGAAATTTTTCAAGAGTTCAAGAATTTTGGTAAAATCAAGCAGGATGGTGTATTCTTGAAGAATCGTAAGGTTGTTTTATCATTTAGTTCTCTACCTTTTTGTGCCATATTATTGTTTTAGGTGTATAACGTAACTTTTAAATTACTTACAGGATGTTGGTGTTTGCTTTGCCTTTGTCGAGTTTGAGGACTTGGAGGGTGTTCAGAAAGCAATCGAGGTATGTCTTCAATCTATCTTCCTCCTCCTCCTCAAGGTTCACCAGGAAAGGTAGCCGGCTAACTGGCCTAGCAGTCAAACTGGTTTAGCCGGAACCAGGATACCCAAGGTGTTGTATTTACGCTCATCCGCTCACTATGGGATATCTCCAGTTTATTTATGTTAGCGACTGGATCCTTAATTTCTACATTCACACGTGGATCCCTATTCATATTTATGTTATATTTTCTTCATCCATAATCTTAATGTTTTATTTTTTTTCTCAATTATTTGTTTTCACATAGCTTTTACTTTTTCTTTTATAAATTTTTTATATGCTTAAAACCAAAATAGCACATATTAGTAGCGTATAATACAACTAAGGGGATCAGAGTACATTATCAAACTAAGACAACTACACTAAATTAGTGGGAACACAAGATAAAGCAAAAACGAAGGTACTACAAAGGTGGCTAGAAGTCCTATACAATCCTATGTCTCCAAGAAATCCTGTCCTCGATCATGTCCTCTAAGCGATGCAACTGTATCAAATCTTGTCTAACTGCTCATCCGTAGTCAATTTGGTTTACCTTTGCTCCTGGTCCCTAGGAAGACGGTTATTAGTATCTATCTATGCCTATTTTTCATTGCAAAATAATATTCTTCTTAAATACTTGTGTCTATCGTGTTACTGGAATCATTCGTATTTCATCGTATATGAGGCCTGATGGAAATGTAATTCAGATTATTATTATTCTTCATGCATATTATTTATTTATTTGTTTTTTGCTTATAGGCTTCTCCAATTCATTTAGCGGGAAGGCAAGTCTATATTGAAGAAAGGAGAGCAAACAGCAGCGGTAGTATTCGTGGTGGAAGTATGTGCCTTGTTCTGTTTATCTTTACTCAATTTCCTTTGTTAATTACAAGGAAGATTTTATTATTTATATTTATCTCAGTAATTATTTTTTTACAGCAACTCCTTGCTTACGATGTTCTATATCTCTAATTATTTGGACTATAATAATTTAAACATCAGAATCAGTTTTAGTTTTTGGCAGACACTGAAGAACAATAGTATTATGTGGATTGATATAAGTTTTGATGTATTGGCGGTTATTTGAGCAGGAGGAAGAGGTGGCGGGAGAGGGCGTGGTGATGCTTCAAGAGGGCGTTATGGTGGTGGTTCTTATGCCAGAGGCAACGGTTTTCATTAAAGTGACCATGCTGATGGAGGTTTGTTTTTATGCTATTGTGGTTTTGGTGTTTAAGCAAACGTTTCGGTTGTGTTTTTGTGTTGCATTATGCTACTCTTGTTTCAACATACTTGATGCATGTTATAGAATTTTTGCATATCGCGCAAGTGGTATCAATCTCTTTGTCGATTGTTCTTTTAACTTACAATCTCAGCTATGCATTTATGGATCCTTTTGCTATTTTTAACCCCCTATAGGTTTGTGAAGGGTTTGATGGTGGATGATTTATATCAAGTTTTATCGTTCCAAAACTAAAATATTTTTTTGTAATATTTTTTATATATTTTTTCCTGGATTTATGTTCCTCTCCGTTCCTATATTCCCATAATTATTGTTGTATAATATGGTAAAGGACAATATATATAGAGGTTAGCGTGCATACCGGTTCAAAACTGGTCTGGGTGATTCCGCCATGGTGCTTGGGTGTTTTTCGTTCTTTCGTTCATTGTCACTCAACTTAATAGACTCTACAACTTCTTGTGATATATCTGGTTGTTGAATTCTTTGAAAATATGTACAATTTAATGTTACCTGATTATAATCTTCCTTTATTAGCTAAATACTAATGCTCACTTCGTTAATACACACCCACCCTGGGCATGACCTACCACATTAGATTACTATGTCATTTCCTGTAATACCAAAATAGGAGCTTGGCTCAACCTTCTTCCTAGAACTTGAAATGACACCCACTGCTCTTTACGCCAAAATGACGTTAACAGCATAATGAGCCAACTGCTTATGTAGAATCAATTCTAACATCTATTTAGCTCAAGAAAACTTCGTATGTTCAAAGGAACTTTAGGGGATACCACTTCATAACAACATAACATGACCTATAAACTGGATTTTTTGTAGCGAAAATCACATGTACAATTACGCTACTTATGTGTTATTGCATAAAATCATATGGTAGAAGAATCTTTTAGAATACCGTGTTTATATACAACGATGAGATTCAACTGCTTTAATCATCAATTCACCACGTCAAGTAAAGATCAAATATCAACATTGAAGGATAGAAGGAATAGTTGGAGGATACAAGTATTCTCTACTGATAAGTTAGTCAACAGACACGTTTAAGAAGTTAAGCAAAGATTTCTTAAACTCACAAATTCAATGAAAACTTGTAAAATTCCATATATATGAATGTATTATTGACAAGGAATGTGAAGAGGAAATCTCACAAAACATAATTCGGTTATCTTAATCTCAAGAATTCACATTAATCAAATTCATAATCTTCTCAATGGAAGCAAGAGAAGGTATTTTTCTATAAAGAGAATATATATCACATCAAGAAAGGTACATGTGCATATATGACATAATATTATTAACTCCAAAACACTAACTGATGTGTACCAAGGTGTTACGGTTATATTACATTATAGCATGTTGTAGCATTGTCTATGAAGTCATAATGCGTAGTATGAACATAAGTAGTAAAGGAAGCTATGTGTTAAAGGACCCCAACCTCGCTTTGTAATTGAGCAAACATTAGTAGTAAAGTTCGATGATCAAACTATCGTGCATCTATTAGATATCAAGTATATCATGAGTTGCCTAAACATATCAATATCAGGCTTTATGTTTCAATGTGGGTTAGATGTTCATTGATAAACGATATTCTTAATAAAAGAGGAAATCGTTATGAGCTAAATGACATGTTGTAAAATCTTGAGGGTGCAAATTTAATCCGTAAATGTCTTAAACCCTAAGGTGAAAGCCAAAAGTAGATTGTTAATCAGTAACGAATCGCACCTCGCCAATCGGTAGTCGTTAATCAAACCTTATGAGGGAGGTGTTAAAGTCACATTTTCTTGTTTTAAAGTAATTGTCTAAGAGTTTCTTCTAAATCTAATTTTTCTATCGATTCACCGACATTTGGTGTTCACACCATCGTTAAGTGAATATCTTCTTGAGTTGTTATTCATTTTAACATCTAAAAATAGACAACTTCTATAAACCTAGTTAACTAAACATGTTGATACAACATTTAGAACAATAAAAGAAAATACCATCACTCCGAAAAAGAAAAAAAGCCCAACATAAATTTGCAGAAATATGTGTCCTCTTTCATGTTGAAAATGACAAATAAGCATGAGTATCCAGAAGCCTTTTCCCTGTGATTCTTGAGTGTGGCTAAATTCAGTAAAGTACAACCCCTAGTGCATAAAGTTCAAATTTTGATGAAAATTATGAAACTTGAGGCACATAAATCCAACATTTTGATCACACCATCCATCACCACCGTCCACCACCGCATATGATCTCACTTTCTGTATAAAACTCACCTCTGTTTTCTCAATTCTTCAAAAAAAGTTTCAGTTTTTGCTTCATTTCCTTTTGTTTTCTGTAAATGGATGATAATTTTGAGTCATTGGGTAGTCCCTCCGGCGACGGTGGTGGCGACGGTGGCGGAGTGTCCTCCGATGAGTCAACCACCGCTGGGTCAATTTTGGTTAGTAATAAGAACAATCAAGAAATGGGTATGTCTGCTGAGGTTTCTTCACCATTTGTTGGTGGTGGTGGGAATCTTGAATTAGGGCTTGGATTGAGTATTGGTGGTGGTTGCAGCGGCGGAGATGGCGGTGGCTATGGTGGTCAGTATGCCGGAGTCTTGACTGCTAAAGGTTTTCACCCTTCATTGTCTTCTATCAAGAACCCTAATTTATCCACCGGTGGTTCTCCTTCAAGGTATATAAAATTTGAAACCCCTTTTGTTAATTTTCTTGCCTATTTGTGTTGTTGATATTTTGATTATTATTTTAAAATTTTTAATTGTGTGTAGATTTTCATATTTATTTTGCTACAAAGGACTTTATTGAAGGTTTAGAAGTTTGGCTAAAGGTTTATGCCTTGTGACCAAGCTTTAGATGAGAGTAAGCAGGGAACAAACTTTTGGATATAATAGCTCGAGCGTGAGAGTAAGTCGGGAATATGTTTAGATGTGAAGTAGTTTAGTGTTAAATGCTAAAGGATATAATGTTTACCTTCTTCCTCGAAGGGAGGATCTATATGGCAAGTAATTGATACGGTTACGTGTCGTGTTTTTTAATGTTAATTGTGTCGACTATAGTGAGGAGTATTGCGTAGCCGCATATCATGCTTTCTAGAGTAGTTGATATGGTTTGTATGGTCCATGAGATAATGATAGTGATTGGTACATTTTGTAGTATGAGCACGCCACCTCTATTTGTAGTATGAGAGCACATCTAATGCCTATCATGAACACGTCTTGACTTTCGCACTTCTTTCGTAAGTTTGAACTTGGACTACAATCCATACTTCCTCTGTAAGCACATTTAATGCTTGCAGATGATAATTATAGAGCTAACGTCACCAATTACATTATAGGTTAGGGCCTTAAGTGTTCCGGGAGGGCACGTGTACACTATACGTGTTGGACTTGACATGTTCTCTGTTTTGCCTTTTTATTATTTCTAAGGGGTCTATACGTAAGCATGTCCCGACTGCTCGACCGCTAGTGTTTCCGTGGGTGAGCTTCGTAGATTGCAATCTTGCTTCCTTAAATATCCCTTAGGACTTGATGAGGACGGAATTTGAAAATTGAATTCAATATGTTAGTGTGGGTCACTTGTGAAGTTCGTTACAAGTTTCCTCCAAAAGGGTCTCGTCTCAATTTCTTCCTTGGTTAAAGCCTTCAATCTTTTTCTTGTTTTTGGCCAAAATCTTTTATAGGCGTGCCCCTTATTCCTCCATTGTGGCTGGCAACTTTTCTATATCCTTTACTATATGAGCTATGCCCTTTATTCCTCCTTGGTGGCTGGCGACTTTTCTGTATCCTTTACTATATGAGCTACGTGTTCATTCCTAACAACTCCCTTAATTGATTTCTTAAATGGAGCAATAATTCTATAATGTTCATGATCAAAATGGAACTACCAATAACTATTTGAATTCTTGGTGGTGGTGGGGAGGTAAAATTGTGTCAATCTATTTTAGCTAAGGCTAGAATTTTGCTCCGAGACTTCGTAAGAGATTTGCACAAGATTTAGCTACCTCTTTTGTTGATGTATGACCAAAGGCGTCCATACGTCTTTTAACTTGAAGGTGTTATCAAACTCTAAAGCACGCTCCGAGACCTCATGTTTGGATGATTGCCTTGGTTGGTGCATGAATCTCCTCCTGGAGTAGTTCTTGACTTACGGTTGCTCCCCTTCATGCCATTGTTAATCTTTTGATCTCTCATTTGATTGTATGCTTTCTTTCCTTGAGCAAAGGTTTTCACCCACTTTGGGATGTGTTCCTTGAGCTCCACCATTATTTGTTTGTTCTTAACTCCAGGCATGAACCTAAGGATGCTCATGGTCTCATCAATTCGTTCTAATCAGAGACTTTACATGTTATATGACTTGTATCAACTAGCAAAATCCTCCTACCCTTTTCCGCTTTCATGGAAATATAATGGATCCATGCAGGATCTTTAGTACACTTTCTTTGTTGGTTAAAATTGTTAAGAAATTAGTCAGAGCTCTTCAAATTTGTTTACTCTTCCAGGTAGACCGTCAAACTATATTCTAACAAACCTTGTCATGATTTGGACTCGTTAAGGGAATTTGAGACATGCAATTCTTATAATGAACTTTGATTGGGCATTCATGATAGAGGTGAGTGAGTTTGTCATTTTAGATCAACTCTGTAAGTATTCATGTAATCTATTTTTAAATGGTCTTCCATGTTGGGATCAGAGGGTCTCCAACATTTTTGTTCGTATTTGAGTTTGTGGGGGATTGAACAATAGGTTAGTATGGAAGGGATGCATACGACACGTCAATAGAATGGCTTTGCGTGTATGGAAATTCAGGAAAGGGTGATATTATCGTGGAGTATAGTTGGGACGTACAAGGAGATGGAGTTGATGTTATGGTTGGTTGTATGACCTCTCACATTGATGGGGGCCAAATCTGGTAGAAAGTAGTTTAGTGCTAAATGCGAGATGACAAATTTTGCATGTTTTCGGCAAGTTAGTTGCTATAAATGGTGAGAGAGAAAGTAGTTTAGTGTTACATCTGAGAGAACAAAATGTGATGATTGTAGTGACGAGAGTGCTACACTACATTCCATATGCTTTGTCTTGATGTTCGGAATTCTTCATAGTTCCAGACCACAGTTGGTCCGTACGACCATAGAGCTCATGTCACCACACTTGATTGGTTGCATGTTATTATTATTTATGGTGAATTTTTTCTTAATAGTTCTTTTTTCTTGAAATGGACTTATATGGAACTTTGCGCATTTGGAATTGTATATCTTTTCAGATTCTTTAATGACAAAATTTGGAAATTCTGATTTCAAGAATTGCATGACTTTGACCAAAAGTCAAAGGTCAAAACTGGATTTTTGGTGATGGGGAACCAAGAAATAGATAATACCACACAAAAAGTCAAGACAAATATTGTTTTTAATTTTTTGCTTATTTGTGTTCTTGAATTTTTTATCTTACAATTTTCAAGACACCGAGTAAAGTTGTTTATTAGCTTTTTGATTTGCTGCATTTTATTCTTATTAATTGTGAGCTTATTACGGTTATAATTCTTTTATGAAACGGGCATATAGCTGTATATGGAATATGACACATCAAGATTTTATATGTACCTTTGATTCTTTGATGATGTAATTTGGAAATATTAATTTCAAAAACAGCATGACTTTTACCAAAAGCCAAAGGTCAAAACTGAATTTTGGGGACGGGAAACCAAAAACAAGATGAAAAATCATGCAAAAGTTCCGAAAAGTTGTTTTTAACTTCCTGCCAATTTGTGTTTTTAATTTTACTTTACAATTTTCAGGATACTGCGTAAATTTGTTAATTTTATCCTGATTTGCTGCATATTAGTATTATTTAGGGCAAGTTTATTTATGTGACAATTCGCATATGAAATGGACGTATATGGAACATTACACAAGGAATTATGTATTTACTTCTGATTCTTTAATGATATAGTTTAAAATTTTTATTTCAAAAAGAACTGCATACCAGTTTCAAGAAAAACAATGACTTTGACCAAATGTCAAAGGTCAAACTAATTTTTTTAGATGAGAAATCAAGAATAAGACAAATAATTATATCATTGAAACTGTTAGAGAAGTAAACTGAAATAAAAGTCTCAGTATATCTATTTTTTCAATTAAACTATTGTTCGCGAATAGCGATGACTTCTAAAACTACAAAAAATTTTGTTTCGTAAATTTGTTTTGGAATTGTGTTATTGTAGTGTGGTTGGATGGCCTCCGATAAGAAGAGGTCACAAGTTACCTAACCTAAACAAGTCACCGGAACGACAAGCTAGCTCTACACCCGAGCCAAACCGAGCTTTGAAAAATGACAAGTATGCTGACACAAAAGAGGTGGTTTTCGAAAAAGGTTATCAACCCGTGAAGGTGAGCATGGATGGAATGTTGATCGGAAGGAAAGTTGATCTCAGTGCTCACGCTTCATATGAAACATTGGCTCAAACAATTGAAGATATGTTCTTCGAAAAACGTAAGTTTTGTGTTTTTTCCTCGATAAGTAGTTTTACACACTTTTTTGTCCCTTTTCTTGTATACGATACGAATATGTTAATTATGATTATGAAATAATATAAATCTATGGTTATAAGATGTTTATGCATTTAACATTAAACTTTGGGTGACAATGCAACCCTAATCGACCCGTTTATAAGTAAATGATTTGTTTTCAATGTCTACTTACTGTCTCTAGAATCAAGCACCGAAGCAGCAGGACCATCAATGCTGTTAGATGCAACATCCGAGTTTGTGCTCACGTATGAAGACAAAGACGGGGACTGCATGCTTCTTGGAGACGTCCCTTGGCAGTACGTTTCGTCATCTCTTGCACATTATATTTATCAAAATGCGACAACTTTGATGTAAACTGTAATCGAGTCGCTTCACAATGTGCTTTTGTATCTAACGGGTGAAAACGAGTAGACTTAAGAAATGAACTACAATGGAAACCGGTTGAATGTGTCCCAAGGTCACAAAACTGGCATGATTCTACCGCAAATCTTTAAATTTGAATGCGTAACATTATTTTATTTCAGGATGTTTTTAAGCTCGGTGAAACGACTGCGGATCATGAGAAACCCTGAATTTGAGGACATTGTTGACCGTAAACCTACCGCTGCATCACCAACATGTCAAGAAAAGAAAACGACTCCGTAATTATCAATCTGTTAGGCTTTTTAGGTCTGTTTACTTTCTAAGTTATCCGTATGTTGCGAACTTGAGAGTCCGTTAGTCTCAATCGTCGGTTGTACATTTACTTTGGTTTCTTTACTGTAATTATGCAATATGCTCAATGAACGAATAAAGTTTCTGTAATCCGTGTAGCATCCTCTCAAGTTTCACTTTGACACCTAAAAGCTAGGACTGGGTCAAAGAGAACTCCATGACACGCTTGTTGAGTAACGGGTTTGGGTTGACCCGCAACACCATGACACGCGTGTTGAGTAGCGGGTTTGGGTTGGCCCGCAACAATTTCGGTAAAACAATCAAGATGGTATTTTCTAGCTTTTGTATTAAAATCTGAACTCGTTTAACAACAATAACTGCTATGTTTACATTATTTTCAGTAAGAATCAGCATACTTAGCTACACATAATTAACACTTACAAAATGTGGATAATCTCTACATTAATTACCATAACAGAAAAACCATGTTCCCGATGCGCGAATGCTTTTCGGGCCTATTCTCGTGATTTGAACCCATCACGGATCACCTGTATACAACACGAATGCTACTCGGGTCTATTCTCATGATTCTAACCCATCACAAGCAACCTCAATAGATTTTCACAGGGGACGCGCTAAACACTGGCTTATCTTTATCATTAGTTGTTGGACCCGGTCCATCATTTTCTGCACTACTACCGCCTTTTCGCCGTGGTCTCGCCTCCTCGAGCATGCTTACAACATCTCTCATGGTGGGTCGATCCTTTGGAAGCTTCGCTGTACAAATTAGGGCTATTCTGAGGACTAAAAGCATTTCTTCTTCAACATGCTTGCAGTTTCCTACATTCTGATCTATTACTTCTGTTAACGGTTGTTTTCTTTGATCTTCTGACGAATCCATTCGACTATGTTGACCGAGTCCCCGAATTCAGGCTCCGTCGGTCGTTTTCCAGTGATAAGCTCCATTAAAACCACTCCATAGCTGTATATGTCACTCTTTTCATCAACCTTTAACGTGTATGCATATTCTGTATTCAAAAAAAGAAACTTAATATTACAAGAAAAACTTTTACTTCAAATCTACAAGCAATAAGATTTAGCGTCGAAACTCACCAGGGGCGATATAACCATAAGATCCAGCAACCATCGACACAGTCTCGTTCTTCTTCACCATCATCCTTGCCAGCCCGAAATCTGCGATCCGGGCCTCCATATTCGCGTCAAGCAAAATATTATTCGGTTTCACATCCCGATGGATCACCGGCGGGTGACAGTCATGGTGCAGATACGCGAGTCCCTGAGCCACCCCGACCGCGATATTATACCTCAAAACCCAATCAACCAGCAACCGCCCTCGCCCGTGTAACGCCTCACCAAGACTCCCATTACTCATATACTCGTAAACGATCATCGCATTCGTGTCGTTATGAAGATACCCAACAGCCTCACAATATTCCGGTGCCGGAGCTTCCCCAACACATTCACTTCTCCTACGAAGTCGCCGGCGCTGCTCCCCAATTCGATGTCGGTTTTCGTGCTCCACAGCTTCTTCACCGCCACGACGGTGTTCGTCCGGTGGATCTCTGCCTTGTAAACAACTCCAGTAGCTCCCATTCCGATCACATTCGACTCCTTTACGCAGTTAAGTACATCCACACTGTTGAAATTCAGCTTCTGAAACGCCATTAATCTCCACGGCCACTCGCCTTTCCCCATCTCGAATCGCTGTTCGAAACAGCTTCCGTTCGTATACCATCTATCATACAGAGCTTTTCCGACGACCACCGCAATCACCACCGTAAACACCACCGACATTCCGATCACCCATCCGGTGATCATATGCTTCGTATGTGATCCTCTATTTCTTGAATTATAACTTGAAACAGAGCATGGGGGCAACAGATTACCACACAAACCATCATTTCCGACGAGATCATTCGGGTTAATTGTTCTTAACATACCATTTTCCGGCACCGGACCTTGAAGATCGTTGTACGATACGTTTAACGACTCCAACGCCGGCGAATTTCCGAAAGATTCTGGTATACCTCCGGTTAACGAGTTGTTTGATAGATCAAGAACAGCTAGAGTTCCCATTTTTGAAATCGGAATCGGGATTCCTCCGGTGAGTTTGTTGTTTCGGAGGTTTAAGTACACTAGTTTCTGACAAGAGGCGATACTCGCCGGAATTGCTCCGGTGAAGCTGTTAGATGAGAGATCAAGAATCGAAAGAGATGGGCAATCTTGAAATTGATTTGGGATTTTGCCAATGAGATTGTTTTCGGATACTAAGAAGTTTTGGAGATTGGGGATTGAGAGAATTGACGATGGAAGTGATGATTGAAGTTGGTTTCTTGAGAAATCGATGAACGAAAGTGAAGAAGATGATGAAAGATCATTTGGGATTTGACCTGTGAGATTGTTGTCTGCTAATTCCAACCGTTGAAGCTCCGGTAGACCACCGAATCCCACCGGAATTGCACCGGAGAGGAGATTGTTCTGCATACGACACGAACTAACGAGTTACACCTTGACAAACCCACCGGAATCTCGCCGGAGAACTTGTTGTTGAACAGAATTAGCTTCGTGAGGTTCCCTTGATTGCAAATGTTCCCCGGGATCTTTCCGGTGAACGAATTCGATGATACATCGACCCATTCGAGAGGCGAATTGAGGCCTAAATCGCCTGGGAGTTCGCCGGAGAATGAGTTGTTCCAGAGCTCAAGAACACTGAGATGTGTGAGATCACTGATACCGATCGGAATTGGGCCCGTGAGTCTGTTTGACATCACGTTAAAAAGCTCTAAGTTCTTCAATTCTGATACTTCTGCGGGAATTTCTCCGGTTAACATGTTATCGGAGAGATCTAGTTGAGTAATAGCACTCATCTTCCCGATCTCCGGCGGAATTTTTCCGATCAAGTTGTTCTTATACAAGAATAATGCTTCTAAAAGCTTCAATTTCCCGATCTCCGGCGGAATTTCGCCGGCGAGATTGCCGTATGCAAGATCAACATAAATTCGTCAGATTTCCGATCTCCGGCGGAATTCCTCCGGCGAACTCGTTATACCCGAGGATCATAACATCTTCGATAAAAGCTTCTTTCCGATCTCCGGCGGAATTTCTCCGGCGAACTTGTTGCCGTTATACCCGAGCATACCAAGAAATTTGAGATTTCGTTCCGGTGAGATTGTTGAAATCGTTAAGCCGAACGAATCTCGCCGGTGAAGAAATTCCCACGTAAATCCAACGTCTCCAACGCCGTGATATTCGCGAGATCCGCCGGAATCTCGCCGGAGAAGTTGTTACTCGAAGCATTGATCATAATCAACCCCATCGCCATCCCCAAACCTTCAGGAAACGAATCAACAAAGTAATTCTGACTGAAATCCACCATTCTTAACGACGTAAGATTTGCAAGCGATTTTGGCAACGCTGAAGAGAACCCATTACAGCATACATTGATCGAAGTAAGACTCCGGTCCAATCCTCCCGCTCACAGTGCACATTGTGTTGTTGATCAGAAATCTTCCAATCTTTAAGCTGATCAAGAGGGTCAATTAGGTGTGATTTGATGGATAACAGGATTGAAGCTTCATCTTCAACCTCTGGTACCTCTGTAAACACTGAAGAACAGCAGAGCAAGAGCAATAAGGAGATCAAACAATGGTGTTTGGGCATTGTGATTGATGCTCTGTTTTTGGGTGTTTTTGAGTTTGAAGATTTGGGTTAGAATTGGACCATTTTGGATGTGGGTTGAGGGTGAATGGGAGTGAAGTGGTGGTAATATTATTTGTAAGGAGTAGTAGTAGTAGTTAAGCAGATAACATGGGGAAGATTGAAGAATATTATAATTTATATGATATGATGATGATGATGATAATAATAATATAGAAAACAGAGGAGGTTGAGATCTTGAAGGTAATGGTACAGTCTGGGAAATTTGGAACTAGTGAATAATAATCCGACATGAACATGGGAGAGAATGTTTTCTTCCTCTACTTCTATTCGTCAACTTAGTGTGTATTTTATATTGATAAACACACACACATATATATATATATATATATATATATATATATATATATATATATATATATATATATATATATATATATATATACACACACACAGTATACGCGTATGTATACGTATATCGGTATATGTATGGATTTATGTGTAATTATGTATAGTTATTTTAAGACCATCAGCGACGCATGAGTTCATATCTCTAACTTTATTGTTTCACAGCTAAGGTTTTCCTCTTCTATGAATGGTGAATCTTCTTGCTTCTCACCTTCTTTCTTTCACTCATGTCTTCTCTCTTTCCATTTTGGTGTCTGTGAAACCTCAAACCATCGATTGTTAATGCATGGGCGGAGCTTTGTATGGGCGAGGAGGGCCCCCGCTCCTTCTCTTTTTTCCGTTAGTAGTGTTAATTTTTGATCGGGTGGTAGCAGTGTAAATTTTTTAATATATATATAGAGTTCCCCCATCCCCATGATGTGATTCAAGTTCCGTAACTGTTTAATGGTATAATGTTTTGTGTGCAAACATGCTCTACACTTGCGATACAATCTCATTTATCAAGTATGTAACTTAGTAAACATTATCAGTCACATACTTGTATTTACATTTTAATTCTGTATCTGTTGTCGTAGAGATATTATCATAGCCTAGTTTGATAGTCTAATAAGCGAGATAGTAGTATCTATTACCTCTAATAAAACAAGATTTTTTAGAGACACGTCGATTGCCTCCCCAATTGAGTTTTCCAGCTTAAAATTTATTAATTTTTGATTGCAAAAAATGCATTTATTAATCATTTTAAAAACCAATGAAAAGTTACTATAATTAACATTTTAAATATTTTCATATTAGAAATTGATATAATTTAAGTTTTAAATTGTTTTCATATTAAAATTTAATATCAAATAAAATGTATTGAATTACTGATTATACGTGAACTTCTTAATATTTAAATTGTCTTAAAATATTCACATATATTAAAGAAGTAAGGGGTTGTTTGGTTGAGTCTGACTGACCCCGGTTAGACGTGCAAGTCTGACTCGGTCAGACGTAGCTTGTTTGGTTGCTTGCATCTTACCGGAGAAGAGGTCTGACCGAACTTCTTATTCGGTCAGATCTAAACCAACATCTGACCCGAGTCAGCCGTGAAGTCGGTGGTTCGCGGTGGTCTGGTCTGTGATGGCGACTGCCACGGCGGTGGCGGTCTGTGACGGTTAGGGAGGATCTGGTACTGGTCGGCGACGGCGACCGCGCGTCCCATTCAACGTACTCATCTGTTCTTCCGGAAGTTGCGAATGAGATCCGGCGCCGACGGTGGCGAGTCAGACGGTGGTGGCGGTGGCGGTGGCATGTGGTCTGCGAGAGAAAAGGGTTGGGCAGTGGGTGGTGTGGGTGTTTAGGGATGAAATAAGGGTTAATAAATTAGGGAGTAATCAAACACACTTATTAGTTCAGATCTCTTACTGGTTCAGACTTTTACTGATTCAGACCCTCTTATTCATTCAGCACTTATTCAATCAGATTTTGCTAAACAGCCCCTAACTGTTTCGCAAATAACACCTTAGTGCAATAAAATATAATAAATTGTCATTCATTTAAATTAAAACTAAAAATTAATATTAATATTTAAGTTAAAGACAATTTATAATCAAAATTAAACGATAAATTATCATTCATTCTAAATAATTTATGTCATAAAATGGGAAATTGTTTTAGAAACAATATTCAATGATCTATGAACAAAATATATTAATAAATTTATACTATAGTAATATTCGGATTTAGACATTTTTTAAAAGAATTGATATAAATATGATTAAAATCATCTTTATATTTTTTAATAATAATTCAAAAAAATGAGTTAGGGACTTAAAGATAAGATTATTGTTTACTCATATTGTTTCATGAAATTACTTCACAAAAATAAAACTAAAAACTTTTACTTTTTTTACTTTGAAAAAAAGTTAATGTTCATAAATAAGGTGAAATATATTTATGATGAGCATTTATATTTTAATTTAATTTAATTATTTTATTATATCTATTCTTAAAAAAATTAATACTTAACTTTGTAATTAAATATTTTTGTTGTAATTCCAAGATATCAAAAATACAATCCAACGTATGGAACATAATATTTTATAACGTTTAAAAACGATCTACATGAAAATAAATACTATTTTATTCATAAGTCATTGCTTAATAAAAATTATTTAAAATTTAAGCATTTTGATAATGAACATATCTATGCTTAAATTTTGTAATAACGATTACAAAACGTATCAACTTTCTAGCCTTAAATATGATTTTGACTTCACTACCTTTGAATCCATTTTAGATCGTTCCATTTTTTAAAAATCTAGAATTGGTTTGTTTTCTAATTTTAAAGTAATTATAATAATTATATTATTTTTAAATTTCTTACACTAACATTATGTAATTTATAGAGTCGGTGTATATTTACATCTTATCATATGAACATAAAAAGTCAATCTAAATTCAAATCTGAAATCTTACAATATATTATTTTCATCAGCCGTGTAGTACACAGGTCCTAACCTAGTTCTTATATATAACCGAAGTGCGTTTATTCTTATATTGACATGATTACATCCACACATAAATGTTAACATTAACTTTCTATATAGTTTTTATAATCTTTTTATCTTGCTTTAAGATGATGGAGTTGTGGGTATATTTAGAGTTGCTTATAAGTGAAGGCTAATGCTACAAGCCTACGACACAATCTAAGCTAGTAAAAGCAAAGAACAAAAAAGTTGAAACCTTAAACACGTAATTTCTTATATAAAAGAAAACATTCTCAAAAGATTTCTTTATGTGTAAATCACAACACAAAAGATTCATGATTGATGAGTCAAAAATACTCAAGACCCAACCCCACCATCCATACATGGATACATACATACATTTTTTTATTATTTTAATTTGGTTAAAACAATTATAACATGCAATTTGTTTATCCTAATTGAAATCAAGAATAAGAATTGAACCTAACCATTTTTTGTATTTTCTATATAAATAGTTATTTATTAATCTATGTATTTATTCAACAAAATTTATATGTAGACCATGGTATTGATTCTAGTAAAAAGAAAAACTGAAAATAGTGATGGGCATATGATGAAGAATTGATGATTGCAAATACATGTATAATGCATAATCTCACATGCTAACATGTGACTCATATTTAATAAGTAATTAGAATAAGAGAGAGTGGTGCGTCACTTTGGGCCATCAAAAGGTTAACCCCTTAAACCACCCCCCTAATTCTATTACTAGACACAGAAAACTCCACTACTTTTAGCTAACTTATTAATATTATATTTATGTATGTATGTATAATTTTGTGCATATATAAATTAAATAAGGCTCAATTATTTTATTTTTATGTGACCAAACAAATGTGGGATATAGTTATATAACTATCATGTGCTTATATGGAATCATAATGCCAAAATCACATCAATATGCCAAAGTGTGTAAGTGATTTTTGACAAACTTTGCAAGATATGATAACCGTTACATTGGTTGAACGATATAATTCAACTAGGTAATAACAGAAAGAAAATATATTCGGTTTAACTACTCTTCGATGGTAGATAAGTGGCTGAAGTATAAAAAACAGCTAACACCGTTATGGTTAGTATGAGGTTAATGGACTCTCGGACCCTCATCTAGATCCGCCAATTTATGGCTATATAAATTGGTATTGGATATTTAGTGTTTGGTAAGGATATTTGGATGATGATTAAAAACTAGTAGTCACATGGGTATCACAACACACACGATTAACTTTCATACACATTATCAAGATTTGTATAATTGTAGAGAGAGAAAGTGAGACTTTTGATACCCATTACCAAGATTTGTATAATTGTAGAGAGAGAAACTATAGTGACTAATGAGTCACATGCTTACATTTAGAGATGTTTTATAATGTTATTAAAAAATATGGGTTTGTAACATAATAAGTCAACATTATCTATTCAGCCCAATTAGTCACTAACAAGCTGTCAAGCTCCATCACACTCTTTCATGTAGTCCATCCATGAGGCCCAATTAAATTAACCCAATAGCCCACTTACATTGACCTGGTGACAGGTGGAGTGGTGTACCTTGATGGGCAAAATACCCGGGTACGGACCCGACACGGTGAACCCGACCCGGTATAGGGTGTACCCGGTTCGGACCCGAAAAAACCCGGGGGGTTGGAACTGGGTGTTAGATTCTTTCCGAACCCGACCCGACCCGGACCCGATTGTACCCGGGTCCTACCTGGTTTTTATCGTTTTTTTTTTTCAAAAAACTAGCCGTTTTTAACAGCTATATAGCCGTTACCTTCGATTAGTGACCGTTTTTTTGCCATTTTTGCCCTATAAGTTAGTATAAATAGGTGTGGGTTGATATGGTTGAGTACCCAAGTCCCAAATGCAAAAACATACGCAAAAAACGCAAAAAATACTCTCGTTTTACATTTTCACTCTCTCGTTTTACACTCACTCTCTTCAATCTTGATATGGCTCACTCACAATCTTCCGTTGGTCAAGGTTCGTCCAACGCTCCAACCGTCGTTCGTGTCTTGCACACAATCGTAACATGGATGTTTGGTGCAATTGGGATATGGTTGAGTTGAGTGATGGGTCTGTAAAGACTCGTTGCAAGTTTTGTGGAGGTTTGCTTGCTAAAGATTCTAACACGACTTTAAGCATACACATTAGCAAGAAGTTTTGTAAGTCGTTGAAAAGTAATCCGGATTCGCAACAAACATAATTGGGTGGAGACGGTGGAATCTTTAATTACGATGTTAATACGATTCGAGATCGAATGACGAAGTTCGTGATTCAATAAGCTTTGCCTTTTAGTCACTTCGACAATCCTCGGTTGACCAACTTAATTCGAGAGACACTTCAACCTCGTTACACCCACGTAAGTCGTACTATACTTAGACGTTATTGTTTAAAATTATGGAAACAAGCAAAAAATGATTTAATTGTATTATTTGAAAATTTAAATACCGGTGTAAACTTAACTAGTGACGTTTGGTCGGCTCCACACGGTTTACCCGAATCGTACATTTGCGTCACCGCTTATTGGGTAGATCCCAGTTCATGGCAAATGATGAAACGTACGATTGCATTTGATCTTTTTCCGTATCCACACATCGGAGAATTTTTGTTTTACTTTTTAGATAATGTAATAAGTACTTTTAAGTTACAAAATAAATTTTTTCAATTGCATTTGATAACGTCTCCAACAACACAACCGCGGTTAAAAATTAAAATTAAAATATCTTCCAATTGCAAACGGTGATTTTTTCCATACTCGTTGTGTTGCACATATTATTAATTTAATAGTGCAAGACGGGCTATCCGTGGAATTTGTTGATAACTTTATTAAATTTTTTCGATTTATGTTACATGACGTTTTTAAAAAAAGTAGAAAAAGATATCAAGATTATAAACAACTTTGTAAGGATACAGAATCTATATTTTTAGGTCCTAATTGGGATGTCCCTACTCAGTGGAATTCGACTTGTCACATGTTTGATTGTGCTTTAAAACAAAAGGGCACTTTGAAAGCTTTTCATAATAGTCTTTCGGATAATGGTGAAGTCGACCCACCCATTTTCGGATGCGGGTTGGAAGAATGTTCAATGTCTATCCTAGTTTCTTGAGCTGTTTAAAAACTCAACAACAAAATTATCGGGAGTTTATTACCCCACTAGTTGTTCGGTACTTCAAGAATTATATTGCATGGCTTTGAATTTTAAAAATTTTTAAAATAAAAATTATATGTTTAGTCAAATGATAGAATCAATGAAAGAAAAGTTTAAAAAATATTTTAAGGAGTTACCACCCGTTTTTACTTGTGCCGCCGCTTTAAATCCGTTTTTAAATGTTGCGGGGGTTGAATGTTTGATAGATGAGATAAATGACAATTTGGATATGCATGACGAAAACCCTAATTTTTCAAACAAGGCAAAAGTAAATTTTAATGCAAGTTTGAAAACAATTTATAATTTTTAGTTAAATAGATATGAGCCTAATGTAAACATAACCATGCCTACCCAATCAACCTCAAGTGCTAGTACCTCGGTTAAAGACCCGGTTTTGACTATATTGAATGTTGTTCGGGATGTGACGGCTAAACGACAAAGGGGTAACGCCCCTACAAGTGAGCTGCGTAGATATAGTGGAACGGATTTTATTTCCACTATGACTACCGAAGATTATCGTGCATTCGATATTTTGGCTTGGTGGAAAGGAAAAGAATCTCAATTTCCGATTCTTTCTGCTATGGCCCGTGATTTATTAAGCGTCCAAGCTTCTACGGTAGCTTTGGAATTTGCTTTTTCTTTTAGTGGCAGGGTAATATCATTACGGAGAACAAGACTAACTCCGGAAGCCGTGGAGATGTGCATTTGTTTAAAGGATCACTTAGACCTAATGGATCGTATACAAGACCAAACAAGCCTTGAAGACGAAATTACACTCGAAGCTAAAGTACACGATGAAGAGGTAGAAGAAGGAGTATCTTCTGGTATATCAGATGAAGAATTAGCATTTAATCAATCATCTCGTAGAAAATAAAATTAGACTATAACTTAAATAAAAGTTTTATGTTATTTTTTATTGATTCATTTATATATTTTTAAGTTGTTTTAATATTGTTATAGAAATACATGACGATCAATCTGATGTTTTTTTTTCCTGATTATTGAAGTATCATTCAAACATACTTTATCGAAATTTATACGAAGGTATGGAAATATAGAATCATACATATTCAGTCTACATAACCATAACTATAATCATATTCATTACTAGAATCATACATGACAATTAATAATAAAAACAATAACAAATAATAATGATTTATATTAATCAGCAAGTTTTATTAAAACGTAAATGATGAAAACTACCAAGTGTTGAATATATGTGTAAAAAGTCTTAGGCGCATGACAACTGTGAAGGCACATGAGGCTTAGGCGTATGAGCACTGTTCAGACGCATGACAACTGTGAATGCACATGAGGCTCAGGCGCATGAGCACTGTTTAGGCGCTTAGGCATTGTTCAGGCGTTTGGGCACTGTTCAGGCACATGAGGCTCAGATGCATGAGCACTGTTCAGGCGTTTGGGCACTGTTCAGACGCATGGCTAGACAGACGCCTACACTTGAAATATTTTCAACATCACCACACGCCTACAATAAATCTTCAGATGCATGAGCAGGTTTTAACAACCAAATTAAACAGGTTTCGACCCAACTATATAAAAAATTAATTCCTACTTGAAATCATATATTCATATACTGATACAAAGGCCTAACAGGCATAATAAAGTCTTTAGAACTCAGGGTTCGACCTAACTATGCATTAAATTTGCATAAAATATATACATAAGTTAATTTGAAAGTAAAAAAGTAACGTTCAATAAATCATCAACATGATTACAAATAATAGTGATTTATATTAATAAAAAAAACCCGGATTGTACCCGGTTATGGACCCGACCGGACCCGACCCTACCCTAACCGGGTATATCGGGTAGGGTTTGGGTGAATGTAAACCCGACCCGGGTTCGTACCCGGGTTCACCAATACCCGGGTACAAAAAAACCCGATTGGGCCCAACCCAGTTTGTACCCGGGCCCGGGTACGGCCCAAAACCGGAAACGTGCACTGGTACCTTATACTCTAAATAGCATTTCACATCTTCTTTTTTAAAGTATTGTCTTATATTGTAAGATATGGTTTGCGTAGAATAGAAAAAAATGTTACTGTGTAACCTCATATTTTGGGCGTAGAATAGAAAAAAATGTTACTGTGTAACCCATATAAACATTATTCACCCACATAAAATTATTAATAAAGTCGTTGTGAGTAGAGAGAAGAGACAACGTAATGATAAAGATATAAAAAAAATTATTTAATTGAAAATAAGAGAAAAAATAATATTTTTTAATGTAATTACAATAGGAACGGGGAATGAGATGTGAATGCTCTAAGAGGGTACATTTAAAAGCTTGTAAACTTTAATAGTTTTATGATTTATATGATGTTTTCTAAACCAGACCGGTTATTAGACCAATACTTCTACCAGTTCACTCGGCACAAAAATCAGAATATAAGAATAATTTAAAGCTATAAAAATTTAGAAAAACACAAAACCTACAATGTTGATCAAGTGAACAGTTATAAACGTCAAATATAATTTCCAAGACTCTTTATTAATGAATTTAACAAAACAGTACGTGGTTTATTTGTTGAGTATGAAAACAGTATTTATAAATGATATACGAAAACACATTGTTTTGAAAATATCATCATTTTGACAAACAAAAGCTAAATCACAATGCAGCTAAAGTTCTAACTCAATACAGACAATGACGAAAGTAAAGCTCAACGCTTAAACTAATAATACTTTATAAAATAAAAATAGTAAACGGGCTTGAGGTAATACCCCAAGTAACGAGTACCAAAGTTGTATAGGAACATATACATTTTTTATCCACTATAACTCCACGACATGTTGAAATTTTGACACTTCGCCTTAATTGAAAGGAAAGAAATTTCAATTCACGATTCTAATTGTTATGAACAGTGATTTACTAACTGTTTTCTATATTAGCTTCGGGTTCTGTTTTTTCTGTTGATTTGCATAGTTATCTTAAGAAGAACAAGCCTCACTCTAGTAACAATGCAAAGTGCATGCATTTATTTGAAAGACCACTCGAACCCGGTTTGTAAGCTGGGACCGGTTTTTATAGGTTTGTGTTTCCTCCGCCAAAGAGAGACACCTATCTCGAACTAGTTCCATCTAAACCGATTGTGATTTGTGCCTTTTGTTGTAAAACTGGAACCGGTTTGAAACCAATACTATTTTCAGAAATAAGCTAGTTTGTACTTTGTCATTTGTAGCAGAATTTAATAGAGGTATTCGTCATTAAAACGAGACCCAACACCTATTTCTTGGGCCCATGGAAAGATTCTGTTGAGCCCATGGGCTTATTAATGCTTACAACTTGGATAATTTGTGCCTATGTGGGTCCAAATTATTCGTATATTCACTAATCACACTGTACCTTTACTTTTAGTAAAAAAGATTAATAGAAAAGTTTATGACCATTCAACTAAGGGAACATTGGTATTATGTTTATTAATTTTTGGTCCAATATTGTAATTTGATAAAGTTAGGGACCATGTAATTAAGGCTCATTGTGTATTCTTTTAAATTACAATGGATGTGTTCATGAATGGCCTTTAGGGTTTCACGGTGGTAGGTATATCACCAAGGTGCAGTGTGGTTAGTTTTTAAATTGTATATATAAAATAATTGTAATCTATTCTACATGTCATCTTCGTAACCCGTCAGTTACAACTCAAACACTATTTTCTCACAACCACAATTAAAGCTTAGTGGGTGGAACCAACAATATTACAGTTAAACCTTGTAATCAGGATTGTATTAGATGATTATCATAATTAGGGTTACAATATCATGGTGTTTATATAAAACACCAAGTTACAATATTAGTCCCTAAACTAATCACTAAATAACATTGTCTAATACTCCCCCGCAAACTAAGCGCGAGAGCGACTTTGTTTGAATATTAAAGACATAAATATAAAAAAAATCATAGTTGTTCTTCAGTTTCTCCTGTAGCCAGGATTGTAGTGTCACCACCGTAGTGTCGTTGCCCCTGTTAAGTGTCACCGTCTATTGTAGATCTTGTGTCTGTTACAAATCCGACGAATGTTATCGGCTTTGTTGAATGCACACCTTAGAAGTTTTAAGAATGAAGGTTTGTCGGAAGTTACGTCGGTAGCCGGAAGTTGCGTCGGCTTTAAGGTGAGTGCCAAGGTTTGCCGGAAGTTGCGTCGGCTTTAAGGTGAGTGTCAAGGTTTGCCGGAAGTTGCGTCGGCTTTAAGGTGAGTGTCAAGGTTTGCCGGAAGTTATGTCGGCAGGAGACTGTTTGGTTGGCGACTGCAGCTTGCTGATTAGCGACGACTGGTTGCTGATTAGCGACGGCAGCTAGGGTTTTGCAGATCTGACAGCAGCAATAAGCACGGTGGTTGTTTTTTTTTTTGGTTGTGAAGTACGAAAGCGGAATTAGGGTTTTGTGAAGGTGGTGGTTGTTGTGATGGTAGTGGTTTGTGGCGGCGGTGGCTAGGGTTCCGCCATATGTGGAGGTTGTAAAGAAAAAAAAAAAAAGAGGAGCGGTGATGGATGGTTGGACAGGGCGGCGGCGGCGGCCGGCCGCCCTGATTAGGGTTCCGGCGATGATCGAGCCCTCTTGGCTCTGATACCAAGTTAAACCTTGTAATCAGGATTGTATTAGATGATTATCATAATTAGGGTTACAATATCATGGTGTTTATATAAAACACCAAGTTACAATATTAGTCCCTAAACTAATCACTAAATAACATTGTCTAATAATTACCAACCATTTATGCTCAACCAATCCGATCCTAAAGCCATACCCGAGACACAACCCGATCCAAAGTCATACCCGAAACCCAAATCAAGACCCAAGGCATACACGAGACACAACCCGAGTAAAGGAAAAGTTTTCAAGCAAGTCAACTTGTCCAACCTTCAAAAGTGGACTCCCGATGAGGAATTGGGTGGTATTTGTGAAGGATCCCATTGTTAGTAACGCTCAATCTCGAACCCGTGTGTGGAACAAGATCTCGGAAAGGTTCATAGTCTTGTAAGACGTGAACCATATTGCTCCAACGACCAACTAACTTCAAGTTTCATGAAAACAAAATGAAGATTTCAAAGTTGGCTTGTATTCACAGCAATGAAAACAAAAATCACAAAAGTTGTATGAGCGAAGCTAATGTAATTAGTAGCACTCTTGAAAAATCGGGATGCAGCAAAAGATGGCCTTTAACCTCATATTGGCTTAAAATCTCTCACAAAAAGTCCTAAACGGGTCTCGATCCCTAAAATGTTTAACCATCTAGCCGTTTGAAATGGGAAGTCGACGTATGCACCAGATATGTCAACTATTCGCGGGTCAGATGCACATACTTCCATGGATCTTAATACGGAAGACTTTAACGAAATATCATCCAAACCAAAACACCCGATCGAAAGGAGCTAGGCACAACGATCTTGATCATTTTCAACAACCGACAAAAGATTGGATAATATTGTGAAAGTTAGAAAATTTTATCACATATCAAGAAATCGAAAATAGAAAACTTTAGTTGTAAGAAGATGAAAAAGAAATCTTAAAATCTTGTAGATTAACACAAACTACTTTGATGAAAGGTTAGGTATAGAGATTGAGAAGTTGAAAGCCAAGATTGTTATCAACTTGAAGAAGAAGAAGAGTGATTTGTATTTCTAGTTATTGTTTTCTACCGTTTTATTTTTTATTATTATTTTAACAATGAATGATATGTTGAAAACTATATGACGCTGATGGGACGGCTCCTTAACCTAATTAATTCATAAATTCTTCACTTTGTAGAAAGAAAACAAAAGTAAAACCAAAAACCCGTGTTAAGAATCAAAGAAGGAATGGAATGAAGTATTCCTGAACAAATGAATATCATTCCTTCCATTCATCTTTTCCTTGTCTTCATTCCAAATTTTAAACATGACAAGAAAAATTTGTTTGTATTATGAATTATTACCATAGCAAGTGGATGAATTTTTGTCAAATTTGTAGATAAGTTTACTATGCTAAATAGTTTTACTTGTCTACCAAAATGATTGATCTTTGTAATATAAATATCACCTCAATGTAAAGGAGAAGATACACCTTTGTATACACTTTCATAAGTTATACATTTCTCTTCTTCTTGCTCTTGCAATTCTTTTAAAGTTCTTAAGGTTATAACACTAATCTTGTGTTAATTATTTGATATTATAACACGTTATCAGCACGAGAGCTCTTAAACTCTAATCAAGAAGATCAAAAAAGCACAAAGTCATCTATTAATCAAGGTAAGGACTTCATTAAGTAATAATATATAATATCTTATATTGAGAAGATAACTAAGATAAATAAAGTAAGCATAAAGGAGACATATTATGAACAACTTGATAACCATGAGACTACTAACAACTAACTTTTATTTATGCATCTAACTTTTGATTATACAACTAACATTTTATTTTATGTCAACTAACTTTTACTTATTCATCTAACATATTATTTATGCATCTAACTTTTACTTATGCAACTATTATTTACTTATGCATCTAACTTTTACTTAATCTTTAGTTATGCAACTAACATTTCTTTATATGTCAATTAACTTTATACAACTAACATTTTGATTATGTTTATTCGTACTAACGTCTTATTCTAACTTGTCGTTCTTATTCTCTATTGTTTTATAAACTACATACATGTTTTTATAACATAATATTATACTTATCTATTTTATTTAAAATTGTTGTCGATATATACACACACGACGGTTATTAGCCGTTATAAACGGTTATATAGCCGTTGTACATAGCCGTTACAAAACGGTTATAATTTTAAACTATAAATTGACCACTATCAACCTATTTTCAATAAACAGATTATCTCTTTTCCAAGTTTATCCAAGGCAACTTTTCAAAGATGATACACCCGGTTTTAGTACTGGCAACCATAATGCTCATTTTAATTCTTATCCCTATTGCTGAACTACCACCTGAAGAATTTAAACTTTTCTTATTTCTATATTTGTTTATAGCTTTACCGCTTTATTGTATCGCAATGCTTATTGATATATATGGATTCTAATAATTATCTTACTATTTGCTTAATTCTTGTTTAGCAAACAAAAATGTCGAACATTGCAAAAATTGAATTCCCGGCTCTTAATATCAATGGAGAAAACTATATGCCATGGACTGCCTACGTAAAAAGACATCTTAAATCCATGGGTGTCTTAGAAACTATACAAGAGGGAAATGCTTGCTCGGAACAAGACAAAGCGAAAGCTGATGTCTTTTTACATAAGCATATTAATGAAATGTTACAATTTGAATATTCAAATTGTAAAGATCCATATATTTTATGGAAAGATTTAAAAAGCAGATTTGATCACCAAAGAGAAGTTCTGCTTCCCACTGCTAGAGATGAATGGAACAATCTCAGGTTCCAGGATTTCAAAAAGGTAAACGAGTACACCTCTGCTTTGTTCAGGATATGCTCGACCCTCAGATTCTGTGGACAATGTTACTGAGGAAGAAATGTTGGAGAAAACTTTCTCCACATTTCATGCATCAAATATAAACTTGCAACAACAATATAGGTTGCAAAAGTTTAAAAGATATTCTGATTTAAATTCATTCCTCCTTGTAGCAGAAAAAAATAATGAGCTTTTGATGAAAAATCATCAAGCTCGTCCCACGGGATTATTAGCAATTCCAGAAGTTAATATTGCTACTAAAAACTCTGGAAGAAAGTGGGGAAGAGGTCGTGGTCGTGGTTCTGTTGATAAAAGTTACCCTAATGATCGCAACCATTCTTTCAAGGGTAATTATAATTACCGAGGTAACTTTTATAGTCGTGGCCGTGGATATGGCCGTGGTAGAAATCAAAGAACAATCAATTACCACGCTCCACAAAATAACAATTTTAACCAACACAAAAGGAATGAAGCTGGTAGGTCCGAAAACAATGGCACTTCCTGTTAAGATGTGGTAGCACAAACCACTGGTCAAAGGCTTGTCGCACAGCTCCACATTTATGTGAGCTATACCAAGCCTCTCTTAAAAGGAAAGAGAAGGAAGTGAACCATGTTGATAACTTTGATAATCTCAATGTTGAGTTGAACACTGCAGACTTTGACATAGAACTCTGAAACACATGTTGTTTAACCACAATAGTTATATGCAACAATTAAGTGTTTTTCTATCTTTAATTATGTATTTTTCTTCATGTAATGTTTTCTTTCGATTAAATAAAGTTCTTGTTAAAATATAACAATATCGTCGTTATTCACTTATTTTTTTTTATACTTTCAAAATTAAAATGAACATCATTGGAGCGCAAGATGAAACAAATAAAGCAGATATATGTATAGCGAATAGTGGAGCCACACACACTATACTTAGATCTAAGAAATATTTTTGTAACTTAAACCAACAAAAGGAATCGTTAATACAATATCAGGACCTACAGACCTGATAGAAGGAGTGGGAAAAGCTAATTTAGCATTACCAAATGGTACAAAGCTTATAATAGAAAATGTTTATTTTCCCCAAAATCAACAAGAAATCTGTTGAGTTTTAAAAACATATATCATAACGGATATAACACTCAGTCAAAGGCTGTTGATAGTGAAAAATATTTGCATATCATAAGCAAAGATCAGATATTAGAAAAACTGCCAATGCTTCAGTCTGATTTACATTATAGACACATTAATGTGCCTCAGGCATATATGGCAGTTAAAGAAAAATTTTGTGATCCTGAAACACTTAACTTATGGCATGACAGATTAGGCCATCCAGGATCTACAATGATGAGAAAATAATTGAAAACACTCATGGGCACCCATTGAAATATCAAAAGATTCCACACTCGAATAAAATTCCTTTGTGTACATCTTGTTCTCTTGAGAAATTAATTACAAGGCCTTCGCCTGTAAAAATTAAAAAAGAATCACCTCTTTTTCTTGAAAGAATTCAAGGAGACATATGTGGGCCAATTCATCCACCATGTGGACCATTCAAATACTTTATGGTTTTGATAGACGCGTCAAGTAGATGGTCTCATGTCTGTTTGTTATCAACTCGTAATGTAGCATTTGCAAAATTTCTTGCACAAATTATCAAATTACGAACACATTTTCCTGATTATACTATTAAAAAGGTAAGACTTGATAATGCTGGTGAATTCACATCACATGCTTTTAATGATTATTGCATGTTTGTAGGAATTATTGTTGAACACCCTCTTGCTCATGTACACACACAAAATGGCTTAGCTGAATCGTTAATCAAACGTCTACAACTAATAGCTAGACCATTAATAATGAGGACAAAACTTCCTGTGTCTATTTGGGGTCATGCAATTCTTCATGCTGGATCACTAATTCGTGTGAGACCAAGTGCAAATCTTAAATACTCTCCCTTACAACTTGTTTCTGGCAATGAGCCAAACATTTCCCACCTTAGAATTTTTGGGTGTGCTGTATACGTCCCTATTGCACCACCACAACGTATAAAAATGGGTCCTCAAAGAAAGTTGGGAATATATGTTGGATATGAATCAGCTTCCATCATAAGATATCTTGAACCTTTAACGGGTGATGTATTTACAGCACGTTTTGCTGATTGTCACTTTAACGAGTCAGTTTTCCCGGCATTAGGGGGAGAAAAGAAAAAACAAGAAAATGATGTATCATGGTATGTTCCTTCATTATTGTATCTTGATCCAGTAACTAAACAATGTGAGACAGAGGTTCAAAAGATAATACACTTGCAAGAAATTGCAAATCAATTACCTGATGCATTTACTGATACAAGCAGAGTTACTAAGTCTCATATACCAGCTGCTAATGCTCCAGCTCGAGTTGAGATTCCAAATAAGCAAATAGATAACACAATGGCTCACGAATCTCAGAGACGTTTGAAACGAGGAAGACCAATCGGTTCCAAGGATAAAAATCCTCGAAAAAGAAAAACTCATGAAAAGAAAGTTGACAATAAAGTGAATGATCTTGATGAAACGCTTAATACCAAAACCTCTCATGAGGAGGATTTGGATGAAACTAACAAAGAAATATCAATTAACTATGGTCACACACATATCTTATGGAATCAAGATGAAATGGAAGGTATTGATGAAATATTTTCTTATTCCGTAGCAAGTGACATCATGAGTGGAGATGATGATCCTGAACCAAAATCAGTTAGTGACTGTCAAAATAGACATGATTGGGATAAATGGAAAGGAGCTATGCAAGCTGAATTAGATTCACTTAACAAACGAAAGGTGTTTGGACCTATTGTTATTACTCCTATGTCCGTAAATCTGTAGGGTACAAATGGGTTTTTGTACGAAAACGAAATGAGAAAAATGAAGTTACAAGGTATAAAGCTAGACTTGTAGCTCAAGGTTTTTCACAAAGGCCAGGGATTGATTATGAGGAAACATACTCCCCTGTTATGGATGCAATAACCTTTAGATACTTAATCAGCTTAGCAGTCTCTAGAAATTTAGAGATGCGTCTTATGGATGTTGTCACAGCTACTTGTATGGATCACTAGATAGTAACATCTATATGAAAATTCCTGAAGGTTTTAAATTCCCCGAATCATTAAACTCAAAGCCTAAGAAATGTATTCCATCAAATTACAAAGATCCTTGTATGGACTCAAACAATCTGGACGGATGTGGTATAATCGTTTGAGTGATTATTTGACAAGTAAAGGATACACAAGTAACCTTATTTGTCGATGCATCTTCATTAAGAAGACAACATCAGGATATGTGATCATAGCTGTGTATGTTGATGATCTAAATATAATTGGGACGCAAAAGAAAATTAAGGAAGCAATTGCTCTTTTAAAGAAAGAATTTGAAATGAAAGACCTTGGAAAAACCAAATATTGTCTTGGTTTGCAGATTGAACATATGCATAATGGAATACTTGTACATCAGTCGACTTATACTGAGAAACTCTTAAAGCGTTTCAATATGGACAAAGCAAATCCTTTAAGCACACCGATGGTTGTTAGATCACTCAATGTTGATAATGATCCATTTCGTCCTTGCGAAGATAATGAAGAGGTCCTTGGTCCAGAGATACCATATCTCAGTGCAATTGGAGCTCTTATGTATCTTACTAACTGTACGAGACCTGACATTTCTTTTGCAGTTAATTTGTTAGCAAATTTAGTTCAGCCCCTACTAAAAGACACTGGAATGGGATTAAACATATTTTCCGATATCTTCGAGGTACTATTGATTTAGGCTTGTTTTATCCTAATAATTCAAAAGAAGGGTTGGTTGGTTTGCAGATGCAGGTTATTTATCTGATCCTCATAAAGCAAAATCTCAAACGGGATACATATTTAAGAATGGAGGAACTGCGATTTCATGGCGCTCTCAGAAACAAACACTCGTTGCGACATCCTCAAATTATGCTGAAGTCATTGCACTACATGAAGCTTCAAAGAATGTGTATGGTTAAGATCTATCACACAACTTATATTAACTTCTTGTGGATTGGAGAAAGATAGAAATACAACACCAATCTATGAAGATAATGCAGCTTGTGTCTCACAAATGAAAGAAGGGTATATCAAAAGTGACAGAACAAAACATATACCACCAAGATTCTTTTCATACACTCAAGACCTTATTAAAGATAAACAAGTTGAAATGAGATACGTTCAATCTAGCAATAATTCAGCTGATCTTTTCACAAAGGCACTTCCAAAAACAACTTTCAGAAAACATATTTATGATATTGGCATGCGGCACGTACACACAATATGATGATCTACAGAAGACAATTTAAGGGGGAGTTATAAGCTGCACTCTTTTTTCCTTAGCTAAGGTTTTTTCCCACTGAGTTTTTCTTTAGCAAGGTTTTTAATGAGGCGGTACTTAAACTCTTGAAGTTTAAAAAGTGTCATCCAAGGGGGAGTATTATGAATTATTACTATAGCAAGTGGATGAACTCTTTGTCAAACTTGTAGATAAGTTTACTATGCTAAATAGTTTTACTTGTCTACCAAAATGATTGATCTTTGTAGTATAAATACCACCTCAATGTAGAGGAGAAGATGCACCTCTTGTATACACTTTCATAAGTTATACATTTCTCTTCTTCTTGCTCTTGCAATTCTCTTTAAAGTTCTTAAGGTTATAACACTAATCTTGTGTTAATTATTGTGATATTATAACAGTTTGATAAGTTGTACGTAAAAAAATCCAATAAACGTTATTGATACTGTAGTCTGTATATAGTAGGAATAAATTAATAAATCGTCTATTATGATATAATAAACTTTATATAAGAACTCATGCTATCCTACAAGTCACCAAACATTAGAGTGAAATTAAATCGATTCCATGATCTCGTCCATTCTACTCTTTGGCATTACATTCAAACCAACCAAACACACTAAAAGTTCAACCATTTAAAAGATAAAATCTCAGTTTTAAAAAGTGTGTTTGGGTCGCCAAGGTATTGGAAAACGCATGAGCGCCTTGAAGCAGTGCTTCATATACAAAATTGGTCAAAAATAGAGTTAGTGGAGACATGTAAAAACAACCAAAAGTTTGAATAGATATCGATGGTTTACTAGATTGAAAGACTGATATAAGCAGCTTTTGGTAGTGCATAAAGCTTATCTCGTTGTATAAAGAGCAACACTCGCGTACGTGAAGCTCTCACCTCATAGTGTCTAGCCCTTTTTAAAACCAAGGAAGAAACTCATTATTATGGTCTAAACGATGATCTGAGATGCAAGTAAATCTCAAAAGAAGAGCAAAAGGTAAACCTTTTCATTTGGGCATTCTTTAAGTAATATCAAAAGAGAAACAAAAAGTTCATTTAAAAGCATGTGTGTATGAATATCATTACAAAGAATCAACAATATAACAAAATATAATTATATATTAGTAGCAAAATTAGGGTCTATCTGCTTCCTGCTTCAAGAACTGAATAGGCAGACCATAACCTAAATAGGAACCTCTAATATGATGTATCAACTGATATTTAAGTTATAAGCAAACATACCTACCTCCGATACCTCTTTATGCTCCTCAGAGAAGATGATCATGAGTGCTCTCTTTGCTCATTTTTCCAAGAATTCTTTGCTGCTTCTGACGCAGAACCATCCGAATCGTTGTTTCCATCGTTCGGTTTTGGTTTAGAGAAAAACGGGTCCCATTCGTGAACGCCCACATTCTCACCTTCATCTAATAAAGCATATTTCCAACTTAACTCCTCAATAAAATCATCATTAGTACGACCTTCAATGATGTCTTTTCTCAACCTCGTCACCTTATCAATAATTGCTTGAACAGATACATCAAAAGCATCTTTGTGTGTATCTAATTTTGAACGAGGGTCTGCGTATATTAGCCTTGGAATCAGATTAATAACTTCCTCCCTCATCATTGTGACTTTATCTTGAGGGATTTGACTTAATCGTTCTTCAATACTGATATTCTTCTTACGAAGATCATCTTCTGGGATGAAAACCGAATACTTCGTGTACTTTTTTGGGAGGTGCCAAGTATACTGTGTGTATGCAGAACCAGGATGAAAGAAAACCGGAATACAACCAGCCAACATTGAGTCAAATGCTGATCGTCTTGTGTAAGAATCACCTTGAGGTTGCAAACAAAAAACCGAGCTTTGAAACATCTGCATTATACTACTAGGTGAATGACACTTGCTTTCACCAAGATCACATTCTAGAAGCTTTCCAACTTTCGAGTTCTTGCATTGATCAATAATCTGACCCCTAATAGACTTAGGGTTATCGGGGCGAGGTGCTCCAGCAAAACAGAAAAGCCATTTTCTATCTAAGTTCATCATTCTATCTTGCCAAGCAAAAATTTCAGCATCTTTTGATGGATGAAAATAAGTAGGATAAGGAATAGCAAAATCATTTGCATTCCATGGGCTAGATTCCACAACAAGCATTGACATGTTTTTAGCAGCTGGTAAAAACAAAAGCTTACTCCCCCAATCAGTTTCTTCTTCACTTAATCTCCTAAAATCCCAAGTAATCCTACCCGCAACAAGAAAATGATCCTTTCCCCCCATTATCCCCCACTCGGGCCTCTTTTGTAGCCAATCAAAAAGATCAAGAGAAGCAGCATCTCTCATTGAAATGTTATATCCCCAAAGATATCTTGCAATGTCAAAACCGGCATAAAAGGGGACAAAGATAGCAGCAGCAAGTGAAGAATCGTTCGTCAAACACTCATACTGTTTCATCCTGTTACTAAAGATAACATCCACTGCAAACTGGTTTGTGGCATACCATCCATCATCCGAAAACACCCCTTCGGTATTCTCCAATGGCGGTCCAAGTCCAGCGTTTGTAGTGAATTTACACATGTTGGTCCATTTGCTAAGGCTCCTACACTGCTTAAGCATATCTTCATTAAACCTTGAAGGAAGATCATGAACATACACATATCTCCCACCACATGGATCACTCTTGTTCTCAATAGTTCTCAACGCCTTCATAAAAGGAAACTCCTTCGGTTTATCAACATTATCAACCATCTGTTCAATTACAGTTTCTGGAAGGAGATTTTCCGGTTGACCCGTAACCAAACTATCAGATTTCTGTTCAATTACAGCATCTGGTTGAGAATTTTCCGGTTGACCCGTGACCAAATTATCAGACTTCTGTTCAATCACAGGCTCAGGTTGGGGGTTTTCCAGTTGAGCTATATCCAAATCTCTACTCTCAGGTTTCTCATAACTCTCTACGCGATTAACGTCAACGAGGGGATTCGGACGACTAGTGGTAAGCGGACGAATAACAGGGATAGATTCAGCAGTTCTTAAATCAGATGAAATGGAACTACCTTGAAAAGTTCTACCACCAATAACAACAAAATGGAAGTACAACAAGAAACCCCAAAAGAAGGCACAAAGAAACCCTAACACACAAATACGAGACTGTTGTGATTTAGTACTCCCCTTTTCCATATGATCCGTCGAAGGAGTCACCGGCGAACGGCGTCTCATCAGATATTAAATCACCAAATCACAAACATAACATAACAAACACAATCAACAGCTAGAACAATTAACGAATCTAAATCAAGCTTACACCAACGATTGAAGCACGATTACAACAATCACAAGTGAATGCAGTTTGAATTGATGAATTAACAAGTCAAAATCGAACAGATCGAGGTCAATGAGAAGAGAATCAAATCGTGAAGTGATTGATGATGATACTTACCGGAGGATCAGTTTGTAGAGAGAGAGTGTATGATGATAATGATGATGACGATGATGATGATGAATAATGAAGGATTGAATATTATATATGATTTTGGAGTCAATTGTGTACTGGACACATGAAGTCGAGAAGAAGCAGAGGGGTGTGATTAGTCCAAATAAGAAGACGAAGGGTGTAGGTTAACGCGTTTGGTGTATGATAGCGGGATGAGTGTACGTTAGCGTAGGGGTGTTGAATACTTGAATCTCTGTGTCTTCCCCTAGATGGTGTCGGTGATTGTACAACTACATGCCAGGTGGAAATATGACGTCAGAAGGAATTTCTAAAAATTGCAGAACTGATGTGGATTGTTAAAGTGAAATTAAATATGAGGGGACGAATTTATATGTTAACAGAATATAAACAATCAATTATATATGAGCTAATGGTGTAACGTAACGGTATTAAGGTGTTGACGTAAAGTTTTTTTTTAAGTATTTGAGGATCTAAGTTCTGTTATGTATAATAGTATAAATTCTAAAGAAGGTTTAATAACATGCGAATTTATTGTTTTAAAAACTTTTTATACGTTAAGACTACATGTACATCAGCTAGTCTACAAATCAACCTCCTACATTTACCAGGAATCTACTAGGGAGTTTAAAATTAAAAGCATGTTTAGAAAGAAATTTACAAAATCTAAATGTACGTTTATAAGCAAGTCGTTAAATCTAAACTTTTGTATGCATGTGAAACGATAGATGTGATAGGAAGAGAAGCGTATATTCAGTAAACCTTTTTTATGGTTCTTTTTAGAAACTGTTCTTTATTTATCATATGACGTCACTCTTTGTTCCAATATGATATATATTAATTACTTTTATATTTATATTTAGTTTTACTAATATTTTATGTTAAAGTGTATTTAATTTTTCAAAGTTGTATTTAAAGAAATAAATGCTAATCTAACATATGCAATTTTATGTTTATTAAATAAAATTTCAAATAAAAAAGATATAGTAAATTTAATAAATACATCTAAGGAGACAAAACTCTTAAAAACTATGCCAAATAAAAACACTTGCACATGCACTTCGTTACAGTTTAAGGCCCCACGATTATGTGTATGCTCAACTATAAATACCATATAATTGTTTATACATTATTAATGTGAAAATCATATAAATTAACATCTCTTGTAGGTTTTGTCGGTCCGATTATGACAACATTTAGAATTTAGATTACATAGCGAGTCAAACCTTTTAATGGTTTTTAATCACTTGAACAAAACGAAGTATTTGCAAAGTAAAACTAATCAAGCCAAACGTCCAAACCAATAATATTAACTGTTTGGGTTCAATTTAGTTTCATAATTCAAGGTTTACCGGACCTTTATTACATGAAATACAATCAAAATAAAAAAAAAAAATTTGATAACGTTTCAAATGGTCAAAACTTAAAAGGCTGGCTCGTTAGGTTGTTAAACAAAACCCTCAAATATGTGTACGGTACAACCTCATACGATCAAATTTCTTATTAAACAAAAAGGTACATAGCCTAATATTCTAAAGCCCAGTCTATTTTTCTGACAATTTCGAGTTTTGAAGTTTAAACTGTACGTTAAATCATTCGATGTGGTTTGAAAAATTTTAAACTAACCAATTACAAATCTTCTAAGAAACCAAATAATCAACCACAAAATCAATACTGGTTGGTTATTTTCGTGATTTCATACTGAACCATATAGTAGTGTGATTATTTTGACTTGATAAAACTTTTGTTGTGATTAATACATAAAAGAATAAATTATTTAGTTTATGTAGTTCCAAGGGATGGTGACGTGCCGACACAAACTATTAAAGTACTTCCGGGCGCTAGATTCATAGATTGCGACGTGTTCACAACTAAGAAAATATTATATGTGACACTATACTTTAAATAATATTATATGACACTAAATAATCAGAATTAAATAGCTAATAAACATTAGATTATTTTAATATCAATTTGGATACGATGATACTATCAAAGTGATTATTTAACCTTAAAATACCCACATTAGAAGCCGATTGCTTTCATTTATAAAAAAGGAAAGATGTGATAGCACAGTCCCAAACACGACCCCAAGTTGTTTGTGAGTTGTTATGACTTTACAGTTTTGTTAACATATTATTTAAATATCATATAAATAAAAACCATTTCACTAAAAGCATCTATTGATACAATAATACAAAAAAAGTTGAGTTTGACACCCGTTAAGGGCTCGACGCCTAAGAGTTTAAAGACTCTTTTAATTAATGGTATTTGGAGTCTTACTTGTGTCTTGATCATCAAGTTTGACACCCCCAAATGTCTATCAAGTCAGGTTTAAGCTCAAGCGGCTTTAATTTAAGCTCATTTAATAAAAAGGATTCATAGATGAAACAAGTCTATTTATATTATAATATCTATAAATTCAAACCGTATGGATTACCTCTACCCACTTGGTTTACATATTCGGATTGCGGGGTGTCAATTATGTCAGGTTGGATCATTCAACCCCAATACAACACACATATTTATTCATCTTAAACATATCAATACTAACCTGATAATATTTTTGTAACCCAGACACATCACATTTAACCTTTTATCTCAACAGTCAAATGAATTTGTAACCAAATTGTAACCGTGCTACATGAATTAGTGGATTGTAAAACAAGGGATGAATAAATCATAAACAGGCTTACATGCCGACTTGTTTAGTTAAATTGGTTGGCAAGTCAACCTACACACAACCCATTTACTAATAGGTTAAATATGACAACCCAAAATTTAATTCATTGTTTCATATTTCAAGTCGTATAAAAAATTGTCACCGCTAATTTAAATCATAAAAGTTAAAATATAAAGAAACTAACATCAAGTCAGATAATGGGTAGGACGGAAATTCAACACAAGAAAAAGAAGCGTGTATCCGGGAAAAACCAACACTACAAAAATTAACCATATTTTGAGATTCGACCCGATACCAGATATTCTGCAGCTAGAGGCCAAGACAATTCATTTGCCTCTTTCTATATTTTTTTTTCCCAAAAAGAAAAGATGCACAGTTATACAATGGTTTCAAGAAAAAAGACTTGAAATTTTTTTTCTCCTCCCTATTTCTTGGAGAAAACAAATGCACCTGCAAACCTGTTTTTTTAATGCCAAAATGATTAGTCCCACTTGCAGAAAACTTTTTGCTATACACTTCCTCCATCCCACAAGACTTGCAACAACACTATTAGTAACTCATTAGCACGTGGTAGAGAAACTATTTTGATACCATTAGGGGCCAGGGCGAGTTTTAATCCGTTTCCTTTTAAGCTTTTTTTTAAATCTTACCTATTTCAACTTTTATATAACCCAACTGGATAATAATTGTCACCTACACTTATTATCAAAGATAGCAGTTCTACCAATTTACATATGGGCTAATTTAGGTTATGTTTTATCTCCACCAGGTGGAGAATTAAGAACTAACAGCTGGGTGGGGCCGTGGGGGGTTGGGGCTGGTGGTAAAGAGAGAAGTCCTACAATCAAGAGGTTGTGGGTTCAACCTCACCTACAGCATTGCTGTTAAAAATAAATAAAAAATTAACATGTTATGCACTCGCTCATGTTGGAACCACTCTCATTGTGTATTTATATAAGACATTAGTAAAATACTTCTCCGAAATCATGCTTGGTTTTAAAAAGAGTCCCTAAGACCATTGGAAAAATGCCTCAAGGTCTGGAGTGCATATGTGGGTCAATAGTAGGGTCCGGAGGAGGCTGATATGTAAAATCGACCAAAAGGATGATATGTAAATAGATGAGGGAGATGAAATTGTTGGTTGTACATAAAGCTTAGTTGGTTGTACATAGAGCAACCCCTCTCGTACGTGAGGATCTAACCTTGGCTTTCAGGATTTAAAGGCCTCAAAGTGTCACATGTTTTTTAAAACCAAGAAGCTATGTGTTGGGTCATATATTGCTAGTTTCATGGGAGTGAGGAAGTAAGAAAGATCATCATGTCATGAAATCTAAAAATGCAAGGAAGGAAATAGAAATGTTGGGGATACCTCTATTAGAGCTACCATTTGGATCAGGCACCAAGTTTTACAGAACTGAACATTCTTAAAGAACTCATGGATAAGATTCTGGAGTCAGTCTTTCACTGACTGTAGAACCATAATTGGGCCCACCCTTGCGGTACTGGATAAGGTACTCGATAGGATATCCCTTCACCTTGTATGGCATGACGCAAGATCACTGAACGTTAGAGCTGCAAAAACAGCAAGGATGTACTAAAATCAGGAGGTTGTAAATGGACATATTGCATAAAACGGTAATTCCTTTTTTTTTTTTCAACCATTGAAACCATTACTTTTTTAGGCACCCTGTCAAATCAAAATCATGATGTGGAAGGTGGCATGTTAGTAACTTTGATCATATGGAAACCAGTTAGCTTGCAAGATTGCCTTAGATGGCAAATTATTGAAGTTCAATGCTTTTAAAGGTGAAAACAAAGTTTGTTACTTGAAACGAAATCTGTCTAAACGGCTGAAAAACTAACCGTCTTCTGAGACAAGTTTATCCGCGGAAAGAACATTAATCATATCCAGATTGAAAATACTTGGAGAGGGTAATGGGAAAGGAACTTTATTAAGAAATATTTCTAGAGGTGTTGAGATTGCCTGTGACAAACCAATATCAGAACAAAATAAAATCAACTGGGTTATATTTTATCTCCATCAAGTCAAACAGATCAGATTTAAAAACATAGCTAGAAAGAAAAGTGGTCAGATACCTTAGCAATAGGGAAAGGAACATTAACATAATGAGGCCATTCTCTTATCATTTCATACATAAGTTCAGCCTGCGAAACAACAATATAAGAAATTTTGATTCAACAATCAAGAAACTCAGATTGTATATAAAATAAAAGAAAAGTGTGGCTAAAAAATATGGAAACAATAAAGTCAGAATCACCAATTGATGCATTGTGTAGACATCTGGCCCACCAAGTTCATATAGTTTTCCCATGCTGCTACCGTCATCTTTTAAAGCCGCAACAATTGCAGAAGCAAGTAAGAAACATCAGCAACATACACAGGTTGAATCCTGTAAACAACAAAAATATACATCAGTGTTGAATAATAATAATCCAATTAAGTTGGTAACTTTCATGTGTTGCAAATTTGCAATAAAACTAAAAGGTTAAGTGGAGGAAAGTTAAGTAGAACTTTGTGGAACCACCGCCAATAAGTGGAAGGAAGTTGTATTTTTTAGCAAACTGAGCCCATGGATTCAAGATCCTATCTTCTGTACCAACCATCAATGCGGGTCTCAGTATTGTAGCCTGAAGACAAACAAATTAATATTTTAACGAGCTAGGTTTAAGCATGCACTGAATGTCTCAATCATTTCTTCTACCATGATATGTAAAAGTTTGTTTGACTGACACAAATTAAATATGTGATTAACCTCAGGCAATTCACGTAAGATAGACTCCTCTGCAGCGGCTTTAGCTTGGAGCATCCTGGATGGAGATGATGGAGAGGCACCTAAGCATGAAACTTGTATGAATCTCATGATTCCACCATGTTCTTTAGAAATCTGAATTTGACATGAATACAATGTTAAAAGACATATATACCCATATTAAAGTAACTCAAAAGGACTAGGAATAAGTTAAGAAAAATTGTAACAGAAAATAAATAAACAAAAATACAGACTTACCTTTGCAAGTTGTTCAGCCATATGATAGTTCACTTCCTCAAAACTACAATTTCTAGTTTCATATTCCCTTCCTGAGGAAAACAGTTACCATGTTAAACAAGCTTCTCTGGCATTTATGCAAGGAAACCTAACCAGAAGATGACATCAAACATGTACCTATGAGATTGATCACAACATTTGCCTTGGCCATGACCGCCTTGATTGAGTTTTCATCTCTTGGATTGTATTTCATGGGAACAATCTGTGTGAGTCCAAAGGGAATGTGACAATTTCTAACACCAAGTATAAACAATCTTTGAACAACAATTATTGTTCTAAGTTACCTGCCCCAAGTCACCCATCAGTTTGAGGTGACGAGGTGAATCCTCAGAACCTCTAAAAGGTACCAGCACTTGTGAACCCATTTTGGCTGCAGATAAAAACCAATAAATATCAGTATGCATCACAAAACACAAAGTAACTTCAGATTATGATAAATTGTTAGATACTTCTGTGGTATGCTAAGGCATGAACTGCAAAACTGTTTTTCTCTCTTAGATCATGCCCTAGCAATCACAAAACTATATACACACACACACACACCACACTTACACACATATATAGCCAATAGAAGTATGAATTAACGCAGATGTTTATATAATTATCTAATGGAGTAAACTTAAGTTTAAGTATTCCACTAACCAAGCTGTTGCACCAAGTAACGCCCAAGGAAACCAGTAGCTCCGAATACTATAGGAACTATGCCACTGCCGGTAACAAAAATACCAGATTGCTTTAGCATGATCATTGTTAATAGAGGAGATTGCGCAATCATTATCTGGCAACTCAAATTGGAGGTAGTCTTCGACTTATGTTTCACATTTGGTGCATCTCTATGTGCCAATTTAAAAAAACGACTATATCAAACCTCTTACCATTTTGAAATTTCTTGCTTTATTATATACAACTCAAGTAAAAACTAAGTATAACTTAAGATTGTAAAGTGTTGAAATAAAACGAAACATGGAGCAATCACTGGTGTTGATATAATTTAAAAATAAGTATAACAAACTTAGAAAAGAAGACAATTGTTTACTAGTGTCTACAGAAAGAAAGAAAGAAAGAAAGAAAGAAAGAAAGAAGATGCAACTTGACTTGATCACTTAAATGTCAAATACACTGTGATAAGCTATTCAACAACTAGCTTCGATTTGAATTTGCATAGTACTAGCTTCAACATCAATTAAAGTTCACCTTTTTTCGTGACGCCTTGGAAAATTTACAATATCACGCGGTTAGAAAAACTTAAACCAATTATGCAGCTACTAATCCAAATCGAGCTGGTAAGCTAGATTTGCACCAAAGATTGACACCTCTGATTCAACTAGATTCAAAATAACGAACACCAAACTCGTGATCTAATGGCACAAACACTTTCACTTTTAGATAACAAACTTTAGAAAAAAGAAAAAAAAACGGATACCTAACGGATGATCTGCCACCGGTGCCCTTCCGGACCAAATGTCCGATACCTTTGGTGGTAAGCGTGGAGGCATAACGCCGATCATAAGCACCGTAATCTGCATTACACCAGTTCAATGAAATTCAACCCATTGCCATTCTCCCTGTCAAAGATTTACCAAACACCCAATACCCATATGCAAATTCAGTCACACATATCATCAAAATCCAAATGACGCTAAATTTGAGTGATACACTTACATTTTGTCGATGGCTTTGTGGGAATTCTAAGGGAAATGATCAATAATTCAAAAGGAAAAATAAAAACGTAATCTGCATTACACCAGTTCAATGAAATTTAACCAAAATTCGAAAGGAAAAATAAAAATGTAACAGTTAACTGAAACCCTAGAAATGGATAGAAAACGAATTACACTGGTCGGAGATAGGGTAAAGAGATTTCAGAGAGTGGATCGTTGGCCGAGAGCTGAAGGGATCACCAGATAATCTCCTCGAAATCGTCTGCATCGTTCTCAATCCAGAGGATTATTTTGACTTGTAAAAGTCAAAGCTTAAAAATTTTGTGTTTCAGTGAACACCCCCGAAATCCAATCCAACTGGTAATAATTAATATTTAACAAAAATAAAATATTTTTTAGATGAAATACAATCTATTTATCTATTTATAATTTATAATCCATAAACTTTAATAAAAAAAGATTTTTGAAGCTAAACGATATTCTTTTAAACCAATCATTTGACGCGTGATCACCTCTTTTTTCAAATCCCGTCTAAATTTTGACTCATATTTCCCTTTTCACGCGGACCCTTTTAACCGTGTTAATACCCGGTTATCTCATCCCCTCTTCTTCTTTCACACACAAAACCCTAGTTCCAAACAACTCTTCCATCTTCGCTGTTATGCAATCCTTCGAATCAGGTATTCTTCTTCCCCTAATCTTTCATTCTTCTTCCTAAACCACAAATCTCTAACTGAATCGATGCCTTTTCATTAGCTACCTTGAGAAACCTAATTCACATTCAAGATTGTAAACCTTCGCCTCTCTCTTGTTCCTCACCTTTTCTTCATCTGTTTCTGTAACCCTACATTAATGGATCATTGAATCTGCGTTCTTCTCATTCAATATCTGCTCCAGAAGAACCATCTTTACCAAGATTAAGGGATTTAAAATCTTTATGTGTGTCAACCATCTTCGCATAGATCACTGAATCTGCGTTCTCCGTTACACGGGTATGTTAATACTTGATTGACATTGTTGTTCATTATCCTTAGCTCCTCCTCCGTTCAGCGGTACACAGGTACGTCATCCACCTCTTACTGAGGATGCGATCGCTCTTCTGACACGTACTTACTTCTCAGTGTAGGTATTCTAACTTAACTCTACATTATTTACTTCGATTCATATTTTTTTGATGATGTTCCCATTGTATGATTTGGTGTTGTTTGTTGAATTTAGGTTCCCCCTTTTTTTGTTTTCAACTCCTAGCTAAAATAAATCAACCTTTAAGATGCCTTTGGATTAAGGCATCAAATATGTATAAGTTGTTATATTAAGTATTGCTTTAGGGTTTCTAAATACTCTTCTTTAGTGAATCTTAAGCTTGTATCAATGATTTAGTAGTTGTTGGTTATTATCTTGCTTGAATCATCATGAGCCAAAGCTTCTTCAGGAGAAAGTATATGAATTGTGACTAAAACTTCAGGATTTGGGTGAATTGAGATTATGATAGTAGAGTAATTCAATCTCTTAGTATACTCAATCATCTCAGATCTACATTTTATTTTGAATTCACCTTTTCCTTGTAATTTCATTCTATATCAATCCATTGTTTGCATGTGAAAAATCATTGTTAGAGCACATGTTTTCATCCCTAACCATGTTTGATGTGTGCATATTCTTTGTGGTTTTGTTGCATATAGTATGATTTTCTTGATGTAATTTGTAATTTAAGTTTATTGGTGTGTTTATTATATTACAGTTCGTTGTATAGTTTGGATTGGTTGTGGTTACATGGAGAATGAACAGAAAATATAACATAATTTATAAAGTTCAAAAAGTAGTTATTTAGCCTCTCTGTTTGTTGATAGTTACATTGAACTGTTTGTTAATGTATACTTTAATAACATTCTAACAACTTATCTATTTATAATGTTAACATGGTTAGGTAGATAGTTTATTTATCATTGATTTGAACCTACTATTTTATATTATTAAACTTTTCATAATTAAAAGTAGTAGCTTTTTGGTAATTAAATGCAACAAATACATATGCAGTTGATATAAATCAATACTTTTTAACACAAGAATTAATAGCAAGGATAGATCAATTAAACTCACTTTAATATGAAAATCGATTTAACGGGCGAATAAATTAAGGTGATTAGGTGCTTTTTAATTCTATGAACGTGAAGCATGTAGGGTCATTTGATACTAATGCATTGGCCATTTTAATCAAACTAACAGTTACATACTTAATTTTTAAAGGACATAACACATACTTGACTTTCTATCTTCTTATGAGATTTTGGATAATTAACTACTATTGCTAAACATATTTAAGATTATATGACTACAACTTTCATGTATACTATTATTTGAAAACTTATAGATAGTACTAAACATCCAAAAAATAATCTTAATAATTTATGAGAATACTTAACATTTGTAAGATAATATGTACTAATTAATGAAGTTGCTATGCAAGAGTACGAGCCAGCAGTCAATATATTTTTTAATCTATCACGTTTAAAAACTTTTTAATACTATAATTGTAACCTATGTTTTTTTAACATTTTAGTATAAACTTTTTGCTAAAACTATCTGTAACTTGTGAGGTACAATAAGTTAATACGTGAATGTACAAGTAGTCACGCATAACCCCCCATTTATTTGGTTTTTTAAGTTTTAGCTTAGAAAAAACATAATAGACTTTTGTAAAAATACTACAAAAATAAAAAAAAAAATTAGAAACACGTGACGGACGTAAAATGTCGCACCGCCGCATTGCGCGGGCACCCTTATAGTTAACTACATTAGATATAAAACAATAACACTATTTTTTCCAAACTTTCATCTTAAAAAAACATTTGTTTTAAAAAAATGTATTTTTAAAGCTTTTTTTTTTAAAAACTTCGCATCCCATAAATGTTGTTTTAAAAAAATTTATGTTTTTAGTGAAAAGAAATATGTTTTTACTTTAACAAAAAAATCTGTTTTATAATATGAAAAGTGTATAAATTATGTCTTTGCATTTAGTGTTATTAATGGTTGATTTGCTTAAATAGTGGCACATGTCAAAAGTGGTGTAAGAAAACGACATATGGCAAAACTTATTTTGTTTTATAAAAAAAGATTGGATTAACAAAATTAATGAAATAATCATTTAGGAAGTTATGCCACGAAACTGGTGGAATAAGGTTTGAATTTACATCCCGCATATGGCTTACTGGATTTTTTCGCCACTGACTTATCAGGGAGCGCTACAACTTTCATTCAGTATTACAAGGGAAGGGGAAAAGCTTATTGCTTCAAGATTTTCTTAATCGCTAAGGATCTCCTAGATGAGAACACAAGAGTAGGCGGTAATCTTAAGTGTTTTAGCAAAAACTAAGTACATACGATTTTCAAACATTTGACATGTCAAATAATCCCATCACAGAATATGCACGTCCTCGTGCATTGATGCACATCTGTGACATCACCTTTGAAATAATAGCTTTATTTTGGTTAGTTCAAGGTACAACGACCAATATACACACAATCGGTTATGTGCCCCATCTTACATCTTCGAAATTTCCACATTGAAGTCGCAACCAAGCACCCCAAACTTAACACTATTAAATATCCATGACCTTTTTTTAAACTAGAGCCAGCGTAGCTTGCGATCCCATTCATTTGACTTACAAAGTTCATTGCTCTCGTTTTGACCCTTGCTCTCCCACTATCACCACATTCATCATTTAAGAAAATTTGGGATTGTAACTATGATTTCTGATACCATATAAAAAATGAAAACTCTGTAAGGTATTAGTATTACTGATTAACTATTTATAAAAGTATATTAGGGATAATTACGGATGAAAGCTTATGAAATCATATATTGCAACCATAGGAATGAATATTATAATAAACTCTAACCAATATATTCTTTCTAATGTTGATTTTCGAAAATGGTGTATAGTCAAGACTTAAGACGTGCACGTGGGTTCATTCAAGACCCATTTGGACAGTTGGCTAGGGTTTAATTTCATGTGATAAGTTTATCAAACTTCTCACTAGTTTCGTTTCCTTTTTTTCTTCGTGACCAACACTAACTTCCCATGTCTCCTAATAAATCATCTTGAAGTGTTAAACAACTTTTGTAGGCTATTAGATGTAACAGACGATACGATGTTAAACATTTAATATATGCCAGCATATACCATCCAAGACTCAACAAGGCAAGAAGACCTATTCTTTTTAGGATGTAACAGTCAATACAATGTTTAGGATTGTTGTAAGAGTTATTTTGTAGTTGAATAGCGTTGTATAAATCTAATAGTTCATTAATGAGAGAAGTTATAGAAAAGTTGAAGAGTTCTCTCTATTTATTTATTTTCTTTTTTTGCTAACAATGGCTTTAGAGCTATATATTTTTATCGGAGCTCCAAAGAACCATCAAATTTGTGTGACTCAACAAACTTTGGGAATGGCCATGGATGCAAGTATAAAAGATCAAGAAATTGAAGATACTTTGAAGGAACATGGGAAAGGGTTGGTACACATGGAAGATCAACTCAATCAACCTTTGCACAACTAAAGAAGACTATAGAGGCAAAATGATGAAGATGATGTTGGATCTGGAATACTTCTCATGGATTCTTAACTGGTTGAGCTTTTCAAATCAGGTGAGTAAACCAATTACCCTTGATGATAATAAAGGAAGACTTAAGTGTAATCATGTTACTCCTAATGATAATACAGTCTTACCTCAAGAACTTGACTCATGCCTAAATGTGGACTATCATCAAACATGTATGTCTGATTACTGCATTTCTCAAATACTTGGCGGGCAGACTCAAGTTTTACTAATGTAGCCGAACGAGTTGGTAGGGATGCCATATAAAATATATATAAAAAAAGAAAATCGTAAACAACGAAGAAGATCAAACACATGAACCGGGAAAACAAATGGAATTGAGATCGAAGGCAAAGAAAATGTTACTGAGGTTGTTGTATGAGAGTTGGGTAAGAGTGTTCAAATATTAAGTTTGGTTTTCATGCTTTCAGATCAAACGCTAGTCAATATTGAAATTGTTCATTAGATAGTTGTTAACACTTTTGAATGGAAACCAAGTTGGCAACGTTGTTTATTCGTTACAACCACAAAGCATGCAAGAGCAATGTTGAAGATGCTATGATAAAGCCAAAAGTAGTTTGACCTTGTTTTCAGTAAGAAAGTAGATTCATATATATACTTCGTCTAGGTGTAAGCGTGGGTCAATTTTGTTTGATTAGGGCTAAAAGCTAATCCGTAAACTTTGTTTATTGGTTATATTCATTTTTTTTTCCTTTAAAGCAACATAATTATTAATATAAGCACATTATGTGATGACTATTCATATAAGATAAATCTAGTAAAAACTAACGTAACATGCTTTTGATGTTGATCAAATAATGTTCCACGTGACATCATCTATGTGTACTTTATTTTCTAGGCACACTAATTAATATATACTATATTATGTGTAATTATCTAGATTAAGGATTGATTTTCATTTCAGGTTAATTATTGGCTTTTGTATCGTCATATACTAGAAGGGTTAAAACATAGTAGAATTTGGCCGTGAAGAAAACATTGCACAAAGCCACAAAGTAGATGTTTAAACATTTCATTAGATGGCAACCTTGTTTAGTACTTTATATAATATAAAGCTAAATTTAGGTTTGTATCACTTAATTTACAAGTTTGTTTTTCAAAAGAGTATTGTTAAGAATTTTTTAACAATACTTTATGACGTGACAAATGATATAAAATATGTATCGCTTCCGTAGTACATAAAATGTACTTTCATTCAACTAAGATTGACATAAAATATGTACCGCTTCCATTACAGAGCACCCTAACATAAATCCAAATTGCTCACTATAGCCCGAGTTTCCGTCTAATAATTGCCTCGATAACCCTCTTCCACATTCATACTATGCATAGAAGCTTAATCCTTATGTAGTTACACAACATTAAACGTCTCTTTTGTTCTTGTATACTACAATCTGGTTGAATAATAGAAGAAAAATAACCAATACAAGTAGAACCTCAAAACTTAAATAAATAAGAACAATTATCAATAAGGGATTCATTTCAGAAGTATAGCTTCAACCACCTATGTAAATCAAAGGGCTGATTAGTAGACTATTATTCATTTCATTAAAAGATTGTCTCTGAAACGGTGAGAGGTTAAATTGTTTGGTTTAAAAAAAATAACACCTCTTAATCATTCGGCTAGCCTCTCAACCATTTTGCTTAAAAATGATGTTGAATGATTAAATGGATAAAAACACCTGTGTAAAGGAAAACCCACATCTTCCATTGATCTCCTCTTACTCTCCCATCTTCTTTCACCCGCAACCCCCTCTTTGTCGTCAACCTCCACGCCGATGACGACCTCCACTCCGGCGATCTGTACGACGGCGACCACCCCCCTCAGTGATCCCATCGACCTCCCTCACCACACAATAATCTCGCAACCCCTCACCGGTAGCGTTAACCCTCGCCGGAGCACCACATCGCCGGCGCCTTTTCTCGCCGGAGCACCTCTCTCTTGCAAGTTTACAACAACTCTCCTCTCGGCACACCCCATTTAGACATCTCTCTGCTATTGCTGATGATGATGAGGAGGATGATGCTTGAAAGTTTAAAGAAATTAAAAGAAGATGAAGATAAGATCTGTGAGAAATTAAAAATCTTAAGCCGTTCACAGAATTCTCAAGAATTGAAATTTGAATTGAAATTGAAAAATTTTTCATTCAAAATCCTGTTTGTTGGTCAACCGACGAAATTGAAATTGAAAAAATTTCCCACGTTCATTGGAATTTAGATTCCATCCACTTATCGATGAAATGTTCAACGATCTCAAAATTAACATTTCAGTTTCATTTAAAATTGACCAACCAAACACGTTATCAATTTTAACAAGATTTCATTTTCAATTTCAAATCCATTTTCAATTCCTTTACAAAATATTCTACGAACCAAAACGCCACTTAAATTTTGGTAGTAGCTTGTAATGGTAGATAGAAAGGGTAAAGTGGGTTTCGTAGGAAAAAAATTGTAAGAGTGAAATCAGTGAAAGGAGTTGGCTATTTTCTTTACTAAAAAGTACAATTGTTTATTTAATTTAGTTTTGTATATTTAAAAAAAAATTCAGACATTTTTTATTAATAAGAAATGATAAGGAGTGATTTCGTTAACTTCTAATTAGTTTATCAAACCAGATCCATCAAGAAATAAAGTTTTATATAGGTCTATTCTTTAATGTTGATTAAAAATATTTTAATGTTGATTAAGAATATTTTAAACATATAACCAAGATGTAAAGCAAAATAACAAATGTCTTTACATGAAACTAAGAATAACTTATGTTCAATGGTTTAAAAGGGTAAAATCGTCATTCTGCATGGTTATTCAGACATCCAATCAAACAATATTTACTGATTCAGCACTTAATTGCTCAGAGATTTTTAGGGGCTGTTTGGTAGCATCTGAATCAACCTCTTAATGGTTCAAATGTCTGAATGGTTCAGCACTTAATGGTTTAGACTGTTTGTTTTTTGAGCAAATGTCTGAATGGTTCAGACATTTGCCTCTGAATGGTTAAGCATTATATTTAGGGCTGTCCAAACTGTTCGACGCTCGAGGATCGCTCGACGATTGTTGGGAAAATACTTGGAAAATGCTCGTTTGAATTCTGCTCGGTTGTAAACAAGCAGAGCGGCTCGGATCGGTTAGTAAACGAGCAGAGCACGAGCAAAGGTCCGCTCGCTCGGTTTTGCTCGAATATATATATATATATATATATATATATATAATAATGTATAATATTTTTGGAGTCATTATTCAAGCAAGTTCCCCGTTTTAAGTAAAATGGCTAAAGATATTTTTGGCATCCCGATCACAATTGTGGCTTCTGAATCGGCCTTTAGTGCTGAGGGGCGTATATTGGATGACTACAGAAGCTCTCTTATAAAAGATATGGTTGAACTTCTTGTTTGTGGAAGTGATTGGTTAAAGGCCATCTCAAAAACAACCATACAAACATTGAAAGTAAGTTTATATTTATATTTTTCTTCGTTTCTACTTTATACTTTAGACTAATATTTTTGGTATCTTTTTAATGTCTTGAAATCTACAAAAGAAAAAGAAAAATTGGAGATTGATGTCTTGATTCCAGATGAGTGTGGTAACAACTAATAGATATGAAAGGTATATATTTGTATAAAACCTTTGTATGTACATTGTCAATAATATTGAAGCCTACAATATATACTATTATGCTTAGTCTAAAATGTTTAATTATACATTGCTTATGGCCTTTTTTTTAGGTGGATATGGAAATGGTCGTGAAAATCATCATTGGTAGACTTTTTGGAGATTAGATATATTGTCTTTTTAAGAATTTGAAGTTTGACTTAGAACTTAATGTGTTTGAATTTGTATTTTGTGTTACTTTTATTTCGTATGGTTTTTTGTTAACTTGTTAGGTTTGTTATTGGAACTTGAAACTCTTGAATGAATAAAAAACCGAGCTAAACGGAGCCGGTATGTATTTTGTTATGCTAAATTTGTTATAAAACCGAGCGAAACAGAGCGAAACCGAGCTGCTCGGTTAAATTCGATCCAAGCACGAGCATAACTTTTCCGCTCGCTTTTATAAATTCGATCAGATCCGAGCGGCTCGATTTTAAATCCGAGCGAGCTCGAGCATACCTTCGCTCGGATCGACTCGGCTCGTGAACAACCCTAATTATATTAATGTTGAATGGTTAAAAAGTCTAATGCTGAATGGTTAAGACCTCTTATTTGAATTGGTCAGACATTTGCCTTTGAATAGTTAAACGATATACTAGCTCTTAATGGTTCAACACTTATTGGTTCAGACCTTTTATTGGTTCAGCACTTAATCATTCAGAAATTGTCAGACAACCCCTTACTCATTCATACCTTTTGTTGGTTCAGCAATTACTGGTTCAGAGATTGGCAAACAGCCCCAATATAATCCTTTTGATTGTTTTCCACCATGGTTCCACATATACATATACAACTATAAATACATGTAAACCTACACGTGCGTATGCATATACATATCCATCCGTATCGATATGCAGAATGAGTATCATCAAATTCTTTTTCCGCATCTATTTCTGTATAAGTATCTGTATATGCATATACACATGTATGCCCCTTGTATGTATTGATAGACAAACCAAAATAGGGATCCTATCCCAATGTGGTATCTCAATTGAAGAAAAAACACTCGATTTAACATCAGGAACATATCTACATGGTCTATGGATAACCAAGAAATAGACTTTCATATTGTAAAAAGAAAAAAAAAATGTCTCCTAAAAACTGTTATGATAGTACAAATAACATACCCTGGTTAATAATATTCGATCCTCCAACTGATACTCGACCCAAATAGCTTTCAAAAATAACCAAAGCTGTATTAATAAACTATTTACTAGCCCACTACAGGTTAATTACCACAAGCTCATGTTTAACAATGATAATCGACAAAAGACGAGATCATACGCAACAAATGCAGTTAGAAGCTGAGACCATAAACCTTACTTGCTAAAGATTGCCAGTTTAAAGTAACCATGATTAAGCATATTTGATTCGTTTGGCTGGACCTTGGTCAAGAATAGGGTCAACAACAGGAAGTTTAGGGCCTGCTTGCTCGGTTTCAGGACCTTGTTCTCCTTCTGTGTTTGATGGTGGTGTGTAACCTTCTGGGAATGGCGGTGGTGGAGGTGCAGCGGGAAGCTGTATGCAAAGATTTTGGTTTAATAATAAGTTTCTAAATTATTTGAGTAAAAAGTTTAGGAAGTTGTAAGCATTTGAATTTAAATAATTTCCGACCTAAACCATTTGACCAATTTCACTTTTGGCTAAGTTTATACATTTGACCCAAAGAACTTCTAAAAGTATATTATGCAAAAAAATAAAAATAAAAAAGGCACGGTTTACCTTGCGTTGCAAAGAGGCAAGAATGTGGTCTACTCGTTTGACTTCCTTAAAGTCAATAGTCTCCTTGGCAGCCTTTGGTTCATGTGACGTGCTCTCATCCTCCGAGTCCACTACATCATACTCATACATAAGTGACTATTCACAATAATGATAGTTAACAATTAGACTAAGGTCACAATTTTGACTCAGTTACTTAAGAATGGGTCGGTTTGGATAGTAGGTTGCCTGGAAAAAAAATAGCTAAAAAAAGAAAAGGGTCGATTTGGCTTGTAGGTCCACAACATCTTTAATCAGTCAAATAAAAAAACAACATAAAAAGGAAAGGATGGAAGGTTGCCTGAAATGTGTTTCTACGCATACAACGTCCTACATCGTTTTATTCGAAGAGTCAGATTATTATTGTAATTATATTAACATTAACTACTTATTAAAGTTAAAAAAGATTAGACAGAAAAACTTTTCAGTTGAATCCTTCCCGTACTAAGACCAGCCCAGATTTTAACCAACAATCCATCTTGCCACTGTCAAACATGCCAAGAATGCAAAGCTTACCATACCCAACCTTCTCCAACTTTGAGGCTGCTGTTGTAAAAGCCTTTGATATATAATATAAAGCTCGTCCCTATATATAAAACCAAATTAAAAAAGAAATTGGCCACACGCAAGCTACGTGTATGGTGCAGGGGTAATACTTGAAATGAACAAATAGATTTTTCACTGTGCATGAAACAGCTTACTAAGGATGTAGGGATGTCCAATATTTTGTTTTTAAAAACAAAAATTTAACTGTCCTGAATTTGAATGGTTCAAGGTTTTTGGTTTGGGTTGACAAATAAGAATGTGAGTTCAGTTTGACAAAAATGTTAGAGTGCTTTTTAAATAACATAACTTTTGTTATTATATTCGACATTGTTTAAATACTTTTAATAGTTTAGAGTATAGTCACAGGATTCGCTCCCCCCCCACGAATCGCGAACCAGATCGCCCGTACCGGATTCGGGTTCATTCGCGTACCAATCGCCCTACGATTCGCGATCCGGTTCGCTAAAATAGGCGAATTTCGATTTCAATGGAAACTGAACCAGTCTACTCCGATTCACGAACCGGATCGAGCGATTCGCGAATCCGATCAATTAGAAACGCGATTGGGAATAAAAAAGGCACGTTTAGACTTTCAATCTTATTAATTAATGGTTAATTGCTTACTATTCGTTAATAACTTTTTCCCGCTATTTGATATTGGTGTCAATATCATTGCATCTATTATAAATTGGCACCTAATAATCCACTAATTATCTTTAAAAATATAATATAGATTGTTTTATAGGATACGGCGTACCGCACTATATGGTACACCGTACCGCGTACCGAATTGGCGTTCCGAATGAACCTACCCCCAGCGTACCAAATTTTATAAATTGACGAACCGCGTACCCGTTTCCGTACCGCGTACCGAAACGTACCGCGATCCATGTGACTATGGTTTAGACAACTATTGTTTCAGGTCAACCCAGACTGACCTCTTTCGACCCATACAAAAGGTATCTTTTTTACCGGTTATCCAACCCGCCCATATCTCCTACTCAACAAAATGTACAAATGAGAGAAGCAGCACTTACAACCCGAGCTGCAAAGACATTGCAAAGTTGTGGTGCTTGGTATATTGAACCATCAAGAACATAATAGGTTAGCATCGGAGTGACCTTCTCAGGACCATCCCTCTTCTGCTTGCGAATCACAAACAGGTGAGGCTCCATAACTTCACTCACCATGAATTCTATTCCTGTCATTTTACTACACATAAAGTGTTAATTATCTCATTCTACTTCAGTTATTGTACAATATTAAAACTTGACCATGATTGTAAGCAGATACTAAGTCATAATAAAATCAGGGTATTATGTGAAAAATGACTGTTACAGCTTGAAGACAATGATCTAATGAAAGTTGAAGAATCTCAAATCTAAATGGGAAGAAAAACATACGAAAGATGAGAAATATCTAAGGGATGAATTGACCGCATCCTCAGCTGTTCATTGTTGCAAGTGTAATCATAGAAAGGAGAAAGTGCAAAATAATCAAACACAAGATTGCGGTCCAACGGATACGTGTTTAACCATAACTGATCCCTGAAGCATATTCCCGTCATGTCAGTCCCAGGTGTCGGCGGAACCGCTGCAGCATTTCCCTCCATATTACCAGTCACCAAGTTGGTCGGCAACATGGGTGTGCCAGCCATTTCCCTCAACTCTAAAATCTATAAACTTACAGCCTACTGCAAGCAAAACAATAGCATTTAATAAAGACAATAAACATTCCAAGGTACAAACAATATATCAGAATCATAACACATATACAATTCTTACTTCAGAAACAATCACAGATTAGTTTCCTAACACAAAAGGTGAATAATATGTTACTTCAGACACATAGTTTTGTTATAGAATAATGTGTTAAATTCTACAAGAAATCAATCGAAACACAAAATCTTGAATCCTTCAACCTTTTCATTTTCAAATTATTTTTTGGGTGCTGTAATCTAGGGCACAATACGTCTCTTGCTAGAAAGAATATGACATGTAAGCCTACTCCAATGCAAAGTTGCAAACAGATCAGCTAAGCAAAACATCAAACACCTTCTGGGCATTCCACCAAAACAGTCGAAAGCAGTGAAAAGTCAACAAAATCCCAAAAAACTGGCAAATACAGATTCTCTGATGTCTAACATACACTTACATATGAATGAACTCGAAGTTGGGAACGGGATTACGGTTTATTCCAGATTCAACTATATTGATTTCAGTAAGATAACCCTAATTCCAATCTGAAATTTAATCATAACACAAGAAAATCTAGATAAATTGACTAAATCATGAACCCAATTGAGGGAAACACACAGATCGTACACAACTAAATTCGAATAACGCAAGAAATTAAGGATTTTCACCTGGGTTCAAGTATGGTAATCAGATTTAGGAAATTTTGCACTTTGAGGCTTCAAGAATGCCTCAAATTCTTGAAATGTTCTGGTGGAATCTAGAAGGTGAATATATAAACTACACATGAAGTGAAGAAAAGACGGTTTGGCCGAGTGGTCTAAGGCGCCAGATTTAGGCTCTGGTCCGAAAGGGCGTGGGTTCAAATCCCACAGCCGTCAATGTTTTGTTTTCTTTTTCAATTGTTTTTGCCAGTTGTTTTTTTATAAGGTTTCTGCATGATAACAATCTTTGTCTTTTGAAATCGCGGTGTGATATCACATGTTGTCCTTGGTATAGTTTTCAGGGTTTGTGGAATCGTAAGTGCAACTCCAAGTTTTTCCTCTCATGAACACTTTCATGTATGTTTAACCTACATTTTCTTATCTTAGACGCTTTACAAAGTTGATTTTTTGATAAGCATAGTTTTATAGTCGCGCACAACAAGGTTTTCTTTATAGATATGTTCATATATATATATTCAACCTTGTCGGTAGCCATGATAATAGCACCATGTGAGGATCTCGTGACATTCTTTCGACTCAAACGGTCAAGCCTATACTCCATTGCGTGAATCCTATTCAAATTGTTCAACATTCTAAAAATGCCTTCATTGAACATCCCTCCTCAAGTCCACCCTAATTATTTCGATTTCATATCTTATTTGACGCAAGGGAATCACCAGGTCTATTATTATAGTTAGGTTATCTCGCATGAGATTATAATAGACCAGAGGAGGGGAATTCGTACATTTTTAAGCAATTAATACTCGTCTTTTTTCAAGACATATGAATTTGAGAATATTAGTTAAGAAAGTTCATTTAATATATAATCATACCCTTATTGTATCATTTCACATGTTTTCACCCAACCCCACTATTAAGAAGATTCATTTTCTGGTGGTAGGAGATTAGTCTAGATGGAGAAGAAGAAAGGTGAAAATGGGTATTTTTGTCATTTCACATGTTTTCACCCAACCGCACTTAACAACAATAATTAACGTGCATCCGTTTCAAGGACCATCGTTACGTTTGTGCAAAGTTTTGGACCAACCTTGTAATTTCAGAGAGTTGGGGATCAAAAGTAAAATCAGACCTAACCATAAGAACCACCCGTGTAATTAAGTCTTTATTTAATGTAAAGTATAATGTGTTACAATTTAAGTCTATATACTAATGTGGTACCTAGATCATACAGATTAATGTTTTAATGTCAACTTTGTAACACCATCATTTCTAAGTTTTTAGGTTTGGATGATTTTTTATAACTCGATGAATGACATGAACCATGTACCCACAACACATCATCAAGTCATCAGCTGAAGACAATTATATATCATCCTAGTCTCAATTATAATTAACTAGCATTGATACCCTGCGTTACGCGGCAGGGCTTGTAATTCTTAGCATAAATACAACGTTGATAGCTTAATGACCTAATACATTCATTAACATTTGATCCATAATGAAACACAAAAATCATGTTGTAACTTATATGCCTTATACCTTTTATTTGGGTGCGTCCATCCTTTTTTATCCCCTGTAACTCAAGTCCTGATTAGTTGAGCTTCCAAAATTTGATTTATTGAGGCATAAACCCATATGAGATATGCTAGCTCTTCCACTACATAGCAGAAGCAACAACCATTTTCCATTGAGTTAAGTAAATCCTTTGAGAGACCTTGTGAATGAATGGATTCAAACTATTGCCTACATCAACAAACAATATAAACAGATGCCGTTAGCGATAAATTACAAAATTAGAAAATAAGTGTTTATATGTATCCGGGTAGCGTTGTTAAAGCTTGTTAGCTGGCCTTATTGGATGTTGTATAACATCTTTTTAATTATTATAGATCATGCCATTAGTGATAAAATACAACATTTTTATTGGTTTGAAGGTTCTTCACGTCTTTGAGATCTATGGCACGAACCATTGTTAAAAAAAAGAACCGGACACAACCTAAGTGTCAAAATAGAAGTAGTATCATATAGCAACTTGTTACCTGCTTTCAAGAATCCTTAACTACCATAAGAATAACCAATCTGAATAATACTGACGCCATTTAGACATTACAGTGAGTACGAAATTCTATTTTGATTAACAAATATATGAGTATTACTTATGTAGATGCACTAAAAGATATGAAGTGGTTAGAAAAATCTCAATTAATACAACTAACCTAATAACACATTTCCTGCAGAAAATGCAATATAATTTGACAAATTTATATGAGCAATATGAACTTTTTTAATACATTATAGTAGTTCCATATGATCCTACAAATTCTCGATGTTAATTTGGATAATAGAATGATTATTATAGCACTTTAGAAATATATTAGAGATGTATCGTAATCTGCCATAACAAAAACAAAATCTAGATTTCTAAAATCTTCAAACAATCATCGAACCTTTTTATAAATAAAAAACAGATTTAATTAACATCAAAATCACAAAAATTCTATGATCTTATATCATTTGACATATTCATTTGAGCCTAGTGACCCAACACATACAAACCACGGATGCAATATTAACTTCAAGAAGAAAGAAGAAAATCTTACCCGCAATGTCTTTCAATGTATTAGTACTAAGTTCATGACATCTCAGAAGAGACAAAGCTTTAAACTCGGAAAAAAATTAAAATAAAAACCCTTTTGTTGCAGTATAAGTTCATATTCATCTTGTTAATGATCCACACAATTTATTTGCATTTGGAAGTTCAAAAAGATAAAGAAAATATCTCCAAGAAGCTTATCACAGTTTGCAACACAATAAAATAAAGATAAATGATTAAAAACGTCAATCCATTTTTAGGTGATGTGCCTAAAACCCATACCAAAAAGTTTAAATACACTATGCAACAATAGATATACTGATATACATAATTAGCCAACTCTCAATCGTAAAAGAGAAAAACATACCATTTGTAGCCACCAACCATACAGGTGTTACTATGAAGTTCCTTCTTGTTAATTTGTTAAAACACGCTTATCATCCATGTATACTCTCCATATAACTGAGAAGGTTCTAGTCCTGCATAATGATTAGATAAGAGAACAAATTTTGCATATTTGTTAAACTCAAATTAGATCAATAGCACTGACGTTTTGACAATTCATACCACAATCAACATCATTTGTGTCAGATGAAGGAGGCAACATAGAAGCAATTCCCTTTGATATTCATTCTAATGATCTGCTAACATTGGACTCGCCACTTGCCATTTTATCATCTTATAGTTCATAAATTGAAAGTTGAAAGCAACAAAATTAACGTTTTCAATATGCAACCTCATTCCAAACATACTTTTCAGCCTATGATGCCTTTCGTCATCGTCGTCATGATCTGGTTTGAACCGACATTATGCTTGCCTATTGAAATGTGTGTGTGTGTGTGTGTTAGAGAGAGCGATTCATGAATCTTTGGTGAGAGAGGAAAGCCACATGTAGCAACACGCAACAAAGAAGGAACCCAACAGATACTTGTACCACCTCCTTGGTGAGTTGTACAATATTGTTCACATTGGTTTAAAATGTAAGACTATATAATGTCTACCATATATCATGACATGCTACAGTATGAAAGAAAAACTAAAACTTAAAAAATATGTATATATTTTATATACTGAATTTTGATTTTCCAACTGATAATAATTCGTAATAATATCTTGACAAATAACAATCTCAGATTCAATATTGTTCTCAATAACAATTCTACTATCTTAATTATCATAAACCTAAACTCAATTTGCATCTATTTTCTACTGAATATTGATTGTATGTGTTTTCAGTTTGTTTATAATTATCATTACAAGTGCAACTAGTGAAAATCAAGTACAAATATTTGATAGTTATACTTCTAAGGTTGCTATTCAAAAAAAAATGAAACTTTCATTGTTATATGAATTATTATCAGTTATTAATACGCATCGTGAATGGATTATTTAATACAAATTACACTCATTATTATCTATAAAGACGGGTAAAAAATGAAAAGATAAACTATTAAGTTCTATAAATAGTACTCGCATTATCTTTTTCTTTTTAAAATAAGTAGTTATACGAAAGAATACAAAAAAGAAAAAATTCTCTGTTTCCATAAGAAGTATGAAACTACAGAGATTAGAACAACAAGGACTCCGTGGCCCAATGGATAAGGCGCTGGTCTACGGAACCAGAGATTCTGGGTTCGATCCCCAGCGGAGTCGATTTTTTTTTTCGTTTTTTTCTTTATGCACATTTAGTGGAAAACACAAAACGGCAATTTCGTCAATTTTTATTTTTTAAATTCTGAAAATATTTATTTTACATTAATTTTTTGTAACATAGTAAAACCTTAGCTTTTAACTGTTCCATACTTGAAAACTATATCACCTGTGTAATCCGAAATTGGTGACTTCCCAAAGTGTAGAGAACTAGTCGCTATTATAATTGTGTATCTAAATTTTAATAATTCAAATGAAATAAATATAAAAAAATATTTTTTTTGATTATTATGGATATAATGATAATAACAGCTGCTTTATTTTTTAAAAGTAACTTAGAAGAAAAATATAAAAAAATATATATATAATTGTTTGTTCAAGTCTGTAATTATATAAAACAGTAAAAATGATCAACTTAAAATATAATAAGAAATACATCAATTCATGAAGGCTTCCAATCAATTTATTAATGGGTTACTTTTTCAGAAATAAAATGTTTAAGAAATAATAATTTGTTTGATTGTTTCCCCCATGGAAGCTTGGTCTATGAATTCTGTAAAAGAGAAGAGGCTGCTTCTTGAAAAAGTTTCCATGCTGCTATAACATGTCTCTCTTCTGTCAATGGAGCTCCCACCACAAAGCGTAAGATGTATTCACCCGATAGAACCTGCAAAAATTAACCATAAATAAAGACTTGAAGAAGAAATGAGCTTGAATTGTAAACTAGCGGCGACAATATTTGACCCGTTTACCTATAAATGGGTTGATATGTACTATGTTTTATCTCAAATGGGTCAAATGGATTAAGTTATAAGGATTTTACTAAAAAGGGATACTTCAAATCTCTTGAAAGTTATCCTAAGTGAATAATGAATTTAAATGTATATAAACAGCTTAAATCACTTTCTTAGAAAAAATAGATTTTTTCTAATCATATGTAGCATATTATTAATTTATAAAATTTAAAACGTATGAAAATTCTAAAACGAGCAAGGGGTCAGCCCAACTTGATCCGACCAGTTTGACCCCTTGCTCGTCCAGTCCTTTTCTCACATCTGTTGTAAACTAACAGGTTCTTCTCATCAAGCTCGCCTTATACTTTCAGAACAATGATTAACGACAAAATGGAAGGTCGGGTTGGTTGGATAAGGATTGTATCATAAATGGTAAACTTTTACAGTAGGTCAAAACAAGTTTGTGTTGACCAGTCAAAATATTATTCTCTTTGTTTTCTGTATTTAAATCTCATGAACTATATATTTAATATCATTACAAAACTTTTAAAAAGAATCAAGAATTTGTAAGCACTTGAGTATATTATGGGCGACTATAAAACCTTTTGACCTGTGTGACCATTTCTTTTAGCAAACTGTTGTCTTTATTTTACGTGTTTGCTCAACTAGAAATAAAATATATTCGAATATATTTGTCACATACTGAGTTGAAATAGCTTTGAATACTTCTAAAAATGGAAGTCGTATACCGTATGAGAGATGAAGACCTTCCCAGATGAGTTGACTGCATCCAAGAGGTCACGGTTGAGTTTGTTGGCATATTCTTCATTTTTGTTGGCAGGTTGAAGACGAAAACAAACTAATGAAAATATCCGAGTTGCAACAATCTGAAAATGGGAATGTTTATGAGATTCAACTTTTAAGAAAATGGGTTGATCATGTAATTGCAATGTTTAAATTAATGTATAGCTTAAGGAAATTAATTGATGAATCAAATTCCTATCTTGAGATGTTTATTGACAATTTCGATTTTTCTTATTGCAAAATCTCAAAGCTAAGAACATCAACTTGCTCATTTTCACAATTACTAGTAATTGTTAACAATCTTATAAAATATTTTACAATTTTCATGTAAAATATTGCCTATCTTGAAGACAAAAGGGTATAACTTTAATTTATTTGCATTGATGGTAATGAGAAAATAGATAACTTATCTCGGAAAGCTTAAAAAAAAACACAAGTCATCTAGTCTTACCTCAAACCTTGTGTCTTGAGCTACAAGATCTTCAAATTGTTGAGCTAATTTGATATGATTTCTTATGTAAGACTGAAGATTTTCTACCCCATAAAGGCGCAATACCATCCACAATTTCAGAGATCTATGAAACAACACACAAAAATAGTCGGTCCTGAATAAATCTTGGGACCAAAGATGCATGCACATGAAGTGATTATAAGTGAAACATACTCTTAAAACATTTTTACCCTTAACAAAAAAACTGAATAAAGTTTCTTACCTAAATCTTCGTCCGAGAGGAATTTGCCAATCTTTGTAATCTATGACCATACTACCTTGAGAAGCCTGATGACAATAACATATAATAAGTTTTTAGATCTGTGATCTTCAAGTGATTATCATCCAAGTAACAGGCTAAATGGCACTAATTTAAATTTTTACGTTAATGTGAAGGGTGCTTACTTTATTCTTTAAATACTCTGGATTTGTTGACAGAGACTGAATGAGAGCGCTTCGGTCCTGTTTAGACGAGAAAACATAATAATCAATAACTGATTTGGAACAAAATAAACAGATCATTGCATTTCTTGCTATGGAACATGGTAAAACAAACTGCAAATTGAAAAATTTGTCATCTAAATAGTGAAAATTGATCCTAAAATAAATGCGGAAGTTTCCTTCCTAGCATGTCACATAATTAATGCAACAGTACCGTTTTGGTAGAAGGGCATTATTCAACCTTTTTTATGAAAATGGATTAATTTGGGTTGTAGTTTATTGCTAACCGGACCATGCATAAATCCAGAAAACTAACTTAAAAAAGAAATGTGTCAAACAGCAAAAAATGTTGCCCAAAGCATACTGAAGAGTTTACAACCTTCTAAGTTGCTTTTAAAGAAAAAGAACGGCTCATTATTTTAGATATAATTTCTGTAATGATATGTTTTATATCAACTATCGATGAAAGTAAGTATAAGGTCCAAACCTTTATCCATAGTGCTGAACAATCGAAGTTGGTTAAAAACCATTTATGGCAATTCATGTTAAATGAATCGGCTTCTTCAATACCATTCAAATGATGGCGATATTCTGGGCAAATACAAGCACTTCCTGCATATGCAGCATCCACATGAAACCATATTCCGTATCTCTGTCAAACAATTAACCATTAACTTTTGCATAAGCAACTTCATTTGTTATACAACAGAAAATGAAAACTATAAGTTTTCAAACTCAACCTAAAAGATCAATGAAGGTGGTATGCTATGAAAGGCTTAATAAATCCCTTTGTTTGGATAAAGAAATGAAAAATAATAGGTACTCCTAGAGATGGCAAAACAGGTAGAATGTCTTAAAGATCAAAACCACTAGCTTTTTGGTGTAATATTTCAAAAAAATTATATTTTGTTCGTTGGATGTGATCACAAAATTATATCATTGGGTATGGAGGAATCTAGAAGTGATGTATGGCAGGAGGGGGAGAGCGAGATTTATAGAGCAAAAGAGACAAAACATGAAGAGGACAAGATAAAACATGGAGGGCACGAGAAGGATCAAAATTGGGACGTGAGTCGTCCTTTCCTTCCTTCCTACCCTTTAGCCCAAACTTCCTTTAAAGACTAGCATACACGCGAGTGCACACACACACATATATTACCTTTGTAATCTTTCCAAGTGCGAGCAAAGGATCCACAGCTGTTGAAGATGTGGTACCTATCTGTGTATACAAGCCAGTGCAAATTAGCAGAGTTGAAATCACATGGAACTTTCCATATGCTAATTTACTCCTTATATTAATTATCAAATACAGAATTCGAACATTAAAAATTAACTTAAAATATACACAAAGAGCTCAATCAATACATCATGCACTACCAACATGTCAAGAGAAAAGCTTGGCATTTTTAGCTCGGAGTATGTTAGAAAACTAGCAATAACAGCTATTCAAAGCCTGCGAATATATATTGTAATGTTATTGATTTTGGAACCATACTAACACTCTAGTTATTAATAAAAAGTTTTAAAATGGTGAAAAAAAGCATTTGTGGATCAACCCAACTCCTCAAAATCACCTGGTTCAGACCTTTAAAGAACTTAATGAATACGTCATTACACTATCAACATATCAGAATTACAAATCCTTCATGCACTCAAGAATGTAAAACCATATTTCTTAAAAAAATAAAAAGCTTAATATAAAAGTTTTATTGTTTCTTACTGTTGCACAAAGGAAAAGAGGGATTAAACCAGAGGCAACGTCATGTGAGACTGCATCATTGAGTGATTCAGGAGAGAGAGCATACTCATTGCAGGGTTCTGTTCTTAGCAGCCTAACATTCTCGGGATGAATTCCTGCTATCTGCCATATAAAAACATCACTTAAAAATGTACTTCAAAGTAAGGCCATTTGTAACCATACAATATTACTCAAGTAGCATAATTCCAGTAAACATATCTGACACGCTACTTGTTTATTATAAAAACTATAGATTCTGGACAAAGGGATCAACCCAACACATCCTGACTCATTTCGACCACACAAATTACCCATTTTGACTTGTTAGCCAACCTGCCTATATAGCCAGCAGCAGTAATTAAATTTAAAGATATTAAAACATAGTAAATAAGGGGTAATAAACATACTTGGCATGCCTTCTGCAAAGACGAATGAGTTTGATCAGAACCATAAACCACAAGCCTTCCAAGGGCATCCTTGCCAACCTCTCTTAAGACTTTATCTCTAGCAGCCAAAAGCACAACAAGAAGGGCTTCACTTGCGGTCCCTTGAATTGCACCACCACCTGGGCCTATAATCAAGGGTTCATTTTTATTAACAATGCTCCTATGGCCTATATGTTAATTCAATTAGGCATAATGAAATTAAGTGGAGGAAAATCTTACCCTTGGAAAGAAAATCGTTAGGAAGCTTGAGTAGATTAGCAAGCCAATCAAGAACAGTCATTTCGAGTTCTGTAGCAGCTGGAGAAGTTATCCAACTAAATCCCACCATGTTAATTCCAGCACTAAGCATTTCTCCAAGAAAGCCTGCAACACTGCTATTTGATGGAAAATATGCAAAATAATCCGGGCTTTGCCAGTGGGTAACTCCAGGTAATATCTTTGTTTGAACGTCTGCAATAAGAAAGGAATTGCAATGAAAAGGAAAAGATGACAGTTGTTTATGAATTGCATGATTAGGGCTGTCTTTATCTCCAACAGATTCAATGATAAATATTGAGTAGAAGAAATGAGTCAAATCGGTTGAGCAGATCAAAAGTCACCAACGTGTATCTTAATGCATAAAATATCATAAATCATTTTATTAAAAATAAGGTAAGCATTGACATAATCTGACTTTTGAAATCATATCAGCATGCTAGCTATTGATAAAAACTTCGATTTATTGGATAAAAAGTGTTTGGATGTTTCAACCAAACACAGCCCGCCTAGCCTGCCCATTTCACCTCCTCTAATTCTTATCTTGGGAAAACATTATGCAAAAGAGCTAATAAAGAGGTATCACCTTGAAGAACTGCTTGCAAGGATTCAGGCTGCACAGGTGCAGAATCAGGAAGAAGCTTCTGTAGATAGCCTGGCTGGTAAATTAACAAAATTCATATCAGGACTGAATGGAATGGTTCGTCTCATCTAAAGAAAAGCTGATTATTTTGTCCAGTGGAAAGGAATGGACTATTCCAACAGCAATGTGTTTGTCCATTAAATTGAGTTTCATTCAACTGCTTGAAGGTGTTTTTTCCCATTCCATCATGACACAGAATGAAGAATTACAATCTAAGCTACTGTTATTTGTGTAATGTATAATAACATTAATCTTATTATCATTTACTTATCCAAACTAACTAGAAAATGTATCTCTTCATCATATTTGAAGGTTTCGATAAGTTTTTATTGATTTTACTTGTATTATTAGTACATAAAATATTCAATACCTTTTATTAACAATGTACAAAGTAGTGATAAAACTATATACTTAACTATGTGTAATATAAAAAGTTTATATTAATTCAATTCCATTCTAATAAGCCAATCAAACATGCATTACATTGCAATACCTCCTTCATTTAACCAAACCAAACTGCCATTTAAGAGTCTTAAACAAACAAACAAACGTACCCAGTAAAATCCCACTCAATATGAGCAAGGTCTGGGAGGGTGAGATAAGAGCAAATATTTCCTCTATCTCAAGAGATAGAGAGGTTGCACCAAGTGAGACCCCCAGCCAGAAAACACCCTCTTTCTTAATCATAAACAAACAAATAACATAAAGTGTATATAAGAAAACCACAAAAGAAGTGTACTAATAACAGTACTAAACTACCGATAACAACTAGTGAAAAAACTAGTAAGGGCAGCAAATATGGCTCCTAAATAGTAAATACTTGAAAAGCATCCAAAACTAAAACAATATGGCATTACTGCGAAAACCCTATAATGCTATACCCACCTCTTTTTCTACTAAAATCCTCTGAATAGACACATGGCAAAAACTGATGCCAAGGTAACTTGAGCTTCCACCATGCGTCCACTAGGAAGCAGTTTGGAGGATATACTGAATTATGGATATGACATCAAACCGGGCAAATAGGGGCGGGTGTACATAGACCGCACCGGTAAAAAAAATAGTGTGTTATATACTATCCATACTCATTTTTATGTGTTATATACGTAACTGATACTCGAGTGACACCGTATCAGGTGCTCCCCTTCATTTAAATACCCACCACAACAACATTTTCAAAGATTGACACCGGTAAAAATAACCGTTCATCTGCCACTGGGGCAACCTCAGCAAATAAGCCTAGAGAGATTACTCAGTCATCAAAACATAAGCAAATCAATCTCCATTCAATTCAGGTCCAACTCATCATCTTTCATATTGCTATAAAATATGAATTAATGTGTGTTCAATCTACATCTAAACAAATTTCATATGTTATTGATATGTAATCATGAAAACAACTGGGCACTAGTTACTAGCTCCTTTAGAGGTTATTGAGTCAGTTTATTACTTTGGATGTGAGAGCATTCACAATCCATCTCTCATCCTCATCCTCATCCTCATCCTTATAACTACACGTATGCATGGGGAATGGGCTGTGAATGCTCAATGTCATACCTCAACTTGGCTGAGAACAGGAAAAGTCTCAATGTTCTTGTAGTAATCAGCAATGAAATCCACCATTTTGTGAGCATTTTCTCTCAGTTGCTCTGCATCCATTGCCTTTAGATTCAACCCATTGCCATTCTCCCTGTCAAAGATTCACCAACACCCAAGACCATATGCAAATTCAGTCACGCATATCATCAAACACCTTATGTGCATTCAAAAGACGCTAAATTTGAGCGATACACTTACATTTTGTCGATGGGTTTGTGGGAATTTGACGGGAAATGATCAGTAATTACAAGATTTAGGCTTTATTAAGTGTGGTTTTTGTAAACATATATGTGTAATCACAATGGGGCCAAGTCTTTTATCTACAAACACTCACGGGTTATCTTGATTTAATCTCATTATTGGCCTCGCACGGACTCTTTCGACCTTTTCTTTTGGAAGTTGTACATTTTTGTTTTATTTTATGTTGTAACTTGTAAAGTATCTATTTGTTTTTTTTAGTAAACTAGCACTAAGCTTCTAGCGTTGCAGAGGGTCGGAAAAATCGTGTCAAGCATCATCAATGTCACATCACTGTTAGCGGCTATTAACACTTGAAAGCTCATATTAAAAAAAAAATAAAAAATAAAAAATAAAATCGAACGGAAGGTAAACGTTAAAATATTGAATCACATACGTGAAACATAAAACATTAAAAACAATAACTAACTCGATCCACGACCTGCATGTTGCGATATGGCCGTTAAATGGGAAATAGTAGGCGTAACAACGTTAAACCATACACGTATGTTACTGCGTGTTAACTCTCAAAATTTAGACCGGAATGTAAAACGAATTTTTTGTAAAAGATGATAAGTATAGGAGAACAATATTGAAAATGAAAAGTTATAAGGATTAAATTATAAAATAGGTCAAAGTATTTGGTTAAAATAAAAAATAAAAGGAATAAAAAAGACATATGCAACCTTTGTTGCTTATGATCAACACTTAATGCAACTATAGGTTTTAGTAATATTTAAATTGGATTGTTGGTATTGGTTTTATTACATAAACTAAAATTGAACACCTTATGTGTTACGTTATATTTTGTTTCTTTGTAAACTCTATCCTCGCGACGGATTAGTTTTGGTATTAGACCATGTGTTACGTCATGAGCACATAATACATGTCACTCATTAAATAATTTGTAGATGTCACTGTTTTTTTTAAAAAAAATTAAATTTTATTTTGAAAATATTTAAATATTAATAAAGTAACTCAATCTTTGATTTTGTCCATCTTTGTTGGTTTACTTTTGTTATTAAATATATAAATGAACATAAATTATACATAACCAACAACCAATGTTATTATATATAGTATAGAGTTAGGTTAAAATAAGGAAAAGCCTTAAAAGCTTAGAAATAAATTTTATTCACAAGATCATTGTGTTTTATATTTAAGATTTACTCAATGTCATTTTGATAAATAGTTGCAAATTAGAACCAACGGAAGAGGCTTCAACTAAAACACATGCGTATGCAAGTCACATGCATATTCCCTCATCGTTTTTAAGTGTTTACAACTTTTTTCATATGTTATTATTATTATTTTTAATAAACCATAATAACGAGCATTTTTATATGTTTTTATACATCATAACACTACCCATAATCACCCATATCATAAACATCACAAAATTGCCAAGCCATATAATTTGTCAGGTCCTAAACATCATAAATTTGTTTACCTCGAAAACATCATAAAATCGCCCAATTGAATTGTTTAGTTCAAATGACACCATAAAAACATTTACTACTAAAATATCATAAAATTATATGGTTCAAAATGCTACATGATTTTATAGTATTTTATAATTGGAAATTTTATGGTATTCTAGAACTGGACAACGTTATAATGTTTTTATAAGCAGCAATTTTAAGGTTTTTTAGACATATACAACTTTATGATGTTTTTAAACTGAACAATTTTATAATGTTTTAAACTAAACAAATTTATGGTATTTTATAACTAAGCAATTATATGGTATTTAGAACTTAACACATTTATGATATTTTAGAAATGTGCAATTATAAAGTATTTTAGAACTGAACACATTTATGATGTTTTAGAACCGTGCAAATTTATGGTGTTTAAGTACCATATAACATTATGGTATTTTAAAACTAAATGATTTTATTATGTTATTGAACCAGGTGACTTTAATTGTTTTTAAACCGAACGAGTTTGTGGTGTATTTTTGATGACATATTACATTTTTTGCGTAAACAATTAACATGATGATTAGATTTTCAAGTTTTATTATATTTCATAGATGAAACATAACATCAACGTCAAAAATCAACATAACATTTAAACTCTTTTTAAACAATACGTTTTTTATTTGTGATTGCTTATTTTATTTATCATTACGTATCATAACGATATTAAATTCAACATCTATGCATAAAAATCAACAAGAAGTTTACATTTTTTAGATATATTGTTTTGTCATGTACATGTTTGAATCTTTATACTTCTACTTAATCATCAAAGCATTGATTATCACTGTATTTCTTTCGCACGCTATGAAATTGTCTAATTCTAATACACCATAAATCGCCAATGTCAAAAACACCAAAAATGTCTACCTCTTAAAAATCATAAAATTGCTAAGGTCAAAAACACTATACAATTGCTTAACTCAAAAACAATATAAAAAATCAAATTCAAATACATCATAAATTTCCCTCGTGTAAAGTGCTTGGTGATTTTATAGTGTTTTTGAATTTGGTGGTTTATAGTGTTTTATATCTTAATAATTTTATGGTATTTTAGAATTGAATAATTTCATGGTATTTTAGAACTACGCATTTATGTTTATGAATTATTGATTCTCGCTATACTTTTCTAGAGTGAGTTATTTGTTATAATGATTTCATAATATTTATTTTATAGTAGCTCGGTTTGAAAACCATAAATTCGTCCAGTTTAAAGTCATCATAAAATCACTCAGTCCTAATACTCAATAAAATCACTTATTTTTTAGAAACACCATAAAATTACACGAAACACCAAAATGACCCACATAGGTTAATTAGGTTGTTTTTTGGCTTTTTTTAAATGCATCAACATTATACTCTTTTGAAAGATAAAAACACACTCGATTTTATGGTGTAACTTAATAAAAAATAAAATTGACGTACAAGAAAGTTACGGATGTTCAAATATTCGGGGGGAGATTGCATGCGACTTGCATGTGCAATAATTTTTTGTAAATGGACGCATTTATCATTTTTTCTTTTCTTTCATCGGGTACGTGATGCTATCTTATAGTTTCTTACACTTTCTAAGCTTTTGATCGTGTTTAGAATAACCATCTCCTAAATATATTAAAAAGCAATAGGGTTGCTCCAGTAAAGTTTGCTTAAATATATTAAAGTTTGCTTAAATATATTAAATACCACTGTTTTTTAACAAACTGATATTTTAAACCAACAAAGTTTATTTTTCTGTGTTTTGGTCACTCCTTTTCATTCAAGTAAAATAACATCCACAACTATAATTCATAACGCAAGATTTGACATGATGGTTCTTTTTTCCTTTGAATTTACTTGGTGTACTTTTGAAGGCAGCATGTACAATGAGGTGATGCCCAAACAACTATTTTTCATTTTCTTTTCTCGCGACGTGGCCCCTTGGCTCAGTTTATTTGAGTTTAGGTTTTTATTTTTAATATTATCTAATATTTAGAATTAATTTTGGTTATTTATAAATTTTAAAATATAATGTTATATTAGATTTCGGATATAAGCATCGTGACATATTTATTTTTATCTGTTATATATATTTCAACATAAATTCATCTCAAAATTGACACTGGTTGAAAATAAGGTATTCACCTCAAAATTCAGTTTTGACATAAATTTATTTAACACCCGACACATGGTTCATGAATAACCTTTGTAACAACCTGGTGACTTCATTGTAGGGGTGTGCAAAAAACCAAAATAACCAAACCGTAACCAAAATAACCTCTGTAACAACCTTTTAAGAAACCGACGATTTGATTTGATAAATTTTTAAAAACTGGATTTTTCGGTTCGGTTTTGGTTTTGCTTGTAAAGAAACCCGAAAAAACCGAACCGAAACCATACAACCAAACTAGTAAATTTAAAGGTGTAATCATATACTTATAAAAATTATTAGCTTATTAGTTACTTATTTAACTTATGTTATCTAAAAGATATTAAATATTTAGGTTTCAAGAATAATATTTAAACTTTTTTATTTGAACTGATAGATTATAATGTTTTATTGAATATATCGTTCTTATATTTTATGGATTGCATTTAATTTTAATGTCCAACAAAATGATGTAAGACCAAAGTTTTGAGTTTAAATTCATTACTTTAAAACAATTTTTTCTAAAACTTGAAACCCAAGTGGTAAAACCGAAAAAAACCAAAACCAAACCGAAACCGAAGTTAAAATCGAAAACCGAAAAAACTAAAACCTAAAAACCGAAATATCGGTTTTTAGTTTCGGTTTTAAGCTAAACCAAGCAAAATCAACCATGTACACCCCTGCTATATTGTCAGCAACATCATACAAGCCTTCAAAAATACACAGGTAGCTTTCTTATGCGTCCAATCTAGTCGAATTAGCTTAAAAAAGGTATAAATTATTGTCTTTACATTGTGTTCTCGAGTTTACTGAACGAAAAAAGAGAAAAAATATTTTTTTTTCTTTCCTTTCTTTTTCTTTTTCCTATTTTCTTCAGATTTATTATAAACTTCATTTTTCTTTTATTTTCTTTCTTTTTATTTTTTAAATAAACTCATGAACATAAATTTTTATTTTTTTCATTCGTTAAACAAAAAAATCCAAAACACAACAATTCTTTTCCTTTCCTTCCAACTCGTCGTGAATAGCGTTAATCATCAACTCTTCCTCCAGAAACAAGAAAGAACACACACTCTCATTCGCACAAAATCAATGGCGGATGATTCAGAAATCGACGAAATTAGGGCTTTTCTCCCCACTTCATTCGGTAAGAAATCCAAATCCCAAACCCCAATCGAATCAATCCACAACGCCACTCGCCGCCCCACCACCACCACCAACAACAACAACAACAAAGACACACCTTTTCTGCACTATCATCCTCCTCGAAGTCATGGTTAAATTCCCTCCAAAAAAACCCTAAACCCAGTGCTGTAAACGATGATGATGCGCCAATCGGTCCGCCTCGACCTCCACCGTCTTCTGATAATGTTGATGGAGAAGATGATGTGATGATTGGGCCTCCTAGACCCATGGGTGTTGATGATTCTGGTGGTGATGATGATAATGATGATGATGATGCGATAATCGGGCCGCCGCGTCCTCCGGTGGGTTCTGATAGCTACGAGGGGTTGTCCGACGGTGAGCAAGAGAATCGACACCGTATACCTCTCAGTAATGAGATTGTTTTAAAGGGACACACAAAGGTATTCTCACTGATTTTTGTCAACCGATTCTGAAGCTTCAGCAATTTCATGTTTTTTCAGTTATTTGCTATTAATAGTGATTGGAAGTTGGGGATAGTTACGGAATTGTGTTTAGTTGTTTACTGTTAAAATTTGATTTTGTTTTAGACTTGTAGCAATTATATTGTCTGAAAATGTGTTAATTTTGGGTTTGAAATATGCAGGTTGTTTCTGCTCTTGCAATTGATCATTCTGGATCTAGGGTTCTTTCTGGAAGCTATGATTACACGGTTCGTATGTATGATTTTCAAGGCATGAATGCGCGTTTGCAATCATTTAGACAGCTTGAACCGTTTGAAGGACACCAAGTTCGTAGTTTAAGCTGGAGTCCTAGTGCTGATCGATTCTTGTGTGTTACAGGATCTGCACAAGCTAAGGTACTTCAAAGTAAGAAATTAGTTAAATGGGAACAAGTAAAATGGGTCAGACAGGCTGAAAGTAGCCCAAAGTATATGTTTAATGCATACAACCTCCAAGATGGTTTTATTTTAATATTTAGATTATTGTTGCTATAATATTGTTTTGTACTCATAACTAACATTAATTATTTATAAGAAGTCAATACGGTGGATCAGCCTAACCCGTCTTCTACTAAATATAGTTTGTCTGAATCCTTTACCCAATCTCCGAACCCATACATCCTTTTGGCTATAGGGCTGGGCACAACATTAAAGAACCAAATTGGAGTGGATTTCTTGATTTTTCTGAAAACTGATTTAGGTTTGGTTCTTGATTTTTTTCACAAAGCAGTTTTGATTGGTTTATGGTTTCAAAAGTGAGTTTGTTCCAGATTTTTATTTATTTTACAATTTGTTGTTGGTTTTGTCCTGTTCAGTTTAGAACAGGAGCTGAAGCATTTTTCTTTTTCAGTTTTTCAAGCTTTAAAGTACTTTGTTTTAGGTTTATACATTTCAAAGTAAAATCAACCCAAGTATGAACTTGATGTACAGTCTCATTTGATATCGTTTTCAGGCCCTTTTTTTGGTTTTAGTCAGTTTCCAACTCGATGCACACATCTAGATGCCATTTTTAGCACAACCTCTTAGTTTTTTCTTATTTGTTGTTGATCTCAGATATATGATCGTGATGGATTAACACTTGGAGAATTTATAAAAGGTGATATGTATATCCGTGACCTAAAGAATACAAAAGGTCACATAACTGGATTGACATGTGGAGAATGGCATCCAAAGACAAAAGAAACCATTTTAACCTCATCAGAGGATGGTTCATTGCGTATATGGGATATCAATGACTTCAAATCTCAAAAGCAGGTATTTTTTTATATTTTACCACTCTTAGAGCATAATAACATTTTAAAATGTTATACAAATGTTAACTTATATGAACTTTGTGATGCCGCATTTATTGATATTTTGGGGTCCTAGTTATTTTTGGAATGTCACAAACTTTTAACAAATGTAATTTGCACATCATGGGTGGGTTGGGTAATAAGTCAGAATGGCTAACACGAATAGGGTTGGGTTGACCAGAAACAATTTTTGTCTAAAAGTGAAATTTTTAAAAAATCAGCTAGCGTTTCAAACAAGTTTACAATAATATTATATTATTCAGGTAACAATGATCTTTTATAAAATGATCTAGAAGGTTTTATGCATTAGAAGTACACTTGAGGTGACTCTTCAATTGTTTGATGGCACAACACATTTGACATGTTTTCTTTATAACCAACCTTTTTATGTTACCCCTTAGAGATAATACATAACCTAAAACTTCCCGTTCATTAGTGAATAGGTGAAAATGGTTACATCTAGGTATACAAAAAGAAAAGAATTTGGGTGATGGTGATTGTAATTATGTCTACAGGTCATAAAACCCAAACTTGCAAGACCTGGAAGGGTTCCTGTTACCACCTGTGCTTGGGATCGTGAAGGGAAGTCAATTGCAGGTGGTATTGGTGATGGGTCTATACAGGTATTCTGCCGCACCTTGATAACTCATATTTGTTCATTTATAGAAAGATAACTTCATCAAGTATTTTTTATATTTATTTACATATTGATATATTACTGGGCATGGTGTTGTTGTGTTTGCATATTGGTATATTAACTAGCTTTATTAACATATAGATATGGGGTATTAAGCCCGGATGGGGAAGTCGACCAGACATTTATGTAGCTAATAGTCACTCAGATGAAATCACTGCTCTTAAATTTTCTAGCGATGGACGGATATTACTCTCCAGAAGTTTTGATGGTTCATTAAAGGTAAAAACCTATATACCCTATGTTTGGAGTGTTTGGATATGTGTTTGGGAACTTATATAATCAGTAGTGGTTGGATAAAACAGTTCTGCTTCAGGAACGGTTGTCATTTTATAATTTTCGTAAAAGTTTTTATTTTCCACAATCAGCATACGCCAAACCAAATTCATACTTGGGTGGCCTCATAAAATGTTACAATATGGTGTTAATAAAAAGTTTTGAATAATTTGGCGGCCTACGTATACATTATCTTATCACTTTCAAATAATCAGAACATGCCAAACACTCAAACGTCTAATTATCTGCTCACTATGCCAAATTATCTGATAAGTTTCACTTCCAAAACGCACATCCAAATACCTGTAAATCACTTGTTTTCCAACAATCTATAATATTTTTACTGATACTTTGTTGTGTACTAGGTTTGGGATTTACGTCAAATGAAAACATCACTAAAGGCATTTGAGGACCTTCCAAATCACTATGCACAAACTAATGTTGCCTTTAGTCCTGATGAACAGCTTATATTAACGGGTACATCTGTTGAAAGGGATAGTACAACTGGCGGGTTGCTATGTTTATTTGATAGAGAAAAACTTGAGCTTGTATCAAAAGTAGGGATATCACCAACCTGCAGTGTTGTGAAGTGTGCTTGGCACCCAAAACTGAATCAGGTCTGTTCAAAGTATTATTTAGATTATAGGTTATTGATAATGGAATCTAAAGTCGAGGGTCTCACTGGAAGCAATCTCTCAATCCCCTGGATAGAGGTGTGGTTTGCCTACATACCACCCTCCCAGACCCTACCAATAGTTTTGCTATGGGTGGGATTCGGTGGGTATGGTTGTTGTTACTGATAATGGTGGCAAGTGCAACCTATTTACGTGGAAATGAGTCAATTTGGATTGTATTTTATTGATAACTGGTCAAATGGGTTTGAAACATTTAGCTAAAAAAGCGACCAATGCTATTTTCTATGCTTGATTTGACAACTTAAACCTTCTTCCTTATCCATTTTATTTGTAATCACGCCGTATTGGCTTGATTCATTAGAGGTAAACATATTCTGGATCAATGCATTTATAATGAAATGGGTTGGAATTGCTACATCTTGTAGAATCTAAGTTAAGATATTTTTCTAGGTATCAGTCTATGTGATGGCAGATCTTGTACTAAACTACTGCTGTGTTTCTAGATTTTTGCAACTGCTGGTGATAAACACCAAGGTGGGACTCACATATTATACGACCCTACACTTAGTACAAGGGGTGCTCTTGTGTGTGTGGCCCGTGCACCTAGGAAAAAGTCTATTGATGATTTCCAGGCTGAGCCTGTGATTCACAACCCACATGCACTTCCGTTATTTAGAGACCAACCAAGCCGCAAGCGTCAACGCGAGAAAATCTTGAAAGATCCACTCAAGTCTCATAAGCCTGAAGCCCCTATAAATGGACCTGGGTTTGGTGGTAGAGTAGGTGTAACTAAGGGAAGCTTGTTGACTCAGTATCTTCTCAAGGTATAATATATAGTTTATCTTTACACATTTTTTTATTAAGAGGTGTTTGGATTTTTGTTTCATTGTGACTTGATGCAACAATTGCTTTTTGATGTTAGGATAATATATTTTGTTTTTGATTATCTGATTATTTAGAGGTATAAATAGTTGATTTTGGATTGTTAAGATCATACTAGTTGCAACAAAACTAATTTATATAGATAATCAGTTTGTAATGCTTAAATACTGTTTAGAGATCGGGTAATCAGTTTTATGCTAGTCAGTAGTCACAATAATCGGTTAATATGCTCGGATCAATATATCTGATTTTGCTTATTTGACTATATAGAGGTTGGTTTTGCATAACCAGTTACATTCCAACTGCTATAAAAATTGATTGTCGAAGGGTAAAATAATATCATCTGATTACCCCTTACAACCTAATTTTGGAGACTTTTATTCCTATCCAAATATAAACTCTTTTTTTTTCATTCAAGAATGTCTTATTTGGTCACTTTTTATTTTAATATGTTAAACAGCCATAACTTTTCAGACAGTTAAACAACTGATTATCTATTACCACTACTTCAAACAGCAAAAGCATGCCCAGACATTATTTCTTATAGCCTGTTTTCTTAGAGTTGGATTATCTGATTATGAGTTTGTGATTATTCAAAATCACATAAATCACTTTAAAAACACACATCAGAACACCCTCTTATGCTAGTTTATAGCCTTTGTGAAGACACTAACATCCTAATTGTCATTACAGCAAGGTGGCATGATTAAAGAAACATGGATGGATGAAGATCCAAGAGAAGCAATACTGAAGTATGCTGATGTGGCTGAAAAAGATCCTAAGTTCATTGCTCCTGCTTATGCTGATACTCAACCCAAACCTGTTTTTGCAAAGTCTGATTCCGAGGATGAAGATAAGTGATATAGGTAAGTCTTTTTGGTTAGATATTATTTATGGGTTGCAAAATGACGGGTACAGTTGGTTGGAATTTGATCACAATGGGTAAGTTTCTTTAGTATGGGTTGAAACGGGTTGGGTCGACACAATTTTTTAATCATTTTCCGAACTTTCAAGGTAACCAATGAATCAAGTATGATAACAAAAACTATATATAATAATAATAATTTCTTCCAATTAAGCAATTTAGGACGTTTTATGCATCCGAATACATTTCGTATGGCTTTTGATGTGTTTGACCTGCCTGCGTGACCCGTTATCTTGTCACTTGGATGTAAACGGGTCAAATTTGTCACCTCTAGAGTATTATTACATTAGATACCTAAGACCTGTTGTAACACATCTTCATGTTGACACCCATCAGTTTCTGAACTATTATGCAGATATCCACATTATACATCTTTTAAAATGTTTGTAGTTCTTCGACTGATTCTTCATCGATACAACAATACGAAATCATTGAAGATGCACCCAAAGATGTTTCTGATTCATACCAAATAGATCTATGTTCATCACAAGATCTTTCAGATTCACGGAATCACGTGACCAGAAAACAATTTGAAGGCAGTTTCGACTTTGCAACTTTTGTGTAGCTTAGGACTTTGTTAGTTCGGTTTGCTTTATTTTGTATCGAGTAAACTTATATCATATGTAAACACAACTAATAGGATCACTTAATAGACGTGCTCGAATATGCTCTACCTGGATGATGAAGGATTACAGATGAAAGTAAGGATATAGACTTTGACGGTTAAGTTAGACATGCTTATGACAGTATGAGATAAGACATGAGTTAAGCGTTTTGATCACTTAATTCTACAGTAGTCTGTACTCGTGGGTCTGCTCTTATACTGAGTATGTTTTGCGTATTGTTCCAAGTTTCAACCTTGCAAATATGATCGTGTAAGATACCTGACACGGATCAAATAAGATAACATTGGAGTGGTTTAGGTGAATGTTATAATGTGTTTCTAATTGGGTATAGGCCATTATTAAAACGTCTCATTAAGTAGCAATTAACTAGATAGTGATCACATATTCTCAAATCTCATATCGCTAAATGGGTATAAGGGTGACAACGGGTTGTATGTCTAGTCTCATACATATTAGGTGGATATAAATTTTCTGTTAATTTTCACCACTCAAACATAATCTTAAACTCCTCTTAAAACGTAATTAGAAATAGCAAATATTCAAGCAAAGTTTTAGCGATTTCAAATTTCTGGTAAATTTAAGCTTTTAACAACTTTAAAATATTACACATTGTTATAATATCATAATAATTAACACAAGATTAGTGTTATAACCTTAAGAACTTTAAAGAAAATTGCAAGAGCAAGAAGAAGAGAAATGTATAACTTATGAAAGTGTATATAACAGGTGTCTCTTCTTTTTTACATTGAGGTGGTATTTATACTAAAAAGATCAATCATTTTGGTAGACAAGTAAAACTATTTAGCATAGTAAACTTATCTATAAGTTTGACAAAGAGTTCATCCACTTGCTATGATAATAATTCATAATACTCTCCTTTGGATGACACTTTTCAAACTTCAAGAGTTTAAGTACTATCTCATTAAAAACCTTGCTAAAGAAAAACCCAGTGGAGAAAAACCTTAGCTAAGGAAAAAAGAGTGCAGCTTATAACTCCCCTTCAAATTGTCTTCTGTAGATCATCACATTGTGTGTATATGCCGCATGCCAATATCATAAACACTAAAAGTTGTTTTTGGAAGTGTCTTTGTGAAAAGATCAGCTGAATTATTGCTAGATTGAACGTATCTCATTTCAACTTGTTTATCTTTAATAAGGTCTTGATTGAATGAAAAAAATCTTGGTGGTATATGTTTTGTTCTATCACTTTTGATATACCCTTCTTTCATTTGTGATACACAAGCTGCATTATCTACATAGATTGGTGTTGCATTTCTATCTTTCTCCAATCCACAAGAAGTTAATATAAGTTGTGTTATAGATCTTAACCATACACATTCTCTTGAAGCTTCATGTAGTGCAATGACTTCAGCATAATTTGAGGATGTCGCAACGAGTGTTTGTTTCTGAGAACGCCATGAAATTGCAGTTCCTCCATTCTTAAATATGTATCTAGTTTGAGATTTTGCTTTATGGGATCAGATAAATAACCTGCATCTGCATAGCCAACCAACCCTTCTTTTGAATTATTAGGATAAAACAAGCCTAAATCAATAGTACCTCGAAGATATCGAAAAATATGTTTAATCCCATTCCAGTGCCTTTTAGTAGGGGCTGAACTAAATCTTGCTAACAAATTAACTGCAAAAGAAATGTCAGGTCTCGTACAGTTAGTAAGATACATAAGTGCTCCAATTGCATTGAGATATGGTATCTCTGGACCAAGAACCTCTTCATTATCTTCGCAAGGACGAAATGGATCATTATCAACATTGAGTGATCTAACAACCATCGGTGTGCTTAAATGATTTGCTTTGTCCATATTAAAATGCTTTAAGAACTTCTCAATATAAGTTGACTAATGTACAAGTATTCCATTATGCATATGCTCAATCTGCAAACCAAGACAATATTTGGTTTTTCCAAGGTCTTTCATTTCAAATTCTTTCTTTAAAAGAGCAATTGCTTCATTAATTTCCTTTTGGTCCCAATTATATTTAGATCATCAACATACACAACTATGATCACATATCCTGATGTTGTCTTCTTAATGAAGACGCATGTACAAATAAGGTTACTTGTGTATCCTTTACTTGTCAAATAATCACTCAAATGATTGTACCACTTCCTTCCAGATTGTTTGAGTCCATACAAGGATCTTTGTAATTTGATGGAATACATTTCCTTAGGCTTTGAGCTTAATGATTCAGGGAATTTAAAACCTTCAGGAATTTTCATATAGATGTCACTATCTAGTGATCCATACAAGTAAGCTGTGACAACATCCATAAGATGCATCTCTAAATTTCTAGAGACTGCTAAGCTGATTAAGTATCTAAAGGTTATTGCATCCATAACAGGGGAGTATGTTTCCTCATAATCAATCCCTGGCCTTTGTGAAAAACCTTGAGCTACAAGTCTAGCTTTATACCTTGTAACTTCATTTTTCTCATTTCGTTTTCGTACAAAAACCCATTTGTACCCTACAGGCTTTACGGACATAGGAGTAATAACAATAGGTCCAAACACCTTTCGTTTGTTAAGTGAATCTAATTCAGCTTGCATAGCTCCTTTCCATTTATCCCAATCATGTCTATTTTGACAGTCACTAACTGATTTTGGTTCAGGATCATCATCTCCACTCATGATGTCACTTGCTACGGAATAAGAAAATATTTCATCAATACCTTCCATTTCATCTTGATTCCATAAGATATGTGTGTGACCATAGTTAATTGATATTTCTTTGTTAGTTTCATCCAAATCCTCCTCATGAGAGGTTTTGGTATTAAGCGTTGCATCAAGATCATTCACTTTATTGTCAACTTTCTTTTCAGGAGTTTTTCTTTTTCGAGGATTTTTATCCTTGGAACCAATTGGTCTCCCTCGTTTCAAACATCTCTGAGATTCATGAGTCATTTTTTTATCTATTTGCTTATTTGGAATCTCAACTCGAGCTGGAGCATTAACAGCTGGTATATGAGATTTAGTAACTCTGTTTGTATCAGTAAATGCATCAGGCAATTGATTTGCAATTTCTTGCAAGTGTATTATCTTTTGAACCTCTGTCTCACATTGTTTAGTTACTGGATCAAGATACAATAATGAAAGAACTTACCATGAGACATCATTTTCTTGTTTTTTCTTTTCTCCCCTAATGCCGGGAAAATTGACTCGTTAAAGTGACAATCAGCAAAACGTGCTGTAAATACATCACCCGTTAAAGGTTCAAGATATCTTATGATGGAAGCTGATTCATATCCAACATATATTCCAAACCTTCTTTGAGGACCCATTTTTATACGTTGTGGTGGTGCAATAGGGACATACACAGCACACCCAAAAATTCTAAGGTGGGAAATGTTTGGCTCATTGCCAGAAACAAGGTAAGGGAGAGTATTTAAGATTTGCACTTGGTCTCACACGAATTAGTGATCCAGCATGAAGAATTGCATGACCCCAAATAGACACAGGGAGTTTTGTCCTCATTATTAATGGTCTAGCTATTAGTTGTAGACGTTTGATTAACGACTCAGCTAAGCCATTTTGTGTGTGTACATGAGCAACAGGGTGTTCAACAATAATTCCTACAAACATGCAATAATCATTAAAAGCATGTGATGTGAATTCACCAGCATTATCAAGTCTCACCCTTTTAATAGTATAATCAGGAAAATGTGCTCGTAATTTGATAATTTGTGCAAGAAATTTCGTAAATGCTACATTACGAGTTGATAACAAAGAGTAATGAGACCATCTACTTGACGTGTCTATCAAAACCATAAAGTATTTAAATGGTTCACATGGTGGATAAATTGACCCACATATGTCTTCTTGAATTCTTTCAAGAAACATAGGTGATTCCTTTTCAATTTTCACAGGCGAAGGCCTTGTAATTAATTTCCCAAGAGAACAAGATGTACACAAAGGAATTTTATTCGATTGTGGGATCTTTTGATATTTCAATGGATGCCCATGAGTGTTTTCAATTATTCTTCTCATCATTGTAGATCCTGGATGGCCTAATCTGTCATGCCATAAGTTAAGTTTTTTAGGATCACAAAATTTTTCTTTACCTGCCATATATGCCTGAGGCACATTAATGTGTGTATAATGTAAACCAGACTGAAGCATTGGCAGTTTTTCTAATATTTGATCTTTGCTTATGATATGCAAATATTTTTCACTATCAACAGTCCTTGACTGAGTATCATATCCGTTATGATATATGTTTTTAAAACTCAACAGATTTCTTGTTGATTTTGGAGAAAATAAAGCATTTTCTATTATAAGCTTTGTACCATTTGGTAATACTAAATTAGCTTTTCCCACTCCTTCTATCAGGTCTGTAGGTCCTGATATTGTATTAACGATTCCTTTTGTTGGTTTAAGTTTACAAAAATATTTCTTAGATCTAAGTATAGTGTGTGTGGCTCCACTATTCGCTATACATATATCTGCTTTATTTGTTTCATCTTGCGCTCCAATGATGTTCATTTTAATTTTGAAAGTATAAAAAAAAATAAGTGAATAACGACGATATTGTTATATTTTAACAAGAACTTTATTTAATCGAAAGAAAACATTACATGAAGAAAAATACATAATTAAAGATAGAAAAACACTTAATTGTTGCATATAACTATTGTGGTTAAACAACATGTGTTTCAGAGTTCTATGTCAAAGTCTGCAGTGTTCAACTCAACATTGAGATTATCAAAGTTATCAACATGGTTCACTTCCTTCTCTTTCCTTTTAAGAGAGACTTGGTATAGCTCACATAAATGTGGAGCTGTGCGACAAGCCTTTGACCAGTGGTTTGTGCTACCACATCTAAAACAGGAAATGCCATTGTTTTCGGACCTACCAGCTTCATTCTCTTTGTGTTGGTTAAAATTGTTATTTTGTGGAGCGTGATAATTGATTGTTCTTTGATTTCTACCAAGGCCATATCCATGGCCATGACCACGTCCACGACTATAAAAGTTACCTCGGTAATTATAATTACCCTTGAAAGAATGGTTGCGACCATTAGGATAACTTTTATCAACAGAACCACGACTAAGTCCTCGTCCCCACTTTCTTCTAGAGTTTTTAGTAGCAACATTTACTTCTGGAATTGCTAATGATCCCGTGGGACGAGCTTGATGATTTTTCATCAAGAGCTCATTATTTTTTCTGCTACGAGAATAAATGAATTTAAATCAGAATATCTTTTAAACTTTTGCAACCTATATTGTTGTTGCAAGTTTATATTTGATGCATGAAATGTGGAGAAAGTTTTCTCCAACATATCTTCCTCGGTAACATTTTGTCCGCAGAATCTGAGGGTCGAGCATATCCTGAACAAAGCAGAGGTGTACCCGTTTACATTTTTGAAATCCTGAAACCTGAGATTGTTCCATTCATCTCTAGCAGTGGGAAGTAGAACTTCCCTTTGGTGATCAAATCTGCTTCTTAAATCTTTCCATAAAATATATGGATCTTCACAATTTGAATATTCAAACTGTAACATTTCATCAATATGCTTATACAGAAAGACATCAGCTTTCGCTTTATCTTGTTCTGAGCAAGCATTTTCCTCTTGTATAGTTTCTAAGACACCCATGGATTTAAGATGTCTTTTTACATGAGCCGTCCACGGCATATAGTTTTCTTTATTGATATTAAGAGCTGGGAATTCGATTTTCGTAATGTTCGACATTTTTGTTTGCTAAACAAGAATTAAGCAAATAGTAAGATAATTATTAGAATCAATATATATCAATAAGTATTGCGATACAATAAAGCGGTAGAGCTATAAACAAATATAGAAATAAGAAAAAATTAAATTCTTCAGGTGGTAGTTCAGCAATAGGGATAAGAATTAAAATGAGCATTATGGTTGCCAGTACTAAAACCAGGTGTATCATCTTTGAAAAATTGCCTTGGATAAACTTGAGAAACAAGATAATCTGTTTATTGAAAATAGGTTGACAGTGGTCAATTTATAGTTTAAAATTATAACCGTTTGTAACGGCTATGTACAACGGCTATATAACCGTTTATAACGGCTAATAACCGTCGTGTGTGTATATATCGACAACAGTTTTAAATAAAATAGATAAGTATAATATTATGTTATAAAAACATGAATTTAGTTTATAAAAACAAAAGAGAATAAGAACGACAAGTTAGAATAAGACGTTAGTACGAATAAACATAATCAATATGTTAGTTGTATAACTAAAGATTAAGTAAAAATTAGATGCATAAATAATAGGTTAGATGCATAAGTAAAAGTTAGTTGACATAAAATGAAATGTTAGTTGCATAATCAAATGTTAGATGCATAAATAAAAGTTAGCTTATTAGTTGTCCCATGGTTATCAAGATATCCATAATAAGATCTCCATTATGCTTACTTTATTTATCTTAGTTATCTTTTTAATATAAGATAATATATATTATTACTTAATGAAGCCCTTACCTTGATTAATGAATGACTTTGTGCTTTATTGATCTTCTTGATTAGAGTTTAAGAGCTCTCGTGCTGATAACGTGTTATAATATCACAATAATTAACACAAGATTAGTGTTATAACCTTAAGAACTTTAAAGAGAATTGCAAGAGCAAGAAGAAGAGAAATGTATAACTTATGAAAGTGTATACAAGAGGTGCCTCTTCTCCTCTTCGTTGAGGTGGTATTTATACTACAAAGATCAATCATTTTGGTAGACAAGTAAAATTATTTAGCATAGTAAACTTATCTACAAGTTTGACAAAAAGTTCATCCACTTGCTATGGTAATGCTTCATAATACACATGATATTTTTGTACAATTTCCGTTTTTTTCTCCTCAATTGCAACTTTAGTATAAGGCGAAAAAGAAAAATGTGTGTGCATCAATGGTAACTTAATCTGCATTGGCAATGGGCTAGTAAGGGTAACATGGTCATAAACAACTACTTTGTTATTACTAATAGAGTTTATACTAATGTTTTCTCACTATTGAAACTATAAAAATACCGGCATAAGTATTAATCTACACTTTTTCACAAAAATTTTAATGATTCAACAATTCGATGTATGGTTCCCTGCTATACAAAACAACCATTGGACTGCTTAGCCAGCCTGACCAGACAACCCAACCGATTTAGTTTGTCATTTTCAAAATTTCAGCATAACCTTGAAATTCCATCAAAATAGACGGAACTGAATCAATTAACGCCCATAGGAGAAGCAACTCTCAACTACTTGCTCAAAATAGTTGGATCAAGATAATTTGTTTCAACACTCAACTTATATCCTGATCAGATCACAGTAGCCAATAAGGAGCTTTAACAAGCAATCCCAAACACCTCCATATAAGTGAGAGAATATACACTAGCTTGGTTTCATATCAAAGTAACCACCAGAATCCACAAAATCAAGGTCAAAAGTGTTGTAATAATATTAGCATTTCCAATTATGGACTTATAAAATCTAATTCAACCGGTAACATTTCACACCCATTTCTCGTTATGGGCATGAACCATGAATAAGGAATACAACATCGATCCCACTTAAAACACTGGGCGATGACATCCAAGTAACAGACTGCATGTGTAAGTTTGTTAACGTTAATACTCAGGTCTTGATAGTCGAATGTCTGATAGAACTGCAAACATCTGCGTATCTACAAATTCCTGCAAATGTAAAGAATGATCGTGTACAAACAATTTCTGTCTTGGTATTCTCAACTTGTATAAATGAGTGAAGATTTAATAATGTTAAAAATATTCTATTACATGATTAGGGTTTAAATTAAACACGGCAAAAGTTTTTTTTGTTTGTTTGTTTTTTTTTTTTTTTTTTTTTTTGAAGGGGGGGGGGGGGGGTGTTCAAAAGAACACATATACACATCCTGAGAGTATTTTAAAATTACTAAGTCTTTTTACTTATAATCAGCAGGAGCCCAAAAACTCATGATAGTGAAACTCAGAGGTCAAAAGCTATGTGAGTCCGTTTATAAATGAGTTGATCTAGTTTATCTTTACTCTAAGATGTCAAAAGGGTGAAAAGAATTAGGATTTAAACGAAATGGTTCAATTGGAACACACAGTCCCCAAGTGTATTCTTATGTTTCAAACCTCCTAAAACTCAGGCCAGTTCATTTCAATCTAACCCGTTTGACCACCTGCACAATTTATTTCCTTTTTCTTTCAATTTACACTTCCTCCCACTCAAAGGCAAGAAGCAGTCTCCTGTATGCATGTAAAGAGGCAATTTATCAAAGGAAAACATCCAATTCAATTCTGTATTCAAATTACATTTACCCTTTTTGTCTCTTTTATTCATGAATTTGTTTGTTTAAGTGTTACATTGTTGTGTGTTATTGATAAAAGAGACATAATAAGGGGGAAATAGAATTTGAAGTACACAAATGAATTGTATGCTTTCATTTGATAAACTACCTCTTAACAAAGATGGCTGCTTCTTGCCTTTAACTACCATGAGTTTTGAGGCTCCGGCCGATATAAAAAATTAATGTTATTAACTATTTAAATTCTTACAAAATGTCAAAATACTTATATTATTATACTTAGAAATCAACATTTCACTTGCCTTGATCACCTTATTGTTCAGTTCAGATCAGATACAACAAAATTTGACTATTAAAAAACCACCATTATTCTTTTTTTTTTCTTTTTGGTGACTGTAATCGCTATATCACAGCATACGTGGGCACGTGGCCTTTAAAGGGGTTAAAGATAGTGAAAAAGATTGTACCCGGATAAATGGCCGGTCTCTATAGGGAAAGCTATCAATATAGCTCTCCTTGATAAGCACGGGAACCTGCAAAATAAAGACCCTAAGAAGAAAGGAACCAAACGGGATCATGCTAGTTTGCAAGTAGCCATTAATGGTCAAGTTTTTTTGTAACCATTAATTGCTAAGAGTTTTGAAAAATGATGGTTTAGAATTAGGTCATCTTACCCTTTCATTATCAAATTGCACATTAGTGATTGTATGATTTGATAAGTTTGAACAAAGGGACTCCAAGTGCTGCCTCATGGCAGCTAAGAATTGTGTTGCAGCTTCAATCTGTGTCATGATACGTAGTTATTTCCCGATACTACACGAATATATACTTATCATCTCGATTGTTAATAGTTTACAATGAACTGGGCCTTATTTGAGGTGCAAGTTTGACCAGTGTACTTATGAATGGAATGACTTGGATTATAGTTATATCTAAGAGATCAGCCAACAAAAGAAGAGTAACTTAATGCACAAGGCATATTTGACAGACTAATTACTTATAAAACATTTAAAAACTTTATACTAGAGTTCATGGGTCAACTCGGTGTTACTCCTATCAAGAAATATGGTTATGGTCATCATCAAGGCTTTATCTTTCACAGTTCAATTGCTTTGGTTTTGTTACACGCTGTCATATTGATGACTAAAGAAAGTGTTGCGAGTTTTATCAGAATTCTAAGTGATTTAACTCTCAGTCATTTTTTGTTTACTCAAAGCATGTTGTTTCTTTGTGGTCTATAAGATTTGTAATTTTAATAGCACCAAGCCTTTGGAGTGTCCCTAGATTAGATTGAAATTTCAAGTTTATTAAAACAAGAAAACATTAAAACAAGAAAACACATTTCCAATCAAGATGTACTTTAGATTAACAACATAATATCATTTTCACTCATTTTCTTCATCTTTTAAGCAAATAGCTACTTTAGATTTCATCATCTCAGGAAAAAAGAATTATGATGCTGCCTAAAATAGGAATTGGTAAAAATCAATGTTTGATGCTACTGTCGTGTGCATTTAAACTTTTATTAACTTTTAGGTCTTTTTCTCTAAAGTAAGTGAAAAGATAACACTTCTACTTTCTTTATATTACTACATCTGTCCCAAGATAAAGGCAACCTTTGACTTGACACATAGTTTAGTAAAGTGTCTATTGGTCAAACATTTTAAATGCCCTCTAACATGATACGGAAACCTAATGAGCCATAATCAATGTCAACCAATATTTTTAATGATAAATGAGGACAAAAGAAAACTTGGAAATGACTTGTGAACAAGTATACAAAATCTAAACTGACAGTGAAAAAAGAATATCTGCACATGATACTCAATTGAACCCTAGAACCTGCATCAAAGTAAGCATTCTAAACCATATTTCACACTCCCTATTCATAAAGTTATATGATCTTGGATATAGTATTATCTATTTTAGTCATGGAGATATAGCATAAGTCCGCAAGGCACGAAACATGAGTCAAAAGTGAAATATGGTGAGAAAAACACCTGCCATTTGTTGCACCTGTAAACCGGATGTTTTTTAGCAGCAATTTTGTCACTTGATAGTCTAGCATGAAGTGGACCTAGTCTTGTCATGAGTTCTCTGTACTTAGGAAGTGCTGGTAAGGAGGACATTTCAACCTGCCAGAAAGATAACTTGATAAATTAGATTAAAAAAATTTGTATACATTATTAAAATATGATCTGAAGCTGTAACATAGTTCTCCCTAGTTAAGAATATGAAGTAGCCCCATGAAATGTCAAGAAAGTTAAGAATATGTATCATAATTCTTCCCTGGCTAAGAATATGGCTGAAAAAGGTTGTCTTGGTACCAGTTGAATTAACCAGCAAAAACATCATTTTATTCATTTATATAAATAACTAATTTATTAAGTTTACAATTATGTTATTAATATATAACAATTTAAGAGGCGGTAAATATACTTGGGGCAACTTTCAACTCACTTGACCCTTCCGATTTTCGACACAATTGGCCCATTCCCTTTTAGCTAGATCTTGACTCCATAGGCTTTAAAGATAATTATAACCCAAATCAACCAAATCAAAAGTAAGTCAAAGATCAGACTCACCACCTCTAGCACTATATGGTTCAATTTAGCTTAATTGGGTCAAAATGCATTTGTACCATGAAATGACAACATATGTCTAGCTAATTGTCAAAGGTCTCAAATGTCCTTTAATAATGATTAGATAAGAAATACATTATGTACAATAATCAATTGAACTGTCAAGTTTTGATAAGAATATTGGATGTTAAAGCCATTCAACTTCAAAGATTTTCCCAAAAAGGTAATTTGCAGTTTTCAAGGGATCTCCCAAGGAATTTGTTGCAAGTCGGTATGTGTAGTTTAAGGAAATCAAGACATTTTCTATCCCTCATAAACATAAATCCCTAACAGATTTTGCAGACGGGTAGTAGTTCCGACCCATTTTCTTATGGATGGGACAATTTGGGTTGTATTTGATATAACTCAAAATTTATTTAAATGGGGTAACTGGTCAAACTGTTGAAAATCACCCAAAGTCTGGTTTTAATGTTTTATACAACCTCCCAAATCATTTTTCAAAGATTTAGATTATTATTAATCAATATTGTTTGTGTAATCATAACCAACACGATAGCTGTTTATATAACTATTAACAAAGTAGACCAGAAAGCGTTTGATGGTCGACCCAACCCATACTAAAAATGACTAGTTTCAACCTGAACCCATTTTGGCATGTTATGCATGCCGCATGACCCACCCATCTTGCCACCTCTTATTTTGCACGAAATTCTGAGGGAATAATACACGCATTTCTTTATTGTGTAGTTGTATGATCCAACCTTCTCTTTGTATGACTCTTGGATATTACAAAGGATTTGCATGTTACCAAACAAGCATGCCACACAACGTATTACATTTATGTTTATTGTCCATGACCTAATTATAAATTATTTGCAGCTAAATTTGAAATACTTTTAAATATTATACCTGATTATCAACCAAATTAACATGAATAAGGTTATTAGATTTCATCTTGCTATCAGCTGGTTTATGCAGTATCCCAACCTGTACAACAAATATAAACAAAAAAGATGCAGTTAAACATATTTTTCTTATTTACATCCACCCAACTTCATATATCCTAACATGCATATAAGCACCATGAATTTCTCGATTCCTTTTCAATAATATATCATTGTTTTATTAACTAAGAACCGAATAACCTGAAGTGCCCGATCAACCATGTGTAAAAGGGAAACTGAGGCTGATTATTAGAAACTTACAACAAAGGGAACCGGGGCATCAAGAAAATCAAACATCTTCCGTGGAAGAACCTGTAAAATGAATAATGCAAACAATAGCATTAGAATAATAAATCTTGCCTGAACACGGGCTGGTCCGGGTTGGGTTTACCTGCAAAACACATTTTTGTCCATGTTCTGTAATAAAAATTTCTATTACTGTATTAGAATAATAATAATAATAATAATAATAATAATAATAATAATAATAATAATAATAATAATAATAATAATAATAATAATAATAATAAAATCTTTGAATTAAACAATTCAGGAGGTTTTAGGAATCAAAAATAGACTTTAGGCAGCTTTCAACCTGTGTATTATTTAGCTAAACTTTTTTTTTGACCCATTTTGTTGGTTTGAGATATAACACAATGTGTACAAATCATTCATAAGTAAAAAACTTCAAATTGCCACCTGTACTAAATATATATGACTCACCGGAAGGAACAGACTCTGCCATTCAAATGGAAGAATCATAGGAATAAGGGATAACACTGTGGCTGATAGGACACCCTACACATGTTACAAATAGCAATTATTAAGGTCAATCAATCATTTTGGGATAGCAATCATAACTAGTATTGATTAATAACTTTCAGAAAAGATTACCAGATTTGGGGACGTGATGATAACCTGTTTCTCCAAAAGTACCGCAGCAAGCAATATTAAAACCTGAAATTGGTTTCATTATTTTATTCCCACCTCACAACCACAAGCATGTAACAGTTAAATTAAGATGCTAATAGTTCTATAAAAGTTACTTTCAGACCAGATAAATATGAGGATAGCACTTAGGATTATCTGCAGATATTAAGCATGGATATCAAATATCCATCCATTGGAAAGATTACAAGAATAACATTTTACATTTTGAAGGGAAAGAGCTCTACAAAGTGTTATGGTTGTCCAATTTGATAGTGAGACGGCTTCCTCAATTGCAGCAAGCTTGAACTTGACCTGGTAAAACATTACATGTCAGCATGAGCGAATCCTAGAGGTGGCCATTTCGACCCATTAACTTAGCATTAACAAGCAATTTACCTTATCAGGAATCATTGACATATCAGCATCAGGATCTTCTCCAAAAGAAAAAGCAATTCTACAATATTCAATAGCATTTAGATGCTCAAGTGGCTTGAAATGTACTTTACCTCCATATGATGGAACTGGCAAAGCATGATAGCCGCAAACAATTTGTAGCAAATCATTTTTATTTTCCTGTCATGACAAGACACTTAACAAAGTTGGTTATCAATTAAGAATAAACACATTAACTTGTAAGAAAGGAAAGTCAACATACCTTAGCCCATTCCATAATCGTTTTATTATTAGCATATTTATCACTGCAAGAAACTACTCCATCTTCATCCTCTGTTACAACACCTCTCACTGAACTGGTTAAAGACAAGAATATGGTAGTTAACAACTGAAAAAAAAAATAATAATAATGCTACATAATCAACTTGCACGCTGTAAAAAAATTCTACACCCCCACATGGGTATTTCAATTTCGTTTGTTGGACTATAGCCTATGACTAGCAAAATGGTCAATCTTGCAAAATTCTACACCCGAAACAATTTATATCCATAATTTTGAATTTGTTTTAACAAATAACTAGTGTCTTGAATATGACTGACAACTAATATGGTACTTAACTATCGAAAAACAAAGATAATACATTAATAACCCATAATCAACTTCAACAGTGAACAAAATTCCAAAGTCATAAATGAACATTTCAATTAGCTTCGTCGTACTATAACCTATTAACCTGTGAGTAACGAAATAGGCAGGTTTTCTTTTCTTTTCAGGGTTGGGGGGTGTCAAAATGGTTCATTTTGTAAGGGACCAGAGATATAGGTTTATAATTTATTGCATTTTTTTAGAAATAACTAGTGTTATACATGACTATAACTTATAGTATTTCAATAATAATTATTTTCTTAATAAAACGATTTAGATTGTTGTATGAATTAAATGTACATTTTGAGTGACTTTTGACCCATTTGACCTGTTACCTCTATAGCTATTTTTTATCTGATCCACTAAACATATAACAAGCACAAGGAAAATCGATACATTAAAAATTCTTCACCTGAACAGTGGACCAGAACTCTGAATTTGTTCTAGTGAACCGTTTACAGGAACAACACATGCCTCAATACTCGCTTTACGTATGCTATCATGATCACCGTGCATTTTTCCTAGATACTCCCATCTATTTTCTGATGCATCAGAATTATAAACGTTAGGAGATCGGGTTTCCTGTTTTGAAGGTGAATTTAGCCCACGATCCATAATTCCAGCAGAAGCAACTGAAAGGGCTAGTGTGCCGTCAACTGGTATTGCCAAATCCATCCATGACTTCTTCTGACGTGGACTGAGAGCATATTCATCCTCTTGATCATTTACTTTGGGTGATGAAGGGATATGATCAAGACTCACTTCACTAACAAACTGTGTTATTCGATTGAGGCGCTCTTGTGCAACAAGACTGCATCAAAGTACATGCATATTATGGGGTGGTAGTGAAAATTTAACATGTTTTCTAGAGGTGGCAAAATGCTCAGGTTCAGCAATGGGTCAAAATGGGTAATCATCTGTTGCAAGTGGAAACATTTCATGCAGATTGACATATAGCAGTTTTAGCGCATTTTTTATTTTTTATAAATAAACAGCGCATCAAAATGATAAAAGAAGATATTGTTTCACTAATATAATTTTTTTAATCATATTTGGTAGTCTAATTATTAAAAAAAGTTAGAAGCTTTCTAATAATAGAACTTATTGAAACATGATCAGTTAAAATAATAGAAAAACTAATTGTACAGCTTATAATACTTCAACAGTAGAATTTATGTAATCATGCTTGACAAACTTATAGTTAATAGAAGAATTTATTTTTTAAATCAAAGTTATATTTTCTTTTTGAATAATTAGCGATAGTCAACGTAATCTACCATTTTTGACAAATCAAATTTCATGCATAATTAATGGGAAATTGATTAAAAGAATTACTTCATTTCAAGAGTAATCAAACTTTTTGATAACATAATTTAGAAGGTTCTATGATCCATTTGACTTGTTTCTTTTTTAAATCAACTTTTTCATTTTACCCATTTGAAATAGAGCATAGCCCAAAGCGACCCACTTATGGGTCAAAGTTGCCACCTCTGATGTTTTCATATGAAGGAAGGCAGTGAAAGACTAGCCCGTTTAACAGCTCATAATGTAGTTGGAAGAACGGCACTCTTGTTAATAGACAATAACAACGAGGTGCAGTAATTAAAAAACGACTGCCATGTCCTGGTACTCTTGGAAGGGATGATGCAACACCAAGCATCCCTGGTGGTCTCTGAACAAATTCTTGTGTGAGTAGGCAAACACCATAAAGAGTTGCATTGTCTGCCGCCTGGAGGATACAAAGTAAGCCTGTATGTAAGTGATTTGTGGAACCTTACAAGTTAAATAGTGGTTGTGAAAACTCGTCGTTGGCACACATGTCATGCGGGACCCACTAGGTTACATACTATATTACTACATGCGATATTCCACAGATCCTATATTACTACATATATAATAGCATATTTTGTTAATTTAATTCTAACCAAAGTCATAAAAGAATCAAAATTTTGTAGATTTAGGAATTGTACTAGTCCAAAGAGAGTCACCCAGTAACAATCAACTATAGTGAATCAGTGATGCCTCACATAATATGCAGTATCACATTTGCTTTTAATCAAATTAACTAACATAAAACAACCACAAAGGTTACATTTTTGTTGTTAAAGTAGGATTATTTTCATCATTGAAATGTATTTTAGAGACTAAATATACAACAGGCCCATAGCCCGTCACTTCAAACTATATTGCATCCGCATTTTCATCAAATTTTTCTTTTCCGTCCTTCTATTCAAAATTTATTACTTGATTTAGTTAAAACTGAACGAGAATGATGCCGTTGATATGCCTGAGAAAGAATATATATATAGTGGTTGATTGGTCTTTTCCAAATACATAGTTAAAGGAAGTTTAAAGTACATTGGCGTAATTGTCTGCTTTAGGCAACAATATACCACCAAGGTTTATATAGAATGGAAATAGATTTATCATTAGGGTGCCTGTTTAACTCAATGCCAGCCTATTAATAAGCCAAAATGTTGCCATTTGAGAAGAAAAAAGGGAAACCAGATGAAGATAGTGTGGGCAATCAGGTATCAAAATTAGATGCAACTTGCCTTGAGTGAAAATATAAATGATAAGTCATCTCTGCTTAAGTGGTCCTGTTCATTGAAACACAATAACAAAAAGTTTGATCGTTTCTGAGTAGCTAATATGATCCAAAGAAAAACAGACTGTCAACATTAGAAAATAGAAATTGATTTTTCACGCACTCATACCTGTGCATAAACAAGTTGATTTAGCTCACTAAGCGATGGGGACCTCGCCAGCATACATGCCTGAAGAAAGTATAAAATTAAAAAAGAAATACCAATATACACTATCCGATTATAAATAAAACCACATTCTACTAAGGAGGGCCAAAATAAGCATATCCGTTAGTGGAGGAAAACACGGTTTTTATGAAATATATATCAACACTTGGTCACTTCAGAGAATAAAATTATAGAAGAAAGAGTTGATTTGGGTTATGTTTTATCTTTAACAGGTAAAAGTTAGGAGGAAGATAAACTAATAGGGAAATGTGTCAAATAGTCAAACAAGACAAAAATCATCGAAGTAACCCAAAATGTATTTAATGCGTAAAACTACCTACGCCATTATATCATTAAAACAGGTTCTTATTCAAATGATTACATTTCATATCATATTTCCAACATTAGTTATTTATAAAAAGAGATTTGGACAAATGATTTTTGGTCAAACCAGCTCATTTCCACCCATATATGACACCTGTTTGTACCCGCAACTGGCCCATTGCCTCCCATCTGGTTTGATAATTGAAAATGGTAGCATAGACAGTGTCATAAGAATACATGGAGTTAAGCAATACATCACCTTCACACCTTCAGGAAAACAGAAGGATGCTAAATCTTGTAAGCGCATAGATAACTTATTCCCTGGAGGATACTTGAAAAGTATCTGGAGGTAATAAAAAAAAATTAGAAACTTAAAAAAGCAGTTTATAAAAAAAATAGCTATATGCATTGCAATCCAAAGTTTCAGTCATGGCATACTATTAAATTCCTGACATTTTTAAGTTATGTTATGATACTATAATCTTTTGAGTGAGATTTTTACTAATTATGTTTGGTTGTTTGTTTGTATGGTATGATGATCTTTACCATCTAGGGAACAACAAAAAATTATCTTTGTTCCAAATTTATAAACTTAATTTCATGAGAAGCGTCTTATATGAAAAAACACTCATAAACAGATGTTAGCCCGAACTATAGTAATAGAAAAATGTTACAAGTGGACCGCAGTTCATATATTACTCTTGAACTTTCATAAATTCCAAGCTGCAGACCTGAGGTTCCATCATCACAGCTGGAGGAGATCGATGATGCATGATTCTAATATCCGCTTTGTCAGCTTTGGCTTCCCATTTTTTCCTTTTGGCAAATGCATCCTCCACGGGCTCGAGGTTAGCATTTGGATGGATGCCCGCAATAAAAAAATGTTCAAAAAGCGTGGTTGTATCCTGAAACTTTATGGTATCCTACACCCACCATTTTTCATGTAAGTTGTATAAGCTGTATGACACATTGGTCGGTCGCAAAAGAAATCAAGTGGGAAAAAGAAGTCAAAATCTTGTCTATTGAAGTGTAGTAAAAGTTAGCTGCAAAATTATTTACCAAATTATGTAAAGAGAACATTCAATATAGTAGACAATGAAAATGGACAAACATTATGTAAAGACAACATTGAAGCAAATTATGACCAATAAGTATAATAAATCGAGTTGCATATTACCGAGGATTTTGAATGATATTGACCCCATTGCCGTTTCTGATTAGCTAAAATCTCTGGATTGAAGAATGTTGGATCCTGACCACCACCCCAGTTCAAAGCCCTTTGCATATGAGTCTTGAATCTTTGAAAACCATTGGTTTGATTATCTGAAGAGGTCACAATTTCACTTCTACAACGTCTATGGCCAGTACCTACAGTTGTCATTCTTGGAGCCCTTGAAGGTTCACTATGCAATGCTTCACCAACTACACTATTTGTTACCTCATAAACATACTTTTTCGACGTTTGCAACTCTTCTGCAGTTGAAATATTTCTGTAACTAGATTCCAATTTCTCTACAATACCGGTGTAAAATTTAATAATGTAAATGTTAAAACCTCAACGACCATCAAGAGACCATCATATCAATCAGCTACAAATACAAAATGATCGAATAACCCTCTTTGATCCTTGATTATGCAAACACCATGACTTAAACCCATCCAATAACCGGATCACCATATGCATACTGCCTCAAGTTGCATGAATTCATAGAGAATAACATGTTATGGTTTCTTCCACAAATCAGAATCCTGAACATGCAATCAGACAAATTCAACAAGTCAAAAATAGATTATACGATGTACATTTCACGTAAATCAATATCTCAAATCGGCCAAAACATAAAATATGAAATATACTAATGGATTCATGATAGGGCGAAATAAATCAGAAAAACGAAGATTGGAAGCTGGAGATTGATGTTATGCACCTGTAAGGACGAAGATGAAGTGTGTTTGTCAAGTATTTCTTCATGAAATCACTAGGGTTTTTTTATTTTCGTAAGGATTGAGAAATTCTAATGGATAGAAATTTTGCGTCCAAATGGAATGATGATGAACAGGAATTGCGCCTTGTGAAATTTGATGGTTGGCTGGTTGCAACAATATGCATGTAGATCTATTATCATATGAAGCTTTTCTTTTATTATGTTTTTAATATGTTTTTTAAGTGTACGTTACATGATACTTGATACTTGTGGTTCGGGTCGATCAACTTATGAATTTCATCATTGAATTTTAGTTCTTATAGATATAGTCTCTAATTATCTGTTTATTTTTATTCATTGTTTAAAATCACGTAAATTTGCTATTTTACTTTTATTCTTAAACATGAAAACAAATTGAAAATCCTTTTACTTTTTTATTTATATGGGTTTATTTTCTGTCAACACGTATTTTAAGAATCTAAACACAAGTATATACTTACAAAATTTTACAAGCCGTTAGAAAAGGTTATTCAACCCAATATTAAAATCAGATAACAAAAGACTTTGCACACATGCCAACATTCGTTACGTGTGTGTTCTCTAATGAATGTTACAAGCTCGTTAAAGTCGTTAATCTTTGTTGTGTATTGCAAATCATATGCATTGGTTTCTAGGTATTTTTCTTCGATGTAGCTGACGAAGTAAGGATAGTCATAATAAAACCATCCGGCTAGGGTGGTTAAACACGTTCAATAGTAGCAAAAGAATTGAGGTAGACATGGTAACATAAGTTGCAAAGGCAGAGGTAACGGTTGTGATGAAAGATTCGTGGGTGAGATCGAATATAGTTTTTTGAGTGAATTATAGAAGGAAGTTGAGGTCAATAGCAAATAAGAGTTCAAACAAAAGGGATCAATGTAAATATTTTTACCATCTATAATCCAAGCCATCACTTCTGGTTATGCCACCACTCATGATTTGACTCAAATCAAAAGGGCCATCCATGTAATATACTCTTTTTTATAATGACAGATTTATAATACTCATAACTACAATGGATACAATTCAAGTGGTTTTTTTTGGATGACGGATTTGTTTATTCTTGTTAGATTTAAATTCAAAATCTCTAAACATATGTGCTTTTAAAAAAACGTCTTTACCACTGAGCCACCAACCCTAATGGTGGCTTTTGTCAAGTGACAAGTAAAGTTATTTTATGGGTGATTTTCTAGCACATAGATACGCATATTTTAAATGGGATCACCGAGTAATACATAATCAAATATTTTAGAGATTGGATGGCATTTGTAGTAGCCAAATTTTTTTCTCTACCAACTACAACTAGATGATTCAAGTCATGTTTTATGAAGAAAAAAACTTGTCTTTTATATTTGTAAGCTAAACAAATTTTGATGACTAGGGGTCTATCAAACCCTCTTGACCCTCTCTAGTTACGCCTTTGCTTATACGTTATGTATAGATAAGTGTGTTACGTCTTTTATATATAAGATAAAGTTTTTTTATTAACCTTTGTTTATTGTCATAACCCATTAACTCAAATATAAAGAACACTTACACTATAATTATGTTCTAATGACAAGTGTAATAAACACTTACACCATGCTACCCACTTATGTAACTATTTCTTCCCCCCTTCTCTCATATTCAAAACGTTCATTTTTTTCTTTTTTTTAAACTTTGTTAACTTTTTTGTATAATTTTATTTTTTATACAAGTTACACCATTAATTAGATTATTTTAATATATTTAATTTGAGTATAATCTTGTATATTTTTTAAATTATTTTTTGCATTCGTTGTGGACCCTTAATTATACAACTGTAACAATAACTTACAGTGATAATGTGAGTTGTTATGACCATTAGTTGGTTGACAGGTTACCACGATAAACAAATATTAACATTTAATCTCTATCTTGTATACATATAAGTAGGATTCAAATGAAAGTCCTCCTTATAAGTAAAAACCATAAAAATCAAAATATAACCCTTGATCAAACTAGATCAATAGTTAATATTAATAGTGTCATCTTTGTAAATAATAGATAACTAATAGACTTAATTAAATCCCATAAGGGTATTCTAAGAAGATTAATTTCATAACCTCCATACAATCATTATTCTCTCTTATCTCTCATAATCTATTATTCTCTCTCCTAAATTCTCTTTTTTTTTTGAATGACTCTTCTTTTCTTATTTCAGATCGGTTTTATTATGTATACGTAACCCAAGTTTAATTGGTTTGGTGTCACTGTGTTATGTATATGAAACCTGAGTTTAACTGATTTACAAATATAGTTACGTATATGTAACTTGCCAAGTACATGTCAGTGATAATTAAAATACCATTATTTAAAATTCAACAAAAAATACTGATTTACATATATGCAACTTACTCATTATATATATATATATATATATATATATATATATATATATATATATATATATATATGTGTTTAGTGTTGCATATATGTAATAGAGTGAAACGTCACCATACATCAGTGTTCGTATACATAACAACAATGGTAGGGGTGCAAAGAACTGTCATTAAAACTAATTTTGAAGATAAAAAATGATGAAGTAATTTGTGGTTAAACTAATTTTTTTTAATTTAATGAAAAGATAATGACTATTTTTAGTCGACAAATAAACTAAATAAGAAGAGAAATCAGACATTTAAAATATACCAAAGTTAAAAAAAGTGTCAAAATTACTTTATTAACCATTTAAATACTCAAAAAAATATTAAAAGAATTTTTTTTATTGGTTGAGGGTGGTTTTTATGGTTTTTAATTATATATATGATTTTCATTTGAATCATCAGAAAGTTCACAAATGCCTCCTTTTTAGCAGAAATTCATGCGCGTTTAAGAATATCACATAAAACATCAGTCGGTCCTTAAAGATATCCCTGTACTTCAAATCCGACATATGTTATTATAGTTCTTCTGTGGCGATGACCATCGGGAAATCCTGAGCATGAGGATCCCGTAGACAGTGAAACACCAATTTTTGGCGAGAAGATAAATCAGATTTCACTCTCAAATTCTGGGCAATTCCACTAAATACAACACTCACGAAAGCATGTTGGGCTTTCGGGGTGTTCTTATTAGAGAAACCGCTAACATCAAAATTAGAAAGTGATGTGTTGAGGCGATCCATCACACACCTGTGATTAGAGTCGACCTCATCGGTACCGCAACCACAAAGAATGTGGTTTTGCAAACTCCAAGATTGTGCCCTTAAGGTTACAAAATAATATGTGATGCATATTCAAAAACATCCAAACCAGTCAGAAGTGAAGCCAGCCTCCACTGAAAATCATCAAAAATATGGACCCTCACAAACCACGATATCCTCGATTGCCTCCCGAAGGTCCTTGTCAAAAACAAGGATAACTTCCCCTACATGTATAGGCTAGCATGTTCTAATACCGAACAACATGTTTGCGATTCCCATACATGAGTGAAGCAAAAGAAGCTTGCTTCGAGGGTCTTAAGACGTGAGAGACAACACAGTAGTTCCACATCACGAGAAATCATTTTCATAGCCAAACTACCAATGAACCCTTCTAACTAATAGCGCTCTCAAGGAGTTTCACACCAACATTGGCCTTCCAACCTTGAAAGGAAACAAATCATCATGCACCTTCACTACACTACACGACAGCTAAAAAACTTATGTTTTCTTGATGTTAAGTTCAAGGCCCAATAATTTCTAAAGCTTTGTTGCCTATTTAGCGTCTTCTATAATCATACTATTATCAAGGAACCAAACATGTAAGAAAAGCTTGCGGCCAAATATGGTCATCAAAACTAAGACAAAAAAGAAGATGCCCCAAAGGGTCCTCCTGTTAAACCCCAGCGGTGGACCAAATATGGTCATCACCTACATATAATCTAAACCAACTACCCATATAAAAATATACCTATAAGAAAATGGATGGTATTTGGTTCGAACCTCATACAGGAGGGTAATACTATCCACCAAGTTAAAGACGTTGGAAAAATTAACACTAAGTATAGCCAACGACCTATCCGAGTAAAACTTATTTAATAACCAGTTTGTGCTATAGAGCTCAGTCACTCTCGCTCCAAATCGAGTCAACATCTTCCAAACCACACATTCGTTAATGGGTCTAATCCCATTGCCTGGTTTGAGCAAAGCAACGATCTAATAATGGGTTAGATCATGAGCTTATAATCTATAAATCCAATAATCAAGTCGATTTTATGATTATAAGTTCATATCCGAATGCTTTAAACGTTTACGCTTGTGCTATACCGACGCCATCTCGATAAATATTTGCATTTGGGCCGTGAAGGCCCATAGGGCCCTTCAGCAGCCCAACAACCTTGAACGTGTGATTGGTCACTTCTACGGTTCTACCCCCGTGCGCCTCAAGTTTCCTCCAACTGAGTCGCGAGTTACCGACTCGGTGACCGACGAAAGTCCGTCAACACCAAAGTCTATCTCTTAGAACACACCTAGGGTTTTATTTCTTCATCTGGGGTGGGTTTTTTATGAATCTTTAAGGCTCTAAAGTCGTCAATTGATACTTTGCCCCATCGATTTCATCCAATACTACTGTTTTTCGTATGTAATTTGCCCCAATTTGAAGTTTTTATCGAAAATTGTCGAAGTTTTTGATGAAATACAGCGATGGATCCGGACACTTTGGTGCTGGATATAAGTTCCGATGAAGATGCTGATTGGAATGATCATGGAACAGGGGTTTCTGACGGTGGTGACGATTACAATTGGTTTGCAGAGCTTTTTGGTGAGGGGAATAATAAGGAGAGTAACGGAGATGATTCCGATGGGGTGGTGGTGGTGAGTGAGTCTGAAAAGCCTGTGAAGAAGTCGAAATTGAAGTCTGATTTAGTTGAATTGGATGATGATTGTGTGGTTCTTGATAGTGATCCTAATGAATCGGTGGAAGTTTGTGGTGAAAATCGTGCTGACGATGGTGATGATTCTGATGAGATAATTGTGGTTAGCGAAAAGGGGCAGGTTAGAATTTTGATATTATTATTATTATTATTATTATATGCATATTGTTGCAGGATGTTGGTGTTGGGATTGTGTTCGTGTTAGAATTTAGATGATGAAATGTCGCTTTTAGGGTTTGGTTTGCTTGTTATGAAGTTGTTTAGAAAGAAATTGATTTGTTATAATTAGCTGCAGTGATCATGTTTATAGAAATTGTTGGTTGGATTTCTGTTAAAGGTTTGTAGTTATGTGTGCATTCGTGCGTGGTCTTTCATGTAGATGCGCGATTGAGGCTTGTTTTGGTAGTTGATCAGATGCAAGTTTGTCGATTTTATTTTGGTTTATTTGTGGAGTTAGGGTTGGGGTTGGGGTTGATGATAAATTATAATATAGAGTGACATGGATTTAAGCATTATACATAGTTAGATATGATTCACCTAAGTGTTTTTTGTTAGAAAGGATCTTTTTTTTTCTGAAACCTTACTTATAATTGGCAAAATGGGCTGGGTGGTAACGGGTTTATATGGGTTTGGGTCAAGATGGATAAACTCGTAGGTTGTGTTAAAACAGGTCGGGTTGGTTTGGATTACCAACCCAAATTTTTTCGTCATCTTGAAATTTCTAAATAACTAATATGTTAGATATGTTTATAAAAACTGTTATGAAAATGATGATATGTTTTTCTAGTGAACTAGTATAGGAGGTAATAAGTGTTTTGATTATGCCGTGGGCGAGGTTTAACCCGTTCAACTTGTTTTCTTTTTAGTTAAATCTTTCATTTTCACATGTTTGACCCGTTAGCAATGAAGATTGACGTATAACAAATTTTATCCCTTTTAGCAATAGAACACACCCAATTCCTACCCGTTTTCACATAAATAGCTTGGAGTTTCTGAATCTACAATCTAGACACATAAATATGTGTGACCTGATTGATTTATATGATTACTGCATTGTTAGATTTACAGAAAAAAAAAACGCCTTAAATTATTGCATAATGCATACAATCTAAGACACTTTTGTCTCTTACTCTTTTTGTAGGTTGCATGCCGAGATTATCCTCATTCAAGGCACCTTTGTATCAAATTCCCATTCTCCAGTACCCCAATTCAAACCCACTGTAACCAGGTAATTTCATTATAAAGTTCATTAATTTTTGCCTTTTGACAAACAATTTGTATAATTACGATCATGCCTTATTAATCCGTGCTCTTTTTCCAAATTTCAGTGCTACTGTTATGTTTGTGATTCGCTTGCTCCATGCATCTATTGGGGTAATGGCACTTCAAGTACAGACCATTGTCATGCTACTGACAAAGACGAGTATTGGATACTTGAGAGGAAAAACACTAAAAATGGTGGTAAAATTTTCCGACCCGTAACTCAACCGCCCCCGGTTGACCTTCACACACCAGCACCGGCTCTAGCTCAACCCCAAAATCTGATTCCCAACCCGGGCCGGACCTACGCACAACATGCATCAGCTAACTTTCAATACCCAAACATCCCCAGTCAATACGGAAATAACATACTTGCATCAAGAAGCAAATTGCATCCAGATTTGACATCTCAATTTATGCTTAGGGCTCACCAGAAGTATAGCCTAGGCTCTAGGGTTAATAGGCCAGTATTCAAAAGAACAGGTTCGGTTAGGGTTGCCACAACAGCCAACCAAAACCCATACAGCTCAGACAGGGGCGGTTTTGGAAATATCAGTAGGCAGCAAAACTACCCGGTCAATGGAATGCTATCGAGGTCAAGTAGATCTCTAGGTCCCTTGCAACCAAATGCAGTCAAGACTTCTATGCAATATCCTTCACAAAGTCCTCAATCGTTGCTTCTCCAACCTCAAGTCCCCAATCCAAACCCAAGTTATCAGTCTCATGTAAATTCCAACTCGTTCCCCGAAACCATGCATTACCAACAACGGCATCAGGTCCCATCATTGCCTTTCAGACCCCAACCGGCATCCAGTCAGCTAAGTTATACAGTGCCAGCTCAGCCAAGTTATCCTGTTTCTTCCAAAACCAGCGTAGATAGCCCGGTAGTTCCTGTTTCTGATTATCCCCATAATTCTTCACAAGGAAATCAAGCTCATAGTCTGATAGTGGATTCAGGGTTCAAAGATTGCGAGTTGGGTTGGGTTGCAGCACAAGATTCTGCCACAAATGAATGTACAGTGTCAACAAACAATTCATCATTGGCTGCAGTCTCTGTCGGCCTAGCCGACTATCAGTATGATTGGATTTTTGATGACCAGCCTATTGAACCAGGGTTCACTGACTACTCATATGATTCGGCTTTTATAGACACAGGTCCAATTTTCGACTTTTAAGCCTTTCATCTCAAATGTTTTTTGCTTGGCAGAGGATGATGAAGCTTTCAGCATTCAACGCTTTGTTAGGATAACCAGAGGATTTGATGGCTGGTGTATGGTACTTTTTCATTATGTTTTGTTTTCGAGTTTTTGCCCTTTTTTGGGTTTTTTTCTAACAGTAGAATTTTATGTAATTATTTAGTTTATTTTTCATGTAAGTAGTGATTTACTTTGATCCACCTAGCAGATTTTAATGCGTTAACAAATAAGCACAATTTTCAGTTCAGTTGGTGTGGTTTTGCCTAAACTGTCATTTGGTTCTCTTGAACTAGAATCAGTTGACCTATATTTGTTAAGCGGGTCGGGTTGGGTCGGGTCGGTCAGGTAAGGTGGGGTTTATAATTTTATATGAGGATTTGTCTCACCTGAGTCCGACCCTGCAAATGTGTTATTAATGGTTTGTGGGTTTCATGGTCGGTCATGAATGATGATGAATATTGTCTGACATGTTCATAGGACAAGGGCACATGGTGTCTCATGAACATGCCTAACGGTTGATTGGTCTATTGTTGGACCAAGTTTTGATCGTTTTGGTTTATTTTCTCTTCTAGTTGTCAATGTGAATCACTGACACCGAGTTCAAGCACTTGTAGTTGCAGAAATTCTATATGTTACTGCTGAGGAGATTCATAGAGGTAACCTCTCTTTGGGGCTGGTCTGTCCTGGTTCAGCTCATGGTGTTGGGTCCATCACCCTTTCACCATATAAGGTAGAGGAAGGATAGGGCAACCCCTGAGTTTCTTCTTGGACATCGACTCCCATTGTCTCTCTACTATACTCGTCAAATGATTGGTCCATCATCAAATGGTGCTTCGAATTTTCTGAAAAAAGTGTGGGGAACATTTTTTTAGCCGTTGTGTATACACATTTTAGCTTTTATAGAGACCTTTATACACAAAACCAGAATCTTTTGGAATGATGTTTTATTGACCAACCTTTTTTTGTTTACTCTCAACTTAGTTGAATGTTTTTAAATTCAAAAGACAGTTGTATAGTAATCATTTACTCAAATACAAATATACATAATAAGAATGTTGTTTCTTGATGATATTGTTTTGGATGGTTCTTCAGTTGTCATTCGACGTGAGGGTCAGTACACGCAACAATGAGGTTTTGGTTATGAGAGGCAACATGATGACTATGCCTGTCTGAACCAAAAGGGTTTATAAAGTGGTTTTTAAAGCAGTTTCAATCATGATAAATATTGGCTGTAACGATTCATCAATATCATCCATGGAAATCAAAAAGTTTCAGGTTTTGACCGAAAACTTTGCAAGCTTTTCTTGAAAGATCAAACGTCGTATTTGACTTGAACAAGACCAAAGCAAGAAATGTTTACAGATCACAATCCCCCAAGTTAACAAACTATCGTCGATAATATACATTCATCCAATCTGTAGCCATTCATAATGGCTACTTTATGGGGTATACAACAAGTTGGTTACTGCCTACATGATCATAATACAAGCAAATGCACAAGCTGAGGAAGGTGAGAAAAAAGGGCTTAGAAAAAGGAAAAAAAGCAGTGAACCAAACTTGCATTCCGCTGGCTGCATTGGCTTAAGATACTTCGTTCCGATTCCTGAAAAAAATAAAACTTAACGTACCATCAAGTAATTATGACAATATGAAAAACATGCGGCAGTTTTGCTTTAGCGTTAACAAGTTTTGTACAACAAATTGTGTTGTTCATGTTCCCTTTATGGCAAAAGTTTGCCGGTAGTTATAAAATCTTGAAAGTGTTTACTGCGGCCACAAAGTCCACTGTTTCATCACTGTTAAAAGAGGATATTTGACTAATAGTCAAGCACTTATTTACCCATTAATCACATTTATAGAATCACAACTCTGCTTATTGACAACAAGATTCATTTACTTTTTTCATTTGAAGGTACAAGTATTTTAGATGTTTGACAGTCTTAACACTTCCGCTACCCTATGCACCAATTTAAGATTCATTTTTTGGAAGGATGGAGCAAACTTGTTTGAACCTATTATAAAAGGCTCTTCAAATGTTAGTTGGTTGAGCAAAGAATTTCATTTTATATCTCAGAAGTAAAAAAAAAATGAAAACTTCTGAAAGAGGAATTATACTTCAATTGTGATGAAAGATCGGTTATAAACATACCTCAGATGTGAAATATCATGACAGGTGTTTAGCATTCTAAAGCATATGCCTGAACCTGCAACATAATCAAATACAGAATTATATCACCAAAAGGTTCAACTTATTAGCAAACAGAACCAGAGAGTTTGTAATTCTAGACCTATTTTATTCAAAGATTGGAAGAATGAAAAGAAAAGTTGTCAATTTCATAACAATACTGTAGAATAGGTGAGTTTAGGTGTGGAGAATTCAGTAATTAACAAAAAAACTACAAATATTTTGCTTCAGGAAAATGGAACTCAAGAACACAATGTAAAGCTTGTAAATTTGGTGTAAAATGCATTATAGAGCATGCTTTACAGATATATTATTACAAACAAAAAATAAAAGCATGCAATTCACGATTAACATGAAGACATCATGTACAGATTTATAGAGATCACAATGAAAAAAAGTTCATAAATACTCCGTTCATGTTTAACAGTAGATAAATAAAAATAAAAGACATCCAATATGTAGAAACTAATGCTTTAACTTCTACTTCCGATAATACCAAACTGAAAAAAAAAGTTCCTAAAAGCACCAAAAATTGATCTCATTTTCTCTGCAAATCAGGAACTCAATGACTGAAGTATTCAGACAACCTTTATTACGGTTCTACCTCAACTGCTTGTGCTTCAGAAAAGTGATTAGGCCTACTAGCATGAGCAGCATCATACTGAAGAATTCTAAGCTTGCCCTCCTGCAAACATAAGGAAATTATGTGTAACTTTGCAAGACATATTTCAAAGTGGGAAAACAGGTTCGCTTGAAACAAATCATAAGGGTCAAAACAGGCAAGATGGATTGACTTGCAAACGCTTTAGTGAATCTAATTGCTTTTTAGTACAAGAACATTATTACAATACTAAACTAAGTCCGAATAAAACAATTTAAGAGGTTACGCATTTTAGACAATGAGACGCTTTGACCCTGTATGGCTTGTTTCAAATAAAAGACAACCCAAAATCTGAAGTATTAAAGTTGGCCAAGGAACCCGCACAGACCTTGGTCCCGTAAACAAGACCTCCGCCAGCAAGAGGATGAAAGCAAGCTACGTTGACCTCATCTTCTGCACTTGGAAGCACACTCACAAGTTCCATATCTGAAACCCTATATACCTGAAACCCCAAAATTCAGTAAGTGTAGAAAACCAAATATAAAGAACATGTACACTGATTGAACCTTCAGCTCAACATAAAAGCTAAATATGTAACTTAAGAGACCATATGTATAGAGTGCTACCCAACTCTATATTAACTTTACCTCCAGAACGGTGTAGATAGATAATGAGGTGTCCCCGTTAATGACAATGCTTTTAAGAAGAGAACTGTGGCGTCGGCCGTACGCAAGCAAGATGTGCTCAGAAGTGGGCGAGAACTGAAAAAAAACAAAGTACGTAATTATACCTAATTATAAATCTAATTTATTTTCCTTTTATGTCTTTCTAATTCCTAATACTTCCTTTTTGTATTTATTATGTTGCTTGCTGTAATTTTTTTTCTTATCTTTTTATTTAAGGTGTGCACCAAATGTAGTGAAAGATTGCACAACTAATTTCCAATCTAACAAGTAACTTCTATTATCAAAAAGAACGAGAATAATATTTGTTCCTATGCATATAAACTTGTGAAATACCAACAACATGGTATCTATGGCTCCATGCAATAACTTGAAATAATAAGATTATCTGACCGATGAAACTTATTCAAATATAAACTCAAAAGGAACTTACCTGGATGGATGTTAAACAATGAGCAGCTCTAATCGGCCTCGATATAAGAACTGAACCAAAACTACATGAGGCAACAATATTTTTCAGATTGCAATAGAAAAAATTGAGAAATTAGAGGTGGCACTTTTCACCCATTTAATCATGTCTGATAGGTTTTGTTTATCAGTCACGAGTAAAAATTTAAAAAAGTAGCTTAAAAGGAAATGGGTCAGAAAAAGTCACCCAAAGAGCGCATTTTAAGCACAAAATCTCTTAAAACATTTCAATAAAAAACTAACTCATCGTTGAATTATTTAATTTACATGATATTATTTCACCCTAATTAATTAAAACTGACTTGGGAGAATAAAGTGTATCAAGTCAAACCAACCTGACCCAACTGGTTTTGACACATCACCTAACCCACCCAACCCTCCCACTTTGCCACCTCTAGCAGAGATCATAAATACACCGTTGAATTCTTACGTTGCTTCCTCAAGTGAATATATCCTAAGTTCATACATCAATTGGCGAGCAGAAATTGGATGCCTTGTTGGAGAAGTTGAAGCCCTTTCTTGATGGAGTTGAGTTGGTAACCCAGGGTCAGCTTCAAACTGAGGAAGCACACATGCAACACAAGCAGCTAGATATCTCCCACAAGGTGAAAAATGGGCCCCCATTTCACTGAATCAAATACTTTGCAACATAAACAGCCACATATGATCAAACAAAACCCATAACAGTGTTCAGTAAGATAGATTCGAGTTCAAGTGGCACATGCCATGGAGTGGGTAATATCCCGAGTCTCACGTAAGAGAACTAAATGCACCTCGAGGAGGACTCGTGTCGGAGGACTTTTGAGCGTGAGCTACCACTCATGCAGCGACAAGAACCCGCAACTCTCGAAGGGGCAAAAGCTCGAGTATCATATATACGTAGTTTAAGAACAATAGAAACTAACTTTAACAAACATCTGGAAAGAGGTTGGGAAATAGGACAAATGGTAATTTTTGAGATGGGTCGAGTTGAATTGACCTGAAATAATGGTTGCTGCCGAAAATCCTTTTTAGAGATGATTAGCTTGTTAAATATGATTAAAAAAGTTATTTAGAAAAAATTATTTAGAAACTTTTATGCAATTATAATGAACTTCTAGCGACTTTCAACATGTTCCACCCATGTGGCTTGTTTCTTTTATTCTATTTTTTTTTATTTGACATGTTGATAAAACATAATGAAGGCCATCCCAATCTTATGATTCCATCACAAGCTAAAGAATAAGCAAACTAAAGTAATACAGGCCTGAAAGACTTACCTACAAAGAACAGCATGTGGTATTACTAGACGGCATCTTTCAGCTTTAAGAGAAGCACAAGGGTTTTTAAAATCATGAGGCCAAATTCTTAGCTTCACGGTACAAGGCAATTCAGCAGTAGCAGTAGCAGTCAATGATGCAGAAAGTTGAGACTGTATTCGACTAATTATTGGAAAAGAATCACCCCCTCCATTCGTCTCATGCACCATCATACTTTGCCCGTATTGAGACGCAGAAGTCGAAGCTCCATTTGAAGAGAGGTCCCGTAAGCCTGGTCTTTCTTGAGCCACTTGGTTTGAACCATATGGCATAACCGATGAACCCTCGGCTGACTCGGGTGGCAATGTAGTCAATGAAGTCCCAGCTTGGCTTTGACCAACCAACCATCCTTGCATGAAAGGTAACTCCCAACACACACGATCTGTAAATAGAGCATGCCTAGGCTCATCCGTGGGTCCGCCTGTCAAACTAGGCATTGGTTCAGGAATACCCCCAGCACTAGAAGTGTCCATATTAGTAACTCCAGTGACATCGATTGAATTAGATACATTATCAACAACTGTATTATCATGAGTGGTAGATAGAGGAACAGAAGAAGCCATCATCTGCTCATACAGTTCTGTTGCATTTGCAAGAACTTGAAGTCGATCAGAAGATTCTAATTGCCCGTTGACAGAGTCAACAAGCCTATTGCCAATTTGTAGGTGTGGCCTTGAATCAGTATTTGGATAAGGAGGAGAGCAGAAGAGAGGTACAGGCATTAATGGTAACTCTGCAGCTAAACTTAAACGATCAATGGAATGCATGTTTCTCATATATACAGCAGGCGGAGGATAATGCAAATAACCCAAGGACGTTGCAGGTGCCATTGGAGAATCTGAAGAGTCGAGATCATTGACCTGTTAAAAAATCTCAAATAATTAGTGCACAGTAAGACCTCAAAAGATTGCAAATCTATTACGACCCTTTATACGGGTCACATGGGTAGCATCAAAACGAGTCGAGAATTACTCAAAATTTATTTTTTATGATTCCAACGTTCTTTTTGTCCATTTCTCGAAATTACTGATGAGTAAATAATTCATAAACTTTTGCCCTGTAGGCAGAGGATCTCGTTGGAATTAGCCTCTCTATCCTCAGAAATAGAGGTAAGGCTTGCCTACATCCAACCCTTCCCAGACCCTATCAATAGCCTTGCTATTGATGGGATATACTGGGTAAGTTATCATTATGGACTTATGGTTATGGGACAAAAAGAAGTGTTTTGCATTAACCTGACCCGTTTTGAGCCATAGTAAAAAACGGCATGTTTTGGCCTTTTACTCAACCCATTTAGTTAGCCCCTTAGTCAAGAGAATCTTACCTCGGCAGTTAACAAAAATGGAGCAGAATGTGGATGAAAGTGCACAGCACGAAGAGAACGCCTTGTCCTCAATACAATAGCAGGTGATGTAGCCTCTCCTTTATTATTGTAATGCCATAAATACAGCTGGACAATTAAAACAACTGATGTGTATATAATCAAAGATAGATGAGTAAAATTAGATTATGCTCTAGATCTAACAAGTTAAAAGGATAAACTTTAAAAAATAGCTTAAGAAGAGACGGAGTCAAACAGGTAGCCAAAGCGTTATTAAGACATAAACCTCCTAAATCAGTATACTCGAGAGGTTAGATTATTACTGAAATAACAAAATCCTTGTGAACGTATATTGCATGCTAACTATTTATGAAGAGTTCAATAATTTTTGGACTAAGATTATTCCAGGTCAACCCAACCCATCATGACCCGAACCCATTCTAGCATGTCAGTATAAACACCTTATGTCCCGCAGCAACAGCAAGAAGTTCTCCTTCAGCATGGAAGGAAATGGAAGCAATAGGGCGGTCTGCAACAAAGAAAGGACACAGATATAATAATACGTACATATGAATATCTAAAATTGGTTCTCCATGCATAAGTGCATGAAATTGATCATAATACAACAATCAGTAGGTGAAGTGTATCGGTGTTTAGTGATGCTAATTATAAATGTCATTCTTTAACAAATATAACTTATTTTTAGAATATAAGAGAGAGTGAGAGAGAGAAAATGTGGTTGGTAATTACAAAAATCACGAGACCCTATGCATTCTGATGTCTTTGCATTCCAAAGTCGAACTTCATGATCCAAGCTTCCACTAGCAAGTATGTCTGGATTCAATGGGTGGAATCTAACCTGTATATATGCAAGCACTTAATTGAAGACCAGCATATATTTCGACCATAAGAAGTATGAGAGAGACTAAAAATAATAATGTAAAGGAATTAAACCTGACCATGTCATTTCTCAAAAATTAAAAGAACACAGAAGTGGCAATTATAACTTACCTCTAACTGGTCAAATAAGTAGATTTTACGAGTAGCTTAAATGGAATGCATAAACCTCCTAAATCTATTTAAAATTTAAATTATAACTAAAAAATATTATTGTTATCACATTAACACTCTATCGTTTTTTTAAAACTAAATTTGAGATGAAAATTTCAGGACATTCTGACCGGTATAAAAATATCGTTCTGACTCATCAACTCACCACCCAATTCTGTGCATCCATAATCCTACAATTGAATCAAATAAGACCATAATGGTGACCAATGCATTAGTATCTTACCACCCAAGGAGTTCTTCGATGACCACTCAACACCTTTTCACATTTTCCAGTTTGGCAGTCAATTATTTTAACAGTATGGTCACCACTATCAATTCAAAAAACAAGCGACTTCAGTAATTAGAGTAAGTAAAATATGCAAAGAACAACACAAAGACTACTAATAGCATACTGAGTAGAAGCAAGAATTTTCCCATCTGCACTAAATGCTGCTGCAATTGTTGACCTTGGAGAAGGAACCAAAGGACAATATTTGGCTGATAAACACCGCAATGACTCAGCCTCCACCCTGGAACCATACAAACATGTAAATCAAAACTTAATAACTAAATTTCAGTTTTTCTTCAATGAATCAAACGAGTATAATATAATAACCACAGTACCATGAAAGAAGTTCACTTCTAGGATTCCTCACTCTTTCATTTTCAGGTTTAACAGATGACGGATGCTTGTGACTAGAAACTTCTCCCCACCGCCGCTTTGGAAACCACTTTGCTGTTCTAGGAGCGATCTCTCTTCTTGCCAGCAGACGAAGCACGCTTGTATCACTAAGAAAAATTATATGTGAGATCGCTAGTATTAAGTGCATTCATTGCTAAGGTACATAGAAAAATTGCATTATCCATCAATAACTAAGAGTGCATGACTCGTTTGCTTAAGCATTACAACACACAACACTCAAATCCTTCTAGATTAATAACCTACATGTATACCAAATTACCAACATAAAAACACATAAAAAAGTATAGTCCAACCAGCAAAAAATCCCTCCTTTTGATCCAACATAAGTTCAAACATCAAAGAGATCAACGTTTGTTTCATGAATTACAATAGAATGTATAGCCAACCAGCAAAAAATCCCTCCTTTCTCCTAATCAACAAACTTGAAATCAAATCACATCACTATTCAACTCAAAACACCAAAATTCAACATTGTTTGAAGTAAAAACAGACGCAATCAAACAAATAATATCAATCAATCAACAATTTAGAACATCCCTGCCGGCACAACTTCGATCGAATTCAAATTCTAACAAACTGACAAAAAACAAGGGCTTGAATCTTACTTTTGATGGATTTGAGAAGGTAAAGATGAGGATGAGAGCGTGTTGACATCATCTATGCATGAACTCGTATCCATTCATGTAAATGAAAACAACAAAAGGGTTTAACGAAGATTGATAAACTGGAAACCCTATTTGTAAAGCGTCAATTTGTGTCTCCTTTACCGTCTTCGATTGAATTGAGAGTTGTGAAGAGAAACCCTAGCGAGTAAATCTGAAACAAGTGCGACAAAGGGGACAAATCTCCCACTGTGTTTCTGATTTTGATCTAATTGAGGAATTTAATTTGGATAAGCTTTCTTTCTTGAAAACCCTAATATTAATAAGTTTAAATTAGATAAAAATATTATATGTAAAACTTTTATAGAGTAAATTACAATTAACTATAAACACTCTAATATAAATAAGTTTACTTTTTTAAGACATCCTATATAATTCATGAGTTCTTAGGTTGTATTAAAAAAGTAAATAACTAAATTAAACAAATAAAAAGATTATAATAAATGAAAGTTTTATAAATAATTTATTTAAAAATAAATTAATGAGTAAATTACACGGACAGTCCCTGAGTGTGCACGTATTGCAACTTTAGTCCCTATAATAAATTATAGATGCGGGCATGTACTTTGCATGGTATGCACATTGGTAGTCCCCAACGCTAACTGAAGTTAAGTTTCACTGTTAGTTTTTAAAAAAAACCAAATTACCCATTCTTTTATCTTTTTCTCCACATGATAGTTCTCCACCATCAACCCACCACCACTGCCGCTTCTACTCTCAACCCACTACCACATCTGCCTCTACCCTCGACCCACCACCGCTGCTACGCCCTCGACCCACCACCGCTTCTACGCCCTCGACCCACCACCGTCGCTGCTGCTACACCGTCGACCCACCACCACCGCAGCTCCTACACCCTCGACACACCACCGTCGTCGCTGCTACACCCTCGACCGACCACCGTCGCTGCTGCTACACCCTCGACCCACCACCGCCGCCACCGTCGCTACACCCTTGACCCTACCATCACGCAGTCGAACAACCACCTCTACCATTGTATATGATGATAACGTCATGAGCGGCGATCTGAGAAGAGAGAGTGTGTGTGTGTGAGACTTAGATGGAGTGCTATTGGTGGTGACGATAGAGTGGTAGTGGTACTTGAATTCTCACATGGTGGTGGTCATGAAGATGAAGATGATGGTAGAAGAAGATGGAGTGTTGGGGTGAAGTAGGTGGGGTTTGGGAGGGGTGAGTTGGGATTTATTTAAAAATTATTATTGTTTAAATTAAGGGGTATATTGGTAATTTTACATTGACTTAATAGGAAAACTTAACTTCAGTTAGTGTCGGGGACTGCCGATGTACATACCATGCAAAGTACAGACCCGCATCTGTAATTTATTGAAAGTAGGAACTAAAGTTGCAATACAAGCATACCCCAGGGACTGTCCGTGTAATTTACTCTAAATTATTAATCAATAATATTTAAAATAAGATTAAATTACACGGATCATCCCTGACGTTTATTTAAAATTCAAATTTCGTCCCAGGGATTGAAAAATTACATGTTTAGTCCTAAAGTTTAAAAAAACGTAACACTTTTAATACCTGTCATCAACCCCAATTAAACTTTTTTGTTAAAATTTATAAAATAATCATTATACCCTTGTATCATCTTATAATAAGAAAAAATATTTGACTCCACATATTTTTTTATTAAAATAATAAACAAATATATTAATCAGAAGGACATCACCCCACCCCACCCCACCTATACCCATCCCCGTCTGTCATTCATGGCTACCATCACCATCCCACCTTGGCACCATCGCCTCCCACCTTGCCACCACCGTTATCTCGTATTAAGCTTGAAGCATTTGCAAAGCAAAGCAAAGCATCACTTTGTCTTGTTTTGATCGCCGGTGGTGGAGATCTGCAACAGGTCCCCAAACGCATATGTTAATCGATGATGATGATGATTACGATCGCATGGCGAGGTGGGTGATGAGGTTTCGTCGCAGTCGGATGGGGTGTGTGATGGTGTTGGCTGCTGCGAGGGCGTATGGTGATGGTTTCTTCTTGTTACAGAAAGGAAGAAGAAAAAGGATGAAATGGGGTGGTAGGGTGGGTCCCATTTGCTAACTAATATTGTTTTTAAGTTTTTTGAATTATTCATTTTTTTAAATAAGGGTAATTTCACACTCGCTTAACGAAATATTTTAACGACAGTTAGTGCTAGAGATGAAAAGTGTTGCATTTTTTCAAACCTTACGACTAAATCTGTAATTTTTCAATCCCAAAGGCGAAAGATGAAATTTGAGCAAACCTAAGGGGTGATCCGTGTAATATACTCTTAAAATAATTGTGTGTAAAAATGATGAGAATCGAAAAAAAGAAAGAAGAAAAGTATAAATTACATATTTTGTTTTTTTAAAAAGTAAAGGTAAAAATGTCATTTAGTAGAAATTTAACAGAAAAAATTAACTTCAGTTAGGGTATGTGACAGATTACGTGACAAATTTTCAAATAAATAACACTTAATGTACTTATCAAAATTTAAGAACAAGATGTAATTTTAGCAATACTTAAAAGATAATATTTGTAGTTTACTCTTTGGTGAAAACGAGGAAAACTAGGGAAATATTTGTAGTTTACTCTTTCGGTTTCAAGATCGTTTCCGCAAACATATTTATAAATAGAAATAAAAAATAAATTGTATTTTACAAAGCTCGATTTGAATAAAATTTATAACGAAAGTGGCTAAAAAAACACGTCACAACAATAAAGAAAAACCAAAAATTAAATTAAAATAGAAAAAGTAGGAGTACATAATGTTCGATCTGTCACGATTCTCAATAAAAATTTAAACTTAAATGCAGATAAAAATAATCATATTGTGATAGTACATATGAAATTTTAGAAAACATTATAATTTAAAATTTATAAACAACAAAATTTGTTTTAAAACTAAATGCAAAAATTAAAATATTAATAATTTAGATAATTGGAAAAACACAAAACAAATGCACATAAGTCAAAACCTAAAACTTAGTACAAAAACGTGTCTTCTACATGAGCCATTGATCTTTTAAAGGTAGGCCTTATCAGCGTTGTAGAAATCGTTAGTTGGACGGTGGGGTACTTAATAGCGATTAATAGGGATTAATCGGTTTGGAACTTTTATATATAATTTTCAAGTCTATATATACACACACATTTTTATATGTAATTCTAATAAAAATGTTTGTTAATCTGCATGTCATGGCGGAAATTCGGAGTTTTCGCCTGAAAGCCGTAGTAATGTCGTTGGAATCCAGAAAAAAAGACGATTATTGGCCGACTAGGGCCAATTAATCCCCATTTTTTTACCGATTTGACCGATCTGCCGATTAGCAAAAATAAAACGGGAGCTTCCAATTACCGATTAGTCGTCGATTAATCGGCCAACTAATCCGATTTTTGCAACACTGGGCCTTACCACTGCATTGCACATGCTTCTAGGTATTTAAACCAAAGCATTACGTTTATATTTAACTTACATTACTCGTATAACATTGAAAGTGCCATCCATTCAAGTTTTTAAATAGTAATATAGTTTACGGGGAAGGATATTAGATTTAAACCCACCCATTTTTTTTCATATTTTAACCAAACAACTTCCTTAATTTTAGTTCTTAAAATTAATGCCTGTCAAGCTTTAGTTGAACAAAGCATCTAATATTATATGAAAATAAGGGGATGTTTGGTAATTTCTGAATGATTAAGTGTTGAATCATTAAGAGGTTTGAACCATTAACTGCTGAATCATTATAAGGTCTGAACCATTAAGAGCTAGTATACCGCTTAACTATTTAAAGAAAAATATCTGACCAATTTAGGTAAGAGTTCTTAACCATCCAACATTAGTATAATGCTTAACTATTCAAAGGCAAATGTCTAAACTATTCAGACATTTGCTCGCGAAACAAACAGTCTGAACCATTAAATGCTAAACCATTCAGACATCTGAACCATTAAAAGGCTGAAACAAACAGCCCCTAAATAAACCTATTTCAGTAAAGAGTAAAAGTATACAGTAAAAATAAATTTAACTAACTACAAAATTATAAAAAAAACAAAAAGTTATAACCATTATGAAACGAAAAACAAGGCATTCGGATTTTGGAGTTCGGGACTCGCTGGGCCTTTAACCAGGTTTCATTGTGAAACTGGGCTCGGAGTTGACCAGACTTTTTGATCCAAAACTTTTTATGCAATTGTCACTTTGTCAGGCTCAGTCGGGCCTAGACCCGGCCCAATTTGACCAGGCTTAATATGCACTTGTGTAGTTGACTTGCATGATCTTATTTTGTAAGGGTTAATATTTTTTCCTTTACTTTTTCATTAAAAACTAGAATTTTTTACCGGTCGCGCGTTGCGGCGACATTGCACATGATGTGATAAAGTACAGACTACAATCAACCCTGGTCATTTTTAAACTAAACGTACGTCAATACATAGAATGACTCGTATTTATACCGTTGAATGAAAACACATATATTTAACTATACAATTTTCCAAACAAAACTAATGCCGAAACATAGACTTACAATCGTTCTATCTTGTTTCCGAACTAAATTTACGTCGAAACATAGAGTAAATAAAAACGTATTATATTTTGCCCAACACGTTTTCATACAAAACTTACGTCGAAACGTAGACGTATGTCAAAACTTAGACAATCTTAAAACGTATATAAAGTTAAGTACGAAAACATTTTATATCTGACATGAGTCGCCTTAGATTAAGCCCAAACGTAGACGGACTCGGATATATATTGTACAGGGGTAAACCAAGAACTTTAGAAACTTAAATGGCAAAGTGATGTTTTACAAAGTTGTACGAAATATTCCCCCATGGCAAAAAAATATTAGAGGCTGAAAATGTTAAAGTGAGAGGGACATAAAAGGGAAAAAGAAAAAAAAACAACTTGGGAAAAAAAATGCAACTGGTGGGACTCGAACCCACAAACTCAATGTTAATACATAAGACTTTTACCACTCCTACCAAAAAACACCAAACAACTGCCGTTTAGATATCATAATTTCAGTATACTAATCAACTCTTTGTTACGTGTATTTAAACTTTTCGTGTTCATAAGGTCAAGTGTGGTATAGGGAATATTTCTTTAATGAGGATTACAAGATGGTTGTTAGCACACCATTTTAATAACTTTTTAAAAGGTGAAAGTTGAAAACGGCTGTAACATGAAACTTTGCTTCCTTTCAATATGTAATAAGAAAGATATAAAGTGTACGTGTGTGTGATTGTATCAAGGAACCAATAACCAGTCGTTTTAAGATGATTTTTGATACATTTTTTTTTAAATTCTGTTGATAAACTGATATAATCTTTCATGACAAATTTCATGTCACATCTATCTTTTTTTAGTATTACATGTGAAATGTAAAACTTAATTGGTTAATCTAGATGATTTTGACCAAAAAGCTTGACCCTTGAAGCACTTATCATGTTCATACCAACTTAATTTAAGCTAATAAATAAAATTTATGATTAAATTAAAGACAATGAAACCCATTATTAGCTTTAATTAGTATTGGCCAAGATCTCATTTGATTTGTTTGTTAAGTAGTGATCATTCAAACCAAAGAATATATATTACTAAACTTATTTGGTCAAACCAAAAAATTGGTTAAAAATGAAATACTAACTTATTTGGGATTATTAGTTATTGTGATGGTGATGATGACTAAGCAAACATCATTAAGAAATAAGAATAGATTATTAGTTATTTAATTACGATAATAATGAAAATGCACATGATAGTTTGGGTATGTAGGCTTACAAGGTAGAATACTTAGATCAACATTTACAGAGTGTTAAGGATACAAATGCTTTGAAAATCAAGTCAAATGTGCCCCATCCCAAGTGTCCATAAAGTTCATCTTTTATTTTTTAATCAAATATAGATCTATTCACAAAAAGTTCTCTCCTTTTATAAAATTTTAACCTTGTCGCTAATCAAATTAACATATAAATAGAAGATAAACTTACACACATAATAAAAAGCTTCTAATAACCTATCAATCTTTTGGTAAGTTATGGTTATAAAACAACATAAAGGGCGTTTAGTTAGCATCTAATTTTGAAAGAACTGAATATGTCAATAAAACTGAAACTTGAAAAAATTGTATTTGAATTAAAACTTGTCAAAGAAATTATAAATCAAAGAAAATAGATACAATCAAAAGAATTAGAATTTGTGATGCATTTGATTGACAAAACAATAATGTTTGACTTGTAATTTCGTGTAAAAAGTTGTAGTGTAGCGATGTCTGTAGTGGAGGTTGCGGTGGCGAAATTCGTAATAGTAGTGTCTTAATGGTGAAGGCCATGATTGTAGGACCGTGACATCCACTGCAAACTTTGTTTGTATTTAGCATTCCTTTATGAGGGCTTTGGCGAAAGTTTGTTAATAGCATCCAATCTACGAGATATATATTCTTATTATTATTAAAAGAATATATTTCATAACTAATCATGAACGCACTAATAACATTCAAATTAATTTTAAAAAAAATTAAAAGAGTATGAATCATCTTTAAAAATCCCGTTGAAGACTAGCTCCACCTATGTCACCAACTTTTCATGTGGTCTCATGTGTTTCCTCTCTCTTAATTGTGGTCAAACATTGTTTACATGACATGAACTTGAAGAATCTCAACCATGTCATGTTCTTAATATTCTTGCATCTCTCTACATATGTATGTTGATATATAAAATTAGCGCACATCATTATTTTGACAGTTAATGTAGTTGATTAGGTGGTTGTTTCATTACCTGATTAACAATATCTTTTGAAAAAATAAAATCCATTAATTTACAATTAATAGATATTATTAGGATTTTAAGCATATATTGCTATAAACTTTTGCTTAATTTACCTGATTTTGTGATTTTCCTATAGATGTTTGTTATTCAACACATACTTTCAAACTTTTTGGAAATTAAAGTAGGATCCTTACAACGTTTCATTAGTAATTATATATAAGCGCCTATAATCATGTAATATAGTGACATTATTGATTGTCCCTTACAAAAATATGGGTTCAAATATTTGAAAGTGCAATGTTAAATGATGTTTGGATCCCTTTAATCATGAACGAGAAAGAGGGATGGCCACGATTCATTAAGTAGACTAGTCATGAAATCTTAATCAAATCAAAGGGTTAAAAAATATGTCCATTTAACCATCACAAAATGACCTAGTGGTAAAACGTTTTAGAAATCTTCTAAGAGATCTGGGTTAAAACATTACTTAGGTAAACATCTTGAATGATCATCGTTGTTAGAAAAATGATTCCCTTATTTTCTAATTATATTTAAGATTTTCTAACATATATTCATATACACACTATTATCTTGTCATAAAACTACTTATAAAATTCTAAATGAACTCTTTGATATATTTATATATATTATATTGGAGATATGTTATTTGTTAAAAGTTAAAAGAAAGAGAGATTACAATTATTTTTGAACGCTGGTAGAAAAACAAAATTGTTTGGAAAAAGAGGTTTGACTTTCATGGTCAACCTGCAATTAATACACCCTCTTAGGATACACAAAAAGTAAGGGTTGACTTTGACACTTTGTACTAAATAAATAGCTAAAAAAAGTAGTACTGTTAATAGAAGTTACTTCAAAAGGAAAGCTTAATATTAGTTTAACAATTAATCACATTTGACATTCTTTTTATGGAAACATATATAATACGAGCCATCATAAATATGGATCAAAGTCAAATAAGATAAGAATATTAACCCATATTTAATTACACTTGGCTATTTTTAAACCCCCACTAATTGCTTCTCATGTGCCTTTTGAACTACCACCAATGCTATATATAAATAAAAATAAGTAATTTGTTTTAAATAACGAGGAATCATTAATCACAAGTGTTATTCATTTATTTTTATCTTTCTGGTAAAGGAAAAATCATGATTTATTTATCTATCTCATCCTAATTGTCACTTCTAGTAAAATCAAAACACCTTTTTCAAACCATTTGTTATCTCATTCTCTTCGTATCTATAAGACTTTTCACACAACCAAAGTTCATTGGAGTAAAACCACGACCATTGTACATGGCCATTGTCCAACACAATCAAAACCGATACTATCATGAGTATAGCCTCCATCAACAACATTTGGTAGTTAGTATTACTGAATAAAACGAGTGATAAAAAATGGAAGGCTAAGTAAGCAAATCTAACCTCCGAGAAGAAATGTAGAACTTCTTGGATGTAGGGTTTCTGATGTCGAACTTGAAGAGGACGAGGAGCAAATTGAACCTGATATATAGAAGTTTATACTCTAAATCAACACTGATATACAGAAAGATAAGCAAAATAATAAAGCAAATCGAACATCTAGAAGCGAACTTGAAGATGATGTGTACCAAATAGGGTGTTTATCCAACCAAATTGAACCTCAAGCCAATTGAACTTGAAGAGACTGATGAGTGATTAAGGTTTCTTAATTGATCAGAAGAACGACGTAGGGCTGGTGATTGATCTATTAACGAAAGGAAGGAACACTGAGAGAATTGAAGTCTGAATTGCTTTACAATTTAGACGGTGTCTGTTAGGGTTAAGTTATTTGTATGTGTTTGTGTAATTATTCAAAAAGTTAAAAGAATAAAAAAAGGTCTAAACGTGTCATAAAAGGGTTAAGCTCATTAAACCAAATGTGTCGACCTGTTTATAATACAAAACATCTTTAGCTCAAACCATTATATTTTATGTCATGTCGTGTTAACAAATCCGGGCAAAAAATTATCAGTAGTAGTCATACTAACACCACACATTTTATAGAAAATAACACTAACAAGACTCCAAGAAATATTCTTGGACACCAAGTGTTCCATGATCAATCTTATACACCATGATCGATCTTATAATATACACAATGGATCTCACCTGAGCCTAACGTGTATTAAAAGATCATATTACTTAAAAGATATATTGTAATTGTTGTTTTAATATTTTAAGTATATTTAATATACTAATTATCGTAAAATATCTACTTAATATGTGTATATCTACTATGGAAATCCACATTTTCCATGCATCCTTTTTTTAATATATAGAAATCAAAGAAAGTATTTTTGGATGCAAGAATCTTTGTAAATCTAAGCTTCAAATAATTTGCATATGCTGGATTCTTTTTGCAGTTATATATATAAATTAAATTTTTGGTTACTTAAAGGTCTTGAATATGCTTTTAATTAATCTAAAATATTTACATTTCGTGTTATGGTTTTATTCATTCAATAGCTCCCATGGTGCCATGTGATTCTACTCATGGTATGGAATTTGGAGAGGTTGCTTATATTCCATCAACTTCAACCATGCTTCTTTTTCGACCCAACACCTTATCTTACAGAAGTGGTGATAATTCGTAATACAATAACATGTTTAACAAATATGTCGTGTTGGGTTGATATAACTATATAGTTTAACAAATGGACTATTTCAGGGCGATTCGTCAGCTTGTTGAAAATTAGAAAATAATATAACGAATAAATATTTTATAAGTTTAAATCCACCAAGTGCTTAAAACCTTATTACAACTATTAAAACTTGCCAACCTGCTTGGCATATTTACAACTTGATTACAACTCATTTACATCCATTTAATCCATTCTGACTTGCCAACCACTAGACTTGTTTAGATAATCGGTAAGGATCTGGTGTTTGAGTTACTAGAAAATATATTAGGTTATGGTTGATGTTTTTGAAACAAAAAAATATGAAGGTTTTGCTCAGGTTCATAAACCCCACCAACCCAAACTCATCAACCAGATTGACACAGTTATCACGACAAATCTAACGTATTCACTACTTGTTTTCCTTAACCAAACTTCATGGACCCTTGTTTGGTTTAGATTATTTTACACTTGATCAACTATGTAAATTTAAGTAGTTCAAATGGGTCATCATGTCTTCAACAATTCAATAACCTTAAGGTTACGTGTTCGTCTTACATTGTTAACACACCAAATAAATTTTGTGCATCAATAAACTAACAAATAAGCTACTACTTTCCAAAATAATAAAAGGGGACACTTCAATATGTCAGATGAATGGGTTGACTTTGTTTACACTCTGTCATGTGACAATGTTAAAAAATTAAGAGTTAATTACAACAAAGACCTTTGCGTTTAGGTTTGTTTTCACTTTAGGTTCTCAGATTTGAAAAACTACAAAGTCGGTCCACAGGTTTGACAAAACGTATCACAAATGGTTCCTGCTATAGATGGCCGTTGTCTTTTTTCATTAAGTCCCAGTAAAATTATCAAAATACCCTTGATTATTAGAAAAATAATAATAATTGTATATAATAACAATAAAAGATGAGACTCACACATTCATCTTCAACCTTCAAACCCTAACTTAAACCAACCACCATCATTCTACCCAACCGCTACCATCACCATTCTGCTAGGCCGCCACTGCCACCACCATTCTACCGCCTTCCCCAACATAGTCTCCCTTAAAGTGACCGAGACAATGAAGCTGGTAAGGATGAAAGTGACAATCTCTTGGATGTCCAATGACATGTTGATATTGATTTTCTTTTTATCATTAAATATTTTTGATGGGTTGATCCATTTTCAAGTATGTGTATGCCTAATGATAGGCAAGAGTGTGCCCATCTATAAGACCATGCGTAACGATTGTCAACATTAGGGGCAGAACTACTCTTCGGGGAATGGGGTCAAGTGACCCCGTTGATTTTTGGCTAATAGTGATCGTATAATACCGAATTTTCAGATGAACTCATAGTTTTTCTAGAGGTGAACCCATTAGTATTATCAAGTTCAAAAATGTAACAATAATGTGGTCGTGGTTTATTGGATTTCTTTAATTGTGCGTGCGTCCAACACCATTGGAGGTCATGAGTTTGATTCTTGCAAGGTGTTTTTACACTCCTTTTAAAATTATAAAATTACTTTTATACCCTTATTTTAATACCTTTTAAACCTAACCCGTTCTCCCTTCCATCGTTTTAGCTTTCTGTTCTGCTGTTTGGTTGAAACTTCACACCTCTAGCCTCTATTGAGCCTTCTCCTTGAGTCCTTGACACCAGCCGGCAGCCTGCAACCGATGACCATACCTCCTTACTTCGGCGACCAAAACTCTGACAACCATTCAAGGTTTGTTTATGTGACCTGTGAATTTGTGTAAATCTTATATTGTTTTTGGAATTTAATTTCAAGTGATTAGATTTCATATTTCCTTGTTAACATGTCGAAACATTTAGATGAGTTTTACCTTATTGAAGTTCATACAATTTCTATGGTTTTTTCAATCATATTAAATGTTTTAATCTCATCAAAATTGGGAGTAAAAAACATGTGTCATTTATTTTAAATCATTTTGGGTTGTTTGCACTAGAATTTGGGAGTGAGAGAACCAAAATAAGAAATGATAAATGTTTGGCTTAAGGTGTGAGTTTTCAAGCTTATAAATGGGAGTTTCCCTTGTAGGTTCCCACTGTAAAAATTTCTCATCTTCACATATATATGGCTATGTAAAGATGTGATTCTAAGATAATTTTTTTAAATTTTAATTGGTTCAATCTTTGACTATTATTGTTTAAGTGGTTCTACTTGAAACTTGAATCGACCCTATCCGACTTGAAAATTGGCACATCTATTAAAATGTATCTCATCATTAAATATAGTCATATTAAGGGGTATAATAATGACTTGAAAATTGGTTCAATCTATTTCGACCCGACCTGAGAACCAGAAGTAAAGTATGGTTGTTATTCATCAAACAATTCCATGTTTTGTGTCGTAGTGTCTAGGCTGAATCGTTGCCGCTACTTGTTGTGCGCCATCTCACCTCTCTATTGTGATAGCCGTAATAAATATAAACTAGATGAAAAAAAATAGATTTATAAGCTAGATTATAACCTGCGCATTGCGACATGATAATTCATAGTATTTTCGAAGAAAAAATAACCAGATGAAAGAATAACCTCAAAAAAAATATGTTAAACAAAAGCCTAATCCTCTAGGACTCGAACACGAGTGGTTTCAGTCTTATACACATGCAAATTTCAAAAAAGAAAAAATTGTTGTCCAATCATGATCCGTCACGTATCAAGCTTGTCTTTCAATATATATCAAGATTTCAAAATTATATAGATATAAAATAATTTTTTATTAAACTGGTGTGACATGCAAATGCTATGACCAATGTATTAGTGAATAAACATTAATATAATTATTCTATCTTATTTATAAATATGATTGAAGTTTTATTAAGAAATTCTTGTGTGCAAAGCGATAAATATATTGTATGAACCAATCGATTTTTTAACAACAACATGGGTGTTACTTGGCCATTTTGTTAATTGTCATCACTAAAACTGCGTATATAACGAATCATCTCCAAATTAAAATTAGTAAAGTTCTTCATAAAAAATAACTGTAAATTTTGTGAATAAATTTAGGATTATTGGATTATAAAAATTATAACTTTCATTGGCCGAGATATATTCTTCACATCTTTTGTAATATTTGTCCACTAACCTTAGTTATTCTCAATTGTTTATTTTTTTCCTGTCATGGATGATTCAGTTCTATAAATTTACCATTAATCACTATAAAGTATAAAGGATCTCAGACGTAGGGTCAAAACAAACCGAACATTAAGCGAACAGTTCGCGAAACATTCGACGAAAAGTTAGTTTATGTTTGTTCGTTATATAGATTTCGTTCGTTTAACTAAACAAACAAACATGAATAGATGCCGCTTTCATTTGAGTATGTTCATGAATGTTCGGTAACGAATTCATTTATGTGCGTGCGTTCGTTTATGTGCTTTTATGTTTGTTTGTGTTTGTTCGTATTTGTTCATTTTAAGATTTTTATATTTTATAATTTTATCTTTTGGTTTTTATTTTTTAAAATACGAAACCCTATTTATATTATACGTCTCCATCAACTTTGCCTATTTATTTATTTTTGGTGGGTTTTGCGTATTGTTTGTGATGAAATATGCAACTATGTTTTTCTAAAATGAATATATACTCGTCTGTATTCGTTTATCTTCATGAATATTTATTTGTGTTTGTTTGGTTTGGTAAGTGTTCATGAACATGTTTTTTTTCTTAATGAAAGGAACACGAACAAGAAATTTTATTCAGTAAGTGCTCGTGAATAGTTTATGAACAGATTTATATCGTTAGTAAACACAAACAATGCCTTATTTGTGTTCGTTCCGTTTCTTCGCATCCTTAGCCAGATGGATTGAATTAATTATTTCTCTCAACTTATTAATGAAAATTTAATACTTCGACACTTAAAAAAGTTTTAATATTAATAATTGTTTGAGTCTTCTCGTTCAGTTCAATGTCCATTATTGGATATATGTTACTAACTTAGCTTACTATTGTTGGGGAGTTTCATTGGCTTGAAAGTTACTATACCAGGACAAAATATATTGTTTGGGATATTTTAAAACTTATATATATGTGAACTTTCTATATTAATATTCGTTTGATTTCTTATATTTCACAGATCGATGGTCACATGATTTTCTCTTTGGTACGTGATAGTTTGTCATTCCACTAGAATACTAGATCCCTATGAGTGTAGACCAAAAAGCTAAGATAGTAAGATGGGTATCCAACTATACATAAGCTTATGGTGTCTTTTGTTAGAGCATTCAATGCCCATCCCCCATTTCTAACTTCATGTTTATATAAAACAACGTAAAAATCCATAATCCATTCCATCTCATCCTCCATCCTCATATCCAAACTCTATATTTTCAGTGCAAAACATACTCATTCTTTATATTTGGGATGTCACTATTAACTCCTTATATTTATTATTTAATTTATTTTTGAGTACATGTGATTGAAAGAGAGAGATAAAATAATTAAAAAAATAAATACATAAGTATTATTTAATCATAGAGAGGTAGATATGGGAAATATGATGTAAAATGTTTTAGAAAAGATAGGTAAATCTAGAAAATGATGTAAATTTTGGTAAATCATAGAGATGATGATAAAGGATGGGCTATGAATACCCTTATTATTTATTTAGATTTTTTAGATAGCCTTTTGAATCGTGATCATACTTTCAAATTTAAAGTAATTATAGTGTATAAATCTTTAATTGAATAGGACGAACGGTGTTCAAGAACAAATGTAAAAATTGTTGTAACCAAATATCAAAAAAACAATTCTTTAACTTTGATATACTAATTAATTACTTGTATATGCGTCAAAATATTACATTGATTAACTAAACTTGTGATTGTTTAATTGTAACTTAAACAATTGGTAGTTGGAATTGTTTGTAAATGCATCGTTATAATCACCTTTGACAGTAACTTAATTACTACCACATTTCATTTTTATCAAAATATATTAAGTTTCTACTGTAATTTTACCTCATATCATCCTGCTTTTATTACCAAAACCAAGCTGTCATCTACAACCAAAGTTACTACCAAGGTTCATTTCCAAGTAAGTTTCCCACAACCTTTCGATTTCGTGGCAATTTTCAATGTATTATGCACATATCAAAATAAAATTTATTAGAATTAACCTGACAGCTTGACCCTAGTTATAGGCTTTGACGCTCGAAACTAGCTACAAGGGGCGTTGCCCGTATCCCATCATGGTCTAGTGGTTACTTATTCCTTGAATTAGTAACATGCTCAAAGCAGCGTGTAGTCTATACTTCTTAGCTTGTTGATGTTTAATTATGATCTCATATATAATCATTAAAAGATCCAGTTACATAAAATAGCTAGCTAGATGACACTAAGATCCCAAGCACCTCTAAGCACGTTAAATTTAGCGTAAAAGGGGTGTCAAATCATATATGACAATGACCCGAGTTCTTCTAATTCAGTTCTATATATGTTTGTAAAAGTGTGTTCCTACTCAATTGCATACTCATCAAGTCATGTTACTTTTTACGCTTATGGGTACATGATACACCCATATAGTATCTTATATGGTTAAATGTTATCCATAAAGTTTCAATTACATGAATCATCTTAAAATCACCTCAAAAGATGGGCTTGAAATACAAAATGCTAAATACACTTCTAACATTTTTGTATTTACTATATATTTTAAATTTTAATAACAATAAATACTAATTATTTAACTTTTTCAAATTATATAATATGGGCTCGTCGCTACTTTAATTCAAAAGGTAACCGATGGTTCGCGGCTTTCTCTTGTTTCCACAACCATAACCCTTTTTCCAGTTACATAAAGTTTTATTTATCTTTTTGAATTATATCTATACTTTTATTTTCGGTGCATGTAAGAGATACGAGATATGTTTTGGGCGACTAGATGTGTATGATCTAATTTGAATACATGTTCGAAAAGTGTGATTCTTTAAATTATTAATCACATCCAAATAATGATCTAGGATATTTAGTATTTTGAGTTTTTTAGCTGGGGAGTTCTTTTGTCATCTCTACGTTGGACAATGCAACATTAGCCTTCAAGCGTATTGTTCTGGCGGCACCCCTTACACTAATATAGCTTTCGCCCAATCCTATAACAAAAATATGTGCCTTTTGGGCACATAGCATGTGCCTGGTTTGAACGCCATCTTAGATTAGATTTTGTTGCTATTTTTTTTTATCCTAAGTTGCAAACAATGCATTTTGATCGATCTGAATTGATTAAGGATGTAGCTATGTGTTATTCATGCATCCATTTTTATATGATTGACGATCTCCAACTTGATTTTGTTAAAATCTTCGTTTTCCACACATCAGTTTGACCTTATTTTTCAATTTGAAATTTATAGTAATTTATATCTTTAGAGACATAGCTTCCATGAGGTTCATTGAGCTCAATAGTAAAGGCTTTTGCCCTTAATCATCTAAGTGAGCAATATGGACTTCAATTATAAAAGTCATATCTTTCAATCACACCATATTCACCACAACTCCATTTACACATAATGGTTAGTCTCTCTGAAATAGCATGTATTCACATCTAGATAGAAGTACAAGTCAAAATATTAAATTGGTAAATTACGAAGAACTTAAGAAATCAGGAAATATTAGTATCACTTATTTTAAAATGGGCAATTTAAGGTATACTTTGCTTTAAAAAATGTGTATCCACCTTCACTATTCAGAATTTCGAATTTTCAACTTCTATTCAAGTAGAGTTGATTACTTAAAAAGCAAACTTTACTAGTTCGTGTGCATTTTTAAATACAAACAAACATACCTAATAGATCTTATTTATATCGATGTTATTTGTAAGGTTTGGAAGGGTATAAAGAGAAAGACTTTCTTTTATTCTAAGAAAACATCTTTAAACACAATACATAACCAATTCATCAATTAGTCGATTTCACTAATTTTTTTTGGTAATTTGATTCCAATTGGTTTTATTTAGTTATAGACGTCCATTTGACTAGCGTAGACCTGAGAGTGGATTTGACGACTAAAACCAACCATTAACTTTGAATTTCATTATGACATTATGTTAGATTTTGGTCTTAGGTATGCAATTTATGATCTAAAACCACTTAGGTAAGCATCATTCGCCATGTCAAATCACCTTTCACCGATTTAGATAGCTTGAGGTCACCACATTGGTTAATCATTTAAATAATACTAATTACCAAGTTGGTTATGCATAGTTGTTGTACCATGTGCTTTGTTGTATATATACAACATATATGCTAGTTGAAAATCTGAAACCCACCACCGATCATCACCTTCCGGCAACCCACCACCGCCGTCAACCAACCCCCAATCCCTACCCTCTCCAGCCAGTAACTCCCACCACTGATCATCACCTTCAATCCTCGTCAGTTCCACTACTAGAAAGATGCATCCATCTCCTACCCACACCGTTGAAAACTTGCCATCCCCCTTCGCCCTACGACCGACGAGTACCACCAGAACACCAATCCTCACCTTTCATCCTCGTCAATGCACAGAGCATTGACCACCAGGAGCTAGCCGTCAAGCTCTTCCACTCTCTTCATATTATAGAGAAACCCTAACTTTCTCTCTCTAAAATGAAAAACGAGAAGAAACAGAAGAAAATGTTGGTGAGCGGCGATGTTTGACCAGTGATACGTAGTCATATTAGAAGAAAAGAAGACGAAGAGAACGACGACGGCGGCGGTGGTGAATCTAGAAAACCAGAGATCTCTTCAAAAAATAGAGAAAAAAAGAGATAATGATTAAAAAAGAGAGAGAAAAAATGTGTATTTTTAGAAAAAGAGAGAGAGTGTGTGTGCGGAAAAACGTGAGATTTTTGTAAAGTAATTCAATTTTTCTTTTTGAAGTCTCAATATTAATTTTTAATTAATATTATTTTTTAAACTTTTAATCAATATTATTCAAATTAAATATTTTTTTACAATATACTAGATTAGTATCCCGTATATTACACGACTTAAACAAATAATATATTAAATATTTAGCAATGAAACTATATGAATTATAACTGATATCCCAAATGTTCACTGTAATAAAACCCATGGCCCACTTGGAGCATTTTGTACCAAGTGAGACTCGAACTCATGATCTCCACTTCGAAAAATCATGGGGTGTCTTCTTCCAAACCAATTGAAATGATCTCCACTCGAACTCATTAAAAATGTATGGCTTATTGACAGTCGAAAATATTATTTTATTAATTTTTAAATAGATTTAATTAAAATTATATTCATGCTTTTACCTTTATAAATTGAGCAATTTAGAAATACGATTGCAGTGCTCAAAGGTTTACAAAAATGTCAAGATGAACGATCAAAATTTCAACATGTCCCATGTTAATTCAATAATTATTGACTTATAAATTATTTTGTTACGTAATTCACGTGGTGTAAAGAAAAAAACTGCCGCAACGCGCGGTGTTCAATTCTAGTTTTACCAAATTATCATCTTTACGATTCAAATCAAGGGCAGAATTATTTTCATGAAGTCATTTATTTTAGATGGTTTAAAATAAATAAATACAAACATAGAAATTCTGGGGTCGATTTGGAGCGGGTCAGGTTGTTCATGTAATAAAAATACGATACGAAGCGACATTTATTGTTGCAACCAGTAAAATTAGTGATAACTTTAGTAAATTATAGACTAACAAATAATCAATGTGTTATCTTGTTTCTAACATCTTTTTTGCAAGATCACTTACCTCATTTATGTTTACAACCTCGTATCTTCTTTCACATTAACAGTGTAGTTAGTACTGGAACAAAAAACTTCTAAGTAGTGATTCATAATAATATAAAAAAATGAACAAATAAAAGTAATAAATTAATTAATTTTTTTAATCTAAATTAAACAAACAATATAATTTAAGCTAAATAAAATAAAGGTAATAAATGAACAAAACAGCGTTCATCATCATTTGTTTAATTAAATGAATAAAATTTTGTGTTCATATTTGTTCATTTATGAAACGAAGAACATAAACATACTGTCCGCCGAACAATTCATATACGTTCGCTACATTTACAAGCCTATTTGTGAGAAATTGTTGTTTTGTAGAAGGGTTGAGTTTTAGATGAACCAACGGTCATAAACATTACCAGATAATTGAACCGGGAATGATTCCTGAAAATGTTATGTGGTGGAAATTAATGGCCTTGGTGAGCTAAGGTTTCTTAGGCTGTCATATATTTTCTACTGATCATCAATGATTTCTAAAAATATAAAAATAATTAATAAAATCTCATTTTACGGTATCTTATAATAATCTTTCAGAAGCTGAATCCGTTATAAATATTCTGTTGGTAATACCCAGTTTCCTTGTAATGTTACAATTTTGCAAGAATTTACTTTTGATTATTGTGTTTTAACCTTATAATTAAAACCAAGTTTTGAGAATTGTAAAACTAATTGCTGGAACGTTAAGTAGCAATAACCAATAAACATGTTTTTGGTACGTACATTCAAACTCCGACCCTAGAGACACGGTTAGACCCTATCCTGTGGGATGCTGTATTTTTTTTTATATCACAAGATACCCCATAACTTGAGCTTTTCATGTATTATTTCTATTATTTATTACAAAAATGTAAAAACACTAAAATAATAATAATAATAATAATATAGGAATCAGTAAGCTAAAAATTAAATGCATCCTAGAAGATTTATATTATAATTGCTTGGGTGTTATGATTTACTATGATTCAAAAATAATGCAATTAAAATAATTGTTTATCTTATGATTTAGAGTGACCCTTCAATATGCATTAATGGGACCCACCACCTAATCACATGCCACCCCACATAACGGTAAACCCCACCCCCCACACCCTATATATACACCCCTCCATCCCTTATTTCCTCTCATTCAAAACTCAAATCACCTACTTTTCACCTCCAAAAACACATACAAATCTTTCATCAATCTCACAAATTAAGAAACTTGGACATTGATCCATTTGCTAGTGTTTGATTCATATTTGCAAAAATGTTTAGCTTTTCGGGGCAAAATAACTTCTTTGGCCGTAGATGTGTGTGGGTCAACGGGCCAGTCATAGTAGGTGCTGGCCCGTCTGGGCTAGCCATCTCAGCTTACCTCAAGGATCAAGGGATCCCCTTTGTAGTCATCGAAAGATCAGACTGCATAGCGTCTCTTTGGCAAAAACGCACCTATGACCGTTTGAAACTCCATCTCCCGAAAAAATTCTGTCAGCTTCCAAAAGTATCATTCCCTGATGATTACCCAGAGTACCCAACAAAGAAACAATTCATTGCGTACCTCGAGAATTACACGAAAAAGTTTGATATCAAGCCACAATTCAACGAGAGTGTTCATTCAGCTAAGTATGATGAAGCTTGTAAGCTTTGGCGTGTCAAGACCGTCTCGACCAATGGGTCGATCCGTCTGAGACTGAGTATATCTGTCAGATGCTGGTGGTGGCAACGGGAGAAAATGCCGAAGGGGTGATACCGGAGATTGAAGGTCTAAAAGACTTCTCCGGTGAAGTGATCCATGCAAAAGATTACAAGTCTGGCGAGAAGTACCGAGGGAAGAGAGTTTTGGTCGTGGGTTGTGGGAATTCCGGCATGGAGGTCTCTCTTGATCTCTCAAACCACAATGCAAAGCCGTCAATGGTGGTTCGAAGCTCTGTAAGTAACTAATCAAACCAAAAGATTAAGAGTCTAAATACTATAAAATGTAGATTGTGATAGAAAATCTAGGAATTAGGAATTGTTGTTAAAAAAACTAAACAACCTTCAAAAACCCTACTGTTGTGTTTTCGAGTTTAATAAATGAAAGAAAAGAAAAAAAAAGGAAATTAACATAGAAAAAGAAATAAAATGAAAAGAAACCATACATATAACTAAAAACGAGAGAAATTAATTAAAATCTTTCTTTATTTTCTTTTACTTTTTTTCATTGAAAAACTCATGATTCTATCATTTTTTTTATTTCAGGTTCATGTTTTACCAAGGGAAATTTTCGGAAAATCGACGTTCGATCTAGCCATGATGTTGATGAAATGGCTACCTGTATGGATCGTCGACAAGATCCTACTGATCTTCGCGTGGTTTTTGATCGGAGACATCCAACGTTATGGTATAAAACGACCATCTTTAGGTCCATTAACACTCAAAAACAACCATGGAAAGACCCCGGTCCTCGACATCGGCACACTCGATAAAATCCGGTCCGGTGACATCAACGTTGTCCCCGGAATCAAAAGATTCACCAGTAAAACAGTCGAACTCGTCAATGGTGACATCTTAAACATTGATGCAGTAGTTTTAGCAACTGGGTATTTCAGCAATGTCCCAATTTGGCTTCATGTAAGCATCAAAATTCAATCTTTTTAACTGATATTGCTTCAAAATTCAATCTGTTTGTCTAAATTTGCATAAAAAATCAATATTTTTAAATGATTATGCATCTAATTGTAATCTTTTTTGACTGATGTTGCATCAAGATTGGATTTTATTAACTCATCATGCATCAAGATTCAACCTTTTTAACAGATCAATGCATCAAAATTCATTCTTTTCAACTGGTTTTACATCAAAATTCAGTCTTTTTAACTGATTTTACATCAAAATTCAGTCCTTTGAACTGAATTTGTATCAAGATTCGGTCATTTAACTGATTATGCTTCAAGATTCAATCTTTCTAACTGATTTTGCATCAAAATTCAATCTTTTTAACTTATTAAATCAGTTCGGCTAATCGAAATTCGACTTTTGTGTTGAACAGGAGAGAGATTTCTTTGCTGAAAATGGATTCCCCAAAACACCATTTCCAAACAGTTGGAAGGCAAAGGAGGGTTGTATGCATCAGGGTTTACAAGGAGAGGGCTGGCTGGTGCTACTGCTGATGCAGTGAAGATATCAAAAGATATTGGAAAAGAATGGAAAAAAGAATTAAACCACAAAAAACAGAAGGTTCCTACACATAGAAGATGCATTTCAACTTTCTAAATTATTATTTAATATTTTTTTAACAAATGTGTTATTTATATATATGAATATACTTAAGATACATATAAAATTTGAAAGATACAAAGCAGATGCAGCATACAGAAAAAGACCAGCCCTCTCCACAAAACCCTAACAGAAGTTTTTGAAGAATGTTTGGGTGTGTTTGCATAGTGAGGATGATGAGGCTTAATCCCTTTCAATTCATATTTCTATTCTTAAATGTTTTGTGTACACTTTGTAAAAGAATGACATCAATTTATAGTCAAATTTCTCTCTTTGGTTTATACAACTTGTGTTTAACCAACTTGTGTTTAATTAACGTATCTCACTGATAGAACTGAGAAATCTGATGGAACAAAAAGATAAATAGATAGATAGTCGGCCCGATTCGAGAAGGGCAATCTCCGATTACAAGTCACAAATAATCAAATAACCAAGACAAAATCCTATAGCTCGAACACAAGACTTAATAAACCTAAAAGCAGAATTAACTGCTGCAATTACCCCCCCTATTAGCTCCTTATTTTTGGTAACCCACGATTAGCTCCTCTATCTCGGGTAAGTGACTAATGCAGTTGACCCTATTTCTAGTAACCGACTATTGAGTTGACCCTAGGTGGCCTGATTTGAGGATACGTATCAATACTTCCGGCCAGGAAAATCGACTTGTCCTCAAGTCGAAAAGAAGGAAATTATTGTGCCACGCAATAAGCCATTCAATTGTAGGCTGACCCGCTTCATAGACCATTGGTGAACCAAAATGAATTGTGATTGAAGGTCGATTTCCCTGCGCTTCAAATTTGCATGTACAATTTCATTCCCGGGGCAGCAACCCATAATAACTTCTCATTATTGGTTCTTGTTCCTTCACCTTTATAGATAGGTCTGTGAAACTTTACTGGCATACTCAGAACCTAGAATTGACATTCTGATCATATATCTAACCACTCACTCCAGCTTTTCCTTGCATAAGAGTTCATATTCGTCCTTAGACTTTGAGGTTCACCTTAGGTTCCTTGTCATCTTGAAATCATCATTAAGACATGGGTGACATTCATACACCACTCTGATGGTGTATGGTGCCAAATCAGGGAGAAAGAGAGTGTAGATAGTGGGGTGGTGGTGCTGGTTGCTGGTTGGTTTTCCAAACATCGCGATCTTGAGTGCTGCAACATCATCCCTCCATTGTGCCTCTATGGCAGCAAGTTTGGCAGCAATGGGTGCTAATGGGCGGCGATTTGATCGGATGAAACACCTCTATGGGTTTGAACCATGTCGATTTCCCGGCAATGGAACAAATGATAGAACGGAGAAATCTGATGGAACAAAAAGATAAATAGATAGATAGTCGGCCGATTCGAGAAGGGCAATTCTCCGATTACAAGTCACAAATAATCCAAATACCAAGACAAAATCCTATAGCTAGAACACAAGACTTAAATAAACCTAAAAGCAGAATTAACTGCTGCAATTACCCCCACTATTAGCTCCCTTATTTTTGGTAACCCACGATTAGCTCCTCTATCTCGGGTAAGTGACTAATGCAGTTGACCCTATTTCTAGTAACCGAATAATTGAGTTGACCCTAGGTGGCCTGATTTGAGGATACGTATCACTCACCCCCGTCATTTTTAATGAATATATGTATTTGTATTTGTCTGCTAAATAAGTCATTTCATCTGTCTACTTTTACTAATAAGGAAGTATAGTTAGCATACAGGATGGGTACGTTAAGTGTATCCCATTTATATTCATGTCTAAGTTCAATTATTATTGGACTAGCAATGTGTCGATTCTTGCAGAAGCTACCTCGGATTTTTCCCGCAAAAATCCTAATGAACCCAAAAATAATTACGGACTATACCCACTATCTCTATCCTCTCTCTTCACGATTACTTCTTCCCTTCTCCATGGGCGGTCCATGAATTGAAGGGACATCCACCTCGAAAACATACAGTGCTAAACCTTCGTATCACCTAGCGCCAACGAGACGATGGCCTAGTCCACTAACTAGCGTTACAGATGGTCTTAGGCCGTTAAACCAAGAAATGGTAATAAAAAGTTTTTTACTTTTAAACTTTTTTAGAATGATGGGACCAAAATTTCTAGTTTTGGTAGAGATTTTGTTATATTGGCTTTATATATTTTATACTCATGGTCAAACTAAAAAAATAATGAGTGGATATTTATATTTATATAAAATTTACTCGATCCATGGATCTCCGAACCCCTTCTTGCCAATGAACTTGTTATAGTTTCCATGATGTACAATAAACAACTTTATATTTTTATCATCTAGTTTTAAACATTAATTATTCAGAAAATAACTTATTGTAAGTTGTAACTTGTGTTAAGAAAATAGTCAAACCACAGGAAAAAATAAGATAAATTTTAGAAACTTTTAGTTTATATGCCATCACTAAAATCATTAAACGAATAGAAGAATTTTGTTGAAACAAGATACCCTTGATCTCATATAGAACTTCAAGGTTTAAAGAGACAATACCGAAAGATTTTGAAATATCTAATTGTTTACCTAATATATATACCTCTAATATATATACCGGGAATGGTTCAAATACAAAACAATAGAAATTAAAAAAACTTTTAAATAAAATTTAAGTCCTTGATTTGTGAGGATTCACGGTTGTAAATTATATTGGAAAAGGTCTCACTCAAGTATAAATTGGGGAATAGTCATTAATTTTTATCAAGGAATTATATTTAGTTTAAATTTTTTTTTAATTTCTTTGATATGCATTTGAACCCTATCTATATATACTTTAATTTTGATAAAAAAGGATATTCGTAAAAATTGGGGAAATATTATATACTTCTTTCCCTTTTTCCTTTAATATTCTTCTTCATTATTATTTCTATCCTCTCACATATCACATGGCTTTTCAGATTCATCCCTACTTATTTCACTAAAACAATTTTATTATAGTTGAATATAATGCATATGGGAAGGAGGATATATATCACTCTTAGCAACAATATTCCTGGATACATGTGCCCTTCATACTTTTTCTATAAAAAACAAAAAAAAAAAAAACAGCCCCATTTATTGATGTCCATAGTTTTGCTTAACTTGCGGATCATTTATAGTTAAAAAGAAAAAAAATCATGTTTTTTTAATAAAAACGTAGGAATCGATCTATAGCTATTGATCAAAATAAGTCAAATAGCTAAGATGCATGAAATGGTAGTTTAGCCTATTAACTATATATGATTTACAAACGAACATGAATAGTAACACATACTTTATCACATTGCGTGATTTTATTTTAACGCACCTTGTCACTTGGTGTGATATGATTAACTCTCACTTTTAGTTTGTCCTGACTTTTTTATGTATAAAGGAATTAGTAATAAAGATTAGATACAAAAGATGCTCGCTGGCCAAGTGGTTAAAATGTGTGCTTTCTTCTCCAACAACCGATTACGTGGGAAACAGTTTACGACGCGCTTGCGACGCAATCTGCGACATATTTGCAAGAAAAACTAGGCGTATGAAGTGCTATGCATTCCCACGCATTATCTAATCACCTTAACTAAATTATTTGTACTAAATATGGATTACGATGCATTTTCCACACATTGTCTTTTTTATTTTAAATTGCTAATTTTGATTTCACCAACTTATTTGCGACACAATGTTTTTTTATTATTTTAGAATGTTAATTTTATTTTAACATCGAATTTGCTATGCAATATATGATTATTATTGTAAATACTAATTTTTAGACAGCGACACATATGCTAAGTTTTGCCGCTTTCTTGTCAGAAGTTTGTAGGAAGTTTAGAATTTCAGTTCTTGTAGAACATATGTTTCAACTGTGTCGGAAATTGCGACGCAAAATTTTATGTCACAAATTCCCCGTAGCAAAAGAATGTGTTTTCAAGTAGTGTTATATTGCTTTTGAATCTTGAGAGCGAATGAACGAAGATATTACAAATAACTTATCAAACATTCATTCTATAGCTTTTAAATCATGAGGTAAAATGAGTTGATATAAACTCTCAAGAATCTAAAGGCATTTCTGATTTAAATATACAAGAAGTTGGTCAAAGAGTTGGGGAAATAGTACATAAATAGCCAAGAGGATTAGGTTATCACCTCGGATCCTTAAACTATTATCTCTTTCAGAATTTATGTTAGTAGATAGTTGCATTTTAATATCATACGTAATACGTAATAGGTCATGCTCTCAAAGGGGTATTTTACGTAATAGTCAATGCTTCTTAATGCCCCTTTAATAATTACTTATTCATGATATTTTGAAGAAGTTATGGCGTTTGGTGGAAACGCCCCCCACCTATAACACCCTTATAATGCTCACGAGGGTGGTATATGAGCGTTTTAAGATGTTATAATACCCTTTTAATGTCCTCTTAATGCCCCATTACGTTTGGTCTAACCTTATGACCAAACCTTTAGCTTGATGGATATCAAACAACATTAACTGCTTTTTCTCTTTGGTTGGGCATTACCTCAATTGTGTAACTATTTATTTTTACAAGAATCATTATGAAGATGTTTCTCTTGAGGTAGATCTTATTCATCAATCCTTTGAAAACTAAACTTTATAGAACCATTTTGAAAAAGTGCAAATGAGTGTTTTATGGTTGAAAACTATTTAGGTTTGTATATGTAAGGGTGGCTATATTTTAAACCATATCTACTTTGCCATGTTGCTTTCGTATATTTAGATGATTTGGCTCGTTTGGGTGTTGATCATATTATTGTTATTTTATTTTTTTAAACAATTCAGACATTCAGTGATGCATATATTATTAAAAGATCCTTAATATACGAATTATCTACTTTGCCATGTTGCTTTCGTATATTTAGATGATTTGGCTCGTTTGGGTGTGATCATATATTGTTATTTTAATTTTTTAAACAATTCAGACATTCAGTGATGCATATATTATTAAAAGATCCTTAATATACGAATTATATATTTTTTGTCATTTAATTCGGAGATGTATCTTTGTTTTTTGGAAAATGCTAACTATTATTATTAGTTTTTTTTTTTGTAAATTGGATTTAAGTCATCTATACTATAAAAATGTCATGTCATTCATTAAATAATTTGTCATAAATAACAAAACAAATCAAAACCATAATAATTATATCAATGATCCTTAGTTCAACTGATTAATTTGAGATACCCATGACATTTAAATATTGAGAGGTCATGTGTTCAAGTCTCACTCTGAGCAAAATGCTTAGAGTTGAGTAAGGGAGTTTCCCGATTAAGATAACACATGTTCACCGAATCAGAGTCGCACATTTACCGTTAAAAAATATAATAATTATATAAGAATTAATAATTCATTAAATAATGAAATTATGTCATAAATACTAGAGTTCTTAAATACAATAAAATGCTCTCATTAAGTGTCTTAAATTTAAATAAAATGCTAACTTCTTTCATCTCAAATGCATTATATAGTATTATATAGTAGTATAGATAATTACATGTAAAGCAAATTAATTTTCTTCATTTTTTGTATCTTCATTTATATATTTATGTATCATTATTTTTTGCTACACAATGTATTGTACTCATTTTCAAACGCTTGCTTTCTTTGTATGATTTTCGAATAAAACATATTCGAACAAAATCTAATAAAAAATATTCCATATTTGATCTCATCACCATGAAAGTGAATTCTAGCTATAAACCAAATCACATATTTTATTTGGTTGATCTAACGAATTGGAACAGGATCCTCGTGCTGTTTAAAAGAAATTAAATCTAACGAAGAGATCCTTTCAAGCACGAGTAAAGACAAAATTGGGAAGTAGAAGAAGAGTTAAATGTAGTCCATTAGGTGTGATCTTGCCTTTGCCAAATAGAGCTAAAATCAAGAACAAGCCACATGATCCCCCATACCTTTGACCAAACTAAATTGAAAGATTGCACAATCTCATTCATTCTAAAAAATGAATAAAGTAAACAAAGTTGTCATTTGCAATCTTTGGTTTCTTGGCTTCAAAATGCACACATTGCTATCCATGTCTCCTTTGGCATAGCCTATGGTTGTCTTTTTAGTAGGGTTGGAGGGTCACAAAAGCTCACTCATGGGATACTAACATTTATAAACACTTTGTTTTGTCGGCATGTTTGTCTTTGTTTATTGTTTGACTGATTTATCAATACTATGAGGTTCAATGTGGTGATGATTAAATGTATAGCTGATAAAATGGTTAAGTTATACGACAAATTAAAACAAGTATATTTTTAAAACTTATAAGTATATATCATAAACAAAATTATTATAGCATAGTAATTGCCCTTTTTTAATTAGCGATTTAGCCCTTAATTTCAATTGATATACTACAATTATCTTTTTTTAATGAATGAAGATTCTTTACTCTTAGAACCAATACACTATACTACACAGAATTTAAACCATAATCATTTGCTTGGACTGAAGATTATATCACTTTATCATTAAACCCCTTAAAACATAGTTATGTGTATGTATAATATATATGTGGTGCGTGCAGGGAAAATATATAGGATATATATATAATATCTATATATATATATATATATATATATATATTATATATATATAAAATCTTATTTGTGCTAAATTTACTTAACATACTAACATGTAAGGATCAAAATTTGGCTCAACAGAATATGATTAAAAGAAGTTAAGTTTATAAATCGGCTAAATGTATTCAAAGCGTTTACAATTAGTTAAATAACTTTACTTAAACATAAAAGGACATTACTTTGTTATAATAAATTTGTTATGATTACTTGCAAATTTTAAATGTACACTGGATCAGTTAATAATTTTATCACCTCTAAATTTTAAATATACACTGGATCAATTAATTAGCGGTTTAGCCTGTACAAAGTCTGGGCTTTCCAGCCCACCTATTGTACGAGAATGCATTGTCAAGTTAAAATTTAAATTGAGTATATAGTTTGGGCCTCCAATCCACCTATTATATGAGAATTTGGCTTCTAACTTCTAACTTCTAAGTTAATGATGTACGAGAATCCACCTTTTACTTTAACTACAGTTATTGTATTTATTCTTTATACATTGACTATTTATAAAATCAGAAAAAAATAGAAGATACAAGTTTTTACAAAGCTTTTTCATAATTTGTTTCAGTTTGGGGCCTTTGGCCAGTTGTGAATTTTTAATGGGCCCGTATGAGTTCAACTATTGAGGGCTACATATGATGATATGTCACAACTCATAAAGATTAGGATAAAAATAAACGAACTGGTCACTAATTTCTCTTGCCTGGCTTTTGCTTTTTAACATGTCTCCGTAACATTTATTTATGCTTAATTTTAACCGCTCCAAAGAAAACAATTTAAAGTGTCAAACTATAAGAGATGATACCGGCCGAATACAATTATTGATAAAAAAAATTTCACCAGCAAACGGACCCTTAGACCGCGTACAACATCTAGTAAAATGTGTACTTTTATAATGCTATATGTGAGTTTTGTCTCTAGATCCATTCTAGATTATCAACTACATCAATTAACAGTCTAAATCTTAAAGAAGTAGTATCAGTGTCAGTAATTGTATAGTATCAGTAACAAGGCACATTCTTCTTTTGTAACCTTACAATAAGGATTTTACATATTTTCTCTTCTTAAGACCACTATTTATATATTTCCCCAAGCTACAAACCAATTGCATATTTTCCCATCCTAAAACATGTATATTAGACCACTATTTATATATTTCCCCAAGCTACAAACCAATTGCATATTTTCCATCTAAAACATGTATATAATTATATGTCCGTTGATCAAATTAACTATTAAATGATTATTGGCTTATGTTGACTATGGATTTTTCATATATTGCTGTTTAGTATTGTATTGTTTAAAAGTTTGATAATTGTTTTTTATATTCGTAAATGTGGCTTTGATTGTCGGTATTGTTGTTTTGAAATGAAGTTTTAAACTTTTGAATTTGAAGATGTAATTTTGTTGTTTTTATTTATGCAGAAAGCTTGAAATATTACTTGATGGTCTATGAATAAATATATGTAAAAATATCTTAGTAAAAATAAAAAATAAATAGTAATTCAATAAGTTAATAAATAAAATTGTGTAATAGTATGTTAAGAAGCAAAATAATGTAAAAATTAATGATCTTAAAAAATAGAATTTATAATATTAAAAAACCCTTTTTCATATCCACTTTGGGCCTATAAACAATTACGGTAACTCTTGTTCTTGACTTAATAACCTTTGCAACAATATCATAACTATTTACAAACCTTGAAAGTGCCAACATTTTTTTAATAAATTATAAACTATTTACAGAATAGAATTATACTAAGATTGATGATTGTGAGAATTTTTGTTAACTTTATTGTTTTATATTCTTTCTCTTTCTTATGGGTCAAGGTTGTTTTAGATTTTATCTAGAGGGAGCAAAAGAGCATATTGGGAAGTTTTGGACCAAATAAAATATCAAAAGTTCTTCACATGAAAATCCTAATTGTTTTTAGTCGATCTTCACACGATTTTTTGGCTGGCCTTCTAATCAATCCTTTATTTTCTCTTTAGCTAACAAATCAATTAGCAAATTGTACAACTATCTTATGCATCTATGTTCTTGTAATCTTTTTCTTGAATACTCTTGTATTGGCTTTATTATATACATCCAACTATCTTATACATCTTTGTTCTTGTAATCTTTTCTTGTTTCAATACCTTAACAATTTGTTTACTATAGCGACGTTTAAAGTTAACATGATTTCATTTAGACATGCAAAAAATCAATTTTAATACTTTCTAAAAACTTTCGACAAGTAGATATATATTATTGAAGTAATATTTTCAAGCTTTACTAATTGATCACATTTTGTTTCATTTACATAGAGCAAATATCATACAACAACAAATTTAATTAACACGTTCTATTGCTTTGCCTTTGTCAAATCGTGTTGTAATATATGTCTATTTTCGATTCATTGTCAAACATATTATTCATATAAACATTTTCTAGTTGGTTAATTGCATTTTATTTTGTGCATATTGGATCACATATATTCATGAGAGCGCTTGAGTTACAATAGGCTATCACCAACGGCTTGCACTTTCACCAAGGGACTTCTGAGTATGTTCATCGCTGAGAGTTGTATTGAGGTTGCTTAATGAAACTAATATTGTTTGAGATAAGTAGTTTGAAAATAATTAATTATGAAGTTGATTAAACAATGCTAAATAAGTCTCAAATAATTGTATTATTATATTGATAACCAAATAATTAATCGGTTATGATAATAGTAAATCTCAAACACTCTTAAATTTTACGTGGTTTTGTAGTGATAAACATTTTATTAACCTTTGAAAGAGATTTTATGTTTAAATCCACTGATTTTCTCTCGTAATCCTTAGCCCATAGTTACTCAAACAATTGCTTTCCATGAGAGATTCCAAAAGAAACAAAGGGCTATAAGAGTTATTTCAGCTTGTGGCGATGAAGGACCTTAATAAATTCAAACTAGGAGGATACAACCTCGCGCGTTGCGCGAGTGTTTGAATCGCAAAAAAATACAGTTCTTGTACAGTAACATATATGTTTAATTCTAAGAACTGTATTTTCAATCTTGAGCTCAGATTCGCTCTCGTTGTGGCTGCAATCAAATGCAGTCGCCATGCCAAGACAACGTTTTTTTTAGAATCATCACATCGGCAAAATCAATCCATAACAAAACTCGCTGCTCATTTCACTTGTTTATTGACACATGTAGGTTCATATAAGATGACCATTCAACACTTTTGGCTCAGACCCGGTCACCGTCTCAAGCTGCCAAAACCATGCACGAATGGATGCCATGCCAGGACAAACAACTTGTTTCGATCATCACAGCAACGAACCCACCCTGACATGAAGCAATATATGTGATTCAACAAGTCGAGTCCAACGGGAAACAAACCAACCACGGTCATAGCTGGCTCAGACCCGATAATCGCCTCTAGCTTCAAACCATCCACAGATAGTTGCCACGCTAGGACGACCCATTTTTTTGTCAGATCATCACAGCCAACGAAAAACCACACATGAACTAACACTACGTGAAGATGTCCATCTAGACTACAACCCCTCCCTCTCAGGGGGTTTCCTTGATCAAGTGTCATCGGAAAATGGGAGTCCACCCAATGGACCCACGACTATAGCGACGGCAGAAGTTGGATTGCCGGAGAGGCAACCGCCTCCGCCTGCCCGCCACCGTCACAACACCTTTCACATGAAAACCCCAATCTCCATATTTGATTCCTATTTAAAGCACATACAGAAGGACCATAATGGAAATTACACAAAGTTTAGTGGCCAAAATTAAATCAACCAGACGCTTTCTGCTCATTCATTTGCTTTTTAAATATGTAGGAGAATAACATAACAATGAATATTGAATTGGGATGTTGAACTATGAAGTTGTCTTTAGCTAGCAACAGACATAATGATTGCAAAGTAAAAAAGACCAAATTAAATGATGTCGTGTCCCTCTCGAGGGTTATTTTAATGAAAACTAGATTTATAACCTCTTACGTGACAGGGTAATTCATGGTTGTATGTTATCGAATGTTGATAAAAAGAGTTGTTAAAATTGCAACAGAAAGTAAGAGGGAGATAAAAACGTATTTGGATACTACAACAAAGCGTTAAACAAATTAAAAAGCCTATAAAAAGTTAAAAAAAATGCAGAAAACGAAACTCAAAATCAGGGTTATTTAATGAAAACTAGATTTATAACCCCTCTTACGTGACAGGGTAATTCATGGTTGTATGTTATCGAATGTTGATAAAAAGAGATTGTTAAAATTCGCAACAGAAAGTAAGAGGGAGATAAAACGTATTTGGATACTACAACAAAGCGTTAAACAAATTAAAAAGCCTATAAAAAGTTAAAAAAAATGCAGAAAACGAAACTCAAAATGATTAGAAAGCAACAAAAAAATATTAAAATCAAGAATAAGACCCTCCCACCCCAAGAATCGAACACAAGCGGGTGGAGGTTAGCTTTCTGAATTTGATTCTCTTTTTTACTTTTTAATATACATGAAAAATCCGACTAAAACACAAAAACAGTGTTTGTAATTCATATGTTTCATTCAAATAGTCCTGGCTTTGAACTAACAACTAATTTATATAGATTCTTAATAGAAGGCTCTCATAAGAAAGTTATACCATAAGTATCACTCTGTCTGTTGGATGTTCTTTTCTTTGTTCGTAAATCCTCATAGCATGGATCCACATTCTAATGCATTGAATTGAGATTGAGACCCGCAAGGAAGCCTGGATAAGAAGAATCCATATAAAGAAGTTCAGTGATTTGATAGGCGTAAAATCAGTACTTTAGCGGATAAGTTTAGAAAATGAAAGATGAACTTGGGACCCACAATAATAATTATAAATCACGAAATAAAACGTTCAAGAGGGAAACGTGACTTGAACATATTTACTTATTTTATAATAACTCTTAATTTTTTAAACTATGAAAATTTATTTTCATTGAAAAGTCAACAAGAAGCTGATCAGAGATTTTTATCATAACAATCTAAATCGTGACTGAACTTAGTTTCATGTATACGAGCTGCTCAATTTTTTTTCTCGTACAGATGAATGATACCTTTACAATAATAATAATAACAATAATGTAAATAACTAAAATTCTAAATATAGTTAAAATAAAACAAGTTAAAAATAACAAAAGCCATCAAAATGTATTCAAATAATCCCTATTAAGTCTTCTTATTTTAAAGATCACTTCATATTCCATAACTATAGTTTATATCTAATTATGCTTTAACAAGTTATTTCTACGGTTTAGAAAATGTTGATGGGTTAACCCAACTAAGCTAAGTTCCAACTTATCAAAGATTATCGTTGTGATAATATATAACAACCAAATATGTATGATCTTGTATGAAGTTATCATATTCATTTATAAAAGGCTTCAAAGGATATAATCTTAGAAACTACATGATATATGTGGTTGTATAGACTATAGAGTTGCAAACAACAACATAACCTTTACTTGGACTAGAATCTACTTAAAGTTCCAATAGTTAAACAATTATGTTGTTTGATAACCGACTTTGAGACTAGCTTAACTAACTACATAAACCTAGTGAGTGCTTCTATTGAGGCATCAAATTCTAGTTCATAAGTTGATCCGACCGCCCTATGGTTAATTAGAGAATAGGAGTCCTCACGGGTCGTATAGTTGGAGCTGGGACTACCACTGATCCTCATCATACCCTTGCGGGATCACTTGTGAGCCCAACACTAGGAGATCATGCATCCTCACTCCATGCCAAGTACGTATACTGTCGTTATTATTTTGCTCTAAATATAATTAGATATATACTCTAATAGAACATGTTAGCATGTGTAGGATCCTGTCGTAGAAGCCTAGTTAGCTGAGCTACTTCAGATCATCGCTAATTTGTCAACAGAAGTACATGAGCTTCATGGAGCTCGCCGCAATGATGATGTGTCCGATCCTAAGCACGATCCTTGTGAATAACCAATTTTTTTTAAAGAAAAACATATATTGTACTTATTTTTGTTATTAACTAGGAGTTATAACATGGCGGGATAATGTCTTTTTTTAGTCATATGATACGCAATGGCATGTTAGCTAAACGTTTTCTTGAAAACCCGAATAGAAATAAGCATGTAATATCAATATATGTGGAATTAGAAAAATATCATATTACGTTAAAAAACAGATATAGCAAAAAATTAAATTTAATAACCAATTAAATATTAAATTCAAATGTTCAAATGTTTTGGTTAGATAATAACCAAGAATAACCAAGACCATTGAAGGACGGTCACGAGAAAACTATATATACAAGCTTTTGTAAGAACCAAAAGAAATAATATCATCCAATTAATTTTTTATGTTTTCTATTTATTAATCAAATTTAATACTTAATAGGGATAATATGGTAATTAGAGAAATTAATCTCTACAACGTGGGTTGCAAGAAACCGTTCCGGTTGAATGCATTTATCACAGAATGCGAGATACCATCATTTTATTTGTATTTTGAATTCAATTCAACAATTAGATTTCTTCTCATAATTTGCGATATCAGGAACATCAATTCACTTATCAATTTTGAATACCACCTTATTTTTATCCCGATATGTGACGTCAAATTTTTTAAAGTCACAAAAGAAACTTTGAAATTGCAGACTGCACTACATGAAATTGATGTTTTGAATTCAAATGAAGATCTTTCGAATAGCAGGGAGCATTTTATGAGATCGAGGAGGATGTTATTTACCCAAAGTTATCATCCAATACAATGGATGAATTGTACAGTCAACGGAGAGCGGAATATGTAAGGTTGTTACAATTGATATATTGACGTTGATTCCAGAAAAAAAAAATACAATAAGGGCAAATACATAATGGTCAAGAGTTGAGACTATTACTCATGATGGTTTTTATTAAAAATTTGAAGAAATGCAAGACAAGAATACTTATCAAGATTCATATGAGGAATTATTGATTTGAATTAAACTTGGTTAGTGTTTATTGTACTTTATTAGTATTGATATAAGGTTTTGTTAAACCTGATACACTGTTCCCAATTATTTTCATGAGTAATGTGTAACTGTGATCCATGAGATTGTTTAACCAATATATATTGAAGTTACAAAATATTTCTAGTAATAATGTTGATGAAATACAAATTACATACTATTAATTAACTTCTATAGTGATTAGCTGGTGTTTGAGATTGCATGTTTAAAAAGATAATGCTTATGTTTATAAGCAAAATCAAATAATCAACTTAGTAAGAAGATTATCATCATGAAAGTATATTTTTACTTTGAATCCACCAAAAATAATTAACTTAAAATATGAAATCTCACTGTATTCTCAAAAACTATTTTACCCTAGATTAAGAACATAAGTTCTTCAAAATATTCAAAAGTGCTTACATATGATATTGTATTTATATATGTTTTACTCAAATTTCATAGATGCTGGAGTAGTTCTGATTCATATTTAAAAAAGTAGGCATTTTGTTTGTCAAGAATTGTGTTATCAATGAATATTCCTATTGAACAATGATCATCTCTCTATTTTTTATTTAATATGTTCAAAAAGTATTAGATGCATTATTGTATATAAATTCTTATATGCGTTGATGCATATATGGAATAGATGCATTGATGCATATATGGAATATTTTTATTAACAAGAGAACTATATTTTCTTGATGATAGTTAATCACTAAATTGTTAAAACATGTCTCAAGTACGTGTTTTCTATTAATGTACGACGTTAGTAAAACCCTAATTCATGACTAGTAATGAATTTCTCATGTGTTTGTTATACAATTTGTATTTTTTTCATGAGTTAAATTAATGTCAAGCTAACACAAATTCTGTTACATGGATAGCATGTATGTTATATCTAGATTTGATGGTAATTCCCTAATTCAAGATGTTAAGATTAAACTATGACTATAATTAGCAAATACATATATGTATATAGCAACTACTAGATGCATCAATGCATAATTATAAACGTATGCACAAATGCATTATTATTAGATACATCATTGCATAATATCAAAGTATGCATAAATACACTATTGTTAATATATGAGATAATACAACCAAGAACCTATTTTTGTTTACTATTCTAATCTTCAAACACGTTAAGAGGTTATTTACATTTATGAAATGGTAAGTTTAATTGTTCAAAGTCTTCCTTACATACAATCTGACACTAAATCAATGCTTAACTATATGTATCAGTATAGAAGTCTTCGCAAGTTATAGGATCTAATTTGTATGTTAAAACTTAAAAGATAAAAGGTGTACAATTCATAATAAACTCATACATAATTTGCATATTAATTTAATATATATTTAGATTGACTTTCCAGTAGTCAAATCATGTTTTAAATAAAATATGGAGAATAAAGTCATGGACCACATTTCGTGAGTTGCAGTTACAGAAATGGAACAGTTTTTCCACTTTTACCCCCTAAATTATTACATGTATGGTTTTTAAATGAAGTTATTTTACATTTTTGTCCTTTTTATTTATAGCCATAGATCTAAACCATCAATGGTGTGTGATAGTTCTTTTGATTTTTTATAAAATTTTAGTTTTTAATAGAATGGATCCCTATATATATATATATTGTATATAAAAAAAAAAAAGTGGCCCATCATATGGACCATTCAAGGACGACCAGCCAAAATAATGTACGGTAGACGTAAACTTTTAATTGCTATATATAAAATAATTTTTATATACGTTTTGTAATGTAATTTGGGATTTGTGGTATTTGTATTGATGAAAATAATAATATAAAGTTTCTTTCTAAAAAATCAAAATCAACAAGGAATAACGATTGAAGTCCGATGCATGTTTAAATATAATAACTAATTCTTTAAAACATATGTCAAATCCAGTGATGGAGCTCCATCGGAAAATTATAAAAAAATTTTGTCGCTAATCGGTCAAAGAAATGTAGAACTTGGTTGGAGAAATATATGTTGGTAACAGGCTTGTCGGTAATCCGTCACAAGAGTGCCATTCTGAAAATAAATTGCCCACGAGCATCACCAATGGAAAGCTCATTTGTGATAGCTATCACCAATGAAATTCCGAGAGATTAGCACGATATTTTTTTTAGTGTAAAACTGTAATTAATTTTATCAATATCCTACGACTTACGGTTTATGAAAATCATAATTCTTGCTACATATCAATGTGAGTTGGTTAATTATCGCAATTATTGTGTAAATAGTATGCTAATATAGTCGTAATAAGGTACATGTATAGAAGTATTAAACAAGTGACAGGATAAAATCAATGATTGGTGATAATATTTAATAATATAAAAGATGACACCATTCATATGTAATGTTCCTAGCTACCACTCTAAATTTGGTTGGGACCCATGAAGAAAACTACCCATAAATACTATGGTCCTCATTTGGTAAAGTTTTATGCTCATTCCCTTAAAAATGATTTTAATTTTCATTTATCTTTTAGATAATATGAATCTTTTTAGACATGCATGAATGTGCGTCTCAATTCATTTTTAATAGAAGTTTTGCAATTTCATCCTTATTAGGTATGGTAATATAACTTCTTATATTATTTGGATCTATTTCATACACTTAATTAACACCGTTAATATTTTCCGTTAAATATTTCACATTAGAAAGTATTTTAGTCAAAACAATAACAAGGTTGATTACATTTGATAATTGAAATTCTCAATAGTGTTTAGGTTATAATTCATTTGACAACCGAGTAAGTTGAAAAAGTTTGATAAGTGCTTATTGTAGGTGTCTCATTTATGTTTATAATCTCATAAAACTTGTCGTGGTGCTTAAGATATTACTAGTTTATTTTTATATTAATAACTAGCTTAGCGCTAAAAAAGTGGAAAAAAAAAAGAAGAAGTAATAGATGGAGAAGAAATGACGTAATTAATTATCATCTAACACCACCTTCTGGATACGACAATGTTCATACGTGCCCCCATCTAAAAACCATCGTAATTCGTACATGTAGCTAGACGAGAGTAAAGAGGGTACAAATATTGTATGGTGATGTAATGACAGTGTAACGAAATTTAAAATAATATAAAGTAAAAAAAAAAACACAAAGGAGCACTTATTCTTAGTTACATTTTCTGTCACAAAAACCCCACAGCTTTCAAGAACATATATTCCATTTTAGAATCGAATGAGAAGATCAATCAACCCACTTGTTTAGTAATTGATTGGTTTTGTATGGTGATGTAATGACAGTGTAACGAAATTAAAAATAATATAAAGTAAAAAAAAAAAAAACAGGAGCACTTATTCTTAGTTACATTTTCTGTCACAAAACCCCCACAAGCTTTCAAGAACATATATTCCATTTTAGAATCGAATGAGAAGATCAATCAACCCACTTGTTAGTAATTGATTGGTTCGTAATCATCCACTCCAACATCATTCAAAGAGCACACAAGATGGATACAACTCACTGATACATATGATACAACTCATAATGCACGACAAAGTTGGTAATTAGTATATATAATAAGCAAACTAAAACTATAAATATTTAAAAATATAAGATTTTTTATTTATAATATTTATTAATACATACAAATATATATGATTTCATACATATTTACCTTTAAATATAGAGTAATAATTTCTAATTTTATTATTTGTTATAACTTTTAAATTCATTATATTTTTATTTCATCAATGGCTAACAACATCTACAAAATAAATATTCATAAAACTTATGGTTTAATATGTTTATTTATTCCACCCGTAATCTACATGAGTTCTAACCTGGTTTCATATCACTCGAGTGATCCATCAAGATACTTGAAGATGCTTTCGTCCATTATGATTACCTTACTCAAAAACACCATGTCGTCCTAATCATCCCACGATCACAACAAATGACGTATTTAATTACCATCTAACACCACTAGTTTAGTTTGATTATACATTTGCTGTAACAACAATAAATATTTATATCAGTTGATTTTACCAATTGTAGTTATGAAACATTTGTGAACCGATATAACTAACAAATAATTACAAATTAAAAAACTTTCACTCATGAGAAAACATGTTGCTTAAACCCGTTGGTGAAGACACCAAGCACAGATAATCCGTCGGTAAAATTCCATGGGTAACCCGGGAACGGGTAGAGACTTCATTGTCGAGAAAGAAAGATCACTAAGGAGTCACCAAAGGATCACTAAGGATAAGACGATTAACTTGTAAGAAATGGTATGTATATAAATCTATCAAACATAATTTCTATATGTCAATAACTTCGCTCAAACCACATACAATTTATCAATGTTATGTATATATAATCTATCAAACATAATTTCTATATGTCAATAACTTTGCTCAAACCACATACAATTTATCATCTTCCCTTCATAACCAAACATTTATTTATTGTGGCAATTGCATATATCTCCCTCTAAACTTGTAAATTTCTCAAATTATTTTTAAAGAGCATTATTTATGCATTGAAAACTTGTGTTTTGAAAAAATACATAAACTTTCAAATAGAGATAAAAAATATATGCAATTCTCTCTTATTTCTTTGTTAAGTCACTATATGCTTGATTAAACATCAAAAGTTTTTGAGGCATTCAAGTGTGCGTTTTCTGCCATTATATTAAAAGGCTAACTAAAAGTAGATGAGTAAATAAATATTTAAATAAAAAAAACACGGGAGTTTCTAGAAGTGAAAACACTTACTTTTGCTCTCATAGTAGAAATGTTTTTTTGGTCATTGGAAGTGTGCGTTATCCTTTCCTTTTTTGTTTAATCCAATCATATGAATGACGTGGGACGGATTTATATAGGCAATGGTGACACGATCTCTATATCGGTTATAATATCGTGTCTATACTCATTGGTATATGCTTACTCGTAACTTGATAGGTAACCGATATACATTCGGGTATTGAGTATTCCTGTTAGTTTATTAAAAATCATTTTTGCTTAAACTTTTTACTATTTTACTTTTCATATAATCTTTTACTCAAAAAGATAAATATATAAGCAAAAAGTCGGTGGATTTACATATTATTATATTACTCACTGATAAAGAAAAAAGTTTACGAGCATGTTTTGGATAGTTAAATGTGTGTTGGTAATCAAATTAATAAGAATATAAATGAGTTGAGTTGAATTAGGTTAGGCTAGGGCTCGTTCGTTTTAAAAACCACCCGATGTCAGCTAGACTCGTTTATCTTGACTAGCTATATTTTTAGTATGAAATCGGGTTGATAATGTAGAATTCATAATTCAAGTTCAATGCATAACCCGGTTTAGAGAATTCTTACGATCCTTAGCAATATTTCAACCGCTTAATTCTTGAATTTTTAAAGTCTTGTATTTTTATATTTTTTTTGTTACAAAAGGCTGAAATAATCGTATGATATTTCGATATTGAGCTATAGTGAAATTTAAGATTAAATATTATGTTATAACTATGGGCCATGATTTATATATAAATTTTGGTATCACTTTGTATGAGCCAATATGTCGAGCAGGCCAACGAGACAAGTTTACCTGCTTAGCTCGGCTTTGGCTCGATAACAAAACAAGCCAAGCAAGCTCAGCTGGTTTACCAACGAACTAATTTCAAGTGAACCTTTTTAAACAATCTTTGAGTGGACAATCTAAAAACCTAAAAATACTTAAAATCATACCTTCTCGTACCCGTTAAAAATTTCAAAACCAATCACATCCGCTCTCACACTTGACTACGCGTCCTAAATGTTACAAATTAATTTTACTAGTCGGCTTCGGCTTCATTTATCATCCGTATCCAGCACAGTTTTCCAAACCTCAAAACAAAAGTTTATATAAAATATAATAAATTTGATTGAAAACCTGAAAATAATAAAATAAAATAAGAAAATTAAATAAAGGGAAAAAGAGACGCCTTATCATCTTGGTTCGACTTGAGCTACACACTGGCATTCAAATCAACTCATTCCATCATTTTCATGAATAAATCATCTGACAATTCTTCTCATATTTTCTGCAACACCATGAGATTTCTTCTGTTGCTCCTCCTCATGATCAACACCATATCCACCATCTATCCTTAATCCATTCAATTCGATCTCTTAACACCATAGCAACAACAACAACAACAACAGATTAATACGTTTAATTCTATCTTGATTGAGTATTGAATTTTTCCCCTATTTTGATTGGCGTGGGGAGTGCTTCAGATGATGAATCATATTGTTCCTGATTTTGAAACCGACGACGATTTCATGATTCTGGAGCTACCAAACAATCAACGATGTAAATTAAAATCACCTTCAGATCCTCCGTCGTTGAGGAAGAAACGAGACCTTCTGGAATGTTCATGCAGGAAGACGAGATGGCCTCGTGGCTCCATTATCCGATCGACGATAATCCGTTGGAGAACTATCTATACGCTAACGATCTAATCTATCCTCCACCGCCTTCCTCCGCTCCGATCGCCGCCGCGCCTACCTCCCTACCACAGCCTCCGCCTCCGTCGGTGATGATTCCGTCGCGTCCTCCGGTGCCGCCGTATAGACGCTCGGAGGTTGAAACCGTACAACCGAAGAACACAAACTTCGTGCATTTCACTAGACCTAACAAAAGCCGGAGTCCGGAAACTAGGTCCATCGGTTGCAACCAAATCAACTCCGGCGATTCAATCGGCGACGATCGTTGCGTCTAACGAGATGCCTATGGCGAAAGCGTCTGAATCTAGGGCTTCACGTGTGTCCGATAAACCGGTGGCGGTTTCTGCAGGGTTTAACGGTGGCGGTGGGAGCACTAGCGCCGTTGGTGCCACCGGTGCGTCAGCGGCGGTGAGGGAGATGGAGACGTGTGAGCTCAGCGTGACGTCATCTCCTGGTTCTGGTGGTTCAGGAGCAAGTGCTAGTATGGAGCCGTTGAGTCAAAAGCCACCGCCGGTGAGTGATGATCGGAACGGAAGGAGGATAGACGCCGATGATAACGATTGCCACAGTGAGGTAACACCGTCATACTCATCTTCATAATTAGAGTAATCTTTGACTTAAGTTAGTTATAATTATCGAAAAAGGTTCCAAGTGTCCTTTTGCTACAAAGGGTGAGAACACACGATAAGTTAAAAAAAAATCATAAAAAAATTATATTTTAATATCTATATTCCAAACTTTTGTTTCCCTAGCCGTACTTACTAAGAAAAAAATAAACGAAAAATAAAAAATAAAAAAAAATTAACGTTTTTTTATTATGTCATTTATGAAATACGCAACGACGTTATTGTGTCATTATGAAAACAATGATGTCATTGTGTCATAAAAGACACAATGAATTTTTTTTTTATTTTTTTCTGAAAGAGGACGACGAGAGGAACAGAGGCTTCGAAGTACTTTTTTGAAATTCGATTTAGATTGTGAGATATAATTTTTTGTGACTTTTTTAGCCTCATTGTGCCTTCTCACACTTTGTAGCAAAAATACACTTTGTAGAATAACCTCACCCATAATTATTTTATAGTTACGTCATTATGCGTTTTATCTTTTTTAAAGATATATATTTTTAGATATACACACATTCTTTACTTTATACGTACTTATATGATCACCACACCTTACGTTATATATTTTTTCTGAACGGGAAATGTGTCACACTACTTCAAAAAATAGATGTTATTTTAATCGGGCTCATCTATCTGTGTCTCAACCGGGACCTAACCCCCCACTCCCTTAGGAGAAAACTCATTATTGAGATAAACCCTGGCTTAACTCTGAGCATATTGCTCAGAGTGAGATTTGAACCCATGACCTTCTCATATTTACTTGAATCCTTACGTTATACGTGATTTGAATATATAACTTTTAGTTGAGTAGCACACCGTTTTTTACTAGATACGTTGTTTGTAAATGTTTGTAGGTTTACTCTTTCCTTTTTAAAAGTTTTTGATAGTTATAATAATTAAATTCAACATAGTTTATAACATTTGAATATAAGATAACACTAAATTGTACTAACCTTTAAATTAGACACATTAGCTCTCTCTATACAATATGCTTTTTAAGTAGAAAATTAAGATGATTATATGATCTTTTGCCATTATGATAATTATAGGAACATTTATACATGATACTTGTGGGATAGAAAAACAAAAGAAGAAAGAGAGATGGTCATACAGTTATTTTTAATGGTATTATAGTTTTCTTCTTAAAATTAAAATAATATTATTTTAAACACTAATGAACGGATGATGCAATTGTGTGCAATAGTTAGTGTATGCACGCATGATTTTGGCGCTTTGAGTAGGCATTTAGATGAATAAAACGTGCATATGAGGGTTGTACACTCGTGTCTCGAAATGCAATGGTGTGTTTCGATTTTCTTTTTTTATTATTATTAATATGAAAGCAGATATTTTCTTGGGAAAGAAGAAAATAACTGGATTTTGTTTTGTCCATGAATTTCGGGTTTTTGTAACTTCTTCTGTGTGTGCGTGTGTCGTATAGCGGCTGCACCTTGATTAGCCTGAACACGGTACCCAAATCCCAATACAAATTGTGGATTTTAGAAATCAACTTCTTCTGCTAAAGAGTATGAATCCTAGAATTTTATAATTTTTTTGATATTCTGGTATGACTTCGTATTTGAAACGGTCAAAATTTAAAAATATGTTAGTTTTTTCTTACATCACTCCTCTATATATTTTGTATGTTTTCTTTTAACGGAAATATATATCCCATACTAGCTTTTTATAGAACCGCCTTTTAATACACTATTATATGTCACTTGAATGATGTGACCGAATTTTTAACATAGTATAAAAGCAACACAAACTTATCACTCAAATTGTTACCATGAAACACATCCTCTAATATCAATTGTTAAAATACTCTTTACCATTTAAATAGGATAAACATCAGGTATTACGAGGTTAATAACCATCCGCCTATATCGTCTATATAGGCAGCTATATTAAATAAATTAGATATTTGATAAGTCCTAAAGATTCTTTCGAACTCATTCATAAGGCTTGGTCGCTTAACAAATTTAGACTCTTTTACAATGTTTACGAAACTTCTCATATCAGGACAAACCTATGATGATAAAGATGTCATAATCATGTTCTCTGGTAGGAAAACCCTCAAGTTCCAATGCATGCGTGGATTCATAGTTTTTTGTTGTGGGGACAGGGAGTTGCCACATCACACTGTGACTGTGAAGGTCGCAGACTTTCTTGACACGTGTCTCGCTTATGCAGGGACACACAAGTTCCCCTGAACATGTTTTCAGTTCACTGAATGAGCAGCGTGCAAACAAAACTGTCTTATAATTTATATATACATACATGACTACATGAGTGAGAAATAATTAATATGTTTACACTTCACTGAATTGTTCCTGGCAATACTGAGCTACTCGTGGTTTCAGCAACTTATTGTTTATCACAAAATGTCGCAAGCTACATACAGAATCAAAGCTTTACTTTGTAACTTAGGTCGTAAAAATCTTTTCAGTAGCTTCAGCTAGCTACCCTATTAATGGTTATAAAGGGTAAACTTTAAGAAAAGGCATTTAATTGAAATTTTGGTCGCGTGTAAAGTTTAATGCACATAGAAACCCTATAGTGATCTAGTGCTATGGTGTTTGTATCACAAATAGTGTGGTTTTAAATTCTTATAAATGTAAGATTAGGTTGAATTAGGTGGTGAAAAATATTGTCTTGTTAAAAAAACAAAACAAAAAGTTGCGTTCATATTCACAAACTCACTTGATATATCTTGTTGGTAATGACAAACCAGAATTCTTGGTCAGGGTCATCATAAGTCTCTTATTTACCGACTAAAACTAACAGGTGAAACATATTCACAAACTCACTTGATATATCTTGTTGGTAATGACAACCAGAATTTCTTGGTCAGGGTCATCATAAGTTCTCTTATTTACCGACTAAAACTAACAGGTGAAACTCATATTTTTCATAAAAGGCTTTATCTTTAACAGCAAAGATCTGATGAATTTCAGTGATCAGAGAGTTAGCAGACCCCTATGACCCTCGGTTCCCACCTGCTTATTGGTCCATTTTTATATGGATATCTAGTGGCACAAGTGTTATATGCATACAAAATCTGGTAAAAAATTAATGTGGGTGGCAAATAGGGGCATGCTTGTAGTTAACACCTTCTCTTTATCATGATTAAGCCTGTGTTCCCCCATTTCCTGGGTTTCTAATCAAATCCTTTTGACTGAGTTCACTATGAAATTCAAATGTACGTGGGTGAGTCTATAACTCTATATACACAGTGAGTGAATGGGTCTACTTGAGTGATTTTGATACTCCAAATTGTAAACACCAATCTTAACACGAGGCTAACCCTTTTCTCATTGTTATGGCTGAACTTTATGGAACATAACTCCACTCGTAATTAGGGGCGTATCCTACAAATAAGGTGTGGGAGAGGTAGGCTAACTTTCTAGACTAGTCAAATATTAGAAACTATTATGATGATCTGACATGTATATATGACATGACCCGTAATCCAATCAACTATATTTCTACAATTATTATTATTACAGTTCTGATGAAGATTCCTGGATTTACCACTGTTCATGATATTTAAATCCGGTTATTTGATTGCCCTAAAAAGGTGGGGGTCTGTTTTCATTTGGGAGTTCATTTTGGGTTTTTTGACGACAAAAGTATTGGATAGAGTTGGCAAAGATACGGCGTTCTTAGCGGCAAAGGGATTTAATGGATTCATGATCATTGTGTTGTTATCATGGGATCATGGTTATTAAATTGAAGAAAGTCAGAAAAATCTGCTTTAGACATAAAAGTTGGATAAAGTGACTATTAAAGTATATAGAAGAAAGTTGAGAAATTAAAGGTGAACTGTCAAAAAAAAGAAACTGTTTAAATTGGAATGCAGCAGTTCCTTCACAAGGGTATCCCAAAGACTGGATTTTTGCTTTTCTTGAACAAAATATATAGCTTTAGCCCAAATGTCAAGGAAACCAACCAGTCGGACTAAAGATCTTAGGTTTAGGCAGGACCTTCCTTAATCTTTACGGGCCATAGGCGAAATGGAAGATAAAGGCTTATCTGAATATCATGTTATAAAGTATCAAACGAACTAAAGAAATTTTAGGACGTTTTTCCAGAACAAATTTTGAAATCCCTTTTTGTATTTCAAGTCCAAAGTATATATGTTATATATACATAGTACATATATATTTTTATGAATTAGGGGCCAAAAAATATTGAGAGCCTAAAGCAATTGCTTCATTTCACTCCCTCCTAAGGTGCCCCGGTTTTAAGGCTATGAATTCAACATGTTTGGAGTTCTCTAGAGTTTTAGATATAGAAACACAATGTTCATTTTCGTTCTGTGTTAATATGAATTATACTCGTGTTTATCTTGCTTAATAATACAATACGCCTCACTTTTAAATTGTTATTTTAATGTGAAAGGACGTTGAGTTTGAATATGCTGATGCAAAGAAGCAATCACATGCTGGATCAACCTCTACGAAAAGGTCCCGTGCTGCAGAGGTTCACAATCTTTCAGAGAGGGTTTGTACTTTCCTTCTAAAATAGCGCGTTAATAATAATATAAAAGAAGATCACAAAAGTAGTCATTTTACTAAAGGTGAAACTCCTATATGATCATTCCTGAATAATTTCAGGCATCAAACATGAATACGTGAATCTTTGGTCACATGTCTACTTTTACTCATCTAAACCCGAAATATTTTCATTATATAGTTGAATAATAATATATATGCGAATAACAATGCACACACGACTCTACACAATATGGTGTCACGTATCATGTTAGTTTAAGTCATTATCGATGGGAAAAGTCTCATGTGTGACTCTCTATTGTGTATCTCATGGCTAAATGAGTGATTTGTTTTTGACATGATTATATAGAGGTATAACACTCAAAAATTGACTGCTTTTGTTTTTTTTATAATAAAATATCTGCATGGGTAGTCACTAAATATGCCGAGGTTTTATACTTGTGTAGAGACGTCGAGATAGGATTAATGAAAAGATGAAGGCCTTGCAAGAACTAATTCCACGATGTAACAAGGTCCGTAGTACATTCTTTTCAAGTTGTATATGAAATGCTTGTTCATAATTTGTTACACTCTTGAACATCTAGTTAATCAAAGATGTTTGATTCACAGTCTGATAAAGCTTCAATGCTGGATGAAGCAATCGAGTACTTGAAGTCGCTTCAAATGCAAGTTCAGGTATGTAAACCTTTGAATAATCGAATGTCTTGTATATCACTATAATAAATTGTAGGCTTATAACTTCTAATCAACTAAAAATACGGTCCTACAATATATATAGGAGTTATGAAGGGGTTCACAATCTTTAACTAGGGATAGTTTTTCGCACTAAAGCTACACTACTACTCACAGAAGTCAATTTGACTCGTTTACATATGATAGGTCAATATAGGTCGTGTTTCACCTCCAACTGGTTGAAGGCTACCAGAAGTTTATTTCTAATTTATATAGCATCCTAAACCTTTTTATTGAATGTTTTAGATGGTTATCACAAAGTCAACCCGACCTGACCTAGCTCTGTTTGACCTGTTACCTAAACAGCCCATATTGTCACCTCTAGCCATTCCAATTCAATCCTATAGAAAATGGAATGGAAGAAAATCAACAAGTGAGATATATGATTTACATTTTCTGCAGATGATGTCCATGGGATGCAACATGGTTCCTATGATGTACCCAGGCGTCCAACAATACATGCCACCAATGGCTATGGGTATGGGTATGGGCATGGGAATGGCCGGTATGGGAATGGGAATGGACATGGGGATGAATCGCGCTATGGTTCCATATCCTGCCCATTCTTCCAGGGTCATCACTGCCAAATCCACTGCAGCGGCAGCAGCAGCACTCATCTTGGTCAACGTTTTCCAGTGTCAGGATTTAACATGTCACCATTACAGTTGCGGGACCCGCAGCTAGTCAAGCAGCTAACATGCCGGATCCGATGATGAATCCGTTGATTCTAAATAGTCAAAACCAACCACGAGTTCCTAATTTTGCTGACCCATTTCAACAGCACCTTGGTCTACACCAGGCACAACTGCCACTTCCTCAGGTATTTTCTTTTTATTAAAAGAAAAACTTACTAGGGGCAATCAAAATTATACTTATTCATCAAAATTGAAAAAATACTAAAGAGTAAAACCGGGCCAACCCATTAAATTTATCTACCATGACAACCCGGCCCGCTCATTTTGTCACCTATATGACACTATACCTAACTTCCCCGACTATGACAACCCGCAGCTGATTCTATCACCTCTATACCTAACCTACCGTCCTATGACAACCCGCAGTTGATTTTGTCATATCTATACCTAACTTACCATACTATGACAACTAGGCACCACCTCTATACCTAACTTATCCGACTATGACAACTCGGCCCGCTCATTTTGTCACCTCTATACCTAGCTTACCCGACTAGGGAGTTTTGGGCACCTGCACTCTCTCCCATAGCAGCTGATCCATCTATATTGAGCTTGGTACACCGATGACAACTTGACCCGCACATGTTGAACCTCACCTGACCCACTCAATCTGTCACCACTATTCCTAACTTACCCTACTATGACAACCTAGCCTGCTCATTCTGTCACCTCTATTCCTAGCTCATTAGTTGTGTTGTTTTTGGCAGAATCAAGGAGGTGCGCCCCCGATTGCAACTAAACCGAGCAGCAGCAAAGATACTAGCAACCCCGACCATCACCAAACCCGTAAGCCAAGACCACTGGATTTCCATATCGATAAGCATTTCAGAAAAAACCATAAAGTAGTCTTTTAACTAATAACTGTCCTGCGTTTTCAGGTTGATGATTCTTGAGAGGTTGTTTATGAAACAGGCTTCTTAGCCGACTAAATTTTGTAGCGTAAGAAGACTTGAGGATCCAAATGTTGTCGGCTTTCAACAAAACTGGCCGTCTTCATGTGTAACATGTAATTATACGCGATAAGTTAGCGTTATTTGATTCTATAATGTCTCGTCTTAACGTTGACTGTTACAGAACATCTTTAAGGTTAGATTCATGACTTGCACTCTTATCAATCCAAGGGTATTGTATTGGGTAGGTAGAAAACGAGCCGGAATGGTGTTCAGAACTTCAGTAACGCGTTGCAACACTTCTCCAGAGTTCTGTCGCTAGATCTTCAACAACCAACAGGTTGTCTTATTGTTTTTTTAATCACTTTTTAGTGTTTTTTTTTCCTTCTTGCTGTTTATCTTGCATAGTTTAGTTCTTTCTTGGTTCTGTCTTTCTTGTTCATTTTTATCGTTTTTATCATGTTGTTCATATTACCTCGTTTTCATATTTTAGAACGTCAACTCACCCACCCATTTAACGTACTTCCAATTCTACATTATAACTAATTTACACCAACTCGTCATATACGAGGCTCGTGCTTTTGACCTTAAAGCTTACTCTATCTCCAAATAACTTTACAGTAGATCAATTGCCTCAATTCTTGATATGATATATTTCACTAAAAAAATTATTTTTAGAAAGAGAAGGAGATCATACTAATACAGGAATTTGCAACGGGCTTCATTATTGTCAACGTAAAGGTATTTTATAGCACCCGCAATGTGGTAATACAAATAGACGAAGTTTCACACTTTTTCACACAGTGTTACTAAAACAACTTTGTAAATATAATAGTCTACACTCTACAAGATGTACACAAAATTTTAGGAACAAATAGTGTCTTATTATTGATATCTTAATTTTGACGTAGCATAACATGCCAGAGATATAGATATAGTATTTTATCATCTTGTTATTGGTATTAAACTTCTGACGTAACAAACAGAGATGCATATAAAACTTTATAAATAGCATCAAAAATGGTATTGAGATAAAAGACACGTATGAAATAACTTTAAAAGGAGAAAAATGATTACATATTCTTAAAAGAACTTGATTGGAGTACATATATCTTACTTTTTTAATTATTATATAATTTTAGAGATTATAAGAGTGGAAGATCATTTTTTCTTTATAAATATGCTTGTTAGATTTGTTGTTGATGTGGGTGTTACAATACTTGTCTGTCCACTAAGTTGGGCCAATAAACCACTTGGTTATAGAATCTTTTTGTTCTAAAATTCCTAGTTTGTGGCGGTAATGCAATAGCTACACCTTTTTTGAGAATTTGGATGATAATAGTCATGGCATACGTGACTCTGATGTGATATATACTTCTGGGTTGTGTGTAGATTAACATGTGTCAACAACATGTCAACCCAACCTGATTAATTTCATGTGGAATCCTGTCTAGAGTCTAGACTAACAAGTCGTGTTGGTCAGCAACCCAAACCGTTCAATTTAGTGTTAAGAGTCGCATCATACTGGTGAAAAACAACAGTTCCAATGTTGAACACTGGTTTTTTTTTTTTTTGCCATTTGCCCATGTTGATTGTTTGTGTTTTTATCTTTTGATGATACATTATTCACTTCTTAAACTTTGTGTGTTCTTTGAAGCGGTTAGTTGACGTGTGACCTCTTATGAGTGTTGTTTTGTTTTTGGTGCCGTAAAGTTTTGTCCATTAATAAACAATCATATCCGCTAACAAGAAATATCACGACTACAATAAAAATCACACCTACCTCTTGATCGACTGATGGCAGGGCCACATGTGAAACAGTGATGCTTGGGTTGTGGCAACCAAGGCGGGTTGATGACAAAACGAAAAAAAAAAAAACATTCATTTAAAAGAAGGTTTCAATGAAGATGAAAAGAGCCAAAGATTATCACTACTTGTTACAACATCACCTGCAATGTTCGACCCGCAACGACAGTAATATCATAGTTAATAGTTGCCGGAACATGGGAGGAGACACAATTACACATACAAATAAAGTGTCTTAACCGACAAGGTTGGGTGAAAACTCAGAGAAAGAAGCCCAGGATCATATAAGAAGAGCTTTCACATGTAGAGCCCTTCAGGTACGCCTTCCTTCTTCTTGAACATAACCTTGTCTTTTGCTTTCTTGAAATCGGCATGTGTCACCTGAAAGTGTATAATGTTTCAGGGTATGAACATAGATTGGGAATGTGGCCTCAAGTGTTCTTTTATTATGTAAAACCTCCTAATTTGGTTCTCAATAACTAGATTACAAACTAATGAATATAATCTTTATAATCATATTTGACAGATGATTATCAACTATAAAAAGTTACAAAAACTATGAGCAAAAATTACCCAAGCCCTGTCAATTCCTACCACATATAAACAAAAGTTTTGCTTGGCATGTAGATCAATAAAAATAAAAATAAAAAAATCCACTATTAATTAGATGACTAAGACTTCCCTTTGAAATCGTAAATCTAAGCTACTCATGCTAGCAGAGAGAAAAGATACATTGGCACGCCATGTCAAAAAGAAATAGATACACTAAATTCTACTTAGTATGCCTAAAAATCTTCATAATGATATAATTATGATAACAGACAAAACTTAATGATGAAGTGACTTTAGAGCATTATACAACGATTAATTTGAGGACTTCTTACTTGCCCTATATAAGATCATGGGTCATAATCATATGATTAGCAAGAAAACTATGATATTAATTAGCAATTAGGCTTTCTAATGAAGAAATGTAGCGTTCTTTTAAAGTGGTGAGCATGAAGTAAAAATTACTAATCTTAAAACTGACTGATATTTTCTTTTTGAACAGCAACACCTAGAAATTTCAAGATAAAATCACCACATCCAGCACCCTAACAAGGCTAGAACCCACAATCCTTTGATTGAAATTTGGCACTAAGATCTGAGTGCATTGTTGTGTTTTGTCCAAAAGACAACGAATATATCGCACTACCAATAAGATGTAATGTCTTACCTTCATCCGGCGTTCTCTCAAAGCAAGCAATCCAGCCTCGGTACAAATGGCCTTAATATCAGCCCCAGAAAACTCGTCTTTAGTCATAACAAATTCTTCCAAGTTGACATCATCAGCTAGAGTCATTCTTGATGTGTGTATCTGAATCAAAAGATTCATTAAGAAGGTACTAAGAAATACATAAATATGTGTATTTTAAAAGGTTAGCAAGACATGATGTTTTGTTCATTTAACAATTAAACTTCAGTGATTGTTCACTTCGGTGGATGGATCCAAGCTTCGAACAACCTAGTGATTTTAGCAAACTATCTTCAAGAGCTAAGGCTGTCTGTCATAAGCCTTTACATAAACAGACTTTGGTTACCATTATGGTCTCTTTGAAACTAAGGATTTCCTTTTAAGATGATCGACTTGTATGGTATACATATAATTCCATAAGACACAATTTAACTATATTGCATGGACAATTAGCCCATTAGGATGTAATTACAAATTGTGGGAAAGGTATTCTTGTAATAACTGATTAGGTTTGTGACCTTTATCAACTTGTTCAAAAACGCTTATACATACATGTTTAAGCAGGTTAGTAGGAATTAGGTGATTCTTGTCAAAAGCAGTTGGTAGCTGGATTTGAAACAACTAAGTAAAACCAACACACCTCAGTCATTGATAACAAATACACCCGTCCCACAATCATTAAATGCATTATGGCCCTCCATACATTACAAATCAGAACAACTCAGCCCAGTGTACCGTATACCCACTTAACCACCCCTTTCGTAGATGAAGAAATTAAGCTTATTGCAAGATGAGCAGTAGATTAAAACTACTAACTTGGCTAAGGCAACAACCAAAATAACATCACATGATTTTTCATCAACAATCTAGACGGTGATTAGGGGCTGTTTGGTTGGGTCTGACCGACCCCGGTCAGACGTGCCTTGTTTGGTTGCTTGCATCTTACCAGAGAATAGGTCTGACCGAACCCCTTATTCGGTCAGATCTAAACCCACATCTAACCCGAGTCAGACGTGGAGTCGGTGGTTCACGTTGGTGGTTCGCGATTGTGGATCTCACCCGAGTCTGACCCGATTCGGTGGTTCGAGGTGGCGACAGCGAGGGCAGCCACTGCAACAACGAGGGCGGATCTGGTACAGGTCGGCAACGGCGGTTGGGGTACCGATCTGGTACCGGACGGCGGTTGGGGTACCGATCTGGTACCGGTCAGCGACGGTGGATCTGCGACGGGGGGTACTGGTCGTGCTCACAAGCGATGAAGGTGTTGGAGTGGGAGCTGGCGGAGAGGATTGTTGATTTTTGTATGAAGAAGAAGGGTTGTGGTGGTGGTGGTGATCGCCGGCGGTTGGGTAGGGTGGAGATGACGGGCGGTGGTTAGGGTTTTCTTGGATTTGTAAGGTGAAGATAGGGAAGATAAAGGGGTGGTAGGGTGGAGATAGAAGTGTGGTTTTTAATTTTCCTTTTTACAACCAAACACACTTATTGGTTCAGACCTCTTACTGGTTCAGACCTCTTACTGGTTCAGACCTCTTATTGGTTCAGCACATAGTCAATCAGATGTTGCCCAACAGCCCCTCAGAGTGATATCATTTAATGACTAAACAAAGTCCAATAGAATAACTTATTGTTAAAAATGGTTGTATTAGCAAAACATTATCATTTATGGGGGTTTAACAACTAGAATAAACATTTTCATCTACAAGGTTAAAATTGTAATAATATCACAAAATAATAACACTATACCTGGAATATACGCCTTCTTGTTTTAATGTCAGGAAGTGGGAATTCTATCTTCCTATCTATACGACCTGGTCGAAGCAATGCTGGATCAAGACTTTCAATTTTATTAGTCGCAAGAATCACTTTAACATCACCTCTCGAATCAAAACCATCCAACTGGTTCAATAATTCCAACATAGTCCTCTGAATTTCACGTTCACCACCAGAATGGGCATCATATCTACACCAAGAACCCTAGTCAGGCCTGTTCCTCATAAAAAGAATTCTAAAATTAAAAAATGAGCACATACCTCTTTGTACCAACAGCATCAATTTCATCAATGAAGACAATAGATGGGGACAAGTCATCAGCAACTCTAAAGAGTTCTCTGACTAACTTAGGACCATCCCCAAGGTACTTTTGAATCAACTCACTACCAACAACACGTAAAAATGTCGCTGATGTGGAGTTTGCCACTGCCTGAATAACAAATGAAAGATTCAAATACAAAAACAGAACAAGATTCCTTATATAAGTTCTCACCTATATAAGCACAGAAAGAACTTTAACCAAGATCTAAAGAGAAGTTAAAAAGCACACCTTTGCAAGCAATGTTTTGCCCGTACCCGGTTCTCCATAGAGTATGACTCCCTTTGGAGGCTTGATACCTATGTCTTCATACAATTCAGGGTGAGTTAGAGGGAGCTCAACTGCCTCTTTGATTTCTTGTATTTGAGCATCTAGCCCACCAATATCAGCATAAGACTCTAAAGGAGCCTTCTCAACCTTCATCACAGACACCATGGGATCCACATCGTCTTGAAGAAGTCCAACAACAGAAAGAACCTGAGGATGTTAATTAGTGTAGGATGATTATCACATTCATACAGCTAAAACATACTCCAGGTTTAAGCTTTTATCAAATAAGTGAACTTTATCATCTATCTTGCAAGCAAACAACATGACATTGTAATGAAAATATAACAGTCTCAAAAGCTCAGCAGCCGTAGAGGTCCCCTGTCAACTCACATGTAACAATAACTGTACGTCTGTACAATTGTTCACAGGGAATGTCAACTGTTAATGGTCTTTTAAAAGCAACCTTATAACTTTTAACTTTAAAGAAACCCATCTCTAAATGATCAAATACTTTGCAGTTAAAGAATAAACTTTAAGCTAAAAATCCATGTAACATTAGCTCACAATTGAAGCAAACAAGGATTATGCAACTAACAATTGCCCCAGTACATAAATTCTCAAGCAAAAACAATTTCTAAGTTCTCACTTATCATTTTAACTCAACAACTCAAACCCTAAGTTCAATCCAGATACAATCAAAAGTACCAATTCACTTCAAATCACTTTAAAACCCTACGTTATATCCTTAAACAGTTAAACTTCAAAGAAAAACATGAAACACCAAATTAAGCGAGCAAAATCAAAACCCTAACTTACCTTATTATGCATCAAGATAGCACACCCAGGCTCAAGCTGATCCTTATCAACAAACGACAGAATCCCAACATAATACTCCGGTCCCACCGACGACGACACAATCGCATGATTCTCATCAATCAGCTCCTCAAGGTTCCCCACACTCATCGGCGACCCACGCAGATCATCCACCTTCGACCTATCTTCCTCCGTCTTCTCCTCCTGCGGCTTCAATCTCTCCTGATTCGCCACAAACTCCTCCTCCATCAACAAGTAATCCTTAATCCTCTCGAGCTTCAACAACCTTAACCTACACTTCGAATGCGGTGTCACCGTCGGTAACCTAGCCGCCGCCTCAGGACCCTTCTGCTTCCGCTGCTTCCGGCCGACGCGAGCCGGCGGAGCCGCCGGTTCGAACTTTTTCTCCTTTTTGTCGCCGTCGGTTTTCCGATCTCCGGGCGGACCTTGCCGGTTCATGCCGCCGGGGGTTCCTTGACCCATGATTGGTGGTTGATGGATGATGAGAATTTGATTGTATGTGTTATGTGTAGATGAAGAAATGGAGGATCTGAAACTGGGGTTTTGAACTTTGAAGGTTTTCGAGTTATCTTTCTATTCAAGAAAGCATAGCATTGTTCATATAGGGATGGTTTGAGGACTGTAACGGGTCGGGTAGAGTGCATAAAACCAAGGTATTAGAAAAATAAAACTTTTTTTTTTCAAAGACGAACAAACAATATTATTACTTCATCCACTAACAGAGAGTTAGTCTAAAACGATACATACATCATAATATTAAAACTCAAATCATCAAACTAGAAACATCAAAAATTTTCCATTGATCACATGTTAATGATAGATTTTTGAACCCGTTATTTAAACCATAGATAACTAAAAACCTTTATTTCACCATTACCTTCGCAATATTTGTATATTTTTGTTCAAAGACTAAATCATCCCGGCCTCTCCATAAACACCAAATAGAAGTTTGAATCATCGAATATATAATCATCTTCCACTTTGGAGATCCACGAGCTGAATTATGAATCTGAAATAAATCTTTTACATCAAACAAGTAAGAAGATGAAATCTTGCACCAAAAAGAGATAACGTCCAAAACTAATTGAGAAAAAAGGGCATTTCACAAATAGATGATCTATTGACTCCACTCTCTCATTACAAAACGCATATAATGGGCTATCAATATTAATATGCCGATGCAACAAATCAAGGAATGTTGGGAGCCTATTCAAACGTAACCTCCAACAAAGAAAGTTGACTTTAATAGGAACCCAATTATTCCACTGATACGAGATCCCGAGATCTTCAAAGGTGGCTGATTGAATAGCCTCCCTCAAGTTTGTAACCGAGAAGATTACAAAAGGTGACTGCCAGTTGGTTCCATCCATCCCAACCAACATACTAGAATAGGGCCTAATGAGACTGCACATATCCAAACCTTAATTTTCAAGAACCTGATTGACTTTAAACATTCGCTTCCAAGGACCCGGTTGTGAAATTCTAGCAGGAATGAAAGACCAAGATCAAGAATTATGATGAAAGCACCATATAACTTTCCTCCATAGCCATTCTCATCTATTTTAAATCTACACCACCACTTAGCTAACATTGTTACATTAGCTTCTTGAAGTGATCTAATGCCTAGCCCGCCAAGATTTTTAGGAGCAATTACCTTCTCCCACGACACCTAATTATTTTTTTTCGGTCTGTCGAGCCACCCCAAAGGAATTGCATTCGCAAGCACTCTAGATCATTGATGATTTTTGAGGGGGCTTTATATAGGGAAAAATAATACGTGGGAAGGGAATTCAGAACTAAACGGATTAAGGTTATTCGACCTCAATAAGATAGATTTTTCGACTTCCAAATAGATAATCTTTTCCTGACTGTTTCGACTACAGGTCTCTAATGTTTGGTTGGATTCATGTTGGCTCTAACTTGTAACCTCAAGTATTTGAAAGGAAAAGATCTAGATTTTCAATGTAGAGTCTCTGCCATTTGTCCCAATTGATTACCATCAACAGAAATGCCATATAATCTGCTTTTATCATGGTTTACTCGAAGCCCAGAAATCAAGTAAAAGCTTCTTAATAACCTGATAAGGTTTTGAGCATTTGTGGTTGTCCATTCTCCAATAAAAACTACATCATCAGCAAATAGGAAATGTGATAGGTTTGAACCAGAAGAGGAGCATGAGATGCCATGAAAATAATCCAGTGGCACATGCTTCTTTTGTGAAATAAGATAAAGCTTCCATAGCGATTATAAACAAGAATGGAAGAAAACAAATTCAATTTTTTTTAAAAATGTTAGATCATTCACGTTTTATTCCTTTAAAAATTATGAGTGTAATACATATATCATATGGTATAATTTAAAGTGGTTGTGAGTGGAAGATAGAAAAAATATTACTGTTCATCTGTAAATTTAAAAACTCACTATTCAACCCTTATAATTTATTTAATATTTTTAAAATTGATTGTGAGTGAATGAGAGAGAAAATGTATTGATAAAGGTATGAAAAATATTATTTAATTGAAATGAGAGAGAAAAAATAATGGTTTTTAGTATAATTATAAGGATAAAGATAAAAAATAGGATGTGAATGCTCTTACATTTGTTAATTAAAAGAAATTAGATTTTAATAACCCAAATTATTAACTATTGACTAATATTAATCCCAATTAACAATTTGATTAATATTAATCCCAACTTTCGATTTTGTTACTAATAACAGTGTTAGTCTAACTGTTTGTTAACTCAGGTGACTTTTTATGAAGTATCACTTGACGTGGCTCGTAACGTGACCGTATGACATATTTATAATTAAAAATATAAATATATTACTCAACTCTTTTATATAAAAGATCATTTTCTAAAGTTATTCAACGTAACGTCTTTGTCATTGGTTGAGTAGTTTGGAGACAAGTTTACGCAAAAATTGAGTGTTATATTAATATTTTAAATATGTAATATGTCATGTCACATGTCACGTCACGCGCCACGTCATAAAAAAATAATGGAGTTAATGAACAGTTAGACTGATACTGTTGTTAGTAATAAAATCGAAAATTATGATTAATATTAATCATATTGTTAGTTGAGATTAATATTGGGTTATTAAAATCCAATTTTCGTAAAAAAATTGCATTTGCTTAGAAAAGGGTTGCATTATTTAACAAAAAAAATTGATTTAGATCTAGTGACGATTTACTTAATGTAGTGTTTTTGAAAAAAATGTTTCTTTAGGTTAATACAACGTTTTTAGACGTAATGCGACATATTACAGGAGTTTCACTAGCTTCATTATGTTATAATGCCACTTTGGTTCAGGTTATGATTGGTTTTCAATTGGTTTTGAAGGATTGGGCCGGTTTTGACTGGTATGGTCCCAGTTTCAAGCTGGTGTAGCTATTAGGAATATAAATTGGTTACGAAGCAATGGTTTATATCGATTTCAAGTCGGTTCGTATAGGTACTGGTTTGGTTCCGGTTCCGATAGACAATTCAGGTTTCAAAACCAGTATTTTTGCCTACCTCTAAGGACGAGTATGTTTTGGCTCCTATTTTCTACCTGATTATGGTTTGTGAACTTTGAAAACTATAATTGGTAAGTATTTGAACTTTGAAGTAATAACCCAATCCATTCCACCTCAAGGGCCGGCCCAAAAGGCCTATCCTCAAACCTCAATTGACTAATTGTGGATTTGTGGGAACTTTTTTATTTTCTTTTGCTATAATTTTAAATTTTTAATAGTGTTACCAAGTAAAAGGCTTGAAGAAAATACTAAGCTTTTCTATTGAAAAACTGTCAGTCTAAATCATATTAGTGATATTAACTTTATTTCACATACTCATTATTTTTATGTTGGTGGTGTGTTAATAGAGCCTCAAGTTTTATAGCCTTATGGCTTGTTCTTGTAAAAAGTGGCAATAACCTCATGTGACAAAACTAGTATGCATGTTCAAGAAACCAATCACTATTCATGCATCCCCTCAATGTGTCTTCATTATCATTCATGTATCTGCTCAATGTGTGTTCTTTACGTCATCCTTTTATGTATGAATCTACTTTGAAGAGTTTACTGTTTACATTTGTTTTCTAAAGAATAATCATGTGTTAAATGTTGAGTCTATGTTCTTAAACAACTTTATGTCTTTAAGTTTAGATGAACTACTTAAATGATGGTAAAACCATGAATTTCTATAGTACCCATTACATTTGAAAAAAATGGTTATGATTAAAGGCGTCAAACGTTATTTTTCTTTCTTTCATACACATGGTTCTTCCATTGGAAAAAGAACTTACAGACTTCAAGCCCTAATCTTAATAAGATCAAAGATTCATGAATATTGAATTTCAATACACATGAAAATAAAGCATGCATGCTTTCCTCAACTTAAGAATATTTTGTATTGTGATATTGCTACATAAGTACCAAACTTATGTATTTTTGCCTTTATATCTTAATCACATCGAGAAGAAACAACAAATCATTTCTGGTGGATGCTTTTGAATTTGAGAATATTATGTGCTTATGTTTGGAATAGTAAATACTCAATATTTTTCATATAATGTCGTTCACCTATTCTTTCATTGTAATGGGCATTTGATTATCCCAATAGGTACTCTATCTTCATTATATTAATGTGTGATTTTGTTGAAAAATCACACCTTAAGAAAAGATATTGATTTTATTTGTGTATATTCTAGAAGCTTAAATTTTGAGAAAATATGTTACAATTCTTCTCCTATCTTTAATATTGAAAGAATATCAAAAGCAGGTTTATTAATGAAAGAAATAGTAACTTTGTAATATAGTAATTAATTTTTAAAAGTATTTCAATTGGATCACTCAACTTTCATGTTTTATTTTAAATTATAAGCTTTAACATGCTTTTTAGCATGTTTTTATTTTTTTTTTCAATTAAAAAATATTTTTTTCTTCTTTTTTGACGATGATGTGAAACGGTGACGTGATTTTAAATACTTTTTATATTTTTTAATATAATTAACATGTTTTTTAATATAATTCATATATAAAAAATTTCAACTCCAACGTCTTCTCATCCTACTATCTTGACACAAGAAAGTTTGATAATGATCATATTTGATGGTTTAATGGTTTGATTTGAAAAAAATATGTACGAATGACCAAATTACAACACTTGTAAAATTTAATTATTATTATATATATTTTCCCTTAAATATGACTATATCTTTTTAATATTGTGACATTCTTTGTGTATAATGGGTATGGGTAATAGATTAAACTAAAAAAGCCCACACACCCTTTCCATTGGTTTATAAAACCAAAAAGTACCACGTTTGTTGAATTTGATTGTTTAAAACAAAAACAAGAGAGATACAAATATCACATCATGTCTAGTAAACATATTTATATGTAGAGTAAATTATAAATTTTGTTATTTTTTAAAATTATGAATATTGTACTTAAACTTTAATAAATACATTAAACGTCATGTATTTGAAAACCTATCACGTTTTATGTTCTTTCTACTAACAAAAATTAAATTTTTCTGTTATTTTTGTTTGTGGACTGTTTTGCTCTTACACATTAAAAGACGAAATCTATAATTTTCACTAATCAATTATTTTTTATTTTTGTTTTATTTTTGTTTTATTTTATCTTTTTAATCACTTTTCATTTTAGAAAGTTATCTTGAATATTATCACCAAATATTTTAATGTTTTTTATAAAAATATATTTTATTTATAGGTTTTTAATTTATTATATTTTTTTGTTTTTTAAAATTAGTTATTTAACATTTCGAATCGTTCGAGACCAAATTAGTGAGTTCAAAATATATTTTTTTATATTATAAAATTTAAACTAGTAATCGGTTTTGTTTCACTGTTATTTTTTATTACTTTTTTGGTATAAGAATTTTTAATTATGTTAAACAGTTTGGCTTACGGTTTAATTACTAACCTATTAGAGACCGTATGATTTTACGATGTGACTTTTTATATTTTACTCGGTTATAATTATTTTAAGTTGGGGTATACGTATAATTAAGATTTGATTAATAGATGGAGTATTTAAGTGTTTTTACTGTAAAAGGTTTAATAAGATTAATCGTAAAACCAAACCAAAGCAAAACCCTTAGTAACTATCTGGTTCGGCTTCGTTTTAATTTTAAATGGTTTGGTTTTAATTTACATTGATAAAAGCTCATTATTAACAGTTTAATTAAAACTCCGAATAAACATGCATCTAATTAAAGAAAATTTGAATGATTTGTTTATTTAAAAACTTCCGAGTTGTTGTTTAGAAACCTATTAGTATATTTTATTTTAAATTAAAGTCACAAACTATCAATCTATATTTATAGGGTGGGGTTATTATAAAATGAGATGAAAAACTAAAAAGGATGAGAAAGATTATTATCCATTACATCTTAGATCAAGGGCTAAGGAAATTTGATTGCATAATGATAAATAATTGAAACTTTAGATCCAAAGGTCAAAGGTATTTTAGTTTTAACCATATTTTCAAGTTCCACCTTTATTTTTAAATGCTTGTAACTTTTACATACAACATTATTTTTTTTAAAAGTTACCATTAAAACAAGTGTTTTTAATCTTTAAAACGACTATAGTTTTGATACATAAAAAACAAAGTTTTTTTCACGTTATTTCAGCTCATTGTGTAATATTCATCAACTCATTATATAATATCAGATCATTGTGTAATATTTATCAGAACATTATGGCTAATGTTGACCATTTTGTTATGCATTGTGCGGTTTTAAAAATAATGATTTTCAAATAATATAATGCTAAAAATGTAATTTTTTTTATATTTTCAGTTTATTGTGTAATCCTAGTCGGGTTATTATATAATCCTCATCAAGCAGATCATTATGTCTATTGCTAATCATCAAGTCTAGTACTAGTCACTATGTTACCCATTATGTCTAATGTTAACCACTGTGTTTTTTAAAATGACGATTTTCAAATAAAATAATCCTGAAAATGTAATTTTTTATGTTTTTTCTAGTGCATTGTGTAATCTTGATTAGATCATTGTGTAATTCTCGTCAAGTAGCTCAATGTGTCTATTGCTAATTATCGACTATAGTGTTGGTCATTGTGTTACCTATTGTTTCTAATGTTAACTATTGTGTTATGCATTGTGTTTTCTAAAATGATGATTTTCAAATAACATAATGCTGAAAATATAATTTTTTTACTTTTTTCAGTTCATTATGTAATACTGATCATGTCATTGTGTAATTCTCGTCAAGCAGCTCATTGTGTTTATTGCTAATCATCGAGTCTAGTGCTGATCATTATGTTACTCGTTGTGTATAATGTCGACAATTGTTTTATGCATTATGTTTTTTAAAATAATAATTTTTGAATAACACAGTAACGAGAAATGTAAACCTTTTATGTTTCAAGTTCATTGTGTATTCTTCATCAGATAATTGTGTAACCCTTATCAATTCAAAAGATTACACAATGACTTAACGAAATTACACAATGATTTAAAAAAACTTTATTTTTTTATATCAACACTATATGCGTTTTAAAGATTAAAAACTACTCGTTTTTATGGTGTAATTTAAAAAAATAATATCATATATAAAAGTTATGAATGTTTAAAAAAAATATGGAACTTGAGAAATGAGAATATTATCAATTTTGCCCCTTATCTAATTTTGATCAAAAGGACATGTGACAACATCTTAATCATTCTTACACTTTTTAGTTTTAGAAGGGTTTGTATTTAAAACTTTCCCATAGTTATATTTAAAAACAAACCATGTGATTGAATACGAAAAATGAAAAAATCAGATCATAAACCAAAATCTTACTTTTCCAACCGGTTTTGAATATATGCCCTAAACCAAATAATTTGAAACGACAAAAAAATCTTGTACGAAAAAAAATAAAAAATCGAGTTGTCTAATTTCTATTGGTTTTATTAGAAAGGTAATGAACAAAGTGAACAAATAAAAATAAATTTGTAAAAAAATAAAAATCTATAAATAAAATTATATTTTATAAAAAATATAAAACTATATTATTACTAATATTTATGATGATTTTTTTAAACGAAAGTGGCTAAAAATAAATAAAAGTAATGAAAATAAAATAAAAAAACATAAAGAAAGAAAATAAAAGATCAATAACAACACATTTCGTCACTTTAAGGGTTAAGAAAAAAGTGACCGTTTTAAAAAAATAAGTTTATAAAAATAAAAGTGATTAGAAAAGAAAAAATAAATAAAGAAAAGTAAAGTAAATAAAATAAAAAGAAAAAAAAAAGATTAGTAAAAATTACAGATTTTGTCCTTTAAGGGGTAAGGACAAAATGATCTTTTACACAAAACTAACTGAAAAAGTTAACTTTTGTTCGTAGAAAAGACAGATTGCGTAATAAGTTTTCAAATAAATGACGCTCAGTGTACTTATCAAAGTTTAAGGACAAGATTCATAATTTTAGGTATACTTAAAGGATGTAATTTACTCTTATGTTTAAAAACATGTTTCAACATATTTTATTTAACTATAAATCAATCTTAATCATACTTCTAACTACTCCAAACTATTTTATTCATGCCCAAATTTAAATCTAGGACTTTTCATCTAAACACAAGCGTCTTTATCAAATGGGATCGTTTCACATTGATATGTTTCAACATATACTAGATGAAGAAACATTTATATGTAAACAAAATCACTTAAACTGGATTTCATAGATGTAGATCGGCCACAATAAGAATTGTAACTTATAGATTTTATCAAAATTTACGCTTCTAAACGTAGTCTACGATAATGACTCATTACACTAATAAAAATAAATCAACTTAGTTCAAAATTCCAATGTTTTTCGTCCATCTTGAGAGTTTTTTCGTTATAAGACTCGTGTGAGAGGATGTTCGCCTAGTCATAAAATGTCACATGATGTGTCCGACTTATACAAAAAGAGGTTGATGTGACATCACACATCACTGATACAGGCTATACAAATTGTATAACTCTTTTTCACCGTTTATACGATATGTATAGATGGTACGGTAGTGTATTTCTATAGTAGCGCCCTTTGGCAGTATTGATTTTTTAAGGATTGTTCTTACTTAAATAAACGAGACATACCACCATAAATGTAGTCGATTACATTATGGTTGATCAGTTATAAATGAAGTTCGTCTTTCAGAAAGTAATATGATTAAGGGTCTTTCATGTATGTAATAGACTATAACATGTATGAAGAAAACTAATATGTAAAAGATTCGAAGTGTGCTTATATGCACTAGTAGTTCTTCTAGAAATTTGATCAGCATCTTCTATGCTCGCTCAACGAAACGTACTGTTAGTTTAATGATGCACATGTATGTTGGGGGTACTTGAATTCATATATTGGACTTAGAGAAAGTAACATAACACGTGTTTAAATATATATACCTAAACAAATCACGTGCGTCACGCCTATTCAATTTGATAGGACGATCACATAACGCAACGACCTAACAAATTTGATGACACTAAAAAGCAACAATTATAGAAAAAGAAAAAAAATTGTTAATATTAATGCAAGATACGTTTGGTTCCGTGTTTCAATAGATACGATTCAGCCGTTATTTAAATAGGTTTGCTTTGTTTCAGTTCGGTTAATCAGTTTTATGGATGTGTGTAACCATATTGAAAATAACAGTTGACAAAAAATCAAAACTGAACCATCAGTTAAATGGTTTTTGGTTTCTTCAATTCAGTTTTGTCACTTTTACAGTTACAGGGAATTGGTATTTATACTCAACCCTACCTCAAGGCTTAATATGATACGCTTTGAATCAAGAGTTATAAAATGTCTATACTGATAAGATGCATGTCATTTATTTATATTTTATGATTCTTCTTTAGTTTAAGTACATAAAAGATATATTTTAAGCACAATACCGTACTTTTCATTCATTATATTTGATCATTCTTCCCAGTTCAAGTACATGAAAGAGATATGTTTAAGGACAATGACATACTTGTCACTAATAAAGATGATACTCTTACAGTAACATATCATAGTATGTTTGTACTCAATTTTGTATGGTTCACATTAATTAATCAAAGTAGACATATCATTAATTAATGCACAAATGTATAAGCATACATTTCCATAGATTAAGTATAGTGATGTTTACATAGATTATATTCACAATAATACTTAAAATATGAATTGACATAATTTGGTTGTAAATTAAACCATAACCCAGAGTTATTTTATCTTTGCAAATAAGGATATATGTTTGTCTTGTATACTAGAGCGGCTGGCTTGTTACATATATGTGTATGTATCTTAAGAAACTTTTATTTCAAACATGCAATGCATAAGATGATGTTTGAGTAAGAAGTGACGTAAGATGTATAAATATAATATCATATAGTTTACTTGATATAACTATGATTTTAAGGAAACTATACTCGTCCCTTATATTTGAGATGTCGCTATCTATCTCTTATATTTATTATTTAATTTATTTTTTCAGTGAGTGAAAGAAATAAAAGATTAATTAAAAAGAATAAAAGAAGTTATTATATAATTGAACGGAAGTAGATACAGGGATGAGATGTGAAAGGTTTTAAAGAAATAAAAGATAACTTTAAAAAGGGTTATGTTATATAAACATTTTTTTTTTATTATTGAGACACCCTATTGTTTATATCTCTCTTCGTGTATCTATATGTATGTATAGAGAGAGATAGAGAGAATGAAAACATATTGGGTGTATCAATAACATACCCCTTTAAAAAAATGATGTAGTTTGATAAAGGAATTTGTTATTGATACAAAAACTATAAAGACACAAGTGACAAACCTCTGTCACAAGTCATGGAGAGAAATAGAGATAATAGGGTGTCTTAATAACAAGAAAGAGTGTTTGTATAACACAACTCAATTATAAGAATAATGATAAAGAATGAACTATAAATCCTTTACGTAACATAGAACAACTTAAAGTCAACAATAGTTGTTCAAACAATCAATTTATTTCCTAGAAATGATATTTATTGTTTAAGCATGTTATTGAAACACCTTATTGTCTCTATCTCTCTTCATATATCTTAGTGCATTGTGATATTCATAGGTATATTGTTTATCTATATAATATCACAACCTTAGTTACAAAAAAGTTTTAGGATCTTTATTGGCCACCAAGCTGTTTTTCTTTTATATACTTTAAATTCCAACTTAAATAATGGTATCCATCCGTTATATTTTGATTTTTTTAAAGTTTTTGTTATGTCGCTTAGAGTATATTTAATATTTTATTTTTCAATAATTTTTTTTTTATAATAACTTTCTTTCATAATTTAAAAAAAGAAACGGAGTTCACGTTTGTTTTTAACTTTCTTTTTGTCAGTGTTTTCGTAAAAGTTAGTTGAAAATATAGTTGTATTCAAAATCAAGATTATTATTATTTTTTTCATCGTATTTACGATAGAGTATGACTTTTGTGACAAAATGCATTTTTAGGGGTTTTATCGCACGGTAACGCTCACTTTTAGGAGGAGTAGATGTCAAAGTTTTACGACGGCGTGACAACCGTTATGACGTGTCTTAGTGTCTTTCTTGATGCATTAAGGTTTTAGTTGCAATAACCGTCATTATGGCGCGTTTTTGTATTCGTGTTTTATATTTGAGATCGTGATGGATTCCTCGCACAACGCATTTCATGAAAAACTAGTTTGTTTAATTTATCACAATCATACAGTCAAATGGACATAAGATGACCCAATAACTCAAGTCACACGTGATCTATTCGCTAGTGTGAAAACAAGAACTACAAAGACAAATAAACGCCTATATGTAGGTTTCTCAGCATATTAGAATCCAAAAAAGTTAAAAAGCTTTTTACGCCTTACAAACACAAATTGGATTAATAGTATGCAAATGATAACCTTATTTTGTACACTTTTTTTAGTTACAAACCTCTGTTTTTTTAATATATTGACGAACGACAGAATAATAAGTTTCAAGATCGTTGAAAAGAATATTGGGCAATGAATTAGGTTCATTTTCATTAGCATTTACAATATTGGTTATTACAAGAAGAGTAGGTACGGAGGTGAGACCCCTTTTTGTTATATATAATACTTATCAACATCTAATTTTATAAAAGATAGGGTTATACTAAAAGGATGTTTAATCTAAAAAGGCTAAAAAAGATTGTGGGCTTAACACGTGTCATTCTATTATTTTAAAGAGAATGACATTTTGGTCTTGTGTCAGATAAATCAGTTCATTGTGTCTTATACGTTCATTGTGTTATATATTTTACATCACTTGTTATGTGTATTAATCATTTGTGTTTTACGTTTTAAATTATTTTGTGTATTTTTGTCATTGTTTTTATAGATTATATACTTGTTATCTATCATTATATTTTACAACTAGAAGTACACAATGACATACTTTCATCAATGTATTTTTCAAAATTCATAGTGTTGAAAATAATACATGTCACACCCCAACCTTAACGGCGGAAACTTCGAGATGTGAGGGTTAAGATTGTTCATGCCACACAACGCAAAATTAAAAATGACAATATTATTAAATATCAAGATTCATAACATACATTTAAGAAATAACATAAGTTCAAACATTCAACAATTCATAAGATTTCCAACATCATGTGATAATAATATCTTTTTATTTTTAATCTAGGTCCAATCCTAGATGTAAGCAAGCCTTCAATAACAAGCTAAGCAGTACCATTTCCTGAAACATGTTAAAAATAATGGTCAACATAAAGTTGGTGAGTTTCCATAGTTTGGCATACATAAGTATAAATCAAAAGGTGGCAGTTCATGTCATGGGTTATTGAATAAAGTAAATAAAGATGGATGAACAATTGTAACAATCAAGCCTTGACAAATATGGCCATTACAAGATTACAAGATTAAACGATTAGCTAAGTGTATTTGGCTCAAGAATACGACACTAGGAGCCGGCAATACCTCGGTTTTAGCACCAAATAGGCTTGTCAGGCCCATAGATCTATGACGTCGCCAGGCTAGCAATAGTTAATGATTGTATCTTACAAGGGTCATCACATGATAGTTACAGGATTTCAAATAACCATGACAAAATAAGATGAATTGCACAAGTGTTACAAGATTAAAAACATGGTTACAAATGTGTTTATGATACGTTTAACATGTTTCACCCCATAAGATTTCCAACATCATGTGATAATAATATCTTTTTATTTTTAATCTAGGTCCAATCCTAGATGTAAGCAAGCCTTCAATAACAAGCTAAGCAGTACCATTTCCTGAAACATGTTAAAAATAATGGTCAACATAAAGTTGGTGAGTTTCCATAGTTTGGCATACATAAGTATAAATCAAAAGGTGGCAGTTCATGTCATAGGTTATTGAATAAAGTAAATAAAGATGGATGAACAATTGTAACAATCAAGCCTTGACAAATATGGCCATTACAAGATTACAAGATTAAACGATTAGCTAAGTGTATTTGGTTCCCATAGTGCTCAAGAATACGACACTAGGAGCCGGCAATACCTCGGTTTTAGCACCAAATAGGCTTGTCAGGCCCATAGATCTATGACGTCGCCAGGCTAGCAATAGTTAATGATTGTATCTTACAAGGGTCATCACATGATAGTTACAGGATTTCAAATAACCATGACAAAATAAGATGAATTGCACAAGTGTTACAAGATTAAAAACATGGTTACAAATGTGTTTATGATACGTTTAACATGTTTCACCCTAAAAGTATGAAATAATATAAAAAGGGGTATGAAAAACTCACATGGATAATAAGGATGACAAATAAAAGTCTTGTATAAAATGCCGAGGATACGATAACGTTCAACCTAAATGAAATGTCGTATTAAGTTAAACATGGTGATTTTGGTACTATATTTATAAACCGTTAGTCCATACGTGTAATTCATTATTATTTTGGTAATTAAATGTTTTAAATAAGAGTTTTAGTGATAACCACTATTAATAAAAGTTAGACTTTTATTATTAAAAGGTTATTATTTACTATTTATTAAAATAATAATTTTGTACAATTAAATGTTTTAAATAATTATATTAGTTAAAATGAGTGTACCTTTAAATATGTACATATAGATTTATTTTCATAAAATAAATATAAATAAATTGTAACTTTATTTCATCATAATAAAGAATTTATTCAATTGAAATTACTAAGAATTAGATGGAACTCATTACAATTTAGGATAAAAAAAAATATAGGGTATTTTGTACAATTTTTATAATTTTTAAAATAAAAAAATGGAAATTTCTTAAATTTTTAAGAAAATTTAAAAGGAAATTATTTATTTAATTTATGATTAAAAAAATGATTTTTATATGACTACTAATAATATTTAGATTTTTTCTGAATTTTAAAAATTATGAAAAACCCTTTTAAAAAATAAAGGCAAGGACTCGGGTTCGAACCCGGGTCCCTTGCTAAGCCAAGTAGTGTTCCAACCGCTAGGCCAAGGCCCTGGTCTGTGCAAGGAAACAGAAATCGAGTTTTAAAAAAAAATAAGTTTCCCAGAAATCCCCAAATTTCATCCGAAGAACCCTAGTTTCGATTTGATTCGATTGAACGCCAATCAGGTTATGATAATGAAATTAACCTTGGGGCTTTTGATCCCCACATCAAATCGAGAATAATAATGTGTTCAATTTACCTGTATGGTGTTGTGTTGACAATTATGGCTCAAACACCACCCGCAACTGTTTTCTTGATTCGAATTGGTTGCGTGTGTGTGTTGTTCGAGAAATTAAGCTTACAGAGAGTTAAAAGAAATTAACATGAACAATTGCCCTTTAATTTATAACCTTAATTTGACCGATTAGGTGTCCAACGGTTTTAAGTTCGAACTTGGGTGTTAAAAGTCGGTTTTGATTAGGTAAATTGCTGTTTCAAATGGAATTAATCATGTTATTGATTTTAGTTGATTATAAGAACATATACACACGATTAATTGTATCAATAATGTGATTTAAGTGTAGAAACGGATTTGGTTTTGATGCGGGTTCGGTTTCGGTTGGGAGGGATGAAACCGATGTTTAATTTTCAAATTAACTGAGTGGTGGGGGTTCGAAACTGATGTTTGATGGTAAAGGATGGTTTAATTGGGTGGAAATCGATGAGTTCGATGGTTTTTGGGGTGGCCAGAGCTCGGCCGGAGAGTTACCCGGAAAATCGGGGTGTTTGGGATTTCTTTTAAAAACTCACACTTTGGTCCCTGCGGTTCATGTTTTGTTAGTTTAATCCAAAGTTCGAGATTCAGTTAAAAAACAAAATTTACAGTTTAGTCCCTGTAGTTTTCAATTTTATTATTTTATGTACAAACTTGTTATTTGCAAGTTTTAAAAATATTAACTCATTTTGTTTTTTATTTAATTTCAAGATTTAATATTTTTTTAAGATTAATTACAATTACTAGTATTATTTGTTATTGTTTTTATTATTATTATTATAATTATTACTATGATTATTATTAATTATCTAATTTTTTAATTACATCCAAGTTATAATGATTTACAAGAAATTACAATTAAGTCCCCGTACTTGCATTAATAACAAAACGAACCCTTACAAGAGATAACGACGTTAATCAAACGTTAAATAAAAATACGAGAGGTCACAATTCAATTTGTTATTTTTGTTATTAATTTTTAGTATATTATATAAACTTGTTATCTATCATTGTGTCTTATCATTAGAAGCACACAATTATGTTATTTCACCAATGTATTTTTTTTAAACTTATAGTGTTCAAGATAACACAATGATGATCAAAAGACACGATACGATATAGTGTTATTTTGTTATTGTTTTTAATGTATTAGATTAACTAGTTGTTAATTTATTATTATGTTTTACATATTACAGATACATAACAATGTTATTACATCATAATATTTTTTAAAATTCGTCATTTTAGGAAAACACAATAGTATTCAGAAAAACACAATAACTAACAAAAATACATAATGAACTGCACTAAATACATAATGATGAGATATGAACTTAATAACGTAATTTTTTTTTATCTTTTTATTGAACAATACTGTATTTGTTTTAAAGATAAAAACAGCTCGTTTTTAGTTTTAGAAGATTTTGTATATGAACATTTCTTAATTTTATAAATGAAAAACTTATTTGTACTACTCGAACAAACTAATTTAATCAAAGTAAATTAATCAAGCAACTTTTTGTTTTATTTATGAAACAAGTTCATGTACAATATAAACAAGCTGAATACAACCAAAACCTTCTTTTCATAAACTAAAAATATAGACAAGTGGTTTCTAAAACATCAATTAAACATTGTCAAACATTTTTTCGCTTTACCTTTGGTACATTATATTCATTCTCAAATTCCAAAAATCAACTAAATCTGTTAAAACATTTTCATGGTGTTACATTGTTCATATTTCAAACGTTATACAGTTAACCTAACACATAGATCCAACACTATCTAATAAGAGAGTTTAGTATTAATTTTTCTTTTAACTAACAAACACATACACACTTTACTTAACTTCGAAAATCACCAGACTTGTACTTTGTTTGAATTAAACCCACAACCTTTAGTTGGGGAATACAACACTTCAACAACACGATGATCCATTCCCTTAACGACGTCTAGCATTTTTAAAAAATATCAATTGGACATCATCTAATATATAAAAGGGTCTAACAATATTATGTAACATTGTATTTAATAATATTTTTTTAAACAGTTTAACGGAAAAGAGAAGTAGATAACATGCTATGATATTCGCTATGATTATATAAAGAAAAAGAAGAAACATGAAATTTCCAAAATTTATATGTACTATAAAGTATACATTAGAATGAAGGAAATAGACAGTGGTAGAAAATTATAATTTAGAGTTTGAGACTATGTATTATGTGATAGAATCCAGTTGCTAATACAAACTACAAACTGTATATATAAGAATAAAATATGGCCCTTTTTTGAGAAGAGATGGTGAGTTATATGTCTTTATTAGACATCTATTTTTTGGAAAGGTAAGTAGAAAACGTTCTGATGGCTTTTGTTCTCGAGATATTTAGTATTTATTTTTCACAATAGTATTTAAAAAAATACAATAACTAACAAAAATACATAATAATAAACATATTTCATAGAGTTGAAAAACGTTGGAAAATTACTATATTTTTATTTAACTATACTCGTTTTAAAGATTAAAAACGCTAGCTAGATTTTATGGTGTAATGTTTATAAAAAATAATATTATATATAAAAGTTATGAATATTTAAAAAACAAGAGAAACTTGAAAAAAGTCAATAAAAATTATTGTGCCTAAAAATGTCCTTCTAACAAACTTGTTTTTTACAGTTGATCACAACTATTTTTTTCTTAAACGGCAAATATACAACCATTCTTAGAAGAATATTTATTAAAAAAATTGATGGTTGAGATTCTTTTTGTATTTTTTTTAGATTTATTTCATTTTTTGTTTGAACCTTTTTTAAAAAATAAATGAGTTTTATTTCATCAAAATGCTCAAATACAACACTATAATTACTTTTTATTTGAAACGAAATTATATATATTTGAGTCGTTGGTAATGTCTTAAATGTTAAGAAGGACATATCATTGTCTTTTTCCTTGGCGTAAAAAGTAGTCAACAATTTAGTAATTTTAGTGTATAAAATCACATATGACAATTGTAGACGTATATTAATTTTAACTTAATTATTGAAAAAAAAAACTATAGTGCTTTAAATCAATATATGTTTTCCTATAGATGAGATAATTAATTTGTTTCCCACCAAAAATGTCATGAACAAATTAATTAAACAAACATTTGCAAGTAATAAAACGGGATCGAATTGCAAACACAGAGAATATTGATTGACGATGACAATAAAACAAGTACACGATAACAAACACGTACATGAAACACACACACATACTACAACTACATCGATATCCTGATGTGAGATCGAGTACATAATATCTAGTTAGCAGGAGACGAGACTATCACTAATCATCTATCTCCATCTTTATTCATGTTATACTAGTGCTTCTACATCCTACCTTAGTCACATCCACATTCTTATCCTCATTGCACCCTGTAACATGTTATAAATCAGAAATATTGGCCATAACTAAGATCAATTGGAAAGAATAAAAAAAACAAATGTGAAATTCCATACACAATACAAATTTTATAGGTTATATATGAATGGTTAGATTGGTCGTCAATTTACTACTCCATCGGTCTTAACCATATTTAAGAATCACATAACCTCATAACTAATTTTTATAAATTTTAAAATAAGAAAAAAATGCTGCAACTTCATTTACGTAAATGAAAAAAAAAAACCATATATAAATAGGTTTATTTTCCTTTTATAACTAAATTAAAAGTATGAGTCTTGTATTACATATAATTCAATAATACATGTCACAATATTTTATATAAGTTACTTATAACATATTTATGTATTATATATAATATGTTAAAGCCTTTGCTGATCAAACCATAAAGAAAACTAAAAAAAATTATATCATAACTTAAAATGTCGCAAATCCGTTACCTGAATTTTGTAAGATACAAAAGTTGGTTCTCTTATAATTATTTTTTAAATTTATGCAGTTATATATAGGGTTAATTTTTATTATTAAAAAAAGTGCATGTGAATATAATTTTACTTTGAGCAGTCGGTAGTTGGGCTAATCTTGTAGGGGATGTTGACACCACATTTTCCGGGGAGGCTACTGGCGGCATCAAGGATGATTCCGGGGATCATTCCGGCGGCTTGCTCCATGCACTTGCACGCGGTCTGGCGGTCGGTGGTGGTTGCCGCCGCCTTGTACAGCGAGTTTATCCCGCTGCAACATGACTGTGGCACCGGGCCCCCTCTTGTTAGGTAGGAGGCACACGGTGTCAGGCTGGTGACAACCATCTGGCATGTCACCGCCCCGTCCACCGCGTACGGTGCACTTGTCACCGCTAAACAAATGAGTACCACCAACGCGATGTTTGCAACTGCTGCCATTGTTGATGGTATGCGTGTGTGTTTTTAGAGTGTGTGATTGTGTGTGAGTGAGGTTTTGCTTTGAGTGGTGTGGGTTGTGGGTGATGGGGTTGGGGTGTTTATATAGACTTTTTGGACGATTAATTGTGATTACAACTTTAGCTCTTTTTTGTTGTTTGTCTTTTGTTTTTCTTATGATGTAGAGTGGTGAGCATTTGATTACTTTCTCGTATAAATTGTAGGTTTGATAATGTTTTCACTGGTCTGTAATGTTTTGAAGGTTATCTACTTAACGCAAGCTAAGATTTATATGATTTTGTTATAGCAAAATATTAACAGTAGGTTGGGTTATGGACGGTCTAGTGGTAAGAAGCAGAGTCTCTTTGGTATAAAAAAACAGATTTGGTTCAGATAAGATGTAGTTTAAAAAATATGTAACTTAAAAATTGTCTAGAATCATCATTTAGGAAAACCGTAAGTTTACGGTTAACAAGTTTTAATAGAAAATTGCAGCTCTTTTCTATTCAAAATAAAGCGAATTCATATCATGAATTTTTTCATTGTATGACAAACAGTAAGAGTAATATAGTATTTAACACGCTCTTAATAAATCTTTTTGAATATTATTAAACAATCTGTACAGCTGTACTAGGATGCCCAGGTTGAAACTTAAATTCAGAATTATTTAGCTTTAAGCCTTTAAGTAACAAAAATTCCTCTTTAATAATCGCGTGGAACTAAAAAGTGTACGACGGTCATTATTTATATATTTGAATAAATTTATAATTGTAAATATTAAGAAAATGAATTTTGATTTTTGGAGTAACTATATACATAAAAATATTTAGCTAATTTTCAATATAAAAGTAATAAATTATTAAAAAAATTAAATAATAAGAAAATCATAAAATTAAAATAATCTTATACTAAAAAGAAAATTCAATAAAAGAAAATAGCCGTTAACATCATAATTTTATTGACCAGCGGCATAATGTAATCTTATTATACTCCAACTTAAATCTACTTCACGTCTCAACTCTCAATTAAGACTTGAAACTAACGTCATTTGAGTTAGTGGTGTATATATTTGGCATTAGGTCAATATTAATGGTTGTTTCGCCACAATTTGAACCACTATAATTGTACCGGTACACTTGTTAGTGCCCTTCTCTAGGATTTAGCCTTCGTGCTTAGCACACTTATATTTTCCTCTCACGCTCTCGATATCTTCATGTATATTGTTGGACGTTAGTTTCCAAATTGTTCTAGAAATATGTTTTAAACAAGGCTAAGTTGATGTTTGAGACTTATGACATAAAAGAGCCATCAGTTTTTTTTTATATTTAATTCTATGTTGATAAAGGATTAGAGGAAGGGTAATGATTAAGCGATAATGAATTAAAGTGTCGATAATTAATCACTATGATTACAATGATAATACAACACACACTTAATATTAAAAAAAAACATTAGGTTATACAGAATGTTTTTATGTATCAATCTGGAGTTTGTTGTAGAGGTTTTAAAATTTTTTAAGATAGTGTGGTTTGGGTATGATTCTTAAGTGGTTCGCGATTGATATGCAATCATATTAGTTTTGTCTTCGAAATCTCCTAATCAGGCGTCTATCATATGTTATTATTAAATTTTCGTGAACCGAGACTTGAACAACATCAAGGGTCATCTTCTACCCTTCAATTTAATTATTGATTTTACTAAAGTGCTTGAATCTTTGTAGTTGTTAGTATAAAAGGTATTGGTCGGAATTGAATGACACACGATTAGTGTTTCTGCAATGAAGTTTAATATGATTGACTTAAAGTGTTAGTGTGGCTTACACCTAGACAAACTCCATTACACACTATGTATATAAGGTTAGTTTAACATATATACACATTAAGTTATTGCACAATGACTCGTAGTGAATTGGAAGATTTCACTGACCTGGTTAGTGTGAGTAACTTAAAGCTACATATAGTGAAAACTATTAAGTTGCTTAGCATACGATCAACTTTTACGTATGTATGCATCCCACTAAGTGTATACGTACGCCTGAACAACATATGGCTAGAGTATACCCATTATTATCTATTTAGTCTATACAAATTCCCTTGCAAATCTATACAAAATTATACCCACTAGTAACTCTAATGATATTCTTAAAGATCTTTAGACATGACATGACCGTATAACTATGAGTCTTTCTAACCTGTTGCCGTAGTTAAAAACAAAACATGAATTTTCATAGTTCGCTAAATAATTTGTTGTAGCAACCACCCCATCATCATCAAGTAAATATGTAGAAATAATATCAAGTTTTATTTGTTTGGCATGTTTATCATAGTCACTATATCTATAACATTTTCTTATGATTATTCTTTTGACTGTTGTTCATGGCCTTTTTGTTATCATTCTTGAACAACCTTTAGATTTTACAATGTGGTATGCTTTATGACAATTGTAACATTCAATAACCACAAACTTTCGTTTGCAACGATATAAAACATTTAAACAACCACTAAAATGGATCCATTTACTAGAAAACAAGAAACCGAAAACCAAATACAACATGTTAAGAAACAATATCCTTTGAAGAGTAACGCTAGCTTAAACATGAAGTAATGGATCGAAACCTATAGCTTCCAATAGAGGTATTTGCACCAAGGAAACCATCACAAGCAAGTCTTGCCAATATGAAATAGTACAATGGATGAACACTTCCTTAAACTAACCACAAGTAATTTTCAAGAACACATAAAAACATAAACCAAGTGTCCTATTAATTAGCGTTGGTAAATGTTCTTTCTTTTCAACTAATTTCACTAGTCCTAGTCTTAAAAGATAACTACTTATTTTAGTGAGAAGTTATGTCAAGAGAAGGAAAACGAAGAAGATAACATGTCACAGCGTTAAGTGTAATCTAGAACGACTATCAAGAAGCTAGATTTCACTTGCATCTTATCTTCAACTTTGACCAAAATCATTAGAACCTTAAGCATAACTACCAATAAACAAAACATAATATGTCTTAGTAATGAAGCATACACATATGAGTCCTATGGAACAAGGGACCAAGTATTGTGAGAATCATATAGTTGTACCTTCTCGATTCAACTAAAAGAAACAAACATGTAACATGATTTGAAAAAGAGTTACTACTAGTGAACCACAAGAGAAATTCATGATGTGTCATTCTAAACAAAAATATTGATTTTCGTACCAGTATATTTACTACATGTCTCTCACACTCACGTTATGTGAATTGGTCCTATTACACGTGTCACCAATATCATGAATCTATACCCTAATTTTCTTGTTTCAAATTCCCTTGATAGAAAGGAATTAAATAGACTATGAAAAAGTACATTTTCATCTAGATTTTTTTGATGGAATTAAAAAGAGCCGTAGGTGAGTTCCATATTAATACATGAGTTAATTTCCAGTAAATTTTTAATGAATATTTACACACACATCTACTTATTGTTACTAATTAAACTATATTAATTTCTAAATCACTTCATTTCAGGATTTGAACATTGGTCTTTTTCAACGAGTATTTGACTCTTATCACATGGCTATCAACTCAAGTGAGGAATGACTTATTAGTTGGTGTATGAATCATAAGAGGATAGTCTGTCCAAATAGCTCGAAGCTCAAAGCTCGCTCGAAGCTCTCACTCAAAAAAAGCTCAAAAAAAACTCAAAAAAAGCTCGCTCGAAATGGTTCGGTTTAAAACTGAGGCGAGCCAAGCTAGCTCGGTATGAAAACGAGCTGAACTCGTCTCGATTCAAAATGAGACGAGTCGGCTCGGTCTGGCTTGCTTGTTAGCTCGCCCGGTATGACTCAGATTATTTTACTTGCATTATCTATTATTTTTATGTGTATAACATATATCATGACATTTGCTCATTTGTTAATAGTAACATGATATTGTGTGTTTTGAAGATGTAACTTTTTTTTAGAACAGTAGACCTGCTATGAGTTATGTAGTATTCTATAAATATAGTTTTTATAGCTATTTCTAATAATGACGTAATATTAAACTATAATGTTTGTATTGGATCTTTTTCATGTGCTACTTGATATTGATTGGTTATGAGTTATGTAGTATGTTGAATTTATTTTGCATTTGATTTTTAGTTGTGTTTATGAAATTACAACTAAGCCAAAACAAGCCAAGCCGTCTCGATTAGAAAACGAGAATTATAGCTCTGTTTTAAATCCAAGCCAAGCCTAGCTGACTCGATTTAGATTTGAGTCGAGTTCGAGCTTGCCCTTGTTCGACTCGGTTCGGCTCGTGAACAACCCTATTAAAAAATAAATTGAACCACATGGAACATTAATTATATTTCTATTTTATTGTAATTGCAAAGTGATAATGACTTTGATTGAAATATTAAATCAAGTTTTATAAGGCAGAGTAAAAGCAAGAGCTAGAGTTTTTATTTAAAAAAAGGATGGATTTGAAAAGTTTACAATGATGCTTTTTATGGTTATGGCATATAATTTTAGCAATATTACAAGGATTAAAGGTGTTTTATCAAATGGTATGATTTAAAAGAACATAATTTATGATTTGAAGTCTTTTAATTGTTCTTTTTTCCTACTTTTACGGTGGAAAAGTTGTATTAAGATCCTCTTCAACAAGTAGTTGAAGGGCGATTCTGTAACACTCTAGGCGAATCTCACATCGGCTGTGGACAGGAGAGATTTCTAGTTCATAAGGAATGTCCTGCTTCTAATATCACTAACTCGTTTTGGGCGTATTGGCTGTGGATGATGGAAAAACTCCACAGTTAAACGTGCTCAGGTGGCAGCAAGTCAGGGATGGGTGACCTCCCTGGGAAGTTTTCACTCGGACGACCAAAAGCAAATCCGTGAGCTCCTCGTTGGCAAAGCGGATAATATTGGTGGTGTGAGGGGCCGGATGTTACAAATGGTATCAAAGCCACTTCTGTGTCGTTCGGGATGGTGGGGCAAACCTCATCAAGGATGGTGAGTCCCTGGGGGTGTTCAGAGGGACACCTTAAGCAAATCCCACTTCCATTGATGGGATGGTAGGGCAAACCTCATCGAGGACGATGAGTCCAAAAGGGGGGTGTTTGTAACACTCTAGGCGAATCCCACATCGGCCGTGGACAGGAGAGATTCCTGGTTCATAAGGAATGTCCTGCCTCTAATATCACCAACGCGTTTTGGGCTTATTGGCTGTGGATGATGGGAGAACTTCATAGTTAAGCGTGCTCAGGTGGCAGCAATCCAGGTATGGGTGACCTCCCTGGAAAGTTTTCACCCGTACAACCAAAAGCAAATCCGTGAGCTCCTCGTGGGCAGCGGACAATATTGGTGGTGTGAGGGGCCGGATGTTACAGATTCTTCCATCGATAGTCTTAGTACACACGGAGTGGATCACGTGCTTTCTCTCTTTTTCTTCTGTCTTTGGTCTAGATAGAGCGGGTTGGTACTCTGCTTTCTCGTACTCTCCCCTTCCCCTTTCTCCATCCCGCACATTAGATTTCCTTCTTTCTTGCTTCTTTAAATCAGAATTTATATCCCGATATCCACCATTCCATCCAACGTCACCTTTCATCTCATCGTTTCCATCCCTTCTCCACTCTGCTTGGCCTTATAGATTCATTGGTCTAGAGAGGGAGACATGTTAAACCTGAACACATAAAAATTAAAGTTATTGATACGATTATATTACATATTCTAAGTCACGTATATTATAGGGTATGCCTACCATTTGATTTATATTTTATGCGTTTTTTCAATAAGTTTATATTGATTTATTTTTGTGTAATTGTTACGACCTAATATCATTCTATTTAAAACAGGAATTTATGGCATCCGTAAGAAATTTTAAAATAAAACTAAAATCAAGAAAGCATGGTTAGACTTTGGACTTCTATCGCGTTAGATAACATTTTATACACCATCAATTTTATCATGTACCTTACTTATATTAGATAGCCTATATGTGCATAATAGAAATATATAGTTACACGTTTGATTATTTAATTAGTAATTTTAATGATGGCTCAAATCAATTCTTTTTCAAGACACATTTTTAAAATTATCGGCAGTAATATTTTAGCTTTAACACGTTAATAAATTTTGTGTTTAAAAGGTATAAATATTAAAAAGTAGATGGATTTAAAATCAAAACTGTTAAAAATTATTAAAAAGATATAATGTAACTCCATTTTCGTACTTTTATAATTGTATTAAAGAATTTAAATTCTTCAATAAACAATGCACCCCTCTAAGATTAATTAGTTATATAAAAGTTTACTACTATGTTAATAAACAATGAATTATTGTACTATTTTAGTATTGAATATGCATTTTCTTCTTTCCATCTGTTTTTTCCGACACAATGACTTATTGCACTTTAGTATAAAAAGGAAATAGTTCTCTTCTATTAAAAAATTTTAATTCCGGTTTTTATTACACATATGCAAAATTAAATTCTGGATTTAATAAATTATAGATTTCTTATTATAATGATAAAAATATCTTGTTTATTTTATGTATGAATCTGGATATATTTTACCTGTAGTTAGTACATGTTTTTGAAAACAAAAGTATAAAAAACTGCATATTAGAATATTGAAAATAAATGCAATAAAGATCGTAATAAAGACCTTTTAATAGTTGTTTTTAACATTTTTAACGAGTTATGATTATTTATTTATTTATTTTTTTGAAAATCTGGTGATGTACTATAATATGTAAATAGAATTAGATGGTAGCTCAGTTTCACTTTTTGCAGGAGTAAACTATTTGTAAAATTTATTTATTTACTTTTATACACCGGACACATACAATTATGTGAAAATTATACAATTAATGCTTTTACAGCAAGTCACCAAATGGTAGGTGTAGAATTTAAAAGAACACTAATGGAACATTGTAGTCCAACTAAGTACGGACATATTGAATGAAATTTCCTTTTATTTATGGACAGTAACACGTTAAATTAATAAATTGAATTATACGGATAATTCAAACAAAACAAGCGTATGGTTGACCGTATAGATACGATTGTTATGTCATTCCATTATATGATACGGTCTTCATACCACAACTTTGTGAATTAGAGGTACGATAGATCTATGAGGTAGACCAACGGTGATCATCATCAAAAGTATACTTCTTCTATCATTTTGGTAATCTGTAAAGTTTTTTATATATGTTTCACGTATGATAAACTGTATTTATTTTAAAAGATTCTCAAAGTAGATGTATTTTTGTGTTTTAAAACCTATGTACTCACTAACAAAGTGTTTTACTCTAGCTAGCGCGTGTGAGATGTATATATTTAGATGAAGATCCACAGAAAAAATGAGAACACCTAAATAAATAGAAGATCTTTAAAGGATCCATAGAGGGACGAAATCCATAAGTAACAACATACAAGGACGATTTATCATAAATGCAACCATAAATATTATGCCTTATCTTCCTACGGTTGGTAGAGAATTTAGAGTTTGTTTATTTATAATAATAAAACATAATAACAATTAACCATATCTCAATTTTCTAGTATGTTCATATCATCTCCACTTAGTAGTTCACATGTTCTAATCAAATTAAATTTATAATTTTTGGTAAATATTTGACTTTAAAGAAGTTATTTTAATAAATATTAATTTAATACAATATTAATCATAATTTATTTATAGAAATAAATAATGTTTCATTAAAAATACTTTAACGAGATTTAATTTTATTAAAATATAATATAATTTGTAGTTAATCATTGTTAAAACTTAAATTTTTTAAAAATGTATATAAAAAGATTTATGAATAATAAAATCATTTGTCTCTTTATACTATATTTATAATTTAAATATGTTTGTTATATAATAATTTTATTGATAAGTTATCTATAACATATATTAGATTATACATATATATAATCTATTATATAATTTTTATATTTCATTCCGTTTAACACACGTATATCTAACCTAGTAAGTTAATGTATGTAAATTAATATGATTTAGTTAAATATTTGTTTTCTTTTATACTTTTTTTTATCTACGACCCTATTTAGTTTTATTTTTATCATTTCAGCTTTTTGAAACTAAAACTGTTACATTTAACATTATAATGTAACTACGCTAGTTTGGTTTGAAATAAAAAGAATTTTACAAGACCATCGAGTGTCGAAGGAAAAAAAAAATAGTATGGATGAAGACCAGATGTTGAACAAATCACAGGACAAAAGATTAGCTTACTATATTCCTTAGATAGAAATTTGTAATTATATTATGCACGTGTCATATCTATATGCGTTCGTAATAAGTGTGATGTTGACAATCATACAGAGAAACCGATCAAGAACTTAAAATCAGTGGCGGAGCTTGAATACTCCCGTAGACGGTGGGGGCGAAATTAATTTTTTAAGGGGCGAACTCGATATTTTATAAAAAAATTACGCTACACTACCGAACTAAAATTTAACACTACCAACAAAAAAAGATAGAGGTGCCTAAAGAAATCTAGATAGAGGTGTCTAAAATTTAACATTACCGACGAAAAAAAAAATAGAGATGTCTAATTTGACTCCTAATCAACTTCATTTTATAAATGCAAATTGGTGATTTCAAATTTTAGGTGCCTAAGAAATCTAGAAGTTCAAAAGAATAAACTCAAAAGTGAAGTCAAGCATTTTTTTTCACTTGGGGAGAGGGTTTCTAAATATTGGTGGGTAGCGCCATTCAAAACGCTAACAGCCCGCTCGAAAATATTTTTTGAAATCGGTCAGTTTATAAACGAGTCGAGCCGGCTCAGCTTGGTTTACAAACGAGCCTAGCCTAAGTCAATGTCAGCTTGGCTAGTGGCTCACTCGTTAGCTGGCTCGTTAGCTCGCTCGTTAGCTTGTTAACATGATTACAGTTTTAAAATAACAATTTTATATAATGTCTCAACGAGATAAGATAAAAAATGTAAGAAATCTTATTTGTGCTATACATACAAAAATGTACAATAATAACAAAATTATAGTTATAGAAAAAATAAATAAGTTTGCTCGCGAGCCAGCTCGGATTGGCTTGTTTATAAACGAGTCGAGCCTAAGCTCGGATTTTGAGATTGTTAAGATAAATTAGTCAAGCTAGCTCGGCTCGGTTAAGTTTTTAAACGAGCCGAGGTTGAGCCCACTCTGGCGCAGCTCGTTTACAGTCCTATTGGTGGGGCTCTAAAGCTAAAGTTTTTTGTTTAAAACAATTAAGACACCACTAGCCAGCTAACTCTTGCTTTTGAAAAGAAGACTAGAGTTCAAAATTTAACATGAGATAGATTTATGAGTGATTGTCATTCTAAAAAAAGTTAATAGGCCATTGCTACCTATATAATATAAATTATACCTATACATAGTTCTATTTCACAAATATACACGTTAACATGTACTAGAATCCCTCTCAAAAAGATTTTTGTGGAGCTAAACCTTGTAAATTGGTTCCTACGGAGTTGTTTTCACAAACCTCTTGTTTGTCCTTTCCTCCAAACACATGTGAAAACCAGCGACGTTCTAGTAAACGATAATGCAGGTAAAGTAGGTTCGTTGGGTCTTATGTAATGGGTCATACCAAATTGTTTTAAAAAGCATTCAAACGGGTCGTCACCAAAACGAATTTATGGTTCAAACGGGCCTTTTTCAGAAAAAAATATCAAAGTACTAAAATGATAATTATAACTATAACTATAACACATAAACGGTTAGTGAACTCATAGCACAACGAGAAAAATAACAATATACGATTCTCATATTGTTTAGATCCCATCTATTCTTTTTTGTCCGGTTAGATCTATTTGAGAAAATAGCTAAACCTAAAACTAATTGCACGTAACTTTATATTGAACTTACAAATAATGAATTTAATTGTACATTAACAAACATACTTCTAGATTTCTCAAGCATGAGATCATAGGAAATCTTGAGACGTAGAAATGCAATGAACATGATGTAGCACCTCCATTTCATTATAGATAGCAAGCAATCTTGATTTTTTCCTTAAATTATCATCCAATACCTAAATTAGTATTTAGGAAAACAATGTATATCCGAAATAACAAAATCTATACGCATAATGTTAACGTGCTTTATGATGTGTTTATAATTTATTTTAGGTTAAAACAAGTCATTTAGATGTTAATAACATATGTCTGATAATAGGTTGCACTAAGTAATTGTACTTTGTCAATGTGCGATTATCCCACTTGATATAAGATTTGTCTCTTACAGTGTAGGTTTTGGGTTCAAACCCAACCATGATTTAGTTTAGAGTAAATTACACTGATGGTCCTTATGATTTGGTTAAAATTTTAGATTTGATCCTTAAAGTTTTAAAATTACGAATATAGTCCCTAATGTTATAGTTATCTTTTATCAATGATCCTTACTCTGTTAGTTCAATTAGTGATGTTAAATTTATCAAATAACTATTTTACTTGTAGGGATCATCAATGTAATTTTATTTTAATATAATTTTTTATTATAAATATGTTTATTATTTTATACACAAATAAAAAAATATTTTAAAAAAATGTCTTATTTTGAATATTTGGTTTATAATTTTTTTAAAACCAATATGCGGGTTTTTTTAACCTTTAAAAAATGTCTTCTTTTATAAAGACGTTTAAAATTGAATTGTCTTTAAAAAATGTTTAAAAAACTAAGAATTTGTTTAAGAAATGATGTTTTGAAAAATGAATGGTTTTAAAAAAAAAACTATAGAAAACCAACCAGTTTAAAAAAGTTTAAAAAATCAAAAAGTTTTAGAATGACGTATAAAAAACAAATGGTTTAAAAACCGAAAATTTTAAAAAAATGTTTTCAAAAAGTTTTTTATTAAAAATGAAAATATAAAATAATATAAAAATATTAAAGAAAAATAATACTATAGTTTAAAAGGTAAATTAAATAGATAGCTAATACGAGTAAAATGCTAATTTTTATAATATTTAACATCACTAACGGTAGACTAACACACCTAGAGACCATATATAAAAGAGAAAGAAATGTTAGGGACTATATTTAAAGATTTTAAACTTTAAGATTAAATCCAAAATTTTAACATAACCACAAGGAGCATCTATGTAATTTACTCTTTAGTTTTGTTTGATGTAAATTAAGAGTAAAGCAATTGTACCTTAAAACAAGTCATTTAGTTACTAGTGGTTTGTGTTTGATGATAAGTCCACCAATTTACCATTAATGAAATATGGTATTTTTAAACTTATATTCAAAATAATTTTATTAATTTAAAAGAACCTAAAATAACATCAAATAATAAACAAATCAATAAATAATAATAAGTATAATTATAACAAAATTATATGAGTTACGTCTGATTTTATAACATTAGGGTGAAATTTATTTTAAAACAAACAAGAGGGTTTAATTTATGTTTGACCTATTAATATAAAAGCTTAAGTGAAAAGAAATCAAATCAAGAGAATTTAATTTGTATTTTACTTATTTATATAAGGGTTTAAGTGAAAAAAATCCACCACGGGATCACGGGTCATGTTCCAGAACGAAGTAAATTTGATTTTAAAAAAAAATTACAAAGCATATGTTACGTTTGGCTTTTTCTTATATAAAGTTTTCGTTGATAAGTGTTTTTAACAAAATAAAAATGCTATGCAGCGTGTATGATATGACTATGTTTTTATTTTAATTTTGTTAAAAAATTATTAACTCATCCCGTTGCGAAGCGCGGGTTCTCCCGCTAGTAATGCATTAATGATTTGTTTTATGTTACACAAGATCATTTTAGGTTAAAAGAAGTCTCCTAAAAGAACATCTTGATAGTAACATCTCTTCACTCTACGTAAGAGGTCGGGGTATAATTTTTACAAAATGCATTTAAATGGGTTTATAATAATAGATTAGGGTGTTAAAAAAAAAGAAGTCATAGGTGTTAATGTCATATTATAGTCAACTAATTCACCTTAAATTACTCTTAAGATGTATTGATTATTTTTTTTTAGCATATTCTAAGTTATTTTAGGTTAAAACAAATAATTTAGGTGTTAATGACTTATATGTGTTGATACTTCCGTTAACTCACCCTTAATGAGTTTTAGGATGCATTAATGATTTGTTTTATGCAATGTATTCAATTGTTTTAGGTTATACAAGTTATTTTAGGTTAAAACAAATCATTTAGTTGTTAATGACATATGTTTGATGATAAGTCGCTAGTTCATCATTGATATGCCGTCATGGTCCTTAGAATATAATGATATATTAGTTTTCTTTTAGCTTACACTAAATCGCCATAGGTTAAACAAGTTAATAAGTGTTAATGACCTAGGTTAGATGATAAGTCTAGTAGTTTTTATAATGTGCCTTAATAGGTCTTATGATGTGTTAATGATTGTTTTAGGTTACACTAAATCATTTTAGGTTAAAAAGTTCCATTAGGTTATATTCAATAATAAGTCCACTAATACACCTTTAACGAGACTTATGACCTGTTAATGATTTGTTTTAAGTTACATTAAGTCATTTAGGTTAAAACAAGTCGATTAGAAGCTAATGTTATGCGTAATTAGTCCACTAATTCATCTTTATGGGTGCTAGTGCACCTTACGATGTGTTAATGATTTGAATTAGATTACACTAAGTCATAACAAATCCTATGGATGATTAAGGCTTTTCAAAAAGCTCATAACTCGTAACTCGCTAAAAAATAACTCGAAAATAACTCGTTTGAAATCGGTTCGGTTTATAAACAAGTTGCCTCGGCTCGATTTGTAAATGAGCTGAGCCCGAGCCAAGGTCAGCTCGGCTCGTGGCTCGCTAGATCAATGGCTCGTTGGCTTGCTCGTTAACTCACTCTTTGGCTCGTTTAAATACAAGGCTAAATTATACTCTTTTTAAATAAGAAACCTAATTTATGTCATATTATTTAAATAGTTCATAAACATAAGATCAATTTGATATGTTTTAAGATAACCTAAGTATAAAAATATAAATAATGATTATAGTTCATGAGATACCATCACGTATCTTTAATGAGTTAAGATAAAAAAAATTGAAAAATATTATATTTTGTTTTTACATATATGAATATTTGTGAAAAAAATAAAAAAAATTGATTATTTTAAAATAAACAAGTTGGTTCACGAGTCGGCTTGGCTCAATTTGTATATAAACGAGCCGAGCTCTAGCTCACATTTTGTGCTCGTAAAGATGAACGAGCCGGCTCGACTCGGCTCAATTTTTAAACCAGCCATGCCCGAGCCCACCCTGACTTGACTTGTTTATAACCGGATGTTAATGATTTATGTTTGATCTTAGGTCCACTAATTCACCCTTGATGAGTCTTACCAGCCCACCATGTGTTAATAATTTGTATGTCACTAAGTCATTTAGGTGTTTGGCATCTTATGTTTGAGGATAAGTTCATTAATAATTTGTTGTTAATGAAGCTTTTATTCTAAATCATTCCATATCGTAACAAGTCATTTTTTAGGTCATCCCATTTTTGTGCTACATTACACACTGATTTTCGAGCTTTGTTAACCAATAACAAGTAAATAAATGCTCATTTCTAGATGCCATAGAAAAACTTATGTGCAAATATTCTCAAACAGATTTCTTGAGTGTTCGAGTTTATTTATGGCATGAAACAACCCGCAGTATGGGTATAGCTTATTAATACATTACAGAAACCCTTACTTGAGTCCATTTTTTTTTACCGCCAAAACCTGTGCTCAAAAATATCTTATTTTTGGGCACAGGTTTTTCTGGCGCCCCCCCTCTTTTTTTCGTCGGTAGTGTAAATTTTTAGTGCGTTAGGGTAGATTTTTGGCCCGGTAGTGTAAATTTTATACATATATCGAGTTCGGCCCCCCTAAAAAAATTTAAATTCGTCCCCGCCCCCCCTACGTGAGTGTTCAAGCTCCGCCACTGATATTAGTGAAAACTATTTTGGGACACATCTACTCCCAAATATTAATCAAAACTCATCACGTTTTAACCATTCGTTCTAACATTAATCAACCACTAGTTTCTAATGATGTGAGAACTATTTTGGGGCACCCATAGGATCACATATTCCAACACCACCCATCTAACGTTGTCACTAGCTCAAACAAAAAAATTTATGTCACATGTGAAGAACCGCCCTACGTCACGACACTCCCTTTGAGATACGTATGGCCGATTTTAATTTCTAGACCAACGGTTCCAAAAACGAACTTTACCCACTTCCAAGATAGACCTAGCAACGTAAACTACAAACCATTCCCTCACGTTATAACAACACTGTCACTTGTAGGTAAGTAAGCTACTATTCTTTGCAACTTCTTTGTAATTCCAATATCCACTTTAATTGTTTCACAATAGAAGGGAAACACTAACATACAAGTCACAATTCACAATTAAAAGAAATGGGCTGATCATGTAAGTCAAGTCAAGAGTTTGGATTAACTTTGCAAATTTTAAAATCTGATAAACAAACATCAACGTGCATATAAAAGTTTGGACTAGCATTACAATTTTTAAAATATGAGGACCAAACATACAATCTGATCAAACTACTGGGGCCGTTTTTGTAATTTTTATTTAATTTTGGATTTAATCCTAGCTTCAAAATTTTCAAGAGATTCTTTTTAATGACTACATGTTACGATACCCATGCTACTCCATCTAATCTACATCAGAACTAATTTACACCAACCTGTCGTAGGTAGAGCTCAAACTCTTGACCGCAAGAGAAGATTCATCAGTTTAACTCCAAACGACTTTATCATTGGACCTAACTCCCACCCCCTAATATTTTTAAGAGATAGCATGGGTTTGAATAGCCTAATCTGATTGATAAAAAGGATCTCAAGTTTTGAGTGTACTTCCAGGTGATACCTATACACATAAACTAATAATCAATGGAATACACAGAAACAATTCACAGTTTGCTCGTTATATTTTTGTAACGTACCAAGATTTTGGAGTCATTCGAATTTAGCAACGCCCCCGGGCATGCTACTTTCAGCTACCATCTCTCTAACAAACCTTAAAGCAAAAAAGTAGATGGTGGTTAATCTATACTTCATGCCCATCAACCTCATAAATACCTAAAACCTCCTCACTGGCTCTATTAAAACGATGATGGAGTTTATAAAACGTTATCTAATACACTATCCATTAATAATATTTACAATATTGAACAAATATGTGTGTTGATGGGTCAGGCACACTAACCTGTTTTGACCTGTTAACCAACCAATTGACCCATTGATCTTTTCCGTTACTATTGAATTAAGAAATGAAGTCTGAAAGTGAAATATACTGCAAAGATGAAGAAAATGTATGTTTTACCTTTCTGTTTTATCACGAGATGATTGCAGAACGTATATAGAAATGACAAATGACATAGAAGCACTGTTCATGAACATGACAATTAAGATAAACTAATGTTTTTTTTTTTTTAAATTAAATAGAGAAAACAAGTTTCCGAGACCCTGATGCACCAACACAAGTGTTTATAATCGCTTTTCCTTATAGTTTGCAAAAGTCGTATTAGTTTACTCATATATGTGATCTGAAAGTATGTTTACCTGACCCAAAGAGAGCATAGAAGCCAGAAACAACATCTATTTCTGATTGTTCCTCTGTAAAAACATTCATTCATTAGTACACCTTAGGAAAGATAAGTGTTGGTCAGGGTTGACCCATTCCCATTTAGGCTAAATTTCTTGATTTGACCCGTTTCGGAAAAGAAAAATCAACCCATTCAAAAGTAAATGGGTAGAATTGCACCTGTTATTTTGCATAACAAATGCTAGTTGTCAACTTTAATGGACCAGAAACCAAAATCATACATGGGCATAAGTACATGAAAAACAAAAACAATGACTAACCATGTGTATCTAACAAGCACATGTTTTGGCCATATTAGTGCATCACAAAATTGCTTGCCGATGTCAGGATGAAGCTCCACGTACATCTGCTCAATACAAGTTGATGTAAATTTGTACACCCTATCCGGTAATATTATAATAAGGACACATTTTCAGTACAAATAGATGTTTTCATGATAAGATATTAAATGTCAAAAATGAATATAAAAGCTCAAGATCAATATGATGTTTACGACTTTCAAACATACCAAGTTACATGGACTACATGTTTTCAGAACTGCTCATGTAAGAAACAGTCACGCCATTAGTTTGTAGATGATTGACCTTTAAAAGTAACAAAGCTAATAAAGAAGTTAAACTTCAGTTGATTGGATTGAAGCATTTTTCAGAAACTGAATGTTACAATGCTGAATTATATAACCAAAATGAAAAAAAAATAATTGATATAAACCAAAGAGGACTGAAAGCTTAAAATAAAGAAAACAACTGAACCAACACTTTTGACACTTACATTATATAGTGTTTTGAGAAACACAAATCAATCATACATGTATTAAGGAAATCAAATTTTAGGTATAAAACCCTAGGAGGCAATATGTTCAGTGCTTAACATCACCAAACAACAAAAATATATGCACCAAAAAATAAAGAAAAGAAGTAAAGTGGTTGCTACACATAAAAATACAAGATTAACAAAAAATAATGTTTCCCCATAATATCTATGAACAGTTGCAGTTGCTCTTGGAGTAGCCAAATAAGGTTTAGTTGATCGTATTACCACAGAGTCAACTTGAAGAATTATAACTAACCCTGATTTTAAATGCGGTTCTTTTTTGGCTACACATACATTTTCACAAAGAAACTGCTCAAGACTAACATTGTAAATGTTTCTTCACAATAATTGTAATGGAGAAAATACCAATTCAAATTGAATGGATTCAAAATGATGTTATATTCTCACTTGTACATATGCTTAGATACATGAGACCATGGTTTAATGTGAAGTCAGGTGCCAAGATCCTACAAAAGAAAAGATAACATTTATGGCTCATTTGAGGTTGTTTATTTGGACAGTGGTGTAACAAATACACCATTCCCCAGTTTTGTCAAATTGATAAATAGATTCTTCTAGAAAGGTATAAGAGTTTAACTAGGAAACAAAGTAGATTCTCTCAAATGACTAGGCCTAGTAATGATTTCATTTAAATGTGTAGGATTGTAGATGTCTTCTCATAACCTTAGCTTTAGAGATCTCATATTGTATATTTTATAATATCATAACAGTTTGTCAGGATGATGTTTCTTTTATCTATCTTAAATCTTTATAACTACAGGAATTTAAAGAATTCCCACTCTTACAAGCTATTCGATGTCAATTTCACCGGTGTATCTTGCACAAACAAATAAAGAACACAAAGCCTGAACAATTAACAGAAACTAGTCTCACATCAGCTCCAGTGAAACCAATGTCCAGTTGGTTTAGATCATATAGGAACCAATACCTACAAGATCATATAAACAAACAACACAAATCACAACACTAAACGAAGTTAAACCACTTCAATAGACTCCTCATGGAAACTAAACGAACATACCTCACGATTTACACCGAAGATCGGGCAATGGCGACCGATCATATCATGCCAAACCGTTTGTGATTGTTAAATTAAAGCAAATTGGATTTTAATAATCCAAACTATCACTTATTGCCCGTTAGTAATCCATACTACCAGTTTAGACAATAATAATCCTAACTTTTATTTTTGTTATTAAGAGCAATCTTAATAACATAATTATTTATATATTTACACTTGATTTTCATTGATTTTGCTCACGGTGGTGATGGTAAATAAAATAAAGAGACACAATGAAATGGAATGTAAAATGAGTGAAAATCAAATGTAAATCATAAAAATTATGCAACTAGGATTATTATTGGCAACAAAACTGAAAGTTAAGATTATTATTGATCAATTTGATAGTATGAATTATTACCAATCAATAGATCATATTTTGGATTATTAAAATCCAATTTGCCTTTAAATTAAATACATAACAACTAAAATTAATAAGATCTGTAATTTTCAACGAGTGTATGCCAATACATATTGAGTGCATAAGTATTTAATTATGAGAAAATTTGTGCGTACAGAGTGATATTGACCCATTTTACTCATCGGAACGATGTCTCTGGGCTTATAAGCTACAGAATATGAAATCATTGAAAACAATAATATTACTGACAAGTAACAAGATGCTATCAGTGGTTATTGTAGTGTTGATCCTGCAATTTGTCGTCATTTTGGAGTTGGTTTGCATGATGTGTCTCGGAGCATGTGATATACAATGAATTTCCCTAAACTTTTAACGATGATATTATATTAATCAGTGTTGCAAAAGTCGCCGTTAGTCGGCGACTAGTCGGCGATTAATCGCTAACCGGAGATGGATCTTAGCGATTTTATCAAATCGGAGGCAAAAATTGGTGGTCGGATCTAGTCGGTCAAAATCGGACCTAGCGGTCAAAATCGGACCTAGCCAGACCCTAGGCGGTCTTAATCGGCCAAAAAACCGTGATTCCGGTGAGATTCCGGTAGGGTTCCAGCGATATTCCGGCGGGATTCCGGCGAGCTTAAAAAATCCAGTGAAAACTTGAAAATTACTGCTTAAACATAGAATTTCCGGCCAAATATGTGTGTATATATATAAAAGTGAACATTTTTGTTAAATTTACATATGAAAATATGTGTATTTATATATAAAACTAAAAATTATATATAAAAGTTTCGATCCGATTAATCCCGATTAATCGCTAGTCGGCACCTCACCGCCCAACTAACGCCTAACAATTTCTACAATACTGATATTAATAATACAGATGTATTGAACACAATATGGTTGTACTTTAGTGATAAGAATTCCTCATTGTGGCCGTGGAGACATGGGCTCGAATCCCAACGGCCATAATTTTTGGTTTTTACAAATTTTAGATTATTATATAAAGTGAAATTAAATAGTATGTAGAGAAATTGCGTACATTCATACTTTAAAAATTACAAACTTAGTTCAAACTTTTGTCTGATCATTACAAGTTTGATCCTTAAATTTTAAAAATTCTAAAGTTAGTCCAAACTTTTATGTAGACGTTGCACTTTTGGTCAAAAAGAAAATTTGAAAGTTAGTTTAAAATTTATAAAATAAATAAAAACTAAATAATGTCAAGAACCAAACTTGTAATAATTATACAAAGTTTGGCTAATTTGTAATTTTTAAAGTTTATGGATCAAACATACAATCTATTATACATAAAAACTAAATGTATTTAATGCCCAATCTATTGTCATCCCCAACCTTAACTAAAACAAGTAACATACTCCGGGTGCAAAAGACTCATGAAGTTATTATTCCAAACTCAATTATAAACAACGGAAAATATGACACTCATATCAATCTAGATAATAACAGATATGCACATGTGAAACCGGGTTAAAAGCTTATATAAAAAAAGTTCACAAATATGTGTCTTCGATATCAGTCCCTTGGAGCTCATTATCATCACCTACATTATCCTCTTCATATCCACCTTTGATGCCTCCGGTTTCTTAAGGCGATGCTTGTGAGCATGAACTAGCTTGTTGCTCAAAGATTAAGCTTGTAAGATCATTCTCCTTCATATAGGTCTCCAATGGTAGATTTGCAACTGCAAAAAGACTCATAATGCCTACGCGGGGATGGATATTCAAGTCCAAATGTCCCTTGCTGCTACTTTCACTTCCTTATAAGTTGACTCGTTGTCTTGGATATTAGCTCGCCTGCCACTACTACTCTCGGATGCTGCCTTTTCTTTGTGAAGTTTTTAAGTAATACTTGCTTCATGTTCGGGTTAACTTTTTTTGTTGCGCTACATTAAGGTTTTGAAGTGGTGTTTGACTTTCGTGCATACATTGCAAGTGCAAATTGGCTTGTGTTTGCCTTTACTACTTGGAGGTTGAATGTAGACAATACACAAGCAGTCGTGCCAGTGTCGCAGGTGCTTGGTGGTCATTACAACTGTTGGTTCGGTCCCAATGGCTATGGAACCTATTTGGACGTCTATCACATGATTTCCCAACTTTTGTCCTGGCTTTTGACTCGTACAATTCTTCCCTATATGAAAATTTAATAAATAAAAAACAAAAAAAGAAAGAAATTTCCATTAGCTCAACCAATTGAACTAGGAATGTCAATCATGTCTGGTCGGTGGTTTTTGGGTTGAATCGTTCAACCCGAACATAACCTATATTTTTATTCATATCAAAGACAATAACCCTAACCAAGACGCACTAAAAATCATATAACACGAACACAACTTGTTTAATCCATCTATCAAACTAGCCAAATAGGTTGAAGGGTTGTAAACAATTTATAATCAAATTGTACACATGTTGGAGGGTTGTAATGATGGTTCAATGGTTTGTAAATAGGTTGACAGATCATAATCATGAAATCAACATAATCATGTAAATGTCATTTTAAATTTGACATTTGACGTTTAAGAGGTTATGACAATAAAATTTTTTAAAAAGAATTCCAACATGAATTTTTACTATAAGAGAATTTCTACATATTATCATAGCTTATGATTCTAACGTAAATTAGATGCTTACCACCACACATAAAGATCTATATATTTTATCGTTTTAAACAGTGTTGTCTCTTATGTATTGGGCAACTTATTCGTTACATTTGATCTATTTTAATTCAATATTATACAGAGTTATTTAAAATTCATTTTTAAAATCTACTATTTTTAGATAACAAGATTTTTTTCACTGCATTGTGGTGTAAGTTTGTCGTTTTTTTTTTGCGCTACATGACTTGAGTTTGGTCGTTATATTTTTGGCTCTTAAAAAACCATAAAAAGCAAATACGTAAACTGATTCAGGTAACACTAATACTGTCAACATATGAAATCCGGTTTAGATAATACCTATATTGGAAATTATATTTTTTGTTCATAATTAGTTCAGTTCGACACAGTATTGCAATGGTAACTACACTAGCTATAGCCTATGATACAAAAAAAAAAAAAAAATACTCGAATGAATACAAACCCATATTCAAACCTAATTATATCAAAACATCAAATAAAAACCAAAGACAACCACACATATCATGTTCAAAAAAGTTAAGGAACGAAATTTATTATAGAAACAAAATAAAATGAATGCGTGTTTTTCGTTCTATAAAAATTATAATTATAATTATATCTAATATATTTCATCTATAACAAAACTATTAGCAGAATCTAAGATGATAATATAGATATACCTTACATCTAACATGTAGGCTAGAGACGTTGTTTCCAGAAAAACTCTGAATCCAGAGCTCCCCCAATAGGATCCAATCACCCGTAAAAGTACATTAATACACACAAGATAGGAGACACAACAAACATAGTACTTTATGGGTTGCTATCGTAAAGAGAAGGTTAGAATTGCAATTCCTATAACTACAGGGTCTTTAACAGTATAATAAAACGATGAACACCCCCTTATCCATGGAGTTTGGGTATTCAACCTCCATTGATGATGGTTTCTCCGTGAAGAAACAACACACACACTTCATCTTCCTCAATCAAACATCATGACGACATTGATGGCATTCAAGTTGTCATCTTTCTCATCAAGTGTTCCACCAATTTATTCACACTCGTCGGTTTCATTTTCCTCAAGAAAATGCTTTCTTCCTGTGAAGTTTAATTCACGCCGTTCTACATTTCCAAGTGCGAATTGTTAATTTATATAGTGTTTGTAAATTAGGGTTCTTTTTGGTTCAATTGGAGATGCTGATGAAGGTTGATTTTTGGGTTTTGTAGGGATTTATGCTTTTTCTAGTAATGATATCAAGGTGGGTTCCAACATTGAGGTCGATGGAGCTCCGTGGAAAGTTATAGGTACTTCTGAAATTCTGATTGATGTTTTTAGTATGTGATCAAATGGTGTGATTTTATTGATGTGTTTATGTAATATACTTGTACTAGTTGGGTTATTCGGATGAATTGATATGTTTTTTGTTACTTGAAATGGGAATTCGGGTGACATGAGTTGTTTTAGGGCTAGAAAGTGATTGAAGATTTATTTAGATTTTGAACAAGGATGTTGTGTTATAGACTTATAGGCTTCATGAATGTGTGTGTTTGCTTCTATCATGAAAGACTTGATTCTAGGGCTATGTGGATGACTTTTCTGGCTATTGGAATAAACATCAAGTAGTCATGTAATCACGAGCAGTACTCTAAGAAGCGTCCATATTGTTCCGTCCATGGGTTTCCCAAGGACTATCCTTTGCGCAATGCTTATGAGTGTGGATCATTGGTTTCGTCCTACCATGGACTCATCAATGGAGTGACACCAACCTTCTGACCAAAGGGGTACAAGAAGTGCAAGCACTTCTGGCACACACCCTAAATTAATCATTGAGGCACTCACGAAGGATATATGGTCTTTAAACATCTGGCCCGTTACATTATTCATGTCATCTCTCTTGACATAGCTTATGTTTGTTTAGACCTCTAATCAGGAACAACGTGTCATGTGTTGCTTTTTTTTTTCTTAAGGAAACCAGATTAACGATAGCTGATACACAGAGAGTTGCATTTTGTTGACATGCAGGCATGAATTCATGCATAAGATTTACTGAAAAAGATGCATGGGGTCAATTAAGTGTCTGGTTGTTAAAGCAGCCGTGTATTTTTAAAGGAAATTTATGTGTAGTGAGAGCATCAGGCTGTCTATGGGTTTGCACCCGAACATGCTATTCGAGTACCTGTAATAAGAACATGCTTATGTTGAGATAGAACAATTCTTTGTGGAGAGTGGAATGCTTATGTTGAGATAGAACAATTCCTTGTGGAGAGTGGAGATCAGAACACTTCTATCTTGAGGATGGAACCAAGACGTCCCAAATCTGTAATGTGGATAAAGATCGTAGGAAGTGTTTGACTTTGAAATTCTACTGTTATCTTTTCTCATGATAGTGATGTCATTTACACATGGACTATTAGAATGATTTGTCGGCCCATGTGGTGTATATTTAACAGGATAGTCTTGGGATGCGTAAATCAGATCAAACTCTTAAAAGAACATTGAATAACCGCTCAAACCATGATCTAGTAGACTCCTCAAGACCATAGAATGAACGCTAAAATTGACATCTTTAGATGACTTGTCCTTACTGATAAAGCGAAGTGGCTGCTATATGGCCTATGCATACATCATCCTCCAGAATGCCATTGAGGACCATTCTTGACTTCTAAAAAGGAGCAGACAGTGATTATTGGTTGTGAATTGTGAATGTTATACATATGTAAATAGATGGCATTGGAACAGACCGCACCAGTGACTTCACCCTCCCTCTCATCCCACTGGCAACAACTTTGCAAAATTAAAAAGTGGTTTAAGTTTTCAAAATTTTCTAATAACCCAAATTCTTACGCTGTGTTCCTGAATTTACTTAAGGAGATAAAAGAAAAGAAAATTTTCTTTTCCTTTCCTTTCCTTTCTTTTCTTTTTCTTCCTTTCCTTTTCTTTTTTTTTTCTCTCCATTTCCTTCCAATTTGGAAGGATTCATTTTAGGTTCATTTTAGGTTGTATTTTCCTTCCATTTCCTTCCTTTTCCCTCCTTATATGAACCCGGGAACACAACTTTCTTACTTTCCTTCCATTTCCTTCGTTAAAAAAAAAACTCCGGAACACAATAATTTTTTTCTTTCCTTCCGATTCTTTTCTTTTCTCTCCTTATATGAACTCGGGAACACAGCGTTAGGGGTATTGTGGTCATTTTATAGCAGTGACCAGTATGAGGCACACATGAAGTTGAATGACTACATTGGAGCGTTTTCAAGGTAGCTAATTTGTGGTATTGGCCCTTAGAATGTCCCCAACGATTCACACTTTACTCTAGTAGTTTCTTAGACCTCAAATTGCTCTATGTTTTGGCTTTGCTCTTTCATTTACTTCTATCTCATGCTATTTTTTTTTCATTTTCTTGCTTGATGTTCAGAGTTTCTTCACGTGAAACCGGGTAAAGGGGCAGCTTATGTAAGGACCACATTACGGAATCACATCACAGGAAACTCTGTTGAGAAAACCTTCAGAGCCGGAAGCAAGGTATATATAAATGTTTGACTCTGTGAAGTCAAAGGGCTACATTTTAATCCAAAATTGATGTGGATATTACAGCAAATTCTACAAGAAACAAAATTTCTTTGTGCAATATTTTCTCTAAGGGTTCACCTTACTTAGGAAGATTTTTTCCCAAAACTTAAAGAATCTGTTTTTGAGGTCAAAGATTGGTTTCTTTGACCTTAAAAGTCAAGATGTACCTTCTGACACTAATTTAGGTTTTTGATGATCTTGTCAGATTGAACAAGCTGAGATCTCCAAGGAGACGAAACAGTTCACATACAAGGATGGTTCACAGTTCGTTTTCATGGATCTGGTATGTTTATGTTCTCTCATCTTTGAACTCCTCTTTAAGTATCAATTCCATTGTTGCTAACGATCATCATGAAAACCGTCGATACTACTGCTTTGGGTCCACATGATTCTTTTTCTCATCGCTCGAGGTTATATTGTAGACTTCATACGAGGAAGTTCGTCTTAATGAGTCAGATATGGGAGACAAGACGAAATGGCTAAAAGAAGGCATGGATTGCAATTTGCTATTTTGGAAGGGAAAGGTTATCGATTTTGAGCTCCCGATACAGGTTAAGGTGAAAGTAGTCGAGGTGGATCCTGGTTTGAAAGGCGACACAGCTCAAGGTAATATAAAACATAAATGTTATTACCCCGTTATCCTGTTAAGCAAATGTCTAAAATACCCTTCAAGTGAAGACGGAAAAGGGGATATTTTGTGAACTAGAAACCATAATATTGGTGGTATTCTACTTGATAGCTTCCCCCATAAGTGGAACTTTTTATTTGGGGGTGCTTGGATTTGCATTTTGGAACTGATTATTGTGAAAATCAGTTCTTTAATATTGCATAGTAAAATCACTTATTTAGCACTCCTTTTAAACCTATTTTGAAATACTTTTATTTCCATTCCCCACAAGCCATCTACATGTTAATCTCACAAAAAAAAAATGTTACTTTTTAGTCATTTTATTTATTAACTTCTTAAATGATCAGAAAAAGCTAAAATTTCAAATAATAGAAACACTTCCAAAAACCTATTTTCCACCACCCAATTTGTTACATCTGATTATTTGCAACCACGCGATATAGGGGCCCTCGGTAACTTGATTTTAATGGTTATTTTCGGCAGGTGGATCAAAACCAGCAACTGTAGAAACAGGTGCTGTTGTGAGTGTCCCTTTGTTTGTAGACAGAGGTCAAGAAATCATTGTGGATACCAGGACTGGGCAGTATGTGAGTCGTGTGTAAGTTGCAGGTTCATGTTCTTTAACCCGTCCCCTCCCCCAACCCAGAAAATATATGATCAATCACGTCAGCACGAGTTTCTATCATAGCTTTAGATTCTAGAAAGGCGTATAGTTAATCTGCTGTAAAATTTTCCGCTTTGCATATTGTATGAATCGCGAATGTACTCTTCAAAGACACTGGAAGCGACTTGTATTATGAGAGACTTCATAGTTATGTTACGCTTCAAGCCTGAAGCTACACCCTGCTCCTTGAATTGCATGTTCGGGGTTGGGTTTGTGTTTTGGTACTTTATTATGACATATGTATTCAATTAGACATTATCAATGATACACGACATCTTACGAAATAAGGTTCTACCTTCTCGGTTCTCTCCCTTCACTTCCCTTTCCATCGCTGCCATCTTTTTGGTTGGTTGTTGCTCTCGACAGTCTTTCCATTTTGTGATAACTCTCTTTTTTCCTCGTCTTGTGACGGATACACATTTTATATAGATGGATGAGAGGGATGACAGAACAGCTGACGTGGAGCTGGGCAAATCGTTTGTGAAGATGAAAGCTGATAGTCTGAGATTTATTAATGGCTTAAAACATGTTTCTGGTGAACTTTATTAAAATTATACTCTTAACTATTAACATGCCATATTAGTTGCAACAAAGTAGCACTCCAAAGCTAGCTAAATACCCAACAACACAATATGTGAGAGAATGAACAAAGCTGTATATTGTTTCTATTGACATGTATGTACCATCAGTCATTTATAAGCATACCATACTCAAACAATAATAAACAAAATATTAAGAATCTTGCATTCCATTGATAATACTATGGTTACTTTTGATCACTGGGGACTCGTGATTCCGCAAAGGCGGTTATCTTTTCCTGCAGTTCAGGCTTGTTGGCTCCCACAACTTTATCAATTTGTTGCCCATCTCTAAGGAAGAAGAATGTTGGAGTAGCTTTTACATCCCATTGTGTACTCAACTCCTGCATCAAAAATTACATCTAAATTGGCTACAACTATTGACTGGTTAAAAGGCGAAATCTTGGTTTTAAAAAGAGCGCCTCAGATGTTAGGCGATCCGGAAATGCCTTTGGATGAACAAAATATGAATGCTTTACTTGGTTAAAATACTTATATGTAAAAGAGAAGAGAGAGATGCAACTTTTGATTGTATATAGGCAACACATCACATATGTGAAGCTCACGCTTCTCGCCTAGTGCCTTGGATTTTAGGACATAAAACACATCAGAGCACCTCACACTTCTTAAAACCAAGGGTGGCAAAAATGTAATACAAACAGAGTAACTTGATTACCGTTAACTCATCAACGTCTATTGTCAAAAACATAAGAGACGGATGCTTCTCAGAAAGCTCAATGTAGAGTGGTGAAACTGATTTGCATGGACCACACCAAGATGCACTGAAGTTGGCAATCACCTGTTAATCGTACAAAACAAAATATTTTATATATCAAACGTTAGAAAGCTATGACATATATGAGGTAGACCCACATAAAAAATACAAGAGTAAATTTATAATACGGTTTGATGGCTTTACTATTTTTCCTTGAGTCTTTGCTTCTGAGAGCTTTTGGTTCCAAGCATCCTTGCTAGTAATGAAGATGACCTTACCTCCAGCAAACTGAGAATGATTGGCGGGTTCGTCTTCATCAGCCGTAGACTACAAGTATCAAATTCCATGGTCAATCCAAAAATTAAGGTTGTATTTTTTACACCATATTTTTGTTCTTTTTGTGGGTCCACATCTTCCATTCCTCACAATATAAATCAGACCATAAAATGGAAATGCTGATAAGCAAAGGTGATAGCAACTAGGCTTCTGCAACCAGAATCTCATGGATTTACAGAGAGGTCTAGCAATGTGATTAACGATATAATTTTAAATGTTGTAAGCATTTGGAAACACGTTAGACTGCTTTTGACCTGTTTAACCCGTTTTACCAGTTTCATTTGTAGCTATTTTGTTATATTTTACCCATTCGACCCGTTTTAATGTAAACGGGTTGAACTTTCCGCCTCTAATATTCAGGATACTCAGAATTACACCTGGATACAAGTCTGTTATGCACTATGAAGTTCTTGGCAGATTGTTTTCACAGCACAGCTATAATTTTGGCATAAGTTGCAGATAAATACACTTAACAGTTAACATAACATATTAACATGAGAAAACAACACATGTCTAAACTGTTTCAGCAGCACATCATGGTTGATAGGTAACTTAAAATTATTTAAGTTTTCAACTTGGACATACCAAAAAGATTTCCAAAATGAATTGGGTTATTGAAATGGTTTGCAACCAGTTCATATCAACGCCTGAAGGTGGCAGTTTTAGCAGTTATGACTCAAATGGGTCAATGACGTGTTAGCTAGAAGGGATACACTTATGGTTCAAAGAGATACATGGTCACCCAAAGTGCATTTTCTATGCATAAAACCTCCTAAATCTTTTTATTCAAAGATAATAATAATAGTAATATAGTTTTTGTAACCAAACTTTGAAACATTGATGATTTGTAAAAATTACAGACGAGAGACAAAAAAAAAACTTGTTTGATTAATCAACCCAACCTGACTCGATTAAAAGAAACGTAAACATTTCAACTTGAACCCATTTTGACTCATTACCAAATCCACCTATTTTGCCATATCTAACATCAAAACTCTCCCCGGTTCTAAAAGACTAGAGAAGATACATTTGTAAAATGCATAGATAGTTAACCTTTCACATTTAGCATTCGTGTTTAACCTTATGAATATTTGATACAGGAAAACCATAGTCCATCTACAGTGGAGGTGAAAATCTACAAAGGTATTGCCTTTAAAGAGAGGAAAACCAATGGAATTGCTCGTTTTTTGTGAGAAAAACTTGAGTGCACCTATCTAAATACATAAGAGTTAAGTTTGTAAATGTTTAGGGTGGTGTAAGAGAATCTCTTAGGCATGTTGAAAATAATAAACGAGAAACTAGATACTAATCAAAGGCTGAGAAAAGGCACAAAGTGGACTTGTTAAATTGAATTATTTATACAAGAAACAAAACTTTCATTTTAACTCCATAGAACTTTGTCTCAGGCTGGCCTGGGAGAGGTAAACAATCATAACCAGAGGATAATATACACTAAATACAAAAGAATAATAGAAGATAACACTACCCCATACCACCCATCTCATTTGATTTTCTGCAACACAACTATTGATCTTAAATGATCTCAAAAACACATTCTCGTCTCAGCCATGGAAGCAAATCATCATTTAGTAACTCCTACCATTTGATGTAGCCACAATCTACACTTGTTGAATGTAAAGTTTGGAAGTAGAACAAATCCTTTTGTCGTGTATCCTCAATTAATGCAGCCACAGATAATATGTTTCAATTCTTGATTCTAATATTGAGTGTAAGGTTATAACTATGGTTTGGCATCACAGGTCAATCCTAGTCCACTAATACCAATAGGCAGTAGAGGGGAAGAAGCGCTAAACCTACGACATTGTCTGATTTTTTCAATTTAACATGGCAACTAATACAATATGTAGATACAAATGTCTAATCCTTTGTTACAACAAAAACTCACCGAAGAGAAGCAAAGTCCCATTTAGATGTTAGCAAAAGTAACTGCAGTGGGTTTACCCTGAACACCAAAAATATAGTTTAGCACAACATACTATATAAAACCCTATTAGTATTTGAAGACCAACACAACCTTAACAATAGCACACATTCATCACACACTTTCCTCCCTAGATAAACATAATGAATCTCTAAACTCAGCAGTCAAAATAAATAAAATTGGAACACAAACTGATGATATTGGTGTAAAATCATAATCCCCTCTTTGCATTATTCCCACATTACTAATGCATTTAGAGCAATCAAGGGCAAATTGTGTATAGCAAATTGCATTCAGGGAAACAAGCAGACAAACAATCAAAATTCTAGTGCTAAATTGCACATTGTAGTAAAAAGCATCATAGGACAACAAACAAACAACAGTTTCAACTAAATCCTCAGAACATACCCAAATTCAGCGTCTTAAACTAACCAAAACCCATGTACGAGCACACCAGAACCCTAATTCAGCGATTTTCCAACCAATTAACTTGAAAATTAGCTCAAATTAATTGCATTCTTCAATAACGCGTGAATTCAGACGAAAATTGAACCAATAAAAGGCGAATGAATGAGCAATATATAGCTTGTATGATTGATCGGCGAAAAGATATACCTATTTCAGGCAACGATTGAAATTTGTTGCTCCTGCTAAATCACAAATCGTAACCTAATTAGGGTATAATAATGTACAGAACTAATTTTAAAATTTTGGTAGGAGATTATCAACTTTGTTATTACTTATGAATAAATATTTGTATGAATAGGCTTTAAAAGGTCTCACGTGGGAAAATATTATTACAAAAAGTTGGGAGAGAGCTTCTAGATAAAAAGGACCCACGTGAAAATATATTTTATTAGATTATTTACTTTTTTTAATATATTATGAATAATTAATTAATTATGTTGACGTGAAGTGATAACGAAAATTTAGATATTTATATTGTGTTATTGGATTTTAATAATCGTAATTTTTATTATTGATCGAAATTAATCTCAACTCAATAAATATTTATAGACACTTTCAACTTTAATCTTATTTTCTTTAACGATTCTTTACTAACTAAAAGTTAACGGTTAGTTTTTTCGATGAAATAAGGCCAACTTTGAGCCATTTTTCAACTCCGCCACTGCCTAGCCTTCATCAGGTTCATTTTACGGTGTATAGCCTCCATTGTCACTCGAAATCTACCTCCAACGAGTTAAGTGGTTCAAATAGGGATGTGAATATTGACGGGTTTTAAGGTGCAAGAGTTTTAGATTAAGGATCGGATGGTAGATTTCAACTTTCTGTTTAATGTTTTGACCACATAAGCAATCGACGTCATCAAAAAACTAACAGAGTTAACTCTCAGTTAGTAAGAGATCATTGGTGAAAAATAAACTTAAAGTTGGAGTGTCAATAAACATTTTCTGAGTGAGATTAATCCCGACCAATAACTAAAAGTTGATATTATTAAAATACAATAACCCTTTTTATTTTGTAATATATTTAACATGTTTTTTTTTTAAATATAATTACATATATTGAAAATCTCAATCTTCACATCTTCTATTCCATTTCTTTCTTGACACAAAAAAAGGAGCAATTGTATATTTCTCATCTTAAACTTATGAAATTGCATATTTCTTTAAAACATGCTTAAAGAACATTGTATTTTATCCATTGAAACTTGTGTTTTGAAGATATATGTAATTTTTTGTGGAGATGGGGATATATATAATTCTCCCCAAAAAATCCAATAATAACTCGATTTGATAGTATAGTGATCTAATTTGACAAAATATGATAAATAACCTAATAAAAAAACTTTTAAACATTGATCACTATTATGTGATATTTTACCTACTTGAAATCATAAGATGGGTTTTTATTCATTACTCCTTTCTTTAATTTAAGATGGCTCATATTCATCTGGTTGTGATGACCGCTCAAAATAAGATCAAAAAGATCGAATGTTATGTCAATTATAGTATAAATACATGTTAATACATTGTTGATACTCTTAGACAGACTAGAATGATCCTATTGAATCAAAGGTTTTTATACAAGTCAACATATTTGTCCACCACCATCGGCATTAATTAATCTTGCTTTGTTTTCACCATCATCACCGAACATTATACACACATGACCACATGAAATCTGAACAAACAATAATAAAGTCAAACAAACAACCAAATACTATAGAGTTTTTCAATTTGTAACAATAACATCAGTTTTTAAGTTACAAGCACACTAAGTATAATATTATGCATAAAAATTGATAATGACAAAGCAACAAGACGACCTAAGCAATGACTAGGTTATATGATATATATTCCTAGGTTTAGCTAGAACAATCAGTTCCTCACGCTACCTAGAGCCCAGTTGTAGCGTATTAGCGTAGTAACATTAGTAATTTTTGCAAGTGCAAATAGGTGGTGTTAAAGAGTGAATAAATTGATAGGATGATCATTCCATAGAGCTAGTTATGGCAATTGAAGTGGTGGCTTGCTTATACGATTAAGGAGTAGCCAGTGCAATCAAAGCAATGTATTGCTTAATTATTGTTTGTTGGGTTTGCGACCATCTTGATCTCATAGACAATTGTATGTCAAACTATCCATACTCTAAAACAAAGAAATAGTGAAACTTTTAATCTTAAATAAGTATCATAAACATATGAATGCTATATCAAATGTTGTATACAAATAAGTATTTAAAGATTTATAATTATAAATATAACTTAACATTTTGTTATACTTTTATATATTTCAGTAATTAAAAGTATATATAGATTTATGGTTTACATTTCTTTCAATATTCAACCCGAATAATACATATGTATCTAAGCTAGTTTTATATAATATATTCATAATAATAATTAAAACATATCATATATTATTTAGCTTTTAAATCATAAATACTCTTATTTAGTTACATATATAGTATTAATTATGCAATTGCTTATATAATACTAATTATGGTATTATATTATCCTATTTGTGTATATCACTTATATATATATATATATATATATATATAATATATATATATATATATATATATATATATATATATATATATATATATATATGGTAAATTCGACTAAATTAGGCTCAAACTAGTTTATTAAATGAGTGTTGAATGTAGCTGGAGATAACGATGACGATGGTCATCAACTACATTGCATTGTCACAATCCATGTATATTTGAAAGAGGTTGACCCCTTGCTTCTCTCACGGTACAATCATTTTTCCATCGAACCCCCTTTTTTCTCAAAGCTTGAAATTAGGATCTTTAACTCGTTTACTGCTTAGTTATTTTATATAAAAAATTCATAATTATAATTGAGAAAGCGTATATTTTTTAGTAATTACATATATAATACTTATTATGTAACTATCTTATATAAATGTTATCATTTTTATATGTGTTATTGGATTTTAATAATCCCAACTTTTATTTATTGACTCGAATTAATCCCAACTCAGTAAATATTTATAAACACTTTCAATTTTAAGCTTATTTTCATCTAATGATCCCTTACTAAGTGAGAGTTAACCATCGTTAGTTTTTTTTTTTTTTTTTATGAAACGAGGCAAACTTTGAGCCATTATTCAACTCCGCAGCCGCCCAACTTCTATCAGGTCTATTTTTCGGTGTCTAGCCTCCATCGTCACCTGGAATCTACATCCATCAAGCTAAGTGGTTCAGATTAGGATGTGAAAATTGACGGGTTTCAGGGCGCACAAGTTTTAGATTGACGAACCTAATGGTTGATTTCAACTTTTTGTTTAGTGTTTTGGCCATATAAGTGATCCATGCCACCAAAAAACTAACGGTGTTAACTCTCAGTTAGTAAGGAATTATTAGAGGAAAATAAGTTTAAAGTTGAAAACATCTATAAATATTTATTGAGTTGAAATTAATCCCGACCAGTAAATAAAAGTTGTGATTGTTAAAATCCAATAACTCTTTTTATATTAATAATAAACTCCACCTTAATCAAGCACAAACTAATTCAAACTATCTTATTAAATGAGTTTTTATCTTGCACCATAATAAATTCTGATTAAGTAAGTTTCAAATAGATAAATATGTATACATAAACTTACTCTAGTTGTACCAAAATCAATGCATTCTTACCACAAACCAAACTAATCTTTTTTATTTGTATTTCTTGGGTATGACACATGAAAGTTTCACTTAGAGTGAGTTTCATTTCACACTAACTTCTTCTCTTTATCTTCATCAGCAATCTTCTCACCAGCACTTTGTGATCCAGTCACCCTAGCCAACATCACAAACGTCATTCCACCAACAACATTATTCGCCAACCTCAACCCGACCACCGCGCCCTTAAACAACAACGGCGGCAACCCCTTCGCGAGCACAAACTCGACCCCATTCAAACTCTGGTACCTCAGATTAGCACTCAAGCCCATATGAACCGCCCACGTGAACGCATTCAAAACAGTAGGCGGAGCCTTGTTAGGCGACTCGAACCCAGGGTCCATCCTCTTCCTAACCATGATCAACCCATTGGACAACGCGGTCCCAACCAAACCAGCTGCAAACCCCACTGCTGCAAACAGGGTCCCTTTGTAGACAAATGTCCCTAGCCGGTTAGCCAGGGTGTATGCACCCGGCTCGAACATGTGGCTCGTGGGTGAGTTTGTGAATATCCAAGGGAGTGTGGCTGATGCTGATGTGACAGTGGGTGCTAACAGATACATAAGGGTGAAGTTAAGGATTGAGCCTACTACGAGTGTCGAGAACACAAAGTCGAGCTCGTTTAGCCCGAAATTCGGGCGAGTCGCCATGTCACCGAACACGGTGGCACTCACACCTACAACTTCTTCCATTAACACCTTGAATGGAAATTGGGGATCAGCAGAAACCCTAGATCTCCAACCGCTAAGGAAAGCACCAATTGGGGCAAAACTGTTGATAGATGATGACATTGATGAGTCGTCGGAGTTACCACCTCCACTCCGGTCACCATCACCACCACCACCACCGCCGCCGCCGTGGCGGCCACTAGTACCACCACCACCACCACCGGTAGCACAGAAAGTAATATGTTGTTGATTAGATAGTAGATTAGGGATGATTGACTTTGATCGGAGAGATAAACCGGTGAAATCGACGAGTGTTTTTCCGGCAAGGGGTGGTGATCGGAGGCCGGAGAAATGGATATGACGATTGAAACGGCAGTTGTTTCCGGTTAGAGGAGAGTGATGAAGGTGAGTAACAGAAGCCATAGTTTGATCTGAAAATCAAAACACACATAGATCAACATCAAAACACACATAGATCAAGCACAGAAAAACTAACTTCAGATGCAGATCATACAGCTATATTGAAAGATCAAGCATATGCTCTAGTTAATAAAAAAAATTCCGATTAAGCAAGCGAATAACAGATAGAAGCAAAAATGCAGAGGCGGATTATACAGTTATTGATCTTCAAACAGGTGCACTGGAGTCGGTGAATGAATGAATCTAACGTTCTTTACAAACAAAGTATGATAATATGTGATGAATTACATGATAAAAGTGAGATCATTAGAAAGAAGAGGTTAAAAACCTTGAAGGAGTTGAATGTGTTTTGATGATCGGAGAAGAAATGATAAGCGAATGTGTATGAATATTATTAAATTGCAGTGATTAGAAATTGAAAACCCTAAGAATGCCCGGAGACGGGGGTTTGATGAAGGAATATTTGAATATTGTGTGACACGTGGCCGTGGTTTCAACTCCTGTTTATTTTGCGGACACATCAGCACACACTTAACGACTAATTCGCGCCATTATTTATAGGTGGTTAATTATGGGTCATTCTTTGAGAGAGGTTACATTCTATTCGTTATTTTTTTAATGACACGTTAGTGTGCGGTACTTAGCAACATGAAATTGGTAATTATTTGTTAACGTCAATGCTAGATATCATGTGCTTTCTCTTACTGCCGGTGGCCATTTGATCCAATAACACCAGCTTGAAGTCACAAGTTTAAATTTCATTTCGATCAAAAATCTTGCAGTCATTAATAACGGTTTTCAATGAGTTCTTCAAGCATATGCAAGTCAAAGGATTTTACGAGCTAGTCAGTTTTCTTCTGAAACGGATTGATGTCATCCTTAAACGTCAAACTAATGATTGATGGTTGAAATCCTGACTGTGTTTAAAAAAAATGCTTTCTCTCACCCACCTATACAAATATCATTGCCACATACGTAATCTTCTACTTATCATATTCCTTTTAAAATATTATTTGCTGTCTTCTAACAAAAAAGGTATAGTTTTTTTAATGTGACCGGCTTTGTCTTGGCTTTTGGATTCTGTTTTGTTTATATAATTACATGGAATCAAACATGTATAGTTTCCTCTCTGTCATGTCATCATTTGCTGTCGTCTCTCATATCATACATATTGCGCCTATTATTTTATTATCAATGTTTTGTTTCAAAACCATACAAGGTTGTGTACATATATAACATTAGTGTGAAATAAAAAGGGTCATCATGAAAAAAATTCTTACAATAGACGTGTGAAAAATATAGAAATACACATGAACCTCAATTGAAATAACATAAAAGCTTTCTCTCTAAACCCAATTTGTACTCTCGTGTTCGAGCGGCCTAACATGTACGACAAGGCTAATGGTGTTTTCTCCATTTTAGATTAGTTTAGGTTGTATACAACATGAATATATTAACCTGCAATAGCAAGCATTGGAGAGTCTCGTGACTAGTCATATGTCACATAAGTTAGGGGTCATTTGATAGATTGGAGAACATTTTGTTTGACAGATTGTAGTACCCCTTATGATCAAGAATAAGGCAAATATGCATGAACACAACAATAGGTTGTTAAATGTTGATCTCAAATTAGGTCAGGGTTACAATTACTCAAGGATTATACGTGTGGGTTTGTATATATACATACATGCATGTACACATACATAGAAAGACAGGTATATATATACACACATGCATGTATGTGTAAACATATATATATATATATATATATATATATATATATATATATATATATATATATATAGGTAATGGGCCAAATTGCTCCGTCATATGTAAATGATACAAAATGGCCCAGATTGTTCATCTAAGATTGTTCATCATAAGTAAATGAACCAAAATAGTAATCTCCATTTTCCAATACTTATAAACTTCTATCGGAAAATTTTATAAAGTACAACATATTAGTGAATTGCATGTGCATGAAGCCATGAATTTAAGAAGGGAATAGGCCCAATTAAAGCTGATCATGTGAACATCAATATCTCGACATTTATTATAAGAATTTGAGATTTTCTACATTTTTTGGGTCTAGTCTTGTCATCGTTTATCAATTAAATGAGAATGTATCTTCCGTAATTTCTTTTGAAGTGGTCTATAACCCTGATGCGGGTGATGACCCAAGAGTTAGAACCCGATCCTGAGTGAAATCCATATTGAAGATTATCCAGAGATTTGAATAATAATTTATTTATTTTAATTATCTTTTTATTTATTTAGTTTATCTTTTATTTTAGTTAGTCATTATCTTTAACTTGTTAGGATCTAGTATAAATATTATGTTTGCTTTCATTTGTTATTAGTTTTTGATTAAGTTTTAAATTAAAGAACCTTTGTTTTTGGAACCTTTGGTTCGTTATCGTCTTTGATTATCAATTGTTCTTGAGTCATTTGATTGCTTCTGATTCTGCATCAAACCTTTTGCAGAATAGATATGAGGAATGTTAAAGGCATTTGGGGAACTCTAGTAAAGGCATTTGATGTAATTATTGTAAATAATACTTTCTTGAGGGGAGTATCTTTAAGAATCAATAATACCGTACACATAATGCACTTATACCTATTACTTTGAATGTGATACACAAGACGGTTATGCAACCACTTATGTCGACTATTTTCTCTCACACTACTTATGATTCTCTCTTTTATGGACTATTCACAAGTGTATTATGCGGTTCTCACGGTTCTCAACATGTTAGTTCCGCAACGAGCATGGGCCATACTCTCTAAACTCTAAATGAAGAATTAACCATTTTTTCATGCTTGTCTAAGTAAATTAGAGTTGTTGATATGTTTCATTGAAGTAGGACATTGGCCATGGTCAGTTTTAAGAATAAATGTTCACTCGAAACTAGAGGTTTGATATGTACTTAATGTGAATACAGAAAAAGGGTATGAAAATGTGTCAGACACCATCAAATGTTGTACATTGCTCCTAGAAAAAGCTCCAACCTATTTTTTTGTAAGAACTAGAAGCAATAGGCTTTCTATTTTATTTAGATAATTAGTTGATGTGTGGTCTGGAGTACCCTTGAAAACAAGGCATAGAGTATGTGCTCACATTGATCATGAATCAAAGATGATTGGTTTGTGGTCAATGAGCCAAATTTTTGTGTTGTCTTGCATGTATTTATGACTATATTAAATATCATATGTTGCTGGACCAAAGGATTCAAGGACATGTCTATAGATTTTGTATGAATGGTAATGGGGACCAATTCTCATTATGCCTAAAACTCTATTTGATCATACTTTGATTTTCATACAAGTATCTGATACCAATTGGAGCAGTAACTATAGTGTAGCAAGTTTAATTCATTTAGCGTTTTGATGATTTAGGGGTGCACTAAAATGGGTCTACCTGGATGTGGGATATTAGGTTCTTGGTTTGGTCTAGAAGCGGAACCAAACCTTCTTTTTCATGTGCTATTTACTTCTAGGTAGGTTTGGTCTGTCTCAGACTAAACCGACTCTACTTCTCAATTCCTTGATACTTATTCTTCTGTATTTTTGTGATATCAATAAACATCTGTATCTAACATGTCTTGTCAATTTCTACAATGAGTTCCTCCAAGCACTCTCCGCTGCATTGCCTTAAAGTTTCGTGTGCATCTAAACAATGGAATCATAACACTGATGTTTGAATAATTACTACCACAGAAAAACTTAAATATGACATGAAAAACTGAAACCTGAAACATTGGTGATGGGTCTTCGAGTATGGGAACTAAATGGGATTTATAATAAGGTTTTTGTTTGGTTTGGGTTGCGAATGATATTATATGATGATAGACACAAACCCTATAAACAATGGGGGATATGCACAAGTGGGGAACTAAAGCTAGAAAAGAAAAACATATACCTAATCTTGCATCAAATAGACACAAGAACCTACACAATTAATATCAGATTATATTTAATTGTTCAAAAAGATCCAAATCCAATGAAAGAAGTTTATTCCTCATCATTAGGACATCAAAATTCAACACAACTTACAAGTTACAATATGCCCACAACGGATGGAGAACCTATATGAAACACAAGTATTAGTAAAGATATAAAGAGTAAGTGGAAGCGGGTACCTACAAAAGCAGAAAATTGCAAGAATATCAAGCAGTTGGAATTGTTGTTGTGGCCACTGCAAATGGTGCTATCATGTTCCCAATTCTGGTCATCCTCAACTCTTCACCAGCATCTGCAGCTCTTTCTAGCTCACGCAACCTCTTTCTCTTTTTATACCGCCATGCCCCCAATATCAGTAACACCACCGACACATACAGCGTGATTCCACCAAGTATCAAGCCAACAACACCCCATACCTTAGACTTATTGTTCACTCTACCCCGAGGTGCAGGAGTTTCAGGTGGTGCAGGAGATTCTGGTTCATCAGGGTCAGTTGATTCAACTACAATGGAGAAATGCCCCTGTTCAGTGGTCAAACACTCACCACCAGATTCTACATCAGTGAAATTCACCTGACCATGTAGATCAAACCAAGCACACTTCGCAACCGCACCAACTGGTATCGAGCTTATCTTTCCAAAACTTATCACAATCACTCCCACAGAAGCCCACATGTCAAGTTCAGGTAGATTAGAACCCAATAAGTCCGAACCATTATACGCAAGAAGACCTAACACAGGAGCTACATGAGTGTAACCAGGTAAAGAATAATAAGTCGTGGACCAGTTTCCTAAGTTTTGATACACCAAAACAAGCCTCTCGACATAGGGTTGCTCGCGTAAGCCAACTGGAATTCTGAACTCCTTAAAGGTCTGAGCGCCTCTATGAAACAAACTACCACTTCTAAGCCTCATTGCCGATACCTTGATTCCAGTCAAATAAGAAGGAACAATACCATCAAACGGAACACCAGTACGTGGATGAACAAATGCTCGATACGCATAGTTCTGTAAGGTCGCATCAAGAGCCCTAGCAGGCTTTGATTGAGGATTAGATGTTTGAGATTCAACCATTGGCCACAGGAAGCAGCAGATTAACAGAATAAGCTTCAATAGACTTTGAAATTGAAGCATCATTACTCATCAGATGCATCAAACTCGTCAAAATCATCAAAATCAACAACTTGTTGTAACTTGAGGAACATATTTGGATCCTATGCTACGTGAAACAAATCCAGAATGAAGTGTTCGAGATTCAAATCGAAGTTACTCAAACGAACCCTAGACATTCATCAACAACACTCGAGATCATCAACAGAATTACAGAAAACAGCAACAGATTGCTTTGTTCACGTTACTGATATCATATTTTACAGAAAAACACACAATCGTAAGGATAACACGTTCAAAATCCTACCAAATTCATCCGCATTTTTGAAGATGCTAGTGTCAGATACTGTAACTAGCGTATGAAATTGCATAAACTTACCAGCTCTGGAGATCGTAAAACCGTTGCATATTCAATGTGTTTCTCCTGTTGTTGGAATCAACACGAGCTTTTGCCGCGAAGAATTTCTTCAGAAAATGAAGTTGAAAAAACAATAACAGAACAGAATGGAAGTGCTGCTTTCAAATCTATTAAGAAATTATTGAAAGAATCAGGAGAGAATAAGAGAGATGAACGTTGAGAAAAAATATAAAAAGGAAAAATCACAAAAATGACATTTTGAACACACAAAGAAGCTAAAATAACATTGACCCGATTAAAATTTAGTTGGTAGTTCAGTAAGTCCCTAATTGCTATAATATAGCTGGGCTTAACAAGATTTAGTTGGGATATGTGTTAGTTGTCACTAATTTCACGTAAGGCCAGGTCAATGATTGGTTTGATAAGAGAGTAGTCAGGTTTAGTCAAGACACGTGTTTCCTTTTTGTTTAATTTCACGTGAGTCTAAGACGATAATTAAGTTAGCTAGGGAGTAGCCTAGTTGGTCTGCAAGATGTTTTTTAAAACCATACTATTGGTTGAAAATAGATAAAAGTAAACTAAAAGTAAAATGTTTATCTTAATAAAATGGTTGATCAAACAATTTTGGTAATTTTGTCAATCAAATGGCATAAAAATGTGTGGACTTTGGAAAGAGAGATTGATAGAAGATGGAGAGAGAGCGCTATAGATACACTTGATATGAATGTATATGTAGGGTTTCGCAGAGTAACAACAAACCAGGTGAAAAGAATTTGAGTAAATGCTTTAGTTTTTTTTTCATTTATGGACGACAAGGGTGAGTAGGTGACAAACTATCCTAATACTTTTAAATAATATCTTAGGGAGAGAGTGGGTGACAAACTATCCTTTTACATCTAAATACCATCTTAGGGGGGGGGAGTGGGAGCGAGTTCAGCTGGGGTCTCTCTCTATAGTCCTGGTAGAATCGATGGTAATGGTGGTGATGATAATGGCTGATAGGTAAAATGACTAGTAATAAATTTAAATCTTTGATTAAATTATAAATAAAATAAATCACAATTTCTAATCAATTTGATAAATTTTAGTTCTTTCAAATTCCAAATTATCTGACAGATTTTAGTTCCAATCCCTCCGCCCCTTCGAATTCCAATTTCTTCGACAACTTTCACAATCCTTCAAAAAATGTTTTGCCCGCCAAACACCCCATAAGACTTTGTTGGAATGCGTCGTTCTTCTAAAAGCTTCACCAAGATAGTATGTATTTAGTTTCTTTATCTCATAATAAGCCTCTTTCTGGTGTTGTTTTTGTAGATTTGAGATTGAACACACCATAACATTAACACTATTAACTTCATTTTCACTATGAGGGTGTTTGTTTTTTCAGAAAAGCTTTTTCTGACCTCTCGCAGACCACACGCAGACCACGCTCAGACGTTGAGGTCTGCAGAGGATTAAACATCATCACCCACCACCACCGTCCACCACCACCACCGTCCGCCACCACCACCGTCCGCCTCCACCCACCGTTAGCCACCACCACCACCACCGTTAGCCATCACCACCACCGTCCAGCACCGCCGTATACCACCACCAGTTGATTTTAGCAGTCTGCAGACGTTAAAAAACAGATACTCTTCTTGTTGCAGATTGCAAAAGGTTTGATCCCCCTCTTCTCCTGCAGATGTCTGCAGATGTGGTTCGCAGACTGCAGACATTTTGCTGTAGAAAAAACAAACAACACCTATGTATCTCTTTGGAATCGTCCAACTTATACTTAGTGTCATAGGTACATAAATAATAATTCAACATGCCTTCTCCTCAACACATACAAGATATGCTTGCAATATCTTGTATGTTTCAAACTTTGCCCATGAACACTTGACATTTTATCAATATCCCTTGGTATATTTGATAAATATCCAATTGTCCAACATTATAGTTGATCTCTTCGGAAACACTTACTTAACATCATGAACTAAACTGAAAATAGATTTGGCCTATTCTTTGTGAGTACGTCGAAGAGCTTTCTAGTGTAAAGTACAACTGCTTTTGCCTCTATTAGATTAAAAGAAGGAAGATATGGCTTCAAGTTCAAGTTCATGGTAATGAAGTCTTCATCTTCTTTAAAAGCCATTCGAGTCTCAACAACTTTTATAAAAACTATAAACTCATTCAACTTTGGCATTAGAAGTATATTATGTATCGAAAAAGAAGAATGCGCGCTCTCACTTCTTCTGCTTGTTAGCATGCCAATAAAAACCAAATTTTCATTCTTTATTGTTGATGTTGTTAAATATACAAATTACCATGGACAATCTTGAAGGTTTAACAGTCGGGCTAGTGTGTTGTGTTCTGAATACAATTCTACCACACCAATGGAAAGGCGATGAATTCTTGATCATCGTAACAGGATTTTGATGATGTAATTTGAACAGCACTCAACACCTTTTATATTCTAATTTGGATGGCAAATTTTTAATGATCTAATTTGTAGAAACAATTTTTTAATTATATAATTTGGACAGTAGGCTTTTAATCTTTTGTTTTGTTGTGTATTGACATTTGACAAAATCTATCATGTATATGTCACCACCTTTCGGCTAGATTTTATTTTCTTAGATGCCTTTATGTCATGTATATTTTCTATTATCAAATTTTTTATATTTCATGTATTTTAATATTTTATTATAAAACCCAATAAGCCTAATCCGTGAAAGTGTGAAACCAAACCTTTCAACCAGTTTGGTTTGGCTTGGTTTCAATTACACAACGTTTTTGGTTTTGATTTTGATTGAGTTTAAGAACCGTTACTAATAATTTGACCTAAAAACCAACAAGACAAACCATGAACACCCCTAATAATTAAAACATGTTATTGTATTTGGACATCACAAATTAGTGATGCACATGCCTGAAGGTCATTATAATACTTGGGTCATATAGTTTTGGTGTTACAACCACCAAAGATGTATCAACGGAATCCCATACACTTGAACAACATATGATTGCCGATTAACAACCTTTCACAATGATGTTATGGTGTGCTATTTGTGGAATGTGGCTCTTATGGTGCTAAAACCGTAAAGTAACCGAGTTAGACTGAAAATGAATGAGGACGCAAAAAGAAACCATGTAGATTCTTTATGTTATTCTTCATCAACAAGATACCTATATCAAAACACAAAAGTTACTTACCAATTGAATCAATATTCATGTTCATGTTCATGCAACAGATAATAACAAGAACAAAAACATAAACAAATTGTTTTACTCAAGCTAACTAAGATATCAGTGGTCATTAGAGGTGGGAATTTCAAATACGAAACAAACGTAATATGAAATTCACAGGTTTGGTCATGTTTATCTAAGTAGATCATGTTTCGGTTTAACTTTTTACAGAAATGTATTTTATGTCATAATTTAAACTGGTAGAGGGTATTTTAAGCAAAAAAATAGGTTTAAAGAGATAGAGATATGGCCATCAAGTTCTACTGTTCTAGAGTTTAAATGTATTTGTTCTACAAACATTTGTATATTTTGTTTTAACTTTTTCATTTTATAGAGTATAAATATGTAAAAAAGTAAAATAAAATAAAGAGTTAAGTTCAATTTTACTCCTTAAGGTTTGTTAAAAATAACCATTTTCCTCTAAATGATTAAAAACATCAATTTATCTTCAAAAGTTTCATAAGTTGTTTCAATTTCAGTCCAAAAGTTTCATTAGTTGTTTCAATTTTATCCAAGATAATGAAACTTTTGGAGTGAAATTGAAACAATATATGAAATTTTTGGAGGTAAATTGATGTTTTTAATATTTTGGAGGAAAATGGTTAATTTAGTCAAACCTTAGGGAGCAAAATTGAAATTAACTCTAAAATAAAATATATATTTTGAGTCGTCATAAAATAAAATAAATATTTTGAGTCTTCATGTTCGTATCAGTCCACAAATAGGCATGCCGTGTTTAGGATCATATGTCAGACGTGACTTTTGGGTCCCTGTAGGGCTCAATCTGTCAACCTGTGAACACAACCAATTTAGTACCTCTAGTGGTGAAAGGTAAAGCTACACTGACCTGCTAGAACTAGAGGATGAGGCCTCCACTGTATTTTGGTCAGCTTCTGGTGGTGTTATGGGTTGTGTAACCTCTACGATGTTCTCATCCAATGTATTTTGGTCAGCTTCTGGTGGTGTTATGGGTAGTTCAACTTCTATAATGTCCTCATCCAAATACATCAGATCTTGCATGCGTAGTTGGTGGAACTCAACTATTTCCCTCAAGTACCTGTTCTCAAGCGCATACACCGAATTTTCATGTGCCAAACGCCCCTTTTCTTCCAATAGTGTCTCTAGCTGAACACGTATCTGATCAAAATTCACCCATATATATGTCATTTTTTAGTACAAGTAGTCATAGGGGCTATAAATGATTACATGTGTTATTCATACAATAATGATCCAGATTTCAAAGGACAATTCAAAATGTTATATGCATTAAAAATAAGCTTTGAGTGGTTTCCAGCAGGTTTTGCTTTTGGCGGTTTGACCCATCTGACCCGTTTAAGATAATAGACAGCCCAAATCATCCACTCATAAGTAAATTGGTTGAAATTTCCACCCATATGTTATATCTATGACATTGTAATTTATAGTGGAGAAGTAATGATGCATTTGTTGGGCATGAGACAACAACAAAGGTTTAAGATTTTTTTGCTAAGAATTAGAGATAGTGCAGTACCATGTCATCATCTGCTGGGTGGTCTCCTGTTTTATGGGCACCTATAAGCAATTTATTTTCGTCTTCCAGCTGAGAACATCGTTTATTTGCAGATGTTAATTCCGCCTTCACAGTTTTAAGCTCCCGCATAAGCTGTTTCACCTTAGCAGCAGTTGCAATCGCCACCTATCAACCAAAACTAGATTATGAGTGCACAAACATGATTGCATCCATTATGCTCTTTTCACAAAAGACCAAACATCAGTTTCAGACAAGTACAAACATATCATCTAAACTTTACTTTTGTTTAAAGATAGTTATCAATTATGAAGATAATTTACTTGTTCATAGATTTTAATTCATCAACCACAAATAAACAATCACACATTTGCCACCTTACGTCGCGAGAAGCCTGAAGTTTAGTTTCGAGGTTCCTCTGTGGTTGAGCAGATTGCATTTTAGGATCCTCATTCTTTTCTTTATTCTTCATTTCTCTTTGCCTGTTCTGCAGTTTACAAATGTAAGAAAAAATCAGCTAACTAAAACTTATATGTTTCAACCTAGCATTGATGACTTATGGCCTTATAGGGGCCTGAGTAGCAAGTAGACCAATCAGCTAACTAAAGTTTCGTCTATTTTAAGTAGTTAAATGTGGAGAAGATAGATCTTAAGGTGTGAAAAGAGTAGAGTAACTGTATTCTAGATTATTTTAAGTAGTTACAAGCTATGAACATCAATAAACAACATTTACCTCCAGAGTATTGCCAATGCTGCCACCAACAATTTGATTAAGTGAAGGTGTGAGCTTATCTGATCCCATCCTTAGCGTTTGACTGGCCATTTTCTTTGAATCCTCAAAGGATTCATTCTGATTGTGAACCTGAATGCCAGTGTCCTTTTATGGAATTTCAAAGCATATTAAGTAGTGATTGTTATCAAAGTGGTTACCATATGTATCATATAAAGAATGTATAATACAAATAAATACATAGGAAACTGCAGAAAGTGTTCCTTACTCTCACTACTGTATTCAAACTATAATTTGAAATGAAAAAATAAAAAATAAAAAAAATCAATAATCACCTGGTTGCTTGTTGAGGAACTAATCGTTTGCCACCTTACTTCGCCAGAAGCCTCAAGTTGAGATTCTTTGTTCCTATGTGATTGAGCAAATTGCATTCTAGAATCCTCATTCTTTTCTTCAATCTTCATTTCTCTGCTCCTGTTCTGCAGTTTACGGATGTAAGAAAAATCAGCTAACTAAAACTTAAATGTTTCAATCTAACATCGATGATTTATGTGGCTTTATTAGCTATGTAGAACAAACAGCTAACTAAAGCTTAAATTATTTATAATTAGGTAAAGGTGAAGAAGATAGATTTTAAGGTGTAAAAAGAGAACAATAACTTATATTCTAGATTATATGTTAAAAGCTATGAACATCAATACACAACATTTACCTCCAGAGTATTGCCAATGGTGTCACCAACAATTTGATTAAGTGAAGGTGCTACCCTATCTGATCCCATCCTTAATGTTTGACTGCACATTTTCTTTGAATCCTCAAAGGATTCATTTCGATTGTGAACCTGAATGCCAGTGCACTTCTATGGAATTTTAAAGCATATCAAGCCGCAATATATGTATCATATGAAAAATGTACAATGCAATCATATACATAAGTTACTGCAGAAAGTGTTCCTTACACTCACTACTGTATTTCAAACTATGATTTGAAATGCAAGTATATATAATCACCTGATTGCTTGTTGAGAAACCAATTGTTTCCAGCTTCACAAGGCTAGGAGAACGTGATTGTTGAGGAACTTCATCTTCAAGAATGGCTTTAGCTTTCCTTGCTAAAATGCCCCAAAATCCTCCTCGTTCATTCGTACTCCTCATTGAACTATAATCATAGGTAGGAGAACCCTGTTTTCCAGGTATCCTACCTAATTAGCAGAAACAAAAATGCTACTAGCTTATCATATCACTAACATTCAAAGGAACACTAATCAGGACCTAATTTCAAATACTAATATGCAAATTAAGGTTTCATCATACGCACTTTGAAGCCATGAATAACAGTATATTAATCGTTCTGGTTCCACAGTATGATCTAATTATAATGTTACAAGCATTCTTTTTAAGTAGGTAGTTCTGCTACTCAAGCGTGGTTTCTAGGCATAATTTGAACATGTTTTGGTTTCTAGAGGATACATTAATTCCATTCACATATCCTCTTAGGTGAATGCAATTTACATGTCCCCTATAAACCAACACAAGTTCAAATTCTGCCTAGAAACCGTTTAGACTAGCTAAACTACCTACTTCAAAAAATGAAAAAAAAAACAAGAATAGATGCCAGTCAAACATATTTTCTAGACAGAATTGTTTTGATTTCTAGAGAATGCACGAACATCATGTAACATAGCTTTTACACAATTTAACGTGAATAGTATTCACTCGTATCCGTAGAAATCAAAACATGCTCAAAATCTGCCTAGAAACCATTTTTCACTAGCAAAACTACCTACTTCAACAAAAATTCGACGTCACACCTTCGTTTAATGCGATTAAAGGTACATTTATAATTTTATATACATTCATACGAAAAATGCCTGAATTCTAGAAGAATCATCAGAAATTAACAGAGCACAAACACAAGGTAAAAGCATCAGAAGACCTTAGATCGTGTTTTAAACGACGAGTGAAATGCACCGCCGGAGCGGCGATACGAATCAAGGCGCGAATCCGACGCCGTGTGCGGCAGAGCGGCGGAGGAAGTGGTGGCGTCATCTTGCTCCGGCGGATAGCGACTACCTTCCTTGAACGTCGATGACTTAGAGAGCCCCTGCCGTCGACGATACGCCATATTTGATCATATGAACATATATATACACACAGCAATTCGAATGCAACGAGATAGAAGCAAAATTGTTGTCACAGGCCACCGGAATGTAGCGGTTGTATCACCGGCGGAAGCAGAATGGTAACTCCGGTGATCGGAGATTGAGAGATTTTCAGATCATGAAAACACACACGAACACGTCGTTCTAACGAACTCTCTAATTTTGGATTTTGGTGATTATATCTTTTTGATGTTGAGCGTGAAGTGGTTGTATTTGTGTATGGGTGCTTTCGTAAACGGAAATTACGAAGTTGCCCTTTACTGTTTAGATTGTGCACTTTTGGTTTGAAGTAGTGTTATTGTTTTTCTTCTGGGTAAGGAGGTTTAACGGGGTTGATTAGTTTCGTTTAGGACTGTAAATAAACTGAACGTTCAGCGAACAATTTGTGGACCATCTGGCGGTAGTTCGTTTAGTTCGTTCGTTTAATAAATGAACGAACAGAACAAGAAAATTCCGTTGCCATTTGTAATGTGTTCGTGGATAGGAACAAGAAAATTCTGTTGCCATTAGTTAAACAAACGAAAATGAACATAGGTTGTGTTCGCTCATTTAAGTTCGTGAACATTTGTAATGTGTTCGTTAGTTTTCGTTTGTGTTCGTTCATGTAAAAGTTATGTTTGAGATAATTACGTTAAGTACTTATTTATATTTGATGGATATTACATAATGTTAGTGATTTTAATTATAAAATCAATATATAATGGTTTGTATTTGTTTGTTTTAGGAAATTTTATTTGTGTTCATTAATGTTCATAAATACTTGTATGCGTTTGTTTGCCTTCATTTGCGTTCGTTTATGTTCGTGAACAGTTCATATACAGATTCATTTCCTTAATGAACGAACACAAACAAGAAATCTCGTTCGGTAAACGTTCGTGAACAGTTCATGAACAAGACCCCGTTCGTATTCGTTCGGTTTGTTTACAGTCCTAGTTCCGTTACCTGGTGTGATGTGGTTAAACTATTAAAAAAAGTTGTAATTAAATGGAAATGAAAAAAGTTACATAACAAATGGTTTATTACTATATATGTTAATTTCTTCAATGAAAGAAAAAGTCATTTACAAGCATTTATTGCATCAACGTAAAGGCGACCAAGCTACACCTCTTCTTCTACAAGTATTGATGCAGTACAACCGTGGCTTTTGTATCTGCTTGGATCGACCCTCCCTTTTGATCTTTATCCTGTCAACTTTGCTTCCTGGTGATCCGCATAGAAAAGAGATATGGAGTGGTCTATCCGAATGAAGGTGGTTGTTAAGAGCATTCAACCCACTCTTCATCTTCATCTAGGGCTGTAATCGAACCGAACGAGCACGAACAAGACCTTGTTTGTGTTCGTTCGTTAAGTATTAAACTTGTTCATGAACTGTTCCGAACACTTATCGAACGAGATTCTTTGTTCGTGTTCGTTCATTAAGAAAATGAACATGTTCATGAACTGTTCATTAACACTTACCGAACGCAAATGAAACAAACAAAAAGCAAACGAACACAAACAAAACCGTTCATGAACATGACGAACACAAAAAAGCTCATGAACAACGAATACAATGATTATGATTTATTTTAGAATAAAATTTACATTTTTATTACAAACATTACACAATCAATCAAAAAGTAAGTACTTAACATAAATATCAAAAAATATTTGATATATAATCATAAAAAATATCTAACACAAAAATTAAGATATAAACGAACATATTAAAAGAACATAAATGAACACATTATCGAACGTTCACGAACGGACATTAAAGAACATAAACGAACACATTATCGAACGTTCACGAACATAAATGAACGAACGCGGCTTGTGTTCGAGTTCATTCGTTTAACTAAACGAACGAAATTTCTTGTTTATGTTCGTTCATTTACTAAACGAACGAACATAAACGAACTTCCCGCCAAACGGTTCACGAACTGTTCGCTGAACGTTCAGTTCGTTTACAGCCCTATCTCCATCTATATAATTACACTAAAAGTCACTATTTTTTTATCTTTCCCTTTCAATTAAATAATATTTTTCTATACTTTTATCATTATATTTTCTCTCTCTAACCACTTTGAACATATATTAAAAAATTTATAGAAATGAACAGTGTTTACCAAATATAAAGATTAACAGTAACATGTTTTCTATCATTTATTCACTAATCACTTATAATCATTCTCTATAATATAGAGAACACACTCACATACATACAAAGAATGAACTGTGAATGCTTTAAGTGTCATTTGCCCCGGATCAATCGACACCAGGTTGGGGGTGGTTGTTATTCAAGTTTCAATTAACTATAAAACTTATATTTTAATTTAACAAATTTTAATTTATTATGAATTTGGTATAAAAAATATTTGAATCAAGACCTGCTAGTTTTTGAATTTATTTATTTAATTAATTCTTGCATATTTGTGTTATTAAGTTATTTTGACAACTAAATTCTTAGAGTTCTTGTCATTTCTTTATTAGTTTGTTAGACTTTAATAATAATTTTATAGGAGAGGGATTAAACAAAAACCATGTTTATAATTAAAAACCGTGAAAACCACCACTACCTAATCACATAATTTATAATTGATTTAACTTTTTAATTGTTTAAAGTATATTTGAGTAAACTTTAACTTTATTTTTTGATGTCTTATATATTTTTTTTACTTAAACTAAACTCGAAGGAACAACGATGATACAAAAAACTTACATATACGTAACTTGTATGAGTTAGATGTACGTAACTCTTAGTACACGTACTTATATATACATAACACCCTACATGTACGTAACTCTTAGTTGTATACTTGGTACACGTACTTACATATATGTAACCCTTGGTTTTTATGGTTATCATTTATAACTTGGTTTTCAAAGGATCTCTCCCCTAATTTTGTATTGTATTATTTATAATCTATCAGAGGTACTCATGAGTTACGATACATATAAAAATATTCAATATTAATATTATGTTCATTTTTTCTCCATTGATTTTCATATATTTCTTCTTGACAGCTAACTAAACTTGTCTGTAGAAAGAATAAGGCATTAGTATTGTGGAAAACCTTATTAACTTGCATTCTTTATTTTTTGAGCCGACGTTACTGATAAACTGATCACAAATCACTATTGCCTACTAATTCAAACCACATATGTAGTATATTGGTTTACGAAAATAGTTGTATGTTCAATTTATAATTTCAGTTCATAATTAGAAGTTTTGATTTTTGAGTGCATTTTCACATGTTCATGAACCATATTTGTAATTAACTAATCTTGTCTTATGGTGTCATTCATAGAAAAATAAAAAATGCTATTATATGGGAGGGATCAATTACAAAGATGTTACAAAAAAGAACCTGATATGAGGCTCCATGGTTGCAAACAGAAGCTGAAAAACAGAAGAGAATCAGTGTAGAATAACAAGATCATAACACACCTAATTCCACTTCTCTAATTTGACTAAAAAAAATATACATCGCGTCGCATATCATCATAACTCGTGTCGTATCATATGTTTACCCATCCAACATCTTGCAAATTATGTTTACTTCAAGAAGAAGAAGTTGATCATCTGTTCCTTAAATGCCCAGTGGCCGAAGAAATATGAAGGCGTATCTACTAGTGGACAAACATGAATGTTACAAACTATGACTCCACTAAAATGCTCATTACAGTGATTAATCAATCCAACAGCTCAATGTTGAAGAAGAAGATTATGATTTTAATTGCTTATACTACAATCAGGGGCGAAACTATAGCTACGGGAACGAGGTCAAATGACCCCATTGATTTTTGAGTGGACAGTGTACCATATAATACCGAAAAATTGAGTGAACCATAGTTTTTTCAGGAGGTGAACCCCTAATATTATTAAGTTCAAAATATAACAACTAATTCATCCTAGCTCACTAGTAACCTGCGCTCACACGTTTCTTTGCATCCTTTAGGTCTCGAGTTCGATCCTTACAAGGGCTTTTTTTTAACTCTTTTTATAGGTAAAATTACATTTTTATCCTTAAATATATCATTTTAACCCTAACTCTACCCTCCCCACCCATCACTGATCTGCTGCTGCTGCGCCCTGCTCACTGCCTCCCTACGACCCTTCCTAGTTCCCGCTGATTAGCTGCTGCTGCTGCTCACAACTAGCGCCTCATGTTAATCGTCCATCTGTTGTAGTGCTGCTCACTTAACCCTAACTCACAACCCTCGCCACCCATCGATCGTACATCTTCAGATCTGCTACGATTTTCACTTCTCTTTCAAGGTTAGCTTCTAACTTTCTTTGTTTATTTACACCTCTTTTTATTGATTTTACTATCTAGATGTGTGTTTAGTTTTTGTTATTTAGTTTGATTGAGTTTACTATCTAGATTTGTGTTTAGTATCTAGATTTAAACCCTAAAAATCTTGTTTGTGCTTTTCTTAGTGATCAATACATTAATTAATGTCTTTTCATATGAGGATTATAATCAAAACAAGTGAAACCAAGTGAAAATTAGATGTCAATAAAACTAGAATGTAGTTAACTTGTTGGTTGATTTGTCATTTGGGTATTTAGAAATCTAGGATGTATTTAATTTGTTTGTTAAATTGGGCATTTCATATATTAGTTCTTAGTTCATTTAGATTTAAACCCTAGAATCTTGTTTGTTTTTTTAATGATCAATACTTTAATAGTATCTTGCCATATGAGGATTAAAATGAAAACCAAGTGAAAATTAGGTGTCAAAAAACTAGAATGTAGTTAACTTATTGTTTGATTTGTTATTTAGGTATTTAAAAATTGGGTATTCCAACCCGACCTGACAACCCGAAAAATTTTATAATATTTCTTTATAATCAAATCACCGAAAAATAGTGACCCCCTAGGAAATATTCCTGGTTCCGCCACTGACTACAATCTGGACTATTTGGAAGCTGCGTAACAATGAATATTCCACAAGCGAAGAACTTCTATAGATAATGCACTAGATGAAATCAAACATTAACATACTCATGGGCAACATCTAGAGACGGTAATATATCGGGTGATTGGTCGATTTGGTGTGTTAACCCTATTCAAGGTTTTTCTAAGTCATAATGTAATGGTGTACGCTTTATTGGTGCTTGTATTGGTATTTGTTTCCTTGCTAGTTCCCCGCCAGCTTTTAATGAAATACATTCATTGTTGCTGTTAAAAAAAAAGTTTTCAGAAAGTAGCAATCTGACTAGTTACAATTAGCATTCGAGAAATAAACACACTTTATGATTGTATTCTAATTAGCTTATTACCACTCCTATAACGTGGAACTATGAAACTTGGAGCTTATTGGATAGACTCTAACAACAAGACGATGTGTGTCTGCGTCACTAACTATTAATGTCTAACTCATTTTATCAAGTACACGTAACGCAGGCTGAATCCGTAGATTTGTGATCTCATATGTACAACAAAAAATAACCATTAATTATAAACTTATATATTGACAGGGCTCAAATGCAGGAGCCATGATGCTAAGTCGTTGGGGTCGATAGCGTGTAAATGATTTTATTGTTATCGATGATCGAGTGGGTTAAAATCGTAGGGTGCAAATGGAAGTCGAATGGGATTTTACCATTTTTAACTTAATTTTGTTAGTTGGGTTAACCGACCCCATCTATAATATATTATCGGGTTATATAATCTATATTAATTGTTGCGCCTTCTTGGTATGTATAATTATTGATAAGTTTATATTCTTATAAAATATGTTAATCATACTTGGTATCTAAACAAAAAAGTATTAGGTCCTCGAAAGTCCGAGCTTTGTGCAGTTACTTATGATCTTAGTCAAATGAATAGTGCTATAGACAAACCAAACCGAACCGAAACTAACAAAACCCTGTTCACATTCGTTCGTTTAGAACGAACGTTCACGAACACATAACCAAACAAACTCTTTTGTTTATGCTCGATCATTAAGGAATTAAACTTTTCCACACGAACGCTTCACGGACACATTACCAAATAGTTCATGAAAACAAACTACCACATAACATTCAAAAAATCATTATTCTAATCACATACTTAAACATACTCACCTTAAATAAACATATAGTTAATCACTTGAATTAATAATCAAATACATAATCTTGAATAAACATAAACAAACTAACATGAACGAACATATTAAGAAACGTTCATGAACGTAAATGAAGAGCACAACCTCCGTGCGTGTTCATTCATTTAACTAATCGAACAGACTTTTCCTTATTCATGTTCATTCATTTATTACACTAACGAATGTAAACGAACTTTTCGTCAAACGATTTACGAACAATATGTTAAACGTTCAATTCGTTTACATTCATACGAATAAATATTTAGGTAAAAAAGATCGGTGAAATAATCATTTACCTACATACGAAAGAAGTTGTTCGATGAACAGTAGTTACCCGTGGGGGGTGTTTTGGGGATTTCACTAGGCCTGAGGTCCCCTTCTCTTAAGTGCTATAGTGTTGCTTTCGGCCACCGCCGCACACCTGCTCTGGCGGTTTGGTTGGTTGTTGGGTGCCTCTGGTGATTGTGGGTGGTCACAGCCACCGCCGCGAATGGGTGTTCGGTTCCGGTTCAAAACCCTAAGTCGATGTCGGATATCAATGATGATGGGGTTCGTTTCATCTGAGATCGTATGTCGGTGATGATGGGGATAACCCGATTTGAGACGGTTGGCACGATGATGGTCACGATTATGTGTTATGTGGTGTTAGTAGTTTTGGTCGATGATGATGATGATGCAACCATCTGAGACCACTCAATACGTGTGAACATTCTTTCTTTTGTTGCATGGTTGACACAATTTAATGGTTTCGGTTGATGTTTGTAGAAATGGGCCAGCTTCGATTGTGTTTGCATGTGTGTGGATTTTTGTTTCCTGGCATGATACATTATTTGGTTTTGGTTCAATGAGATGGTATTTTTTAGGTATTGGAGCTCCAAATAAAACTTATGATTGTTATGTTCTTTTAGTTATCTCCTACACATCTCTTGAGTTGTAGTAGAAAGCAAGTTGGATACGATGGTTTCCAGATAATTTGAAATTGCCTTCGTGGGTTTGAGAATCCAAAGATAATTGATACTATGGAGTATTAATCTTGATTCTTTGGTATAGACCTATCGGTGGGCCATAAAATGTTTTTTCTACGACACACATAAGACTATGATGGTTTATTTGAGCCATGGTTTTGTTCCGTTCACCACACCGCCGCACACGCATGGAGGAATTCAACTAGTTCATATTATTTTCTCATTGCATATTTTTTAGTTCTTCTTAACATCAAGCTACAATGATAAACAATAAGACATTTATATGTGGATTTATGAAAAATATGTTATTTAATGTGTTTTGAATAACAAATCAACCTTTATTAAAGCCAACTAACACCTCAGAGAATTCACGGTCCATTTTTATATATGTGTGATACGTTCTTTATATTATAGAAAATGATTACAAGTGGTTGTGAGTGGAGCATAGAGAGATATTACTGTTCATCTTTATATTTGGTAAAACATTGTTTATCTCTATTAATATTTTAATATTTGTTGAAAGTAATTGTGAGTGGAGAAGAAAAAAAATGTAATAATAAAAGTATAAAAATATTATTTAATTAAAAAATAATTTTTTATGTAATTATAGAAATCAAGATGAAAAATGGCTGTTACTCTGCTCTCTAAACTTCCAAGAGATTTCCAAAGATATACACACGTAAACACGCATTCATTCATGTGAAAAGAGGGATCCAACCGAGTGGAAGCATGTGGCCAAGGACATTTGTGTAGGCCCTCATAACATAAAATTTAAGGAGTTCTGCTAAAACTGTAAAGTATGATCCTTGCCCTTTCCATTGATTCATCACCTTAAATAGTACAATTGACCTCCTCTATTTTGGGAGGAGTATAGGCCATGAGAGAAGAACTGGAGGGGTTGATGGTTGACCAAGGCAGGTCGTGCCCTTTACATATCTATTATATCGTTTCAAAGCGTTCCAGTGATTAGTGTGAGGGGAGTGCATATGCATGCATACTTGCTGGACCGCGTAAGTGATGTCGGGCCGTGTGAGGTGAGGTACTGAGAGCTCCAGCCAGGCTACGATACAGAGTGGGATCATGGAATGGGGTACCTGAGGTTGCGGCCAGTTTGGTGTTGGTGTCTACCGGGTTGCGACTGGATTACATACTGCATGCCTGCTCTGTTGATAATATCTTCGGCATAGGTCTGTTGTGAAAGAAACATGGTGTTGGTGATTCGTTTGACAGAGATGCCTAGAAAATAGCTGAGAGGACCAAGGTCCTTCATGGCGAATTCAGTTGCAAGTTTTGCCATGAGTTGTTGACGTAGAGGAGCAGAAGATGTGACGAGTAAGATGTCGTCTACATAGAGTAGGGATAGGCAGTTTACGGCCCTGATGGAGAGTGAATAAGGAGGCATCACAGCGGCTATGATTAAACCCCAATGTTAACACGTAATCAGTAATCTTTGGTACCATGCCCGTGGTGCTTTTTTAGTCCGTAGAGTGACTTCTTAAGGGAGCATACGTAGTCCGGATAGTTCTTGTCACGAAAACCCATTGGTTGGTACTATATAACTGTCTCATGGAGATGACCGTGCAAAAAGGCGTTAGTAACGTCTAATTGATGGACTCCCAACTTTAGATAGTGCAATGGATAATACAGTACGTATGGTTGCTGGCTTGACCACTGGACTAAATGTTTCCCCACAATCCACGCCAACCTGTTGTAACCTGCCATCACAAACAAGACGTGCCTTATATCGCTCTAAAGAACCATCAGATTTGAATTTATGTTTGAACAACCACATGCTACGAATGACATTCATGTGGGGTTGACGTGGCACCAAGTCCCAAGTACCATTTCTAAGAAGTGCATGATATTCCGTAGTCATGGCGTCGTGCCATTCCGGTATATAAGGGCATCGGTGGGGTTCTTCGGATTGGTTTAATGTTTGGAGGGGTGTTGGATGTATAAGGTTAAAAGGGTGTTTGGGCTTGTGAATTCCGTCATTGAACGGGTGTGAATTGTTCGTTGTGGAGCGGCAGTGGGTTTGGCGAGGTTTCGTGCGGTGCTGATGGGTTGGGCGGGTTTGGTTGGGTTGGACCGTTGAGTTGGATGAAGTGGGCGAGGGTGTGGAATGTATTGGTTGGGCCTGTGAGGAGTTGGCAGGGTGTGGGCTGTGGGAATTGGAGATGGGCCGTGAGGTGTAGTAGGGGTGGGAGGTATTGGTCATGGGAGGGTGAGTTTAGTTCAACGTGTGGGTTTGACGTAGAGGTGGGTGGTGTGGAGGATTCTGGAATGGTGACGTGGGGCCATATATGGGGCGGAAGTGGGTCCTGGAGAAGGATATGATGGTTTAGGAGCATGGGTGAGGGTGAAGGGAAAGGTTGTTTCATCAAAGGCGACATGACGTGAGATAATGACCTGTTTGGATTGGATGTGAAGGCATTTTTATAACCTCGATGAGTTGAGGGATAGCCAAGAAAACCACGGGTGAGAGCGAGGGTCAAGTTTTGTGTATAGTGGTGGGTGGGGTGAGTGGTAGCAAAGGCAACCGAACACCCGAAGGTGATCGTAGGTGGGGGTTTGTTGGTATAGAAGGTCGGTAGGGGTCTTATGTTTGGTGATGGGAGATGGTAGAATGTTGAGAAGATAGTACCGTATCAACGGCGGGGTGCCAAAAATTTGTGGGTAGGGAGGCATGGGCCAAGAGGGTGCGGACCATGTTGTTGATTGTGCGGATTTTCCTCTCAGCTTTGCCATTTTGTGAGGATGTGTGTGGGCACGATAAACGAGAGAATGCCGTTGGTTGAAAAAATGTTTGGAAGGCAGAATTGACATATTCGCCTCCATGTCACATTGAAAGTTTTGATGGTTCGGTTAAATTGTGTTTTTATTTGCTTTGCAAATTGAGAAAAAATGGTGAATGTTGTGATTTATGTGACATTGGATACACCCAAGAAAGTTGGTGTAGTCATCAAGAAATATAACATAATACTTGTGTCCCCCCGAGCTAACGATCGGGGATGTCCATAGGTCACTATGAATTATATCAAAAGGGTGATAAGTGATATTAAGAGATGAATGAAACGGCAAACGAGTACTTTTTCCATAAATACACGACTGGCAACATTATTATTGAGTTTATTGAAAGAAATAGAACTAGAATGTTTTAAAGAATTCAAAGTAGGATGTCCCGTGTGTCCAAGACGTTGATGCCAGAGTGAAGAGGAAATAGCAGCAAATGCGGATGGTGATGTGGAAGTGGGACCCAGTACCAGGGGGTACAACACCGCTGCTGTTGCATCTGAGCAGAGGGGTCTTGGTCTTGTAGTCCTTCACAAGAAAACCAAATTCGTCAAATTCATATAGACAGAATTTTCTCTAGTAAATTTGCGGACAGAAATTAGATTTTTTAAAAGTTTGGGAGAGTAAAGACGTTTTTGAGGACAAACGGTGGGAATGGTTTGGGTAGGTATTTGGTGCCCTGTCCTAATACCGGATGGTGTCGCCATTACCTACACAATATTATTAGACATGCAATTAGTAGAAAAGGTATGATAATCACCTGAATCATGGGACATGGTAGATGTTGCACCGGTGTCAAAATATTGAGTCGGATCCTGTGATTAAGAGACATGGTGTATAACGCCTGCTCTATGTCCAGTGGGCGAATATGCATAATTGTGCCGAAGCAGGTCGAGGACCAAAAACCAGCCGAGGTAGTGTTTATTGGGCCGGGCAGGGACAGTGGGGTATGGGCAGGGTGGATTAGACCATGGGCTAAAATGTTGTGAGTGGGCCGGTTGTGATGAGGTTGTTGTGTTGGGCCCCACTGAAAGAAACTCCCACATGTTTTGAGGAGACCAAATGTTAGTACCTTATATCGTCCCCTGCCATATGTGTTCCTGCCTCTTCCTCTTCCGCGCGAACGACCACCACGACCACGCGAGTAAGATATGACCGGTCATCTGAACGAGCTGTGGAGTCGGATGACGATTGTTTGGTGTGGGTCGCTAACGCGGTTGCTGCCGATTTTGAGGCGTGAACAGCTTGTTCGGCTTTCCGGCTTTCGACTTCAATAAGCTTTGAACGTGCTTTGTAGAACGATGGTAACGGGTCAGTTTGGGTCAGAATTGTGCCGATTCCTTCATACTGTTCATTGAGAACCCGAGATCAATTGTAACACGAGGCGATTATTGTCGACCGGAGCATCGACATTGGCGAGTTGATCCGCCAATACCTTTAATTCTTGACAGTAGGATGACATGGAAGAGAAGTTGTCGAGACGGGTATTCGAGAACTTATTCATGAGGTGTATCGCACGGGCCGCTTTATTATCTTGGAAGAGATCCTCGATAGCGACCCAGGCTTCGTGGCGGTACTAGTTTTGGTTATGATGGTGTTTAGAAGATCGGTAGATACGGTATATATAACCATTGAAGACGATAGCGTCGAGACGCTCCCATTCATCAAGAGGTTTTATTCGGGTCAGTGGAGGTGGTGGTAGAAGAAGACGCGGGTCGGGGCAGTAGGTGGTCATGAACGAGGCAAGTTTTGCAATGGATTTTGAATAGGGTGGACCAAGTTATATATTGGCTTGATTCGATTTCAAGGGTTTATGGGATGTGGTTTTGATGTTTGATATTGTGGTGGCGGGATGGATTTTTGATTCAAGAGTGATTGGAGCAGCGATAGAATCAGGCATGGTGAGGGACAGTAGGGTATGCAGCGGCAGAATGTTGGTGGACAGATGAATGAAATTGGGTAGAAGAGAAGAAAGGGATCAAAAAATACTCTTGATACCATGTAAAGTATGATCCTTGCCCTTTCCATTGATTCATCACCTTAATAGTACAATTGACCTCCTCTATTTTGGGAGGTTGTACAGATTATTATAGGACATAAATACATATTGACCAATCAATTACAATATCAATTACAATAAATGCACGCCACTAATTATGCTTGCTAATAAAAACATTATATTAAATTTTAAAAATCCATTACCTCTGTTTGATCCCACTTTTGTTTAACCTGATTAATACATAAATAATGATTTACGAACATAGTAATTTTGTAGAAAATACGCGCAGTAGTCATATTCATGCTAATAAATATTTTAATTATCTTTTATGTAATATATTTTATATAAACTTTTAGATTTATATAATCAACTTTTATGTAATGTAATATATCAACTTTCCACTCATAACTCAGAATGTAAGTTCTCCCCCTGATTTTAATCATACAAAAGATTCCCCGCTACATTATACTAAAAAAAACTAAGCTTATTAAAATAAAACCTAATTATAAAATATCATAAAGTGAGACCCAATAAAAAAAATCATAATTAAGAGAACAAATGATTAATAATTATTGTTTTAAACAAAAAAATAAAAACTGATATAGCATGACTCTTAGAGCATTCACAATGCATATTACATCTCTATCTTTATAATTACATTAAATATTACTATTTTTTTCTCTTATTTTTTTAATTAAATAATATTTTTTCATACATTTAGAATTACTTTTTCTCTATCATTCACTCATAACCATTTTTAAAAATATTAAAAAATTATGGTGGTTGTATCGTGTTTCACCAAATATGAGAAACACGATACAACCTCATAATTTTTCACCCTCTTTTATTCACAACAATCTCTTATTATATAGGACGCCCGCTCACATAAAAATAAAAACATGCTATGAATGCTCTTATATTAGCAAATAAATGTTTTGAAAATTTCACAATAAATATAATCATACTAGTCTTGAATGAGAATTTAAATATTTTAGGGTATCTTCACACACAAAAGGAAAAACAATAAATAAAACAAACACGTCGTGGTAAAACTAAAACACATGTAAACTCCTCAGATTCGTCAGCTGTTGGTCAAGCAATCACACTCTGCACGAGCGGACGACGATTCCACCACCATTTTCCGTTTTCTTCTTCCCGGAGATTCAACAATCAACCTAGGTATATCTCTGTCATTCAAATGTATGTATCTGTGTGTTTATATATACATATAGATATATAGGTATACAGATACAGATATATGTATGTATCGATGTTCTTCATCTTCGGAAACGGGAGATTACGTCTCTAGATCTTCGCATTGTTTGCTTTTTGTTCTGATTGATTTCGCTTTTGTTGCGCTTTTTGAGGATCGATTTTACTTATACGATTCCGGTTCTCTGTTATTTTCTTCTTTTGTTAGTACGGATGACCTTTTTGGTGTAAAGTTGGTGTTTATTCTCGTGTGTATGTGCTTGATTCGGAAGCGAGAATGTGTTTCTTCTTTTTTGTTTGTATGGGAGAAGGATTTCAAACCCTAGTTTGATTCGTTTGAATGTGATTTTTTTTATTAGGGTTGATTTGTATCTTCTTCTCCAGCTAGGGTTTTAACCAGATCATTTGGGAATATGCTTACTTTGGTGGATTCGCTTATTAATGTACAAAATTAGCTGTAATATCAGTAGTTAGGGTTTAGGGCTGATGAAATTTTCTTTTAATTTTCAAATCTGTGAGTCAAAGTTGGCCAGTAGTTGGTCAAACAAGCACCAAATGGCTTGTAGCGTGATGGTATCTCGTGTGTGTATAAAGCGGTGTCCTTTTTCATAAGGTTGAGGGTTCGAGTCATATTGTGGACAATGGTATAGATTAGGAATAGGATCAGATGGGTGTGTGTGTTTGTCGTTCTAATGAAAAAGTTGGTAAACAAGCATTTTGTCAATCTTGTTGTACTGTAAACTGATGATTATCTACACATTGCAGGAGTGAGTTTTTAATTGTCTTTTAGAGATCAATGGATAAGAAGGTCAGTCTGGATCAATTGGAGGTCGCAGGACCGATTCTTGTAAAAGCATCAACAAATCAGATGAGAATACCGTTGACATGGAAACTGATGACATTCTTTGTCTGTCATCATCACTATCAATGATTGATAATGGTGATCTGTTTTTGACACCCGTAACTCCAAATCCAACAAAGAGACTTCAGATTTGATGTCTTGTTTTGCATCCCCATTGACATTGGTGTCTTCACCTCCCACCACAGGCTTCTATATGAATGAAATTGACGATGACAGCCCCAGTACACCAAAAGCTACTGTTTTTGACCCGTTTGCCCCTGGTCGAGACGACTTAATGCTGGCTCCTTGTACCATGAAATATCTTCAAGAATCACGGAGTTGTGTCGAAAGGAGACTTGATTTTAACTCAATTCTGACCAAAATGACTGTGAACATGTTTCGGAATGCACCCTTGATGATGACAATGATGATATGTTATTAGAGCTGTTTATGACTCTCTTTTGGAATGCATTATATCTAAACAGGCTGAGGATATCCTTGATGAGATCTCAACTATTGATTCAATCCCTGATGCGCTCCTGACACCTCCTTTTGCTCTTCGTCTCACTGGTGTTCCGAGACGTGCCCTGATTCTCCTTTGAAGCCTGTCAAGAATCAAGGTACATTGATCTCAGTTTGTACAGAAGCTTGAATTTTGATTTGAAGTATAGCATAAATTATGTCCTCTTAGCATGCTGTAGTTTGTAGTGATAACTAGAGGCTAGGCTAACCTTATTTTGCTTCTACAATTAGTAGTGTTGTTTAGAAACAATTGATTCTGATAAATGTATGTGCTGGTTAAGTTGAGCATGTTGTCTGTATGATTGTGGTATTAGTACTGTTCTTGTACTTTTATAATCGATTGCATAAAATAGTTTTATATTTTTTTGTTGGAGTTAAAGGTTTTTGTTGTTTGATTCTGTATTTTCTCTGGTGTTTATATGTATGGTATCATCTTCTGTGAACACTGAACTGTCTATGGTTATGTCTAAACAGTTTAGACATTACTATAGACAACCGAACTACTGTTGCCTTGAAGATACCTAAGAAAACGTTTAACCACAATTATCGGTATGCAACTCAGAAGCATAAGTAAAACAATCTCTGAGCGAGAATGTAACATAGATCCCCAGCATCACACTTATAAAGAAACACCCATCACCCGATACACTCTTGTAATATTAGACTGATGTAGCAAAAGGCTAGCACGGACCCAAGTCGGTCACTGTAGAATATCAAGCAAGTACCTATGTTTGGACAAGTGAAGACCCTCATCAGAAAAGGTAGTTTAGATCGCTAGAAAATAACTTAAGGTGTGAAGTCCTTAAGTGCACCCTTTGTCTCTATTGCCTGCAAAGACTATCATTGCTACGATTGGGTTACAATTGAGTTACTCGTAGAAGAAGTTATCGAAGCGGTCTCAAAAGCATTGGTTGTTAATTTGTTATAAGTCTTTCATACAAATATATAAACAAAGTTAATATTATTGTAAGAAATAAATAGAAAAAATAATAATAAAGAAATATAGTTAGAATTTTTATCAATAATTGGATCCTTGGACACGTCGATCCATGCTCTTGCCAAAAAACACTTGATCCTCATGAGTCCATTTCATTGAATTCCGAGCCGACGAACCTTCTCCCGGTGCTTTCTTTTTTGTTGTCTATTGCTACTCTGATCGGTGTTGATTTCCGGTAGTGTTTGTGGATTGCATTCCCGGCTAGTGTTTGTGATTGATCAGCAAATAACCGGGGATTACGGTAAGGTCGGTATAGATTATTACCTATATAATATGTGAAGTTACACTTAGAAATAATTTAAGTCTGTAAAATATAACATTAGATATAATGTAATAACACAATAATATTAAAATTAAGTATAAATATTACTGAACAGTTTGTTTGGATTGTTTTGAGTGTTTGGAGCGATCCAAAAACTTTTTAAAACATAACCAAAGGGTTGGTTACACCCTTATAGGCGGAAATAGAGGTGGGCAATATACCCGGGTTTGAACCCGACCCGGACCCGGGTACATGTAGAACCCGAGAAGAGGTATACCCGTTTGGACTCGAAAAACCCGCCAGATAGGAACCGTTATAGATTCTATAAATTTCCCGTACCTGAACCCGAACCCGGAACCAGTTGACCCTGATAGTACCTGGTTCTAGCCGTTTTTTTGGCACTTTTGAAAATCTAGCCGTTTTAAAACTGTATATAGCCGTTACCTTCGATTTGTGACCGTTTTTTTGTCATTTTTGTCCTATAAGTTAGTATAAATAGGTGTGGGTTGATATGGTTGAGTACCAATCCCAAACGCAAAACATACGCAAAAGAAGTAAAAAAATACTCTCGTTTTACACTTTCACTCTCTCGTTTTACACTTTCACTCTCTTAATCTTGATATGGCTCACTCACAATCTTCTGTTGGTCAAGGTTCGTCCAACGCTCCAACTGTCTTTGTATCATTGTACACAATCGTAACATGGATAATTTGTGCAATTGGGATATGGTTGAGTTGAGTGACGGGTCTGTAAAGACTCGTTGCAAGTATTGTGGAACTTTGCTTGCTAAAGATTCAAACACGACTTTAAGCAAACACATTAGCAAGAAGTTTTTCAAGTCGTTGAAAAGTAATCCGGATTCGCAAAAAACACAATTGGGTGGAGACGGTGGAATCTTTAATTACGATGTTAATACGGTTTGAGATCGAATGCCGAAGTTCGTGATTCAAGAAGCTTTGTCTTTTAGTCACTTCGACAATCCTCGGTTGACCAACTTGATTCAAGAGACGCTTCAACCTCATTACACCCATGTAAGTCGTACTACATTTAGACGTTATTGTTTAAAATTATGAAAATAAGCAAAAAAATGATTTAATTGTATTTTTTGAAAATTTAAATACCGGTATAAACTTAACTAGCGACGTTTGGTCGGCTCCACATGGTTTACACGAATCGTACCTTTGCGTCACCGCTCATTGGGTTGATCTCAATCATAGCAAATGGTGAAACGTACGGTTACATTTGAACTTTTTTCGTATCCACACACCGGAGAATTTTTGTTTTACTTTTTGATAATGTAATAAATACTTTTAATTTATAAAATAAACTTTTTTCAATTGAATTTGATAACGCCTCCAACAACACAATCACGGTTGAAAATTTTAAATTCAAATATCTTCCGATTGCCAACGGCGATTTTTTCCATACTTTTTGTGTTGCACATTATAAATTTAGTAGTGCAAGACGGACTATCCGTGCATATGTTGATAACTTTATTAAAGCTTTTCGATTTATGTTACACGACGTTTTAAAAAAAGTAGAAAAAGATATCAAGATTATAAACAACTTTGTATGGATACGGAATCTATATTTTTAGGGCCTAATTGGGATGTACCTATTAGGTGGAATTCGACTTGTCACATTTTTTATTGTGATTTAAAACAAAAGGCACTTTAAAAGCTTTTCATAGTAGTCTTTCGGATAATGGCGAAGCCGACCCATTCCGGATGCGGGTTGGAACAATATTCAACGTCTATCCGACTTTCTTGATGTGTTTAAAAACTCAAGTACAAAATTATCGGGAGTTTATTATCCCACTAGTTATTCGGTGCTTCAAAAATTATATATCATGGCTTTTTATTTTAAAAATTTTCAAAATAAAAATAATATGTTTAGACAAATGATATAACCAATGAAAGACAAGTTTATAAAATATTTTGTTGAGTTATCACACCCGTTTTTACATGCGCCGCCGCTTTAAATCCGTTTTTAAATGTTGCGGGGGTTGAATGTTTGATAGACGAGATAAATGACAATTTGGATATGGATGACGAAAACCTCAATTTTTCAACCACGGCAGAAGAAAACTTTAATAAAAGTTTGAAAACAATTTATAATTTTTATTTAAATAGATATGGGCCTAACGTAAACATAACCACGCCAAGAGAATCTACCTCAAGTGCTAGTACCTCGGTTAAAGACCCGGTTTTGACTATGTTAAATGTTTTTTCGGGATGTGACGGCTAAACGACAAAAGGGTAACACTCCAACAAGCGAGCTCGGTAGATATAGTGGAACGGATTTTATTTTCACTATGACTACTGATGATTATCGTGCATTTGATATTTTGGCTTGGTTGAAAGGAAAAGAATCCCAATTTTCGATTCTTTCCGCTATGACCAGTGATTTACTAAGCGTCTAAGTTTCTACGGTAGCTTCGGAATCTACATTTTCTCTTAGTGGCAGGGTAATATCATTACGGAGAACAAGACTAACTTCGGAAGCGGTGGAGATGTGAATTTATTTAAAGATCACTTAGACCGATGGATCGTATACAAGACCAAACAGCCTTGAAAACGAAATTGCACTCGAAGCTAAAGTACACACGATAAAGAGGTAGAAGAATAAGTATCTTCTGGCATATCCGACGAAAAATTAATATTTGATAATGTTCTCGTAAAAATAAATATTAGATGATAAGTTAGATAAAAGTTTTATGTTATTTTTTATTGATTCATTAATGTATTTTTAAGTTTTTTTGATAAATAAATGATGAATTTAATGTTTATTTAATATTGTTATAGAAATACATTACGATTAATCCGACGTTTATTCAAAATTAATAAATGGTGAATAATAATAATAATAATAATATATAATAATAATAATAATAATAATATAATAATAATATTATTATTATTATTATTATTAATGATTTTTATTAAATAATAATAATACAAATTAGAAAAAAAAACCTGATTGTACCCGGTTTTATACCCAACCCGGACCCGACCCTACCCTTACTGGGTATACTGGGTAGGGTTTTCATTATGGTGTGCCCGACCCGGTTCGTACCCAGTTTCACTTGTACCCGGGTACAAAAAAACCCGATTGGGCCCAACGCAGTTTGTATCCGAGCCCGGGTACGACCCAAACCCGATTCGTGCACCTCTAGACGGAAAGATTACCAGATTGTGATATTGTTATTTGTCAACTCTTCAGACCTTAAATGTCTGAATCGTAACTTAAACTATTAATAAGGATTGATTATTATTACAATCAATTAATCATTAGTCTTTTAACTTTATAAACAAAAACTCCCCTCATATTCCAAGACACGAATGCGAGTCAAAATCCTGAGTCTGGAATATGATAATCTATGCAACAACATGCTGAGTTATGATTCTATACAACAAAATGTGTTTGGAAGATACTGAGGATCGGATCATGCTCCATGTTCACTTAATATATCATTAAACATAGCAACCCCATTTTGACTATATAAAAAACAAAAGGCAAAAATAATATTATGCATTTGACATTGACACATTGATCTTCAAGTCTGATTAACCCGCATAGAAATTATACCAGTTGCTTTAACGTGATAAATGTAAAGTTGACAAAAAATAAACATCCAAAATATACAATGCGGTATTTAATTATGAGATTATTTTTAAAACATATTATTTTGAGATTGAAATGAGATTAAGTTGTACTTGCCTGATACCCAAACCCGTTAACATATTATGTAGATCTAAAAAGTATAGTAAGTGGTATTTCTAAGATTACAAAAAGGGTATAAGTATAGTAGAATATTTCATATTCAAGTCTATTTTTAGTTGAAAATATTAACGGTGTCTAGATATGGAAGTCTCAATGGGTTAACTTTAACTATTTAAATCATAAATAGTCGTATCTGATATCCACAAACTTAACGCATACTTGACGTTATGAGACATGGTTTAATAATGAGCTATCACTAAGCTTATCCAAATTCGTCTCATAGCTGGCTCATTGACATACATATAGACATATAGATTATTTTTAACCAACAAACACACACTCTACCACACTCACACCATACATGATTTGAACCTACAATTTTTTATTAAAAAATACACCAGTTACTACAATAATGTCACGTTTGAACTCCCCGCCCCAGCCAAATAGATGAATTTTGTTCCCTCCCTTTTCTCCCAGTGCGTATGACTATCCTTCCCATATTTAACAAGACACTAAGTAATCAAAGTTATAAGTTCAAATCAAGAATGCAAACATAATAATTTTAAAAAGAGTATAATAGTATACGTGTAAATCAGACAACGTACGTTAAAATAATCTAACAGTAGAATCTATAAAGTAAGCGCGGGCCACGACTACACCCCCCAACGAACAACGGTAAACAAACCCACTCCGCGTTAACATTTAATACACTTTCCCCAATTTCTTCTCCCACAATATATGCATATGCTTATGCTTATGCTTTCACTTTCACCATTCTTCACTTCAACCTCCAATGGACATCGAGAAGAAAGACGAACAGCCTCTCCGATCCACCACCGCCACCGCCACCGCCACCGCCGCCGGCGACCACTCAAAACACCTAAAACGCCGGCGACGCATTATCATATGCTCATCGATCATCGGATTCATCATCACCATCGCCTTAATCCTCCTAATCTTATCTCTCACCGTCTTCAAAGCCAAAAAGCCAATCGTCACCGTCAACTCTGTCGCACTGCAAGATCTAGATTTCTCCATCAATCCTCTCGCACTTAGGGTTTTCGTTGAACCTCTCGCTAGCCCTAGGGATCACCATCACGAACCGTAATAAGGTCGGCGTGAGCTACCGCAACAGCTCCGCTGTCCTCCGGTACAGAGGCAAAGACGTCGGAGATGTGCCGATTCCGGCCGGAGAAATTGCTCCGATGACTCGGAGGAGTTGAATCTGACGCTGACGATTTTCGCTGATCGGTTGATTGCGGATTCGGAGATTTACAGTGATGTTATTGGAGGTAAGTTACCTCTTTCGACTTATGCTCGAATTAAGCGAAAGTTCGTGTGGTTTTCTTTCGGATTCACGTCGTATCGACGTCGAATTGCGATGTGAATGTTGATTTGCGAAATAGAGGTGTTGCGAATCAAACTTGTCATTACGATAACAAATTGGATTGAAATCACTGAATGATGATCATGATGATGATGATTTGATTTCCCACGGATACTCGATTTTGATTTTTTTTTATTACTTTTTTTTTTAATTAGATGTTGTGTTAGAGTTAAGATTGATGAAATAAAAAGTCTTCTTGTTGTTACTTTTTTTACGCTTATTTTAATTCACGAAATTGTATTGTCAATAAGTGGAGATTTTTGAGAAATCATGCGACGGAAATATTAAGTTTTACTCGTAGATAAATTTGAGTGAACTTTTCCATCTTTGACCTTTGAGGTTATTGTGACGTAACGGGCGATCCATCCTTTGACTTCTATGCATGATGTCATTTTCGTCGGTCGATTTCGTTACGGGTGCCGTAACAAAGAAAATAACAATAATTTGAATAGTGATTTCACAATCGGACCGGACTGGACCGGCCGGTTTTGCTGGGAACCAGTCCAGTTTTTATGTATTTGAATCGTTTTCAATTGAACGGGCCGGTTACCGTTTGGACGATGCACCGGTTGAACCGACTAGTGGTCGGACTAGGACCGGGTTTTAAATTTTTTTAATTTTTTTTCTTTCAACCTATTCTTTTGATTAAGTTTAATAAATTATGTTACATATTTTAGTTATTTAAGTGTTAATGTTATGTTAAAAGTGTAAATCTACTCAAAATCATAAGAATTTTCATATTTTGTTTTTGAACCGGATATTTATAAATAATATTGATTTTTTTTATATAAGATGTAATCTGGTTTATAAACCTGGTTCGATTGATCCAACCGATCCAACCAATGAACCTTTTAGATGACCGGTCCGGTTTTAAAAACATTGCTTCAACAAGTGGATTATTGATATGAGTGGATTATTGATATGACAAAGTGTTTGTCATTGTTTGATATCATTGTAACATCTTAACCTAGAAAAACCGACAAAAACAAAAGATAAACAACGGAAATGAAATTTAACATCAAACAATACATATATAAATGTAGAGAAAGGTTACGGTACAAAGTGTTTTTTTCGTGCGAAGCGAACGAAGTTATCACGCAAGAATGAATGTTACGGGTGAATTATCACGCAAAGTTTGAATTGTTACGCAAGAAGGTATTCATGCGTGATAATTTCCATCCATGCGTGATAATTCCACGCGAGTGTAATTCGTGTTGCGTAAGTATCACTTTCTTTTTGCGTGATTATTATTGTTCTTACGCGCTTGATTATTATTGTTCTTGCATGATAATTTCACATCAAAACTTCGTACGCTTTGTACGGAAAAAAATATTTTATAGTAACCGTCCCCTATAAATGTAACTGACAAATTTGTTACCATCTTAATACGTATGTATGCTTATGTGTTTATGTTGTGTGTGTGCACATGTAATACGACAAATGAATAGACTAACGTATTAACACACAAAAGTATTTACATATTGCATACTACAGATATATAACGTATTACATTGGTTGACAGAGACAAAAACATACAACTCTAACCTAAAGTTCAAATACACAAAGTACTGAATAGTTAACGACATGACTATATAAATATATACGTATGGTTTATTCTTTAAAGAAAACTTTAACCTTTGTAAATAACTCTACATCTCATGACATATAAACTACAAGTAATATCTGTTACCTGTATTATGATTCTTTGAATTTTGATGCAACTCGTTTAGTAATGTTTGAACATTTACTTTTTTTTTTTGTTCGTTTTTGAACGGTGTTTGAACGATTATTTAAGCAACACATTTCAATACCATATGGACATAGAAGATCTTTCAAAATACAACATAATTGATTTGAAGAAACAGAACTAAAATCAAACAATTTTTTGAATAGCTTAAACTCTCCAATGCATAGTAGAGTTTCAGAACTACAATATAATTATAAAAGTATAATATATCACTAATTGATTGGAATACAAATTGCCAAATTACATGTTTAACGATTTAAGATAACATAGTACAAATACACTTGAAAGGATATCAGATTAACAAAAATACTTATTATCCAAATAACAAGTGGTAGGGGTGGTTAATTAACAATTATATAGAAATAAGGTAAATTAGATTTAAATAATTTAAACTATTATTCATTGGCCGATATAATTCATACTATTGATTTGACTGGTAACAATCCCAATTTTCATTTTTATTATGAACAACAATCCCAATAATATAATTATTAAAGTTTACACTTGATTTCAAATGAAAAAAACATACAAGCTAAATCGAGCCTAAAATAAGTACAAATCGAGCCTAAAATAAGTACAAATCGAGTGTGAATATATGATAAATATGCTACTAGAACTGTTGTTGGTAATAAAAATAAAAGTTAAAATTTTTACCTGTCAAATCAATAGTATGGATTATTATCGGCTAATGAGTATTAGTTTGTATTATTAAAATTCATTTGCTTAGAAATAATGAATATCTCAGTGAGTTGTTATACGTTATCAACCAACTATTTATAGAATTAAAGTACGATATGAATTATTATAAAAAGAAGCCTAATTAATCATGACTCCTAATTACAATAAGTATAATTGAAATATATTAAAAACATGTCTTATAATAGCCCCCTTTTTTTCAAAATAATAAAATACTGAAAATGATAATAAAAATATGAATAAATTAAAAAAGAATACTTTTAAATTATGTAGATAAACGTCAAATAGAACATCAGGCCATGTGTTGCTATGGAAATTTCATGTATGTACGGGACAAGAAATGTTGTTTGCAGGAAGATAAGTCGTAATTAAGGTTTTACATTGCGCTGATTGTTATTTACACAGAACCCACTTTTTGGTTCTTTGATGATTGTCGTTAGACCATATTACTTGCACAAAATTACGTAAAATTACCATACACAAAAGTTGTGAATATTTAGCTAACACCGATTATGATGATATCAACCTAAGCCAAGAGCTTTCTTTAAGGTAATAACTATATGCATTGCTTTCTTAGAGCATTCGCACTTTCTGCTTTATATTTATTTTTATAATTACACTAAAAATTACTATTTTTTTTTTTCTTTCTTCTTCACTCACAACCACATTCAAAATATTAAAAGTTTATAAGAGTTGAATAGTAAATCTTCAAAGTTACAGATGAACAGTAATCTCTCTCTTCCACTTACAACCCTCAAAACCATACCTATAATCCAGGGATTACACTCACAAACTTTTAGGGAACGGGATGTGAATGCTCTTAGGGTGTGGGTGCACCCACACCATACACCCACGCTACACTACATAACTACCAATCACAATTTATCACGTCACATCACACCACACCACATCACGCCACGCATGTGAGGGGGGTGATAACGGCGTGGGGAAGAAACACAGGCTTCAAATGGGGCCAGAATTGTCCCGGAGTGTGTATGCCGTGAAACGGCCGAACGGCGCGGCGTGGGAGGCGCCGCCCACCGCTGTGGGGTTGATGCGTATTAGTTAAATAGTGCTAGCATTTGTTTAAAAAAAAGCTTTTTAAGAAGTTGTCAACTATGTTTTTTCGTGCATGTGGTAAGTAGTGACACGACTCAGTATAAAGCTCATATCAAACGTAAAAAAATATGTTGTAATGGTGCAGTGAGAATTTTAAAAAAATGTGCATATTTGATTCGATTCGATTTTGAATAAAGTTTATGTCCAAATGAATATAAAAATAACGTTCATCGTTATATTTAAATTTTATAAAACACAATATTCAAACCTAATAATCGATAGTATGAAGAATATTGTATCGTCGACTTCTTAGAACTTTAACTTTTAGGTTTCTTAACAAGTAAGGTTTATTCATGTTTCTTTAAAAAAGTTCGTCATAATTGTTATGGAGGGGTCTACTACTCTTTACTGTTTTTTAATCAAATTATTTTCTTTTACGATTCTTTATGAGGTGGGTGTAGATATTTATTGTAATAAAAATAACCGAAGGAAAAACCGGCAACGGCTGGATAATGACATTGCTACATTGGCAAGGTTTTAGAACCCGGATGGTGCGGGTCTTTAAATTACATTAAAATTTATTATTTTTCTTTTTTAATTAATTAAATAATAATCTGTTATATTTTTATTATTACTTTTTATCTATTCTTCACTCACAATTATTTTCAATTATTTTCAAAATATTAAATAAAATTATAAGGGTTAAACAGTAATTTCTTAAATTTATATATAACAGTAACATATTTTCTTTCATCCACTCACCCCACCCCCATCATACCATATAATATAAAGATTATACTCATAAAGGTTTAAAAGTAAATTACAAATATTATTTTTTAAGTATTATTAAAATTATGAAACATGCTCTTAAACTTTGATAAGTATGTTGAGTATCTTTTATTTGAAAATTTATCACGATTTTTGTCCTCTCCACTAACTTAAGTTAAATATTCCAGTTAAATTTTAGTTATTTGACCTTTTTGCCCTTACCTTTTAAAAAACAAAATATGTAATTTATACTAATCTTATATTTTTCTTTCTTATTTTATTTTATTTTTTATTTTATTCTCTCCCGCTTTCACGTCACTTCAGTTTTACAAGTTTATCATAAATATTATTAATTAATTAAATTAATTTATTTAAAAAATATAATTTCATTTATTGATTTTTAAAATTATTAGAATATTTTTTTGTTGAGTTCATTTATGAGTTTTTGTATTAAAATCAATAAAATTTAGAGAACTTTATTAATATATATATATAATATATATAATATATATATATATTATGGTTGAACCATTTATAATAATTATTCACGGTAAAAAAGAATGATTATTTATAACATGTCATATATATATCTTTTTCAAAATATCAAAAGTATTGAAAAAAATCAAATTGGTATGTTAAATGTATATATTTAAATTTTTACATAGTCTTTATCTGTAGCTTAATATTATACAATTTAGCTTGAAAACATAATATTCTAAAATTAAGTTAGTTTAACTTTGAAAATCATAGAAAATCATAAAAGAAAGATGGATAGTGAGTTCAACATAATTCTTATTTAGATTTCTATTCTTGAAGTATTAAATCATGTTTTCCATTCATCTTCTTCATTGAAAACATGTAGTTTTTTTGAAAAAAAATAGAATTTATTCACCCAGTCATATCAAACGGGGTCGTCGGAAGTGAGAAAACGTATTTAATGTACATAACTAAATTTAAAATATTATCTGAATTTTTTTTGGTTTTAATACTAATGTACATAAATAAATTTAAAAATAATAAATTAAAATCAAGCAGGGTGTTGGAAGTGGAGAAACGTTATGTGCCTATGTTCCAAATTCCAATCATTGTTATATTTTATAGATATAAAGAAATAACATCCAGAATTAGTTATATTTGGTTCAATGTTTAATAATTAATTATGTTTATGTTTTAATTTTTAGTTTTAGCATATTTTATTTCTAGTTAATGTATTTTTATCTTTAGTTTAAAAAATATCATCTGAATTTTTTTGATTTTAACATAAACGTACATAACTAAATTTAATAAATAATAATTATAATAACTAAAAATCATTATGAAATTATGAATTTTAAAAACAAATAATTAATAGTATTTAATATAAGTTTATAAGATAAAAATGATGAGAAACTAAGAGAAAGAAGAAAATTAAGTAATAAAGTAAAAGAAAAAATAAAATACAAGATTAGTATAAGTTCCTTTAAACGGGAGGGGCAAATTGTTATTTATTAGAAAGTTAATAGAATTTTTTAACTTCAATTAGTGTTAAGGACGAAAACCATGATACATTATTAAATAAAAGATACTCAATGTACTTATCAAAGTTTAATACTTAAAGAACAATATTTGTAATTTACTCAAGTTTTAAGGAACCGGATGTGAGTACTCTAAGGGTAAAAGATCGTCTAGATTTCTTAATTTCCTAATTTGCCACATCAAATTTTTTATTTCACAAGATGTCATCGCATTTTTCCTCTTTTCCTCGCATTTTTTCTCTATGTTGTGGATGGTATGCTTCAATTGGCAAAGCGAAAACTCATCCGGTCAAACCCGGTGATTATTCTCTTGTTCATGGTTTTTTTTTTTCACTGGAAACTGACCTTGTTTGAAATTATTTTTTTTCAAAATATTTCCTAAGTATAATATAAACTATTGAATATTTAGTTTATTTAAATAGTGTTATATACGAGTTCCTAGTCTAATGTAATAAATACATGTAAGTTGAAGACTGAAATCATAATAATAATAATAAAATCAGTATTCATACAAACCTTACAAATATATATTTATTTTCAAATTTGAATGATGGTAAATAACAATTAATTTGTCAACGAAGAAAAAGTAACACAGTATTATTTAAGGAATAAATAGGCTGTTAATATTTATTTGACTAAAAAATAACAAATTACTTTTATTTTCAACGGCGTTTGAAACTATTCTCAATACTTGAGTGAGTATTCGTGAGACGGAATTTCAACCGTCATTATTAATTTTGACGCTGCATACTTGATTTATTCAAAAATCATCAATGAGGAAACTAATCACCGTGAAAAACCCCCTTATTGGACCTAAATAACCAGTTACTTGATCACCTTTTTCTTTTTACTAATATTGAGTTTGTAATTTCTATAGATCGGGATTATGTTAAATAGTCAATAGCATCATTTTAGTCCTATTTGGGTCTGGTTCAATTTAATGTCTAGCTGGAAACAAAATAGTTTAAAAAAAATAAAATTAAAGTTTAAAACATTGGTTTTGACATTTGTAGACGTGTTTCTAACATCTATCTCTACCTATTCTATTTTTGATTCTCCATCTTCTTTCTTCAACTTTGCTCTAATTTTATAACAGAATTTAATTTGGTTTTCTATTTGAATTTGTTACGATTTTTAAAACTTAAGATCGGTGCCTAATTTGAATTTGTTATGTTTTTAGAATTCACACAAAACAAAATACCCTTTTGAGACTCAATACGTTTATAGTACGTGTAGACACCAGAAATTAATTCTTCATACATCGCCTAATCGGATATGAATATACATAAGATATATCTGAAAATTCAAGAATAAAATATTGCTCCTGAATGACCAACAAAATAGTTCATAAACTAAGAATACATATTTACTTTTTATGTTACCAGAAGCTAAAATTTCACACCATTGATCAAGAAAAATTAACTCATTAATCCACTAAAATTTTTGAAAAATGGTTGATCGGACATTAAAAAATTGTCCTTTTTAATTCTCTAGTTGCAACCAATTATAAACATTAGATCAAGAACCAATATCCCATCTAATTCGACACACAAGCTTCCAACCAAAGTGCCTAAATCACATCCGATCTAAATAAAAACGACATCCGGCGTCATTTACTACCGGCAAGGTGGAACGAAAACGGGAATCTGGAACACAAAACAATGGTAATAGGATTGGGCATTCAAAAAGGTTGGTAGCGATCTTTAACAATGCATAATAATAGTAATAATAATAATACGATCGGAATGATGGGCCGATGACGATGGTGAATTGGCTGTTGAAGAGCTAATTCATAAATGCTCTTGACGAGTTGCGAATGTTTCACATGAATTGACTTTCCACAAGATCGGAATGATGGGTTTCACATGAATCGACTTTCCACAATTCTTCAGTTCTTGCGAGTTGCGAATTGCGATGGTGAATTGGCGATGGCCAATGGGGTTCTTCCGTTCTTCGTTCTTGCGATGGGCAATGGGTGATTGTTTGGCTTTGATTTTGTTCAGCTCATCCTAACCACTTCTTACTTGTTCCAGCATATTGTGACCCACTAAAATATTTAATTCTTATTTGTTCAACCCATTAAGGCCCACTGTAAATTTTTATAATCCAACACAACCCAATATCACAATATTGACCCATGATAACCCAAACTTAAGACATGGTCCATTAAGAGGTGGGCATAAAAACCGGGTTCGGACCCGACCCTGTGGACCCGACCCGGAACCGGGTACGGGTACGACCCGGTATATGTATACCCGGTTTGGACCCGAAAAAACCCGTAGGGTTGGAACCGGGTATGATTTTCTAGAATTTCTTAGAACCCGACCCGAACCCGACCCGACCCGAACCGTTGAACCCGGGTTGGACCTTTTTTTTTTTTTTTTAAAGTAGCCGTTTTTTTAACGGCTATATAGCCGTTGGGATCGATTTTTGGCCTTTTTTTATCACTTTTAGGCTTATAAGTTAGTATAAATAGGTGTGGGTTGATATGGTTTAGTACCCAAGTCTCAAACGCAAAAATACGCAAAAAACGCAAAAAATACTCTCGTTTACTCTCGTTTTACACGTTCACTCTCTCGTTTTACACTTTCACTCTCTTCAATCTTGATATGGCTCACTCACAATCTTCCGTTGGTCAAGGTTCGTCCAACGCTCCAACCGTCGTTCGTGTTCTTGCACACAATCGTAACATGGATGTTTGGTGCAATTGGGATATGGTTGAGTTGAGTGACGGGTCTGTAAAGGCTCGTTGCAAGTTTTGTGGAGCTTTGCTTGCTAAAGATTCTAACACGACTTTAAACAAACACATTAGCAAGAAGTTTTGTAAGTCGTTGAAAAGTAATCCGGATTCGCAACAAACACAATTGGGTGGAGACGGTGGAATCTTTAATTACGATGTTAATACGGTTCGAGATCGAATGGCGAAGTTCGTGATTCAAGAAGCTTTGCCTTTTAGTCACTTCGACAATCCTCGGTTGACCAACTTAATTCGAGAGACGCTTCAACCTCGTTACACCCACGTAAGTCGTACTACACTTAGACGTTATTGTTTAAAATTATGGAAACAAGCAAAAAATGATTTAATTGTATTATTTGAAAATTTAAATACCGGTGTAAACTTAACTAGTGACGTTTGGTCGGCTCCACACGGTTTACCCGAATCGTACCTTTGCGTCACCGCTCATTGGGTGGATCCCAATTCATGGCAATTGATGAAACGTACGATTGCATTTGATCTTTTTCCGCATCCACACACCGAAGAATTTTTGTTTTACTTTTTAGATAATGTAATAAGTACTTTTAAATTACAAAATAAACTTTTTTCAATTGCATTTGATAACGCCTCTAACAACACAACCGCGGTTGAAAAATTAAAATTAAAATTATATCTCCGATTGCAAACGGTGATTTTTCCATACTCGTTGTGTTGCACATATTATTAATTTAGTAGTGCAAGACGGACTATCCGGGCAATATGTTAATAACTTTATTACATCTTTTCGATTTATGTTACATGACGTTTTTAAAAAAAGTAGAAGAAGATATCAAGATTATAAACAACTTTGTAAGGATACGCACTCTAGATTTTTAGGTCCTAATTGGGATGTACCTACTCGGTGGAATTCGACTTGTCACATGTTGAATGTGCTTTAAAACAAAAGGGCACTTTGAAAGCTTTTCATAATAGTCTTTCGGATAATGGTGAAGCCGACCCATTTCCGGATGCGGGTTGGGAGAATCTTCAACGTCTATCCGAGTTTCTTGAGGTTTTTAAAAACTCAACAACAAAATTATCGGAGTTTATTATTCCACTAGTTATTCGGTGCTTCAAGAATTATATTTTATGTCTTTGAATTTTAAAAATTTTCAAAATAAAAATAATATGTTTAATCAAATGATAGAACCAATGAAAGAAAAGTTTAAAAAATATTTTAAGGACTTACCACCCGTTTTTACGTGTGCCGCCTTTTAAATCCGTTTCTAAATGTTGCGGGGGTTGAATGTTTGATAGATGAGATAAATGACAATTTTGATATGCATGACGAAAACCCTAATTTTTCAAACGAGGCAAAAGAAAATTTTAATCATAGTTTGAAAACAATTTATAATTTTATTTAAATAGATATGGGCCTAACGTAAACATAACCATGCCAAGCGATCAACTCAAGTGCTAGTACATCGGTTAAAGACCCAGTTTTGACTATGTTGAATGTTGTCCGGGATGTGACGGCTAAACGACAAAGGGGTAACACCCCAACAAGTGAGCTCGGTAGATATAGTGGAACGGATTTTATTTCCACTATGACTACCGAAGATTATCGTGCATTCGATATTTTGGCTTGGTGGAAAGGAAAGAATCTCAATTTCCGATTCTTTCTGCTATGGCCCGTGATTTACTAAGCGTCCAAGCTTCTACGGTAGCTTCGAAATCTGCTTTTTCTCTTAGTGGCAGGGTAATATCATTACGAAGAACAAGACTAACTCCGGAAGCAGTGGAGATGTGCATTTGTTTAAGGGATCACTTAGACGCAACGGATGGTATACAAGACCAAACAAGCCTCGAAGACGAGATTACACTCGAAGCTAAAGTACATGATGAAGAGGTAGAAGACGGAGTATCTTCTAGCATATCCGATGAAGAATTAGCATTTGATCAAGCATCTCGTAGTAGATAAATTAGATGATATTGTTATTTTTTATTGATTCATTTATGTATTTTTAAGTTGTTTTAATATTATATGTCTTTCATGTTCTTTTTAAATTTCTTTGTCATTCAAATGTTTTATATAAAAAGTATTTAATATTTGTATATTATAAGTGTAACCTTTTCTGCCCAAGATTTGTATATATTTATATATTAAGTTGTTTAAATTTTTGTCATTCAAGTGAACCCGGTTAGGAAAAGAAAAATAAAAAGAAAAAAAAGAAAAGAAAATGTAAGAAAAAGAAAACATACGACCCGGTGTTCGAACACACACAAGAAAAGAAAAAAAGAAAAAAAAAAGGAAAAAACCCGGTTGAACCCGGTTTCATACCCGAACCGAACCCGACACGACCCTACCCGGGTATACCGGGTAGGGTTTGTATCCCGCTGAACCCGACCCGGGTTGTTCCCGGGTTCACCAATACCCGGGTACAAAAAACCCGGTTGGGCCCAAACCCGGTTTGTACCCGGGCCCGGGTACGGCCCAAACCCGATTTGCCCACCTCTATCCATTATTACCAGGCCTGTTTGTGGTAATAGAAAAAGGACACAACAACGATTCGGGTAATCCAACCCAGATATAGGGTCCGCGTGTAAAATCAGTACGTGCATTTGGGCCGGAAAAGGCAATTGTAGATAGCCTAGTTACGCGACACATGTCTATCACAGATACTCTTTTATTAGAGTAAGCGGATGTGTTTCTTGCAAAACAAAAGGAAAAGCCTACAAATTGGTTATCGATTTCTTATATTATGCCTACTAAAATTAAAGTCTTATGAGATGGTTTGGACGACAAAGGTGTGGTAGTGTGGCAGCAGAGTAGTGATGGGGTGCTGGATGGTAGTGTGATTTTTTTTTCATGGGGCCGGAAAATTTGTGTCGTTGATTATAGATACGTGTTAATACATTTCATTCTGATTCGTGTCAAGTTGAGTTGGGTCATACGATAAAAATATAAAACCAAATTAAATATTACAAAAAGACAAATTGGATTTTAATAATCCAAACTATTACTTATTGGGCGATAAAATCCATACTATTAATTTGGCCAACAACACTTCCAATTTTTACTTTTGTTACCAACAACAGTTTCAGTGACATAATATTCAAATTTTTACGTTTGATTTGTATATATTTTAGGCTTAATTTAACTTGTGTGTTTCTTCATTTCGTTCATAATCCTTATTGTGACTGGAATCGAGTCCAAATCAAACATAAAAATTGAAGGCTTAATGGATTTAAATACTCCCAACTATTGGGAATTGGCTGCTGCCACCCCCAAGTATCATTTTGGCGAATATAACTCCCAAGTAAACACTTCGGTGTCTGTATCACCAGCCGTCTGTCATAACCCTAACGACGTTAACTTTCTGATGATGTGGCACGCATACGTGTACAGGCCTCGCTTGTGTGGCAGCTAACCTGGTTAATGTTGTGTATATATATCTAACACTTTAGATTTTTTTTCACACATTTACATTTACAATCTCCACTCTCCAAGCAATCCCTAGTTTCACCCATTCGAACTAGAAGAACCCTTCCCGTCGGTTTAAGCCCTAATCTTTGCCATCAGAGGTATTGTTTAGCTTAAATTTTAGTTGTTCTTGTTTTCATTCAAGCATATGGGAACCATTGATGTGATTCTTTGGTATGGTGTCATCGTTAAAGTATACCTGGGTGCACCATCGTACGTTGGAGGTGATTCGAAGCTATTAAAGATCGATGTTGATCACGTTTCTTACTTTGAACTAGTTGATTACGTAATGGAAACTAACTGTTACAAGTCTAAGGATTTCTATATGTATGGTTTGAATGTTGTTACCGGGGAGATGAAACGATTTCTTAGTGATGGTGATGTTTTAGAGATATGTAACTTGGTTTTTGGTACTGATGAACCGTCCATGGAGGTTTTTGTTCAAAATGATCCAATTGTTGGCGAGTCCAGTTCACAGCCTATTAAACCCCAAGCCCAGCCCACTTCACCACCAGCCCAGTCCAGTTCACAGCCCAACATATTAAGATATATCAAATTAACTGCTCATAGACTTGCACCTACCCAAACCCAGCCCACTTCACCACCAGCCCAGACCTTACCAACAACTAAGATATTCCAAGACAACTCCTCGTAGGCTTTCACCTACCAAACCACAGTCTATAGCACCTACACTAAGTATACCATAATTTGACTTGAACATAGATGCAAATGAAAAGTCAGCTGAATTGAATAGGGATGGAGAGCGTGAGGTTGTTGATTTGAATTGGGCTACAGAAGGAGAAGCAAGTGATAACAGTGAAGACAGTGACTATAAGTGTGAGGTAGAAGTGACGGAATCAACTAGTGATGATGAAGAGGGTTATGAGTCTGAGGAATTAGGTAATGATGAAGAGGGTCATGAGTCTAAGAATTAGGTAATAATGAGACTGCTAAGGGGTGCATGATGAAGTAATTGGTCAAGATTCAGATAGAGAAGATGATGAATGGGTTCAATCACAAGAGGCAATTAAGCAGGCTAATGAGGAAGAGAGTGCAACCTAGAAAAAACTGCTTGAAGATTGTTTAAAGGAAAAAGAGGGTAACTTGTTTGAAAATATTGAAGCTGGGACTTCACATATAGAAGGCTATAGTAGTTATGAGGATTCTGAGGGTGATGTTGCCACTCCTGGTGAAAGTGAAGATGATGACATTAGAGGAAAAAAATACAAAGACAGTGTACCAGCTGTGAATGAACATACCAAATGGAAGAATTACAATTGGAGAGTTGGAGTAAGGTTTGCTACTAGGGATGCTTTTAAAGCTGCTATGAAAAGATATGTTGTGACCAATGGCAGGAATTTGTATATTGCAAAAATGATAATAACAAACAAGGGCGTGTAGCTGTGAAGTGTGTTAAGGATTGTCCATTCTACTTGTTCTGTTCACACCACTCAGGGAATGAGTGCTACATCGTTAAAAAGTAAATAACAGGCATAATTGTCAAAGAAGCATGATAAAGAACAGACAACTTACTGCCCCATTTATTGGAAATGAGTTTTTACCAATTTTCAAAGCCAAACCCAACTGGTCTGCTAAAGAGATACAGTTAGCTGTTAAAGAGAAATATAAGGTCATTATCAGTTGGTGGTTGGCTTATAAGGCAAAAGCATATGCACATAAGAAGCTACATGGGTCAATGAGGGAGCATTACAGCAAACTTGGTTCCTATCTAGAGGTTTTAAGGCAAGCCAACCTAATATCAACATTTGAGCTTGTCACTGCACCTCCAGGTTTCATTAACTTAGATCCTGAAGCTACTTGTGAAACATTTTTTAGGTTATTTGTTTGCTTGATGGTGTAAAAAGAGGGTTCTTGGCAAGATGTAGGAAAGTCTTATGTTTAGATGTTTTTTCTCAAGACTTTCTTAGGTGGTATGTTATTAACTGTTGTTGGTAGGGATGCTAATGAGCAATTGTTTCCATTAGCATGGGCAGAAGTAGATAGGGAGAATAATGATAGTTGGGAGTGGTTTATTGGTGAGTTAAAGAAGTGCTTGGGTGTTAATGATGAAGGTGAAGATTGGACATTCATTAGTGATCAGCAGAAGGTATTCTAATCTTTTTTGGTTTAACCATTGCTTAAATTAGAATTGTTTCTAATCTTTCAATATTGTAGGGTCTGTTGAAGACTGTTGCTTTGATATGGCCTAAGGCAGAGCACAGAAACTGTGCAAGGCATATATGCAAACTGGCACAAGACATACAAGGATGAAGAACTAAAGGAGTTATTCTGGAAAGCTGCAAGGACATATAGTGAGGCAGACTACACTCAGGAAATAGAGGAGATGAAATCTGTGAATTCTGAAGCAGTGGAGTCTTTGCTTAAACAGGATCCAAAGTGTTTCAACAGGTGCTATCTGGAAACTCATACAAAGTGTGATGTTATTGTGAATAACATTGCAGAAACCTTTAATGGTTTTATTATTAATGCAAGATCAAAACACATCATACACATGTTAGAGGATATTAGGATACAAGTGATAAATAGGCTAGTAACCAAAAGGGTAGAAATAGAAAATAAAGATGTATTCATTTGCCCTAAAGTTCAAGAGAAATTAGAATTTTCAAAGGGAGCAGCCTATAGATGTGAGGTTTTTCCATCTAGTTACCATGTGTTTTAAGTTAGAGAATTTGATGATGTGTTTGTGGATCTGGTTAGCAAAACATGCACCTATAGGAAATAGGATTTAAGAGGATATCCATGTAAACATGTTTGTGCTGTTGTTGATTTTTTAAACAAAAGAGCAGAAGATTTTGTTGATGAGTGTTACCACAAACAAACTTACATGAAAGCTTATGAGTATTCAATCCCTCCACTGCCAAATATGAAGTATTGGCCAAAGGTTGAGTATCCATGGATGCACCACCAGTTAAGGCACAACCTGGTAGGCCTAAGAAGAATAGAAAGAGGGATCCTCATGAAGACCCCAAAAACCTGGAAAATTGACAAAGCATGGGATTAAAATAACATGTGGGATTTGTGGTGTAAGTGATCATAACAAGAGGAAGTGTAAAGAGAGTGACAAACAGATGGGAGGTAAGACCACAAAACTATCTAATGTAATGTTGTAGTTGTACATGTTAATGATTTAGACTAACTGTTGATTAATGTTGTTATAGTTTCTCCTGGTTCAAAAGACAAAAGGGGAGGCCACGAGGGAGAAAACAAGGGAAAGGCAATTTAGCTTAGATTTGTTTGTGATGGTTTATGAACATGTAATGCTTTTATGGGTCTTTTGTATGGGTCTTCTGGTACTGCATTTTGATTATGATGTTTGACATTAAGGTTGGCCGTTTGTAACAATTATGGTTTGGTATTTTGGTAAACAATGAAGTTTAATGAACTAATATGTATTATGAAAATGATGTTAGCTTATTGTATGTAGTTTAGAGCTTTGTCAATGATGGTCATAGTGTAATTTCCAAAGTCTAATTTCCATTCCAACAAAACACATTACATAAGAGAAGATAATTGTTCAACATACAAAATAGAAACTCATTCACTGCTTGTTCAAACACACTACAACTACTTAGCCAAATAAACAAACAACACAGCTGCAGCTAACAGAGTCATCAGCCATGCCTTCTTCCACTCTTTCTTACTTATCACCTTCTTCAACCTCTTGTTTTCATCAACTAGCATCAAATTCTGCAAAACCAAATTCTTCATCCTCATCTCTTGAACAGTCAAACAGGTGTTGGATTGTTCTTTGAACATGAACTCCAAGTCTTCTCTCCATAGAAAAAACTTACAATCAGATATCTAAACAACAAGATAACACCATATGTATTAACAAGTGGAATACCATTCAATTAAACCAAAAATCAAGTGAAAGTGAAATACTTACAGGCCATTGACTACAACCATAAAATGGTTGACCTTTTCGAACACTCTTTGGTCCAGCAAGTCGAAGGACAGCAAGAGCTTCGTGATGGCAGTAAATATTTCCTTCCAAATCGACCCTAATAAATTTAGGGTTTCTGCTGTGACTGGACACAGAAGTAAATGAACTCATTAGATCAACAATGGAGTTGTAGCGATGGAGGGAGAAGGATGGAATTATAGTTGATTTGATCAGTGAAGGGGGAACAATGGAACTAGGGTTGCTTGATCGGTGACGATGGAGGGGGGGGGGATGGTGAAAGTGATAATGGAAAGGGGTATTTATACCCAGTTGCCATGTGGCAAACATACAAGCATTAACCACATCAGTTGTCACACAAGCGAGGCTTGTACACGAAGTGTTTACTTGGGAGTTATATTCGCCAAAATGATACTTGGGGTGGCAGCGGCCAATCCTCAATAGTTGGGACTATTTAAATCCATTAAGCCAAAATTGAAAATATATCACTGGGACTATTGTTGGTAATAAATGTGAAAGTTGAGATTGTTTTCGGCCAAATTAATAATATGAGTTATTATCGGCCAATAGATAATATTTGGATTATTAAAATCCAATTTGTCTTAAAAATAAATAAAAGTATTCTGATCAATTAAAATATCTAATAGAAATACATTATCTTGTTGTTTAGCATGATAGAAGGTGGAAGTAGGATACTAGGGTGGGTGGGAGGTGAAGTCGTGAAGGTGTTGTGTGTTTTGTTAGGGTTTTAGTGAAACCTATTTAATTATTTAATATATCTATATCAATTGATTATTCACAAATATTTTAAAAAGTACAAGAATTTCTATCAACATATAACTTTTTTTATGTATTATATAAAATATGATTAAATTATAATATTTAATCATCTCTCTTGAAAATCATAAGAAATAATGAATGAATTTTCAATCTACACATATGTAAATTCTATGTAGGTAATAAGAGCATTCACAACTCGTTTTCAATTATTATGTGAGTAGGTGTCTTGTATTATAAAGGATAGTTGTAAGTGAAAGAGATATAAAATTTATGATGGTACAACCTAATAATTTTTTAATATTTTTAAAATGGTTGTGAGTGGATGAAAGAGAAAAAATAACGATAAATTTATGAAAAAATATTATTTAATTGAAAAGTAGAGAGAAAAATTAATTATGTTTAGTGTAACTATAAGACGAATTGAATTTTAATAATCTAAACTATTACCCATTGGCCGATAATAATTCACACTATTAATTTGGCCGGCAACACTCTAAACTTTTATTTTTATTACCAACAACAGTCCCAATGACATTATTTTCAAATTTTTACGTTTGATTTGGACTCAATTCTAGTTGCAATAATGATTATGAATGAAATTAAGAAACATGTAAGTTAAATTGAGTCTAAAATAAATATAAATCAAACGTAATAATTTGAAAATTATATCACCGGAACTGTTGTTGGTAACAAAAGTGAAAGTTAGGAGTATTGTTTGTCAAATTAATAGTATGAATTATTATATAGCAATAGACAATAGTTTGGATTATTAAAATCCAATTTTTCTAATTATAAAGATAAAGATGGTGGATGATTGTGAATGCTCTAATATTTACACATGTATCTGTATACAAAAAACTTTTTAAAACATATGAAAATACTACTTTGATGATTTTTTTATGTTACTTTTATGGTTGTTAATAGGGTTATTGGATTTTAATAATCTCAAGTTTCATTAATTGACCGGGATTAATTCTAACAAAGAAAATTTTTACAGACACTTTTAACTTTGAGTTTATTTTTCTCTCACGATCCCTTACTAACTGAGAGTTAAGCCCCTTAGTTTTATAGATGAAATGGAACCTACTTTGAACTATTTTTCAACTCCGCAGCCGCCCAGCCTCCATCAGTTTCGTTTTTCGGTGTCTAACCTCTATCGTCACTTGAAATCTACCTCCAACAAGTCACGTGGTTCAGATCAAGAGGTGGATATTGACGAGGTTTAGGGTGCAAAAGTTTTAGATTGACGGACCAGATGGTTGATTTTAACTTTTTGTTTACTGTTTTGGCCATATAAACAATCCACGTCATCAAAAAACTAACATTGTTAACTTTCAGTTAGTAAGAGATCGTTGAAGGAAAATAAACTTAAAGTTAGGAGTGTTAATAAACATTTCATGAGTTAAGATTAATCCCGGCCAATAATAAAAGTTAGGATTATTAAAATCCAATAACCCTTTTTAATATACATAAAAACATATACAACTATAACAAAATATAAGCCATTACTATTAATTCTTATTATTCTTAAAGTATATACGAGTTCTTAAATGATTCTAATCTTATTTTAATTTTTTTTCTATTAAAAAGAGATTAACTTAATCATGTTACCCACTCTAAATATTATATATAAAAACCACGTGTATAAGATTACTTGCACTATTATCACTAAAAGTTGAAAAGACAGCATACAAGTTACCTTTAAAGCGCCTTCACAAATCTAAAAATCACAAATCTCGTGGGCTATTTACAAGAAATATAAAAGTATTTACTTCTCAAAATAATACGATCATTTTATAACCACATCACCCATCAATATTCAATCATGCAATTCAAGATTTCAAATACTAATTAAAATCACAGAATTCATTGAAATCATTGGCTAAGAAACATGAAATGTAGAATGCTGTATATCGGAGTAAAATCACCAAGGTGATGATAAAATCTTTGAATCAAACAATAAGTGAAAGTGCACCCTTTAAAACTGTGATTTGTCAAGGCTATCAAAGTAAGGATGATCCATAGCATCTTTGGCTGAAACCCTTTGGGCCCGGGTCATATTTCAGCATTTTCTGAAACAAAAAAGCAGCAAATCCACCCATATCAGTATTTCCTTAAATCAAAATCTTATAAAACTCGAAGCGTATTATTTATGATATATTGACACATACCGATAAAAGATCAACCCCATCAGGCCGGTCCCAGTCCTTTAGAGAGCTCACCCCTGGCCACTGCTCTTCGATCTGTTGGTGTCCCAAGCAACCTATTAGTTGACATACAATTACAAATCAGTTGCACGGGTACTAGCTAGGGTTAAGTTACCCTAGAGCTTTCAATTCGATCGTTTCATAAGTAATTTAAAATACTACAAGTAAAATGACCCCGGAAGATCGATAACTCCTTTAAGTCATTTGTGTAAAGGAAATATAAGAAGGCATTTGGTTGGATTAATGATATTCTTCTTGCTCTTTTATCGAAAGGACTTGAGTTAGAATGTTGTACGTACTCGACATGGAATACGACTTGTTAGTCTACTAGCTAGTTTCGTTAAGCTAGTAGTCAATATATAATTAAATTAGATAAATGCATAAGTTTAAAATGGCCATTTTTTAAAATAAAAAACTCAACTTGAATTTGAGATTTACCTTCATGTAATTGGAAAACCTATAATTACACTAAAAATTCTAACATATTTTAATGACCCGACTCAATCCGACAAAAAAGATTCAACAATCAGACTTCATGCAACATCCCACAATCAAAGGCCGAAAAAATCATGATCCCAGTACAAGAAATTCTTGGATCCACCACTAAATATCACATTAACATTGCAAAACACAACAAAAATAACCAATGCGTTTTGAATTGTTAACTGGTACCATTGAACGTTTCGGTTACCCTTTTAGCTACTACAAGGTCCCTGTGCAAAGCCACCCCCATAGCCCCATGAAGTGCACATTTATATTGTTGCCCAAGAACATAAAAGATGAAGAAGAATAGAAAGAACAATTGCAATCAACTACATACTTGTTTCCATTGATATTGACATGTATATATAGGACATATAATTACAACATCAACCCTCCTAATTACATAGTAAACAATACTATACTTTAACATATATACATACATAACCCTTAGACTTTAACTTGAGAGGGATTAACACTAACATACACCCCCTTAATCACGAACAAGTAAATCTTGAACACTAAGCAATTCCCGCATTGTAGCAAACTTGATCCTTGTCAATGCTTTTGTCAGAATATCTGCCTTTTATAGTTCTCCACTGATGTGTTCCACAATGATATGCTTGTTCTTTACACATTCTCTGATGAAATGATAACGAGTATCAATATGCTTGCTTCTTCCATGAAACACCGGGTTCTTCATCAAAGCGATAGCGGATATGTTGTCAACATAGAGAGTGATTTTTTCTTCCTTCCATCCAGTGGTTCACTGAGTAATCTTTTAAGCCATAACGCCTGACATGTTGCAGCTGTTACAGCCATGAATTCAGATTCACATGAAGAAAGCGCCGTTGTTTGTTGCTTCTGTGTGCACCAAGTTATGGGTGAGTTTCCAAAGTAAAACACTAACCCTATAGTGCCTTTTCCTTCTTCAGTATTAACCCCATAACTGCTATCACTATAGCCTGTTATCTTACATCCACCATTCCTCTTATAGGTTATACCAAAATCCTTTGTTCCTTTGATATAACGAAGAACTTGATGAATGGCCTTAAGATGATGTTCTTTAGGTTCTTGCATAAACCTACTAAGCAAACCAACTGAATAAGACAAGTCTGGTCTGGTGTGAAGTAGATACCTTAGACAACCAATCAGACTTCTATATTCAGTGGGATCAACCGATTTTCCACCTTCGGTTTTAGTTAACAAGGTGCCAGGGTTCATTGGGATCTTGGTTTCATTACTATCTGACATACCAGCATTCTTCAGAATCTTAGTAATGTAACCAGATTGTTTAATTGATATATCACCCCCAGATTGGATGACTTCTATCCCAAGATAATAAGCTAGTAACCCTAAGTCGCTCATCTCAAATTTCTCTTCCATTTGAGATTTGAACAAGTCTATTTCTTTCTTTGGAGTTTCAGTAACTATGAGATCATCAACATAGACTCCAACAAGCAAAGTAGAAGTTTTGTTTTTTCTTGTATAGACTGCTTGTTCTAAAGTGCATTTCTTGAAACCAAGTGATTTCGACGTATGATCTAGTTTCACATTCCATGCACGTGGTGCTTGTCTAAGTCCATACAAAGCTTTAGAAAGTTTGTAGACTTTTCCTATGTCTTGTGGTTTCACAAACCCTTCAGGTTGTGACACATAGACTTCTTCCTTTAGTTCGCCATGCAAGAAAGCAGTTTTTACATCAAGGTGATGTACTTCCCATTCATTATAGGCTGCGAGGGCCAGAATAAGGCGAACTGTTTCTATACGGGCTATAGGAGCAAAGACTTCATCAAAGTCTATACCTTGCTGCTGTACATAGCCTTTGGCTACCAGACGAGCCTTATGCTTTATTATTTTCCCGTTTGCATCTCTCTTATTCTTGAATACCCATTTTAGGCCAATTTCCTTTTGATTATCGGGTAACTTGGTTAATATCCAATTATTATTCTTGTTGATTGAATCCATTTCAGCCTGCATAGCTTCAATCCATTTCTTTTCTTTGGCTGCCTCTTATAGTTCCAAGGTTCCTCTTCAGCCAATAGTAATTCATTAATTTCAACTTCTGGGTCTTCTTCATACACACTTTGTAAGGGTTTAAAACCTCTTATTGGTGTATGATCATAAGGTCTAGTTAACCTTCCTGAAGTTGATGTATGTTCAGTAGTCTCTACTGAATTAGGTTCATAGATGTAAGTTGGAGGAATGAAAGGAGAACTTGATGAACTTGGAGATAACGGGTCTTGGTATTCTAGATTACCATCTCCTGTATGCATATCTTCCACAGTATGTGATTCTACTTCTTTGTTTTCTTGAGGAATTTCATTTGAATTTTCCTTAACAATAAAGTCTATCCATTCAGGTTCTTCACTTCCAACTTCATTCATGTACTCTTTCCAATTTCATGAATCCTTTTCTAGGAATTTGACATCCCTACTGATATAAATTCGCTTAGTTATAGGATCAAATAATCTACATGCCTTTGATCCTTCTTCAACTCCTAAGTATACCATTTTAACACTTCTATCATCCAACTTGGTTAGATGATTTGATGGTACCTTAGCATATGCTACGCACCCGAAAACCCTTAAGTGTTTTAAGTTAGGTTTTCTACCTTTTAACGCTTCAAAAGGTGTAGCATTTGTCAGTGCTTTAGTTGGAATTCTATTTAACACATATATGGTATGCCTTATAGCCTCACCCCAAAAGTTTTGAGGCATTGACATAGCTCTCATTATACTACGAGTGGTAGATAACATAGATCTATTTCTACGTTCTACCACACCATTCTGTTGTGGTGAATAGGGTGCTGTAAGTTGTCTAACAATACCATTTTCTTTACAAAATCGAGTAAATTCACCAGATGTGAATTCTCCGCCTCTATCGGTTCTCAGCATTTTCAGTTTGGTTCCAACTTCATTTTCCACCATTTTTTTGAATTCTCTAAAGGTTTCAAAAGCTTGATCTTTAGAATTCAAGAAATAAACCCACATGTAGCGAGTACAATCATCTACAAGTAAGAAGATATATTTCTTTCCAGAATGAGTCGGTGGTGATATGGGACCGCAAAGATCTCCATAAACAAAGTCTAAAGGTTTGAGTGACTTGAACTTGGTTTGGTTTGGGAATGGAGCTCTAGCGTGCTTTCCCGATAGACATGCATCACAAATTTGACTTGCATGACTTATACGAGGAATTCCTTGAACCAAATTTTTGTGAGTCATAGATTTTATAGCATCAAAATTCATGTGACCCAAACAAGCATGCCATAGCCATGCTTCTTCATCTAGTTTGGACAATAGACACACAGGTACACCAATCTTTAAATTGATGTTGTAAAGTCTGTTCCTTGAACGTCGGACTTTTAAAAGCAAAGTCTGATTATGATCATATGGGTATAACAAATCACGTTCCAATAGGACTTTACATCCATTTTCAATCAATTGTCCTAGGCTGAGAATGTTACTTTTCAAACTTGGAATGTAATAGACATTACAAACAATTCTTTGTTCTTTATTTTTACATTCCAACAAGATTGAGCCACTTCCTTTAATCTCTACATATGAATCATCACCAAAACGAGCTTGTCCAGAGATCTTTTCGTTTATTTCTCTGAAGTGTTCTTTATTACCAGTCATATGATTACTTGCACCATTGTCCAAGTACCATAGACTTTCATTGGTAGTCACATATCGGTTTGGTTCAATTTGATTTTCATTCGAGAAAGCTTGATGGTCTTCTTGTTCATTATGAACAGCCATCAGTAGAGTGGGCTCATCATCTTCTTCCACTAGGTTAGATTGTTCGTGTGTTTGCTTATTTTGAGGAAACGAATTCGCATAATGCCCGTGCTTCTTGCACTTATGGCATCTAACCTTACTCAAATCTTTATGAGTTTTCTTTGATCTATTATAATGGGATTTTTAAGAAGATCCTTCATCTTTGTCTTCTTGCTTTCCCTTGCCATCTCGCCAATTCTTCTTTGACGAGTTAAATCTCTTTGGTCCACGATTTCCAAAGCGTTTTTCATGACTATTATTCTTGTCATGACGTGTGAACAAGAGTTTATCTTGAGTCTCAACTACAGTTCCTCTTTTAGACTTGATCCTTTCTTCAAAGGTTTTTAGTCTTGCGATAGTATCATCTAGAGTTACATTGTCTAGATCAGTGAATTGCTCAATGGAAGTAATTATCTGAATGAATCTATCTGGAATAGAGGTCAAGACTTTTCTAACTAGTGTGGGTTGATCATATTTCGCACCACACCCATTTGCCTTACTAACAATATCAGTTAGTCTTGATGTGAAAGCATCGATAGTCTCATCGTCTTTTATTTGCAACTTTTCAAACTCAGACTTAATACTTTGCAACCATGCTTGTTGCACTTGTGTTGCATCAAGATGTCTGGTTTTAAGCGAATCCCACATTTCTTTAGCAGATTTGCAATCTTGTACATGTAAGATTAAATCTTCGGATAGAGTCTGGCTAATGTATGTCATTGCGCACTTATCCTTTTTCTTATCCGAATTCGTTTGAGCAGTGGGTTCTATAGTTTCCCAAAGATCATTTGCATCTAGCATGATCTTCATTCGAATCGCCCAAGTTGTGTAATTTGTAGATTTCAACATAGGGCATTGAAAATTCGAAATAGTTGTTCCCGCTTCCTTATAAGTTACCACGGGACTCTTTTCTTTTGGTGATTCCGTCATGGTCACCACTCGAGAGCAAGTCTTATGAACAAATTAAGGTTTCAAATGACTAAACCTTAAGAATGAATACCGAATCACAACCAGGTATATTTTGAATAATAATAAAAGTAATGATTTTATAAAATATAAATTTGAAACAAACAACAGATTGTTTCAAAATAGAACTTGGTTTGGTTCTATACAGCGAAGATCAATCTTTGTTTATGAAATACTAATTTGACCACAAATAGTCAAATTACTTATGACCGAACAATACCGGGTCAATAATTCCAAATAATGATTGAACGAAACGATTAATAATCAAAATAACAAACAATTGATTATTACAATTATGAAGGCAAATTGTGATTCTAATGGTCAACCAACGAATTGCTGTGACCAATGACTAACAGCAATTAAACCAATTTGCTTTGATTGACTATTCAATTTATTAACTTCCGTAAGGCATAATTGCCTGCGGGTTCAATTTGAACAGAAATGATTTCGATAGAATCGGTTCTAAACCGTTTTCGCTTCACAGAAACAATCAATGGTATCAAATTTCCCGCGGATTTCAACCGAACAACAATCAAACAATTAATACAATCAATCGAAGAACCGTGAAGGCCAGAAAGTGCCTGCGGCTTTTTCAAATCGAAACAACAGGACGATCGAATGAACCGTGAAGCCAAAGAATGCCTGCGGTCTTTGATTCGATACAAGTCGGTGTTATAAGTCTTCGATTAAGAACAAGAAATTCAGAACTTTATCAATCTATAATCGATTTGTTGTTTTCAAACAGATCTGTGAGGCCTATGGTTGCTTGCGGATTTCAAATCAAATGCCGTGAGGCCCTTAGTCGCCTGTGGTTTTTGAAATTGAACAATCAACAAATGATCGAATGATGTCGAATAAACCGTGAGGCCAAAGAATGCCTACGGCTTTTGCAATTCAATCGGTGTGTGGCTCTGATGCCAAATTGTTGCCCAAGAACTCAAAAGATGAAGAAGAATAGAAAGAACAATTGCAATCAACTACATACTTGTTTTCATTGATATTGACATGTATATATAGGACATATAATTACAACATCAACCCTCCTAATTACATAGTAAACAATACTATACTTTGACATATATACATACATAACCCTTAGACTTTAACTTGAGAGGGATTAACACTAACATATATTGTCTAATGAATATCATATCATTCAATTATAACAAAAACCTGAATATATGAAGCAGTCTATGAAACTCAGAATCACCAGCAAACAAAGCCTGTCCTCTAGACATTTCAGCTGTACAAAATCACAATCCAAATCGGCAACATCAAATCACACAAAACCAACAAACAAAACATAATAATCATCAAACCATACTCAACAACAAAATCACTAGAATAATAATCTAGATTTCAATATACGAACCGAAGATACATCCAACAGACCACATGTCAAGACCAGAATAACAACAGTTCCATCCCAACAGAACCTCTGGAGCCCGATACCAAAGCGATCCAACCTGCAAACCACGTGCTATTGCATGGATGTTCATGTTCACTTGCTATTGTCACGTTATGATTTTAGTGATTAGTTTTTAGAATTTAGTAACTACCAAAAGACTAGGCTATAACCGAGCCAAGCCAAGTCAGGTGGGTTTGGGCTCGGCTCGTTTAAAAATCAAGTCGAGTCAAGCTGGCTCGTTTATTCTTTTCGAGCTCAAAATGTAGGCTCGAGCTGACTCATTTATATACGAGCCGAGCCGGCTCACGAGCTTGCTTATTTAAAAAAATAATTGTATTATCTTTTTACCAATATTGATATACATAAAAACAAAATATAATATTTTTTATATTCATTTATGTTAACTTGTTGAAACAATAATACGATATTAGTATTTTATCAACTATGATCATCCTCTATAGTTTTATGTTTAGGTTTTTTTAGTCAAAAGCACCAAATTGATCAAATATTGATGATCTATTCAATAATATGACATAAATTTAATTTATAATTTATATAAAATGATAATTTTGCGTTTAAATTAAACGAGTCAACGAGCCAGCTAAAGTGCAAGCCACGAGCTGAGCTGGCCTTGCTTCGGCTCGTTTACAAACCGAGTCGTGCTAGCTCGGCTAAGCTCTGCTCGTTTATATACCCAGATGATTTCTAGCGAGCTATGAGCCCCGAGCTTTATGAACAGCCTTACATAAGACGTTTCATTCTTTATACTAACGGACGTTAAAATTTTGTTAGATATTGTGAAATAAAAGTTAAAATTTTGTTAGATATTGTGAAATAAAAGTTATGAAATAAAATTTTGGAATCATTTTTCTGGCAACACATTGCAAATCACTAAAACTAAGAAAACAGTTTACCACTAAAACCACATACCACATAAATAAAAGTGTGACACGGAGTCAAGGACTATGATTGTAGAACACTAGAACCAAGTATTCGTTGGATAAACAAATTAAACCAAGGCCCAGACAAACACGAAAGTTTTCATCGTCATCGACACCATCATCTGAATAGGATCGTAACAAATGATGACAATGACATCGCCCTCACGAAACAAAAGATTTAACGGAGATATTGGCTTAGAGTTCCAAAAGTAGTTATAAGCCAATGGTTTCAAGGGGGTTAAGTTGCTGGTTTACACCTGCCTTCTACCTTTCCATGCCAAGACCGCCATGCTACTATCAAATCTATCATCCTGAGCTTGAACTCGTCACAGCCAACCCCCAAAAAAAGCATTATATCACAACACCACCAAATAGAACACATTGGTGAGTGAGGTTACCCACACATGTCCTAAATCAGCCTATAATAAAAAATTTAGATTGAAATTAACATGAGTAAAATGTAGCAAAAATATCTAATGGGTTCTCAAATGAAGCAAAAACCCAAAAAGGCCACAGGATAGATCTTAGAAGTTTTCAGATGAGACCAACCTCATACTCATTAGACTAGAGTTCAGGTTACATCATGAACATTTAAAAGGAAATCCAAATGGTAGAAATACCATTAGAAATAAACCTACAAATGCCATATGATAGATCAAAGCACCTCTCAGATGAGTCCATGCTCATCATCATTGAACTAAAGTTTGGGTTTACATCATTCTCCTGTATATTTAAAAACCAAATGAAAGGGGCACCGGAGTAAGCATGAACATTCAAAAGAAAACCACAAATAACAAGTATACCATCACAAACCGACAAATACAAGAAAAAATATTTGCAAGCATCTTCATCATTGAAGCTCTCAGATGAGTCCATGCTTATCATCATCGAACTAAAGTTAGGGTTTATATCATGCATATTCAGAAGAAAACCCCAAATAAAATAAAGATACCATCACAAACCGACAAACGCAACCAAAGAGATTTAATAGGTTCTCAAATACCGGCATCGACATCATCATTGAACAAAAAGGGTGTAGATCTGAAACATTAGATAGAGAATCCCACATATACAACAAAACAACCATGAGCTCTCGTCATCATCACTAAACATCATCGAGCACCACACCAACCTTGTACCTTCACCACCATTGAGCTAAAATACCCACATTAAAATCCTTTTGTCTACCAATCCCAAGCCCAACGTGGGGTTTACATTCTACGAATAACTAATAAATAAATTTATTTAAATAAATATGTAAACAAACAATATTCATAAATGAATGTAAAAGATTAAACACAAATGAACAAATTAGCATAAACGAACATTAATGAACAAACGTAACAACAAAGGGGCACAAAATCATGCAAAAATTATTTCCCTCAAATTTATTTGAATTCCTACATACTCAGATCCATGAATTTAACCAGCTTATCAATGAGATGAAATCACATGATGAAAGCCGCGTGTGGATCTTCACTGCACCATTCAACTTAACCAACAACTTCGATAAGTGTTGTCTCATAGTCATCAGGAGCCACAAACCCATGTAGATTCATCACTGTTGCAGCCACATTTGCGAGCCCTCCATCTGGTACGTCCTTGCGGTATTTCACACCTCCAGCTAATCCAGGACCTCCAATTGCAATTGGCACCTAATTTAACAACATTCGATAATTAGAGGTGATGACTTTGACACATTTATATAAAACAGGTCATTTTAGATTATGTTTTATCTCTAACGGGTCAAATGAGTTAAAAGCTATAAAAATATTGCAGGTCAAACACATACAAAATATGTTCAACTACATAAAACCTTATTCATCGCTTTGTTTTAAAAATTGTAACTGCTATTGTAATAATATGATTTCATGATGATATTACTTATAGATTAATTAAAAGAAAACACAAAATTGTGTTTGTGTCATTGTGTGTCATACTAGAAGATTTAACATGTAAATTATGACCTGCTTATTTTGCCACCTCGTAATATATGGCATGTTGAAACATGAACACATTTTTTAAAGTTTTACTAATGATATTCGACCATGATACAAGGCTTACAGGTTGAAGAGTGTGAGAGGTTTGAATCTGAACTTTGCCATCCTTGTCGACAAGAGGCTCACCCTTCTTGTTTCTCTTCACCATGTCTTCTGCATTACCATGATCTGCAGTCACCACATATATTCCACCCACTTCCTCTATTGCATCAAGTATCATCTGTCACAATAAAACCACCTTAATTCCTTATTTCAAATAAGAAGCTTCTTATCAGCCAAAAAACACATCAAAGTATCTAAGAAGACTAAGATAACCATTTTTCAAATAGGATAAGAGGTTACTAACAAGTCAGCTACCATGCAATCAGTTATTTGTTAGTTACTGGTCGGATTACCTTCAACGAATATTTTTCAAAATCGGTTACCTTTAACATGGCAACAAGAATTGGAATTTCAGCTGAAGTAAAGTTACACACTAAGAAAAACCTATAAAACAAATGCAGTTTGGGAGTTGAATAACATAGTTTCAGTGGTAAAATAGTTTGTTACCTTAACAGCTTGATCAGCAGCCTTGCAGGCCACAATCGTAGCATCAATGTCACCAGTATGCCCAACCATGTCACCATTTGGAATGTTCACTCTTACCTTTAACCATATGAAAACACGATACTAGAAATTAGAAAGGAAATTTTTGACCAATTAACAATTCAGTTAAAGTTCCATCTCTTTATCGTTCATACAGATCTTAGAAGTTGAAAGGTTCAAATCAGTCAAAGAAGTTGAAAGTCGTCCCAAAATGTATCTTTGAGGAACAAAACCTCCTTAGTTATCTTATATGAAAATTTACTAACTTTTTCTATCATGTTTGGAACACTAATTATTTATTAAAAACTACAACTTGGGATAAAAAGTGCTTTGGGTCAGTTTAACACGCGAAAAAGTTACCAGTTTTGACCCGTTATCCAACGTGGGGATAACGTATCAAAATCTTTCTTTTCCAAGCAGAAGAGTACCATGGTTTACCTGGTCAAATTTACGACTGAGGATGGCATCTCGGGCCTTCTCACCAATCTCCAAAGCCTTCATCTTTGGTTGGACATTGAAGGTTATTCCACTATCGCTTGGAATTTCCTCGTATTTCTCTAACTCTGAATTAAAATATCCTGAGCGGTTCCCATTCCAGAAAAATGTAACATGACCAAATTTAACTGTTTCACTGTCAACCAGGGAAATGAAGTCAGTTCTAAGGTTCTTATAATCTATTGAGAATGACAAGAAGCTTAAGAATGATATGTTTGTATAGAAAGGATTATAATTTACTGAATGCCTCATTCCATTAACAATGATTTACAATTTATAATACAATGATCGGAGATAATTAAGGAAGTGAATCAATCTATACAAACAAATATGCCTAAGAATATGCTATGTGCCATAAGTGTAAAGATACACATAATCTTCGCTATTACACCCCCGCAGTCGAATCTGGAGGCGGCCGGACGTTGAGACTGGAACGAAAGTCATCAAATAAGATACGACGCAGACCCTTAGTAAATATATCCGCTATTTGATAGAGAGAAGGTACATGTAAGACACGAACACACCCCCGTTGTACCTGCTCCCGAACAAAGTGAATGTCCAGCCCAATGTGTTTGGTGCGCTGGTGTTGAACAGGATTGCCAGATAAGTAAATAGCGCTAACATTGTCACAATAAACGAGGGTAGCCTTGGTAAGCGGTTGTTTTAACTCCAGCATTAAATTTCGGATCCAACAAATTTCAGCAATGACATTGGCTACTCCTCTGTACTCAGCTTATGCACTGGAACGTGAGACTGTTGGTTGCCGTTTGGATGACCAAGAAATCAGATTATCTCCAAAATAGACACAGTAACCCGAAGTAGAGCGTCGAGTGTCAGGGCAACCTGCCCAGTCTGCATCAGTGTATGCCCGAAGAGATATATTGGGAGCAGGATAAAGAGAGAGACCATATTCTGTAGTACCCTGTAAATACCTAATGATGCGCTTAAGGGCGTTCCAGTGATCATCGGATGGAGAATGCATATGCATGCAAATCTGTTGAACAGCATAAGAGATGTCAGGACGGGTGAAGGTAAGGTATTGAAGCGCACCAGCCAAGCTGCGATAAATAGTAGGGTCATGAAATAATGAGGAAGATGCAGCTCCAAGCTTAGAGCCGGTGTCAACTGGGGTGGCAACAGGTTTGCAGGAATCCATGGCTGCACGGTGAATAATCTCCCGGGCATATGACTGCTGAGATAAGGACATGCTGTTCCCGGTCCGTGTTACAGAGATACCGAGGAAATAAGTTAGGGGACCTAGATCCTTCATTGCAAACTCCCCAGATAATGAGTGCATAATGCGTGTGCGCAGTGCATCAGAAGATGTAGTGAGGAAGGAGTAAGTAAGCTATGTCCTGACCATGATGATAGATGAACAGAGAAGTGTCAGACTTGCTCTGTGTAAAACCCTACAATAAGACAAAATCAGTGAACCTTTGGTACCAGGCTCGTGGAGCCTGCTTCAACCCATAGAGAGATTTCTTGAGCCTGCAGACAAAATTAGGGAAACAGTGGTCTCTAAAACCCATGGGTTGATGCATGTAAACCGTCTCTTCCAAGTTACCATGGAGAAAAGCGTTGGTAACATCCAATTGATGTATGGTCCAAGACCGTGACAATGCCAATGTAAGAACAAGACGAATAGTCACCGGTTTAACCACCGGACTAAAAGTGTCCCCGCAATCAATACCCACCTGTTGACTTCGCCCATCACAAACCAGACGTGCTTTATATCTCTCCAAACTCCCATCCGAACGAAACTTATGTTTAAAGAGCCACATACACCGAATGACGTTCATATCTGGTTGACGAGGAACGAGCTCCCAAGTCTCATTTTTAATAAGTGCACTAAATTCGTCGGACATGGCATTGAACCATTCCGGTGAGGACAGGGCAACCTGTGGGGACTTGGGTATAGGAACGACAGTGGTGGTATGGAGGTTAAAGTGGTGTTTTGGTTTGGAGATGCCGTCCATGGCGCGAGTGCGCATAGTACGGGTCGGTGGTTGTGGTGCGGGTCCGGGTTCAGTGGAAGGTGCGGGCACGGCGGGGTGGGTGGTGGAAGTGGGAGTCGAGTGGGCCTGAGGAGGAGGGTTGGGCGGATGGGCCGTAGAGGGGGTTTGTGGTTGGTGAGGTATTTGGGCCGAAGAGGTAGAGGAGGGAGTGGCCAAGGGGTTGGATTGGGCCGAGGAAGGGTCCGGTGTAGGAGAGGGTTGTACTGGGCCAATGGTCCGCGGTGGGATAGCGGGCTGGTGAACAGAGTGTGGCGGATCGGATGGGGTAATGTGATCCCATAACAATGGGTTGAAGGTGTTATCAAGAAAGTCATATGACTTGGATCTGGGAGGTAGTGTAGTGGCAAAGGGAAAGATAGTCTCGTCAAATTGGACGTGACGAGAGATGAATATGGTGTTGGTGGTAAGATCTAAACAGCGGTAACCACGGTGATTTGGTGGATAACCAAGAAAGACACATGGTTTAGATCGGTTTGCAAGCTTGTGTATGGTGGTGGAGGGTAGCAAGGGATAGCATAGGCACCCGAACACGAGAAGGTGTTCATAGGTGGGGTTGCACCCGTACAAGCGAGTGGTGGGGGAAAGAAAGTTGATGTTTGTTTGGGATAATGTTGAGGAGGTAAGTGGCGGTTTCAAGGGCGTGGTGCCAAAAGGAGGGTGGAAGAGAGGATTGGGCAAGAAGCGAGCATATCATATTATTAATAGTTCTAATCTTACGCTCGGCTTTGCCGTTTTGGGAAGAGGTATAAGGGCATGAAAACCGAAAGTGCATACCGTAGAGACGAAAAAAGTCATGGAAAGAGCGATTGTCGTATTCCTTGCCATTATCACATTGAAACTGTTTTATTTTACTACTGAATTGGGTATTTATGTAGGTATTAAAAATGGAGAAGATGGAGAACACATGTGATTTATTAGTGAGAGGAAATGTCCAAAGAAAATTTGTAAAATCATCTAAAAACAAAACATAATACCGGTGACCCCCGGTGCTAGGCACGGGAGACGTCCAAAGATCACTATGAATTATAGTAAATGGTAAATAGGTACGATTACATGAATCAGAAAATGGAAATCGAACACTTTTACCAAAAACACAAGCAGGACATAATGTTTTGTCATTTTTATTAGATGAACTAGAAACAGATAAAGGCAACGAATGCAAAATGGAGAAGCCCGGATGCCCAAGGCGTTGATGCCAACGGTCTTGAGTGGTGGCCACGAAAGCTGTAGATGTGGTGTTGGAAGGAAGAGTAGCTGTCAGCGGGTATAGATCGCCCGAGCTATTGCATCGTAGGAGGTGTGCCTTGGTCTTGAGATCCTTCACAGTGAAACCGAAAGGTTCAAATTCAATGGACAATGAATTATCAGTGGTAAGTTTACGAACAGAGATAAGGTTTTTGACTAGTTTTGGGGCATAAAGGACGTTATTTAATTTAAAAGGTGGAAAGGGTGGGGGTAAGGTTAGGTTGCCTTGACCAATCACAAGAATGGTCATACCATTACCAACAACAATATATTTATCAGTGCAAGTATTAATGAGTGACGGGGAGTCGGTACCTTGTGGAGATTTCATGTGGCCAGATGCCCCGGTATCCATGAATCCATGCGGGTCCGGTTGTGTGAGAGATAAAGCATACAAGGCCTGCTGGATATCGGTTGGGGGCAGAGTGGCCGTGTAGGCATGTTCCGGTGCAGCGCCTAAGATGCCGGCCGAAGGGTTGTTGGTACGAGGAGTAGAGGGATACGGGCATGGCGGTGTACTGGTCGGTGGTGCCGAGGATTGCGGGCTGCTGTGCATAAGAGAGCTCCACTGATTTGCGGTCCAAGAGTTTGGGAACACGATGTACGGGTGTTGGGTTAGATTTCCGTAGGACCGTCCGCCACGCGAAGCACCCCTGCCACGGCCCCTGGACCTGCCTCGGCCTCTGCCGCGGGTAGAGCCAGTGGCAGCCGAATCATGCGGTTGAGATGAAGTGGTGGCAACCAAGGCGGTGGCCGAAGTGGCAGCAGCACGAGCGGAGGCCGACTTCTTCGTTGTTTCAGCCATGGTGAGACGGAGCGGCATTCACTGAAATCTAGTTGTGGGCCTCGATTTTGCAAAACAGTAGAGATGCTTTCGTAGGCGTCGGTTAGGCCAGACAGAAGTTGAGTGACAAGTCGTTGATTGTCAACTGGTGCACCTACATTGCTCAATTGATCGGCAAGGTGCTTGACTTGTTGGCAATAGGCAGCCATGTTTGGAAAGGCGTCAAGATGTATGTTGGAAAATTGTTGCTGTAGATGAATTTGACGAGCACTTTTATTGTCATTGAAGTGGTTTGCGATTGCAATCCATGTGTCGTATACAGTCTGACCGGGAGCCAAGATGATATGAAGAAGGGGTTGAGAGATTGTGCCATATATCCACTGTAATACTATGGCGTCAAGCCGAGACCAAAGGGCTTTATCGGCCTCAGCTTGTGCAGCAAGGGCCTTGGCAGCGTCCGATTCAGAGGAGGAACCGGTGGGGGCAGGCGCTGCAACAGGGGACTGCAGGTATTCGTACACCTGGTACGCACGACAGTGCACTTGAAACAGGGCTGTCCAGATGGTAAAGTGGGATGACTCGTCTTCAAGGATCAGAGGAATCATGTTTTTGATGTTACTAACCGTCATGGCGGGGTGGATTTTTGAGTCCATTAGAAAGAACTGAGGAAGAGGATTGCAAGGGAAGAAAGGCAGACGGGGCTGCAGGGTAGATAGAGGCGGAAGGGTGGGGAGGGCCGGCGGTTAGGTGATGGATCGAAGGAGACCTAGAAGTCTTGTGATACCATATAGAAAGGATTATAATTTACTGAATGCGTCATTCCATTAACAATGATTTACAATTTATAATACAACGATCGAGATAATTAAGGAAGTGAATCAATCTATACAAACAAATATGCCTAAGAATATGCTATGTGCCATAAGTGTAAAGATACACATAATCTTCGCTATTAGTTTTGTACACTATAAAAAAATTAGTTGATTTTACACAATGTTAATAGATAATTGTAAAACTGATGCTTTGCATTTCAAAGAGAAAATTGCCATAAGCCCATAATGAATTTTCTTAATTTTCTGGTAACCGTTAGAAGGGTCACTTGAAAAGTCATAGGACCAACCAATACCTACTGACCATCAAGATCAAATAGAACACAACTTGCATTGTGTAGGTGGCCTTCATGGGTGTTAAAGGGCCAGTGAACGCTGGATCGAACCTGAGACTTCTGCGAGAAGGACTCAAGTGCTTACCTTCGCACCACCTCTTGAAGGTTCATGAGGAGTTATTATCGTCAAACTTTTGTAGATAAATTCATTAGATTTCCATAATGTTATTGTTATTTCTGCATTTTATAAATGTGAACTTTCTTTCACATTTACAAGTGTTAAGAAGATCATTATCTTGCTACAGTTGTAATTAATATAGAACATTTATACTATTACAAGTATGACAAACATTAATTTCTTCTACACATATGCATAAATCAAGGAGTTTCTTTTTCTTTTCTTTTCTGCAAGAAAACATAAAGAAACAAATCTAACCTGCAAGCATAGGTGCGGACACCATTATTGACAAGATATTCACCAGATGTCCTCTCTATCAATGGAGGAGAAACAAGGTAATGACCTGGAAGCTTCAACTCCCCATCATACTGAAGCATTCCAGCATAGCGGATTTTTGGGAACCTCACTCTGTCAAATTTATCAAACTTCTCATACTCGAGTGCTTGTGCAAGCATTGTCATACGATCTGCTCTGAAGTTGAATGTCACAACAGCATCACCATCGTTTATGGGACCCACGGGCTTCCCGCTCTCATCAACAATCACAAATGGTGGTAAGTACTGGTCATTAGCATTAGGAGCTTCATGCAGCTTCTTGATAGCCTCAACAGCACTCTTAAATTTGTGTGGGGCTTCACCAAGAACCTGAGCATCCCAACCACGTTTCACAACTTCCCAATCGTTCTGCAAGTGTAACAGAAAGAGTTCAAATTCTTCACATTTTATAACATTATGTCACAATGTCACATAAATAGCATACCACACATTATATTAGCAATTGTGCACACACATTTTACATTACAGCTTACGAATATGTGCAAAACTTTGTCAAGCAGTTCATACTTATTAACATGTAAAAATTACCTCATAACGATCCATGGTGACATACATGCGGCCTCCACCAGAAGCAACCTGTGCATCAATGCCTTTACCACGTAGCTCTGCAAGATCCTTTTCAAGTGTTTCTGCAAAGCCAACACTTGAACCATCCACAACATCACGACCATCAGTGAGTACATGAACACGTATCCTCTTTGCACCCCGTTCACCAGCACCTTTGAGCAGCAACTGCAAACCAATAAGATACACATATGAAAGTGTATCCATAAAAAGATGATTGATATTTTGATGGTCTAGTTAGATGTTGAAACCTACTTACCTGTAACTGATCAAGGCGCGAGTGGACACCCCCATCGCTCATCAATCCAATAAGGTGCAAGGTGTTATTTGCAAAAGATTCCTTGATGTAACTGAAACCTTCATCTTCATATATTTTTCCAGAGGCAAGAGCAAGATCTACAAGTTTTGCACTAGTAGAACAAACAGAATATTGTTAGCGTTTAATAATGGCAGTTAAATAGCGGAAGTAGAATATTCCACAATCAAGTATCATTTAGATGATAGAGATTGTAACAACATAAGAAACCATATGCAGTTTATAAATTGAAAACAAATGCACCTCACTGGTTAGATATATTTCTTTTGTAATGTGAATTCATCCAAGCATGCCTATAGCATCCAACAACTAAATAAGAACTCCTCAAATCAATGATAAAAAACCAAAAAGATTTGAGAATGCATTTGATAAACTCATTTGATGGTCAAGCTTCACTTCATTTTCCCTTGACCCCCTCTTTTAAATGCTACAAAGACATGATTTATTATTTCCTCTAATAAACGAAGCAACATTTCATTATTTAACATGATTATAATATGAGATTACGGGAAACTCATTTCAAAACCAATAATACATTGAGAACCATGAGAACCGCAGAATTCTCTTCTATGATAAAAAAAAAAGTAGGATAGAGAAACATGCACGGTTACATAACTGTTTTGTGTATCAAAGACAAACTAAGCAATAGATATAAACGCATTATGCAGTCACGCTATAACATATTATTGTTTTTAAAATAAAGACACCTCTATGAAATTAACTACCAATAACATAATACCAACATCACATTTATCATACATCAATGACTAAAAAATGAAAGGGTGTTTAGAAAATCATCACCCTTGAGCATAAATTCTCCCAGCACCAAGAGCATTATGCCCAACTTCACTATTCCCCATATCATCATCAGTCGGAAGCCCAACAGCCTTACCATGAGCCTTCACCAATCTCCACCGATCAGGTGCACCCTACGATCACAACACACATCAAAATCATTTCCCAATACATCAAATCATCAATTTCAATAATATCTTCATTCGAATCACAACGAACAATCAAAATCAACGATCCCCGAAACCCAAATGCAATCATTACGAAACAATATCAATTGATAGGAGATAGATTGTACGTTTTTTAGGGAATCCATCGTTGGTGTTTCGGCGACGTGAATGCAATTGTATTTGTCGGGTGCAGCTTCACCCCAACCGTCTAACACGACGACGGCGATCGTTTTTCCTTTCGGTAGCTTCGGGTGATCGGCGAGTTTCCATGTTGCTACGGTGGTTGACATGATCGATTTCGATTTGTATCGATCTCTATGTGTGTTTCTGTATGGAAACATGTGGTTGTTTGCATATGTTTTATAGTAGTTAGAAATGGATGCGTACTACAAACCCGTTTGGGAACAAACGGGTTTGGTTTTTTATCCATGAACCGGTTCTTGCTGTACCAGCTCGGTCAAGAACCGAACTTTAGAGAGAAAAGAGATCGATTTGAATGTTTGATTACCGTTTTTTTTTTACCGATTCTAGTTGATTTTGTTCGGGTTAAACCGGTTTCAAACTGAATAGAACGAGACAAATAGTTAACTGATTAAAAACTGGCGGTTTGGGTTCAATCGTGACCGGTTTAGTAAAAACCGGTTTATGGGTTCGATTCGGGTTGGTTTGTAGGTTAGGGTGGGTTTTTTTTTTTTACTCCTCTGCTTAGAAAGGCCCTGAAGTATGAAAAGTTGTTTGGAAATAGCCCTTGGGTTTACTTTTTCGCCAAGTTGCCTGTTAAATAGATAGATCAAAAGCAGAAAATGTATATCCATAATTCCATATACTTCAGATTTTTAGAACTTTTGATTTGTCATGTAAGCAATTCAGTCATACTTAAAACAAAAATAATTTCTTATAGTCATAATATTTGTCATGTAAGCAATTCAGTCATACTTAAAACAAAAATAATTTCTTATAGTCATAATATACTTTTAAGTTACCAAAGCTGTTTTCTAATAATATGGTTTTAACCATTGTTTTGAAAACCGGACTGGGAACGGACTTCATGCTGGCCCGGTTTGATGTTTAGAATCGTTTTGACGTTGAACCGGTAGTCAGACCGGGAACTGGACCAGTCAAACGGTGAATCGACCGGTTGCACCAGTTTTATATATATTTAATTTTTCAGTATTTTTACATATATTCATTAAAATAATTATAATTTTATCTGCTTCTTATATTCGTTCTGATCAGCGGACCGATAAGACGTCCGATTTACTTTCGGGTCCGTTTCCGAAAAAATTGATTTTTAACCCTCGACCTTCAAGGGAGATAACACCTATTAAGCTCACGAATACCATTAGGCCACTTTGGTATCCGGGTGTTTAATAGGTATGTTATCTTAATTGATGTTTGCTAGTATGTAGTGACTTGCACACACCCGTGTGCCGTAGCATAAAACAGTCTTGATTGATGTTTCTAGCATTAGTGAAACTAGTATTTAAGACATGAGAGTTGCAGCGACGAATTTGAACATTAAAAAATTGAGGTCCAGACAATGATAAAATAAGTATGTTAATTTTTGACGTGTTATGACGGGGGCTTTGATGATATTCAAGATTTAAGATATTGAAAACGAAACCTTGACATAAACCTACATGTTACGACTTTATATAATAATGATGAAACCCTTAGCAATTCACTTCGAAAACGTTGAATAAAAATAAACACACCTTGCTTGAAAATTTGTCAAAAAATCTCAAAGAATAGAATTTTAATTATGATAAAATAAATAAATGAAAATTATTTTAAAAAAACTATGAAAGAACTAAAAAACATTAAAATGAATTAAAGTGGTTTAGCCAGCCTTGACTCTTGAGGGGAAAGTACGCAAGCACGCGCCAAATCTATACATAAATCTTAAGTAAACTCTCACATGTAAAAGAATACGAAAGCGTTAAAAAACTAAGATGCAGATGTTAAAGGTGTCAATAATAACTAACTTACTAAAAATGAAAATAAAAGGAGATAAATTATTCACTTTTGAATAGTTTATAAACATATAAATAGTTGAAAATATGTAATAAATTTATTATATAAGTATTAGAACTTTCATTTAAAAAAAGTATAAAAAAGTTTAAAAAGATGAGAAAATGGGTCACTGACTTTAGGTTATGAAATATAGTATAATACTATAATGCTATATGCATCCCACCTAGTAGAAGTGTGTTATCCCCCTAGCTGATTCGCACCCACCAAAACAAATTTACCTAACACGATTTAGCCGACTGGTATGACATAATGATGTGACGATGTAACAACAATGAAAAAGATGAGAATGTAAAATGTCATATGTTTTTTATTGAAGAATTTGATGATATGTTAAACATGTGAATATTATGATGAATTAAAAAACCTGAGTTTGGGATTAGATTATTGTGAAAAGATGTGGAGATCGACTAGACACCACAATCAGGGTCCGTTGTTAAATACGTTATGTTTGGTGTTACATGGCTAATTATATTGTATGTGAAATGTATTTTGTACGTAAGAGTGTCTTATGAACCAATTTATACTTTAACTTTACATTCTTACGAACCAATTTATACTTTAACTTTTTAATTTAATTAGGAGTAAAATGTTATTTTGATCTCTGACGTTTCATTGAATTTTGTATTTCAATCCAAAATTTATTTTAATGTCATTTCAATCACTATAGTTTACTAAATGTTGTTATTTTCATTCACTCCAATAACTTCGTTAATAATTGCAGTTAAATATTAGGATAATTATCTTTTTCAATACCTTAATTATTTAATTAAAAGTAAAAAATACATGAAGTGACCAGTAAGACTGTGCGCTTCAATTTAAAAGCTTTCATTAACTCTAACCCATGTTGCTCGATTGAGGTCTGCTGTGGGATTTTAATTAATCTTCAGGTTTTGTTCGAACGTGTACCATTGTTCGATCAAGGTCTACTGTCGTCACGTTTTGTTTGATTGAGGTTCGTCGTTGTCACGTTTGTTCAATAGCAGACCTCAATCAAACAAAACGTGACAACAGTAGACCTCAATCCCATAGCAGACCACAATCGAACAGCGGGTTACGTTCGAACAAAACGTGAAGATTAATTGAAATTCCACAACTGACCTCAATCGAACAATATGAGTTAGAGTTAATCAAAGCTTTTAAACTGAAGCGTCCGGTCTCACCAGTCGCTTCATGTGTTTTTAGTTTTAATTGAATATTAATTTATTAATTTATTTTATTTGGATAACTAGGGTGTTGAAAAAAGACTAAAATACCCTCATATTTAACGGTGGTTTTAACGGTGTTAGAGAAGTGGATGAAAATGATAACATTTTGTAAACTACAGTGACTAAAATAACAAAAAAAAGTTTTTGGATTGAAATGATAAATTCAACAAAACATTAGGGATGAAAATAACATTTTACTCTTTAATTAGTTTTATTAGCTAATACTTGTGTTTTCAAAAAATGATCGATGTGCATACCACAGGCTACTTTGATATTTATTTGTGTATTTTCATATATATTGTAATACTGTGTACATATGACAGAGTAGCACACAAATATGTATCAATAACAACGATAAACTCATTTATTACTTTATCAGTGTAATGACACTTCATTTGGTTCATCTAGGACTTGAATATTTATATGTATTGAAGCTTGATAAATCGTTATGTTTTGTGTCCTTTATGTAAAGTTTGTTTTAAATTGTTAAGAGTCTCATTGATGACAGTTAGTTAGATCTGTATTTTTTCGGTTAATGGTATAGAACCATAAAGTCATGTATGGGTGACCCTGACTATTGATCGATAAGTCTCGTCAAAAGTGTTTATAAGGTTGTATCTTAGTAATCAGTTAAGTTGTTGAACAAAATTCTTGCATAAACACTTCTACAAAAATGAGTGTCTACGAAAGTCCAACCAGTCGTAAAATACCATTTGCGGTCGATTTATGGCCGAAAACCATAAACGTAAATATCTAGCTAAGAAGAAGTGAAAATTACCTCTCTAATCTATATTGCTCCATTTATTAAAGTAATTTTGTTCAAAGAAACATGCTACCGATCTCGTGTAAATGTTACAAAGAGTATGGTATCTGGTGACGGGTTGTTTCTCTAGATATTGTTATACATTTCAATCGGGTTTATCGTTTTATTTATTCTTATTCTTTGGTGTTTTGACCCGAACCTTACTAGTTATTATCACTAATTAAGTTTTTAAATCTTTGCTTACTTATTAGTTTAAGATTGATTTATCCAAACCCTTGTTACCAAAACCTACATATACAAGACTCTTGTTTTTGGTGTTTTTCCTGTTATCCACATCGATAATGATTGGACAACATAAACGAATATCCTACATCCTGTATGACTACCGTAACCTTGTGGTTGATTAGTATAACACTTACTACCAGAAAGTCATTTTAGAATCAATTCAGTTACAAATCAACCATGTGAACCACTCTAGATTAGAGTGGTCAATCATGCCGGCAAATGAACATCAAGAAGAGTCAAGTATAGGGGTGGGCCTAGGAATTTTCTCTGGGTCTGTTTGTCAGTTCTTGAGTATACCTTAACTTGATGTTGAAATTTCTTGTTCAAATCAGATCGGATCACATAAATAAAAAGTTGATTGGTTTACATTTGAAAGAATCCAATAAAAAATATTCTAAATCAATTTTTCAGGAGTACCAATTAACGATAACGATTTGGGTAAATTTCTTTTCTAAAACCATAAACTCTAAAGATAAATTCAACTAATATGTTTCCGTATATGTTTAATTAATTATATTTATTATTCACTTGGAAAACTAAAAGACAAAAAAAACTTAATTAGTTAAATCAAAACACATACATTTGCTATAAATGTATGAGCATATAAGACAAAGATGATCAAATCATACGCCGACACTTTGATTGAAATGTGTGAACATATAAAAATAATAATCAATTGGAATGCATAATAAACAAATTTAGAAAAACTTGAGGTTTTGATCCGTAGTGGCACGAAGCACCAAAGCAGGAATTAAAAGTTGCTAATCTTGGGCAAAAGTCACTAATATTCTATTCGCAAACGACAATTCGTAAGTAACATCTCTTCAATTAGCGGTAAATCTTAAGTGAACTTTTAGGCTTATAGAATGATAGATTGGTAATGGGTTAATGAAAAATGAATTGAGTTTTTAATTAACTAATCGTGATTAGTAGAGTTAATACGAAATAAATTTAGTTGGTTCTTAAATTTTAGACTCGTTCATTTTAGCAAAAATGGACTCCTAGTTTATTGTTAGTGGGTTCAGAATTTAAAAAATTGAGTTTAGGGGTCGTAAAGTTTTTTCTAGGGGTCGGCATTCTAAAAATTACGAGGTCGAACTGAAAACCGTTAATACACATTACATATAAAATAAAATTCTACGGGGTCGGTTAACCCCTCCCCTTATATGCGAAGTCTACCCTTGGTCGAGTAGTCGACTATGCTATCATGAGAAGGAAATTATCTTTTAATTCATGATTTTTATAGAGAAAGTGTATATAAACGCAACTAGCCACAAACTTTTCTTTCTTAAGCAATATGATGATGAAACTCGCATGCGTATTGACTATGTATTTCTTTTTTAAACGGTTTACGTAAGTGATGATCAACTTATGTGATTATAAAAATAAATAATTTGCCAATATTCGTTAGAGTGTGGGGACATGTAATCGTGTTGGACTCTAAAATATTAATTTAAAATTATTTTCAGTTTTAACATACGTTATCTAGTTTACAAATATTTTTTCCTTTTCTAGTCATGTTAAAAGAACTAAAATCATTCGATGTTGAAAGTACTAAAAGGGTCCTTCTGTTAGTAAACCCTGAAACTTAGATATGTTACCCCAAAACGAAATGAGTCAAATGACCGTTCAAAAACTAATTTAAACGACTAGTTTAAAGTTGAAATAACCATAAGATTTGACATAACTTTCAAAAAAGTTTATGACGAAATGACCATTTAGCTTGTCAACGTCCGTTTTCATATAATTATCACGAATTGCAAATCCCAAAAGAAAAAATGATTACCAAAAATTAAAACCATGATAATTAACCAAATGACTATTTAGCGAAATTTTTTTAAAATTGGGTATTTAGTGGGTGATTATTGACAAGAGGGGTTAAACTCGTTCGGTTTACACTTTAGGGGAACCCGCCCATGGCAGGGGCGGGTTCTGGTACTCGGTCAAAGGTCTCCGAAAGGGCTGTCGGGGTTGTCACATCCTTTACAGAACCCGCCCTGCCATGGACGGGTTCTTTGTGTGTGTGCGCAGTGAGTGTGTGTGCGCATGTGAGTGTTGTGTGCGCATGTGAGTGTTGTGTGCGCATGTGAGTGTTGTGTGAGGAGACCGAGAGAGGGACATGTCACACCACTAGAAGAACTCGCCCTTGGCAAGGGCGGGTTCTTCTCCTCTTTTTTTTCCACCACATATTTGACCACATGCGCTGAGAATCCGCCCATGGCAGGGGCGGGTTCTGTAAAGGATGTGACAACCTATGTTGTGTTCGGGAGAGGTGTTTGACCGAGCCACAGAACCCGCCCCTGCCATGGGCGGGTTCCCCTAAAGTGAAAAGCTTCCGAGAATAACCCCTCTTGTCAACAAATACCCCCTAAAACACCCAATTTTAAAAAAAAATTCCTATTTAGCTTGTCAACGTCCTTTTTCATAACTTTCAAGAATAATTGTTATTCGTTAACACCTTTAAAACTAAAGTTGTGTCGTTGGGGCCAGCAACTAGAGTTAGTAAAATCTAAAATGAGCATATTTTATTATTTTAAACAAGTAAAAAATATAAAAAAGTTTAATTTGTCAATTCAACATTGTTTAACATGCTAAGACTATAAATTTAATTGTGTATAATCGTGTCAATCTATTTAAAACATAAAACTTTTAAGCTCAAACCCAAGTTCGTTTAACTTCATGCCATATTAAAAAAAATTCATGTCATGTTTAAAATAATAACGAGTCCTAAAAGAGTGTATTCGGATATCCCCTATAATCCAAGCAACAAAAGATCAAAATAAACCGAATCAAATTTACAACATCAAACTTCATAATATATAGATGATGATGATGGTGACACACAAATGCTCCCATATGAGCTTGATCTTTTATATAAAAACGAAAAAAACCAAGCCCTAAATCAAACAAATTTTAAAAAAATGCTTCAAAATGATCATAACAATTGTGATGAAGCATCAAAAACCTGTTAGTAGATCTGATCGATTGCAATCGATTTTGATTTCACGTGTTAGGTGAACATCCGATCGAGAACAACCACTATTGCCATCACAACCGTCGGATCAATCTCCGGCTGTACGGTCAGCCGGAACACATCTCCGCCGTAGCTCACTCCGGCCACCGCCTCCTTCGGCTTGACCTCCGCCACGCGCCGCCGCTTGTCGTCGTAAACAACGCAGCACCGGCGCGTGTACGATCCTTCAATCTCGTAAACCGCCTTCTTCGTCTTCGATCCTATAACCCTAACGTGAGCAATCGACTTCGAGTTGAACATATTCACGTGTTTCGCCACCGTAAACCGCGGATTCGCCGCCGTGTCGCCGTCGTACACCATCCAATTGTCGAACAGACTAAAACGCTGTTGGATCAATCGTCAGATCATACAAAATCGGTGAATAGAGATGAGATTTGAACAATACCTTGCGGCGGATGGCGAGAAGAGAGCGGCCGGCGGCGTCCATGAGGACGATCTCCGCCGTGGCTCCGGCGGCGTAGTTATCGACGCGATAGACGAGGTTTCCGTCGGAATTGTAGACAGTGAAGCCATTGCAGTTGAAGAGCAGAGACTTCTTCCACACGGTGAGGACGACGGGGCTGTGGGCGGCGACGGTGGTGGATGCGGCGGCGACGGTGGCGGAGAGCGGTGGCTGGATCAGAGGAGCGACGGCGTTAGGGTATACCTTCGTCATAACTCTGTATGTTGATTACAGAGATCAACGAAGGGTTTTTGTTGCGGTTGCAGGTGAAATGCTATAAGAGGAAGGGGATTCTTATAGTTTCATCAACATAACATATTTTTTATTGGTATATTGTGGATTGACTTCTAAAAGTTATTATTTTCTTTTAGTGGTGGTATCCATGGTCGATATTAATTTAGTGTTATAAGTATATTAAATTGATGTTTAGGGTAAAAATCTTGTTAGAGGTCTAGAATTCAATAGTGTGAAAAAGGTGGTTTAAGAGTGAGTGATGTGGTCACATAAATAGTGATGAAGTAATTATTGTATACCTAGATGAGTCATGTGTTGATGATTTTGATGTAATGAGTATGAATCTAGTATAATTGATTTACATAAAATGAAAGTAAAAATATTGCATGCATACATAAAAGTTAGAAAGTGTGACTATTATAATTTTAGACACCAATAAAGTCAACGGTTTGAGGGCGTAGCACCTACATACCAGGGGTTCAAGAGACAACTGATTCATAATTATCAGTGCAGGCATGGGAAGTTACATCGAATTTGCATGCTAATGAATGGTTGAGATAAAACTAATCATCATTAGTTAGTAACTGATTTTTAGTGGTAAATGATCCATCAGGTGCTACTAATTACCAACAATAAGTTCTTACGAGTCAACGATTCCTTGGTCTTTATTTGTAAATTGTAATTGATGTTAATAGCAACTTGGTCAATAATGTAAACGGTCAATAGAAAGTTAAAACTGTCAAGGGGTAACATCAATCAAACGAAACTAGATTTGTCAGCGACGACTTGAAATGACAACTAATTATTTACGGTTACCAAGTTAGTTACTATTGATGTACGTTTGGACGAAGTTTGTGATCAATGTTATTATTAATGTAACGATACAACTTTACTCAATTAAAGTCGGTGATTTTCAGAGCTTAAATTTGAGATGATTCCTTATAATAATAATAAAAAAAAATCTTCTTGGTAATAATTCTTTCTGACTGGAATATGATAGAAATTCATGGACCGTCTTTTAAACTTTTCTTTACGCTAAACTTCCATATTTATTTCCAAACTTAATACAAGTGTCTGTTAAACGAACCAAATGATAGATTTCTTAGTCGAACTTCCATGATATGTTATTTTAATATCATGATTAGTGAGTTTTTTTTAAATTAGTGTATTATTTATATTGTATTATAAAATACTAGGTCATCCGTTTGATACATAAAAAAGAGTTTAATTTAGGCTGTCTTGTATTAGTTTAATCATATTCATTTTATTCAGACGGTTCATGTCATTTTAACCATGATATATATATATATATATATATATATATATATATATATATATATATATATATATATATATATATATATATATATATATATATATATATATATATATATATATATATATATATATATATATATATATATATGAGCTTTCAAATGAGAATCAATTTTTTGTTAAAAACTAAAAGAACCAATTACAACCATTCATTTTATTTTTGTATAATTTTGTTAACTTAAATGAAAAATAATTAAAAGGGTTATATTTGTAATTTACCAATTGAAGTCTCTTGTTTGTGGGTTTCATATAACCGTTCCGATAAATTTTTTGTTACGGCAACCGCTTCGATTAATTTAGAAACAAAATATGCAGGTTCCTAATATCTCATATTCTTCTTTATTTTAAATAAAATATAGAGAGTGAAATTATATTTCAGTTCTAAACTTCATATTTTATTATTTTACTAGGCATAATATACCACAAATAGATCCATATGCAAATGAGTTCTATAATACATTAATGATGATACAAATTTGTCATTGATTTCTAATTTCTGAGTTGGTGATTAATTTAAATCAATCCAGATGTGCTTCGGACTTTTTAGGTGAAGGTGGATAAAAAGCTTTGGTTACGCTTCTAGTTTGCTCTTGTCGGTCAATGTCTCGAATTGGATTCCATCCAATGTATCTGAGTTCCTAATCAATTCTCTAAGGATGATCTCCTTGTTGCTTGAAGGTGTTAATTAACTTAACAAATGGTTGATCTCAACCTAGATAAGCAAACGTCTCCGAAATAGCCATTTTTTTCCCGTCTCCGAAATAGCCATTTTTCCCCATCATTCCTGTTAATTAGCAGTTCTAAAATGATGAAATATGAATTGAAGACTACTAGAGTGATTGTAGTATGTGGAGAGAATTAACACAACGATAAAATTCGTTAAGAAGTATGAAGTCAGGTGGAATAGGAATCAAAATAGGGGAATCAATTTAGATGTTTGTCAAAACAAGGAGGATTTGATTTTTGTTTGATAATTGGCAATATTTAAGAACTAATCACGAGGGTATTCAGTTTAGTTAAAGAATTTAAAGTGTAATTTCAAGTGTTCCCTTCTAATGGATTGATCTAGTTAATGCACTAATGCATCTATTGCTTGAAAACAATATTTACAAGGACTCTTCTTAAAATGTATGGAACTAGGATGACAAAGGTGATTGTCTTGTGTGTTTTATAGTTTTGATATAAACAAGCTCTAGAACATGTATATACATTAATGCACAAATACATATAGTATCTTAATAATCGACCATAATGTCCAAAAATCCTACCTTCTAGAATGTGTATATGCATTAATGCTCAAATACATCTATTATCTTTATTACTACTTATTTCATTGGTAAACTTTTATTCATTACATAATTTTACAAATTAAACTCTATGTAAGAATATATGTATTTGGTATAATATAAAAAATAAACCATGTTATGTAATTTTGTTGCATGTGTGTATGATGTCTAAGAAAAATAATATTTCTATGTTTATTAATTAGTTGAGTATTGAATCTAGTAACATTTATATTTTATGAAGAATATGCATACATGTAAACTTTGACATGCATTATAGCGCATAAAAATATATGCATTAAAGTACAAAAAACAACTCAATAAGTAATGCATTTATGCAACTTATGCATGATTGCGCTTAGAGCTGATACAATGCTTATGCCCAAATATACAATAATGCATCCAAACAATAGTTGCACTAATGCACCTATTGCACTATGTAAGATTTGCATAGCTGATGTAAAGTGTACCAATGATCATGACATTTATTTCAATTGAAACAGGTTCATAAAATTTACATAATCATAAGTTTTAGTTGTCTTCAAACATTCAAAATAGTTGATATTCAATGGGCATAAAACAATTAAACATTATTCAACGAAACAGAAAGTCTGAAATCAACATTGTATGAGTTTATTTTATTGCCTTCATCTTTTCCTTCTTTGTAATTCATCTTTGGTATGAATTTTTTGGCCGTCGTCTTTTTCTTCTTGGAGTGAATTTTTTCAGCTTTCTATTTTTTTCTTTTTAAATATTAAACTTTACAATGCAATATATGATAATATTTATGTTATAGTAGTACATGTGAAAAATGTATAATATATCTATTAGGATTGCCATTATACTTAAGAAAATAGTAATATAATATACACTTCCGACTTTATTGAATGGATGGAAATTTTGATTTTGTTTTGATAATCCCATGCTTAAGAAAGTTTAGTAAAATTGAGAGTAAACGTGTCCTACAAAATCTTAGTTGCAGTTATGGGTTTTGAAACGGTTTCCGATTTTGCCCTTTTAATTGTTTCATACGTTTAGTTTTGTAAATGGTATTTTACTTTTTTGCCCTTTCATTTAGAACCATAGATCTAAATGATCTATGATACATATTGGTTCTTTTAGTTCTTTATCAAAATTTTGGTTTTCAATTGAATGGATTCATATATATATATATATATATATATATATATATATATATATATATATATATATATATATATATATATATTGTGAATAAATAATTAAAATTTAGACCGAATATGCAAAGAAATTAAAATAAAAAGTTAGATATTACAAAACGTCTGTGTCCTACTTTTATTTTCATTTTTCCATTTTGGAGCCATTATATTGGTTCTCAAGTCTCAACTGAGAGAATCTTTTGGATTTTTTTTTTCTAGATTTAAGAAATCGACGTTTTAGATTTAAGTTGGGAATTATTAAATTGAGACTGAAAATGAATCTTAATTGATAAACAAAAAATAACGTTTACAAACTTTTTAGCTACTCACAAAACAACCTATTGTACTTATTTTTACATTTATAATTCTTCCAATCAACTCTTTATACTTTTACTAGCAATTCATTTTATAACAAATACATACTAAAAAAGAATCATGCCTTACAAACTTAATATAAAATAAAAAAAAAATTAAGAAAACCAACGAGACATAAAACCGGTCTTAGCATCAAATACAAACTAAAAGGAGCATGTAAAACAAACTTGATCCATTGCCGGTCTTGATGCCAAGTATAAATTCGAAAAAATGTCAAATAAACTCGACTCGCTTACATAATTATCACTTCTTCTAGACCGGACATTGTTTAATCCATCAATGAAGCCATGCGAGATGCTATTGACAAAATGATGCTTTGAAAATTGTTTATAAAACATCTGTATTTACTACATTTTTATATTCATAAAAGGGTTGGATAAACGTATCTCTTGCTTTAAATTTTTATCGTACTCTCCCTCTAGGCCTTTACTACACCAAATCAATTAAATGTATTTTGTTTTTTAGTGTTAAAATAAGTGAATACTATTAACGTCACAAGTTAAATAATGCAGTGCAACAAGTAAAAACCGGTAATTATATGTTTAGCATAGACCATTCACAAAGAACTATTAGAGCATTAGGCAACAAAAAGAAACCAGGGGTAATTCCTCTTTTGCACCTTGTACTACTTGGTAATATTATAGCTCACCTCTTAAATCATGCTTTCTTTTAGTGGGTCTTGCTTAATTCACACCATGTCACTTTAGCATATTCTTCTGGAGTTTTAGGTGTGATAGATTATCCTGTATAAGAGCATTTGCAGTAGGGTTTATATTTTTATATGAGTATGTATTTTATAATATAAAGATGGTTGTAAGTCATTATGAGTGGATGATAAAAAAAATATTATTTATCTTTATATTTAAGGAAACACTTCAACCCCTATACATTTTTAAATATTTATGAAAGTAGTTGTGAGTGGAAGATAAAAAAAAATATAATAATAAAAGCATTAAAAAATATTATTTAATTAAATTAATTAAAAATTAATAGTTTTTAATATAAGGATAAGGATAAAAAAGCTCGTGTAAATGTTCCAAAAGATGAAGATAATACTAAAAATGCTTTATAAAAAAAGGAATATGTGACATAATTCTAGATGCCTAGTTGAATAACGACTTTTGGATATTAAAATTTAATTTAATTTTCTGTATAATGTAAATTAATCAATAAATACTCCATATAATTATTTATATAGTTCTTTGTGTGTCAATGATCTCTTGGTCCAATGATCTAAGGAAAATATGAAAGACTTTGCTTTTCTTGAATGTCATGGGTTCTAGCCTTAACATTGACGAATTAATACTAACCGCTAACCAACCGTTAAAAAAAATGTAATTCGCCATGTAATATATATGTTGTACAAAATTTGTGTGGTGGGGACGTAGATTATTGTTGGTGGATAAGACAACAATTGACCTGAATGGGGGAGGCCCTTGACGATGGCCGGTGCCGTCCCATACCGGTAACGACCCCAACCCAATTATCAAGTTTCCATTATTTTTGTTGACTTCCAATTTTAGGTGGTTTAAAAGTAGTAGTTTGGCATAAATGGAATTAATGTACGAGGGGTCGTAAAGCGTTGAAACTGATGGTAGGGTTTGCCGGGTTGAACCAAACAGTTTGGTTTACAATTGGTTATGTCTGTTTAACCGGAACTGTTTTAGGAATTATAATTGGTTGTGTAAACGGAATTGGTCGTTTAACTTTTGTTATTTGTGTATATGATTAGAATATGTAAGATGTAACTATTTATATGTATTATGATCATAATCATTTTTATCCTTTTAAAACTTTTAATACAAACTAATGTTTTGAAAAAATTAAATTGAAAAAATCAATTTAAACCGTTAAGTCTGAAATATTGTGCAACCAAAGCAGTAGATTTTAGTTTGTCATTTCAGAAACCATAGTTATATGTTTAAGCAATAATTTATGTCAAAATCAATCGTAACAGATCATGAACACTAGTACTTAAATGTATTAAAATTGACTAGTGGAAATGCTCGCGTGTTGCGCCGGTGTAGTTGTTTCGCGATTTTTTGGAAATTCGATTTTAGTGAGTATCGGCTGGTTGCGTTATGACGTAAATTAAAAAATCAAAATATAATTATTGAAAAAATTGAATGAAAAAAAACAATTACGTATATTACAAAAGTCTTTAAAACAACTATATTATCCCAACAAGATTAGTGAAAGCATGGGTGATATTTTAGGGGGGTTTCGTTTTGTGAATGTAGGTTAGAGTTTATGATCATCGGAGGCAGCTTTCGGTAATGATTTGCATAGACCGAGGAAAGTTAATGGAGAAATTGTCACCACAAATTACCATCTTGATTGTTATTGAGTTGTTAACAACCGGCAAGGGAAAGAAGAAAATGGATTAGCGCTCAAACGCAATGAATGAATGATATTGAAAGTAAATGACGGTTTTGTTTGGTCACGTGTATATGCTTTAGCATTTGTATTATAAACATCATATGTTATACTTTATTATAAGAGCACAAATAAAATAAAATGATTAATTTTTTGAAATTTAAGCATGATTTTTCATATGGGCGTCTTAATCTATATATAAATTATCATTCTATCCTCCTTTTACTTTTACTATAAAAGATATAGATAAATATTAAAATTATTAATATCACAATATGCCCCTAAAAAAATTTAATATTTTAGTTATTATAAATACAAAGATATATATTTATATACTTAAATATTTAAATAAAATAATACTTAATATAAATAGTATTTAGTTATAAAAATGTAATTAGTAAATATAAATTTAAATGTCAATTTGTATTATTATAAATAAAATAAAATTCAATGAAGTGAATTAAATAATATCACATTATTAATAATATATTAATAATGTGTATTAAATAATACAATAATTAGAGGAAGTTAATTAAATGGGGGGGCAAAAGTGAAACTATTGCATAAAACACTTGTACTCTATGTTTAAAATGTTGTATATATGTTGTACACTTTAAATGAAATTATTATCTTATTCTTCTAATATGTATAGATAATGACGCTTGTATATTTAATAATGCAAGCTAATTAATATAATATTTAAAGCATTACTTAAATATTTTATTTTTGTTTTATGACGTATCTCAATTTCAATATTAGACATACTAGACTAAGTCATCATAAAATTGAGAAATTTTGAGAAATAGTCTATGATCGATGATTGTTGTTGGTTATTGACTTTTGTGATTACTTTTAGACTGGCCGTAGTGAGAGATGTGGGGCGTTAAAGGTGATGATGTGAAAGGAAATTGTGGCGTCAAAACCACTACACGGTGATGAAGGGGTCGTCAAAGAGGCCCATCGCCAATACCTTAACGAGTGTGAAAATTGATTGTTTTTTAACACATCCACTTTCAACAATCTCTAAATAGAAAGACGCTTTAAAACCACTACGCTTGATTAAAAAAAGGCTTAAATGATTCATATTTGTTATGAGTCATTTCAACTAAAAAAACCACTACACTTAGGTAGGGGTGTTCAATTTCGGATATCCGAAATTCGGATATCTGAATTTCGGATATTCGAAAATTTCGGATAGTGAATTTCACTATCCGAATCCGAATCCGAAATTTTGGATATCCGAAATTTGGATATCTGAAATTTCGGATTCGGATTCGGATTCGGATATCCGTTCGGATATCCGAATTCAAAAAAAATTTGTATTATTTAACAAATTTAATAAAAATATAATAATTTTTATTGAATTTTTTTTCACATTCGAAGTTTTTTATTAAAATATTCTAAATATCTAAAAACATCCGAAATATTTAATTAATATTTAATATTTTTAAAATTTTATAAAAATATTTTGGATATTTCGGATATTTTGGGTATCCGAAATATCCGAAAAATCTCAAAATCACTATCCGAATCCCAATCCGAATTTTCGGATATCTGAAATTCGGATATCCGAATTTTTGGATATCCGAAATATCGGATATCTGAATTTTGGATTTTCGGATATTTCGGATACGGTTTTGGATTCGGATATTTTTGAACACCCGTACACTTAGGGGCTTTTGGTAGTCTTATAATGGTTATTAAGAGGTTCTCTCTTAATGCTTTATAACTTCTGAATGATTAAGAGGTAAACTTAATACTAAATGGTTAAGAGTTAATATTAAAAGGTTATCTCTTAACCATTCAGTATTAAGGTTAACTCTTAACCATTTAGATGTTATAATTCACCACCCAAAGTCCTAAGGTTCATTGTAATAAAATGCTTGTCCCACTTGAAGCATATTGATTAAGTGAGACTCGAAACTATGTCCCTTACATTAGAAAGTCATAAGCTATCTTCTCACAAACCAATTAATCTAAGACTCATTGATTTATTATTAGTATTGAACAGGAAATGATAAATATATCAAATTGGTCTTATCTGGCTTAGAAATTAAATTTTTTCATGTATGTGTGTGTATATATATTGTGCAAAATTTCAAAAAATTAAGTCTATTTCACGAACAAAATGTACAAAATGAGGAGTGCTAAAATTATCACTTGGAAGGATTATGCTTTGTGTGATTAAAACACACACCCATCTTTAAAACCCACCTCCTTTGCGTGAGAATTTCATCATATTTTACACAATTTTGATGACATGTGTTAAGTAATCAAGCAAAATGTAATTTTTCTTGTATGATAGCTTCATCTCTTACTTTGTATACTGAGTTTTGTAAAGTAACATTTTAATTTTAATATATATATATATATATATATATATATATATACTAGATTTAGTAAACTCGTGTATTACAAGGGTTGAATAAATAAAATATTCATATAATAAAAATTAATAATTATAAAATGATATTCTAAGATATTATATGACTGAAATTACATATGAGAAATAATTATAAATAATAAAACAGTGATATCAACATTTTAAAATTTTATTTTTAAATTTTTTTCCAAAAAATAAACATTTTGTTCTAAAACAAACCGTATAAAAATGTCATTTTTAAAAATTTTCTTATTGTAACTCCCAAATTTGATTATTTTTGGTTTTTAAAAAATTGACTTTTTAAAAATACCAATTTTAAAATATTTCTTATTTTTAAAAAAGTTTTATGCTTTAGAAAAATTTATTATTTTATATAAAAATTATTTATTTAAAAATAACATTAATGAATAGATTTCTTTCTTAACTTATTAAATCTAAAAGTATTAAATAATATTATTAATAATTAAGATAATTATTTAATATGAGAGAGAGACAAGAAAATTTTGGTAAGGATGATTGTGGTGCTGCTATGTGTCATCTCAAGTTACTCTTATATTAGATTATGAAGATGAAGATATATATAATTTTTCAAAAGAAAAGAAAAGAAATCAGTTAAGTTTGTTTAAATCAAGTCAATATTTTTACAAGAAACGAAGACACAATGTGAACTAGAAAAGAGGTGGACTGGGGTTGGTGTTGGTCGTCCCTTCAATGGCTCCAATCGCCAATGGCTACACCCTCGCATTTGACATACTAAATAAATCAATTAAAATTTTATAATCCTTATTGATAGTCAAAATAATACACAACTACGAGATTATTGTAGTGTCTTAACTCTTAAGAACTTGACCGACAGTTGATCTTCTTATGGCCGTTAACTCAGCCTTAAAAACGGTTGACCATTGACCAACGAAGGGAGAAGACGTATTTCATAGGTTTTTAACGGGTCTCGACTATTTTGACCGGTTCACTTAACACGATTGGGTTTATCATGTTATTTGTAACATGAATAATAACTAGCTTTATACCCCTTATGTTACGATAGGCGATAGGTAAAAATGGTTGGGTGTTCGGTTTTAAAAATGAATTGTTTTAAACATCAAAGCATTGTATCTAAAAAATTTTAGTTTTGTGAAGATTTTGAACCAAGATAGATTCAATGATTGTTCAGGAATTATCAGGTTTGATTTGAACAAATATTGATCGCGGAATTATCAACACTTGCTGTTTAAGAGATTATCAAACTAGAAATCAATCAAACAATAGAACAACCAGAATATAAAAATAATCAAACCAAGAGTGTTAACGAATGATGATCGTAATTCTTTCTTGTTGCTATTGATGTTTTGATGTAAATGTTGCTTATGTTGCTTGATCGTATGTTGATCGTCTATCTAAATCTGATCTTGATCTCATGTTATATAGAGATCTTATTCTGTTCTGTTTCTAATGCATTGCTAATCTTTCGCTAACTTGTTGCTATAATTCAGCTAACTATAGTTATCTGAATCTCGCCATATTTATCGGCATAGGAGTTCGAGATTTACAATGAAATAAATACATATAATGTTGTTGATGTGACGTGGAATATTCGCTTGAAATATATGTCTTCCATCGCCATTAATGTTGTTGTTCTGCCACGTTGACTTGTTGACTTTCTGTTAGTTGACTACTTGATGATGTGAAATCATACAAGTGTTAAACAGTCTTCCGTAGGAATTTCTTCTTTCGCAGGAACTTAGTCTTCCGCAGCAACACTTGATCTTCATTGCTTGTTCTTCTGTGATTGTGCTTCCGTAGGAGTTCTTGAACTTGTTCTTCCATGGCAATTTCTCCTTCAGTAGCTTCACTTTATTCTTTGACTTGTTCAGCTGGAATTGTTCTTCCGCAGGAGATCTACGGATGTTCACTTCAGTTGTATTCCTGAGAACATCTACGGAAGAACACTTTATTCATCCGCAGTTGTTCTAACTCTTGGTCAATTTTTCAAATTGACACAGTTTGATGTTCACTGCACACATTCACACATACATTATGAAATACATTATATCATATATTTATAACATATATAATAAGATGTAACATTATATTGTTCAATTCATAAACATAAATGTAATCAAAATCATTCATATCATATCATTCAAATAATAATTACAAAGTGTGATTACAAGAGTTAATTGATCATCTAAACCTATACATAAGTTCTAGACCTAACACTAACTAATATTATTTGTGGACAGGTGAAGTGTTTGATGTTGATTGAACTTGAATAAGTATTATGGAGGATCCAAGTATATGGAATAAAAGAAAAAGTATACGGTCAAAAAGCAAAAAACATAAAAGCTTATTGTAGCACTAAACTTAAATTTTGACGCGAATCATGTTAAGGATAAATTTTGTATAACATTCTTGTCCAGGCTTTGTAGTCGATTGTCAATGTTATAGTCGCATATTCGTCGATGAAACTATCATGGTAACAGTCACTGTAATTCGTCAAAAACCAATTAATAGTCTTGTGAATGACCACTTGGTAAAAACCCGTAAGTAAAACATGGGAGAAAACATTACCCAGTACCATATTTTCAATGGAGTGTAGATAAATCGTCTTCTAAAATTCAAACTTGGATAAATTGAGAGTCACGATTCGTTTTCAGATTAAAATTATTTGAGGTTAAAATGTTCAATTGGATAAAATTCATATTAAAAAGTACAATATGATTTTTGTGTGTTTTCATGAACCAGATCAAGAAGACGAATTTTTAGAGAGTAGCCAAAAGAATAAAATTCGATTTTGCAGGAGATGGGGGTCAAAAACTATTGTTAGGTGGTTTTGAATTTAATTCGTACTATTTGTGGTTCATACCTTGGACCCGTTAGGGCTACTGACCCTTGGCCACCTCTAGGGGTGCTGCACCCAAACCCCTTTGCCCCCTTGGAACCTTCATTCTCTGAGAAGGTTTTAATATTAAAGATCAGAATAAATTAAAATAAACGTGTATTTCACACATCCTAACTTGTTTGATTGATATTATGAATAAATTGGTTAACTAGGCAATCCAATTACACTTAAGAGTCTAACACGGAGTGTAACCTACAAGTCCCCTTTTCATTGACGGTTTCCTAACGTTCTTCTATCGGTGAAAGCCATCTTTTTGTAGCGCTATTAACGTCGATGGTGGTATAAAGGACATGTGTGACAATGTGAGAGTCAATCGCTCAAGAGCTATCAACCACTTATTAAATTTGTTGTTTTTACATTTAAAGTAAGAAGAAATAACTAGAACTACTAATTTAATAATACATGACTGATATAACAAGTATTTAAATCATTTGGGGTGGCTACCGTACTTGACAGTTTGAAAAGTTGAAATTGAACACGAGGTGAATCATATACTTACATATGTTAAAGACATCAATAATAATCCGAATACCCTTAAATCGTGTACCTCGCTAGGATTTTTTTTTTATGTACTTGCCGTGTTGTAATCCGTTTATAAATTGCTATCACATGACATAAATGGATAGACGTGTTAGACCATAATATTAAACGGATTAATAAATGAGATATTTATTTAACATGACTAATTAACCTTGCTTCGGAGAATAAATGTTATTTTAATTGGACACACCTATTTGTTTTTCAATCGGGATCACACTCCCAACTCTTTAGGGGGATTTCCATCGCTAAAAAAACTCTCTGACTTAACTCTAAAAATTTTACTTAGAGGGAGACTTAAACCCATGATATTTTAACATTTTATATCAACAATTTGAAGTAAAGATCATTCAAAACTTAATTATTTATATTTTATTCTTTCGAGCAAGTATCTGATACTGAATGGAATGTGACGTAAGATTATAATTAATTAGATTGCCTTCTTTCTAGTTCTGGAAGGCCAACCTTTTCGTGACGGAATATTTTGGCCAAGCTTTCGTCAGTTTCGTTTAAAAAAGGCAAATTGATATTTAGTATGATTTTATTTATTTTGTGATTTTTCATGATATAAAACAGAAATCTTGCATGTACTATAGTTTTCTGATTATAACATCCAAACAACAGACATCTGTTTATTAATTTTTTATTTTAGTAAAGTAAGAATTAACATGATCGATTTTATTTTTGAAAAATCAAAACATTGAATATCTTGTATGTGCTATAGTGTGTGGGTTTATTTTCTGATCAGGCATAATTATACTAGCTAAAAGGTTGTTTGGTAGTTAGATATACAACCTAATTAGCAATAATAGTAAATAAAGCATGTGAAGATAAGATATTTGTTCTTATCAAGACAAAATACCCTAACTTAAGATAATATTAGGAAATATTAAGTAAATAAACTAAAGTTTGAGTAAAATAAATATACATTTCATGTTTATTAACTAAATTGAACTAAGTTCTTTGATTTCATTTTGCCTATAAATTATGCTGTAAAACAATCTTGATTTTATATGACGTCATATAATACTTGAACTATGATGAATAATGACATATGTTGGTTAATTATTAATCTTGATAGTTTAAGTAATGAGTCACATGTTATTACAATGTTAATTTAGTCACATGTTTTATGTTTAGTAGGTCATAGGTGGTTATGACATGTAGTGGGCATAGAGTGAGGGTAGTGAAGTAGTACTATTTGTTTGTAGGAGTTCATGATTATGTTATTCATATATATATATATATATATATATATATATATATATATATATATATATATATATATATATATATATATATATATATATAATCAATCAAATATTTGCTTATAACATTTAGTGATTTGGTCTAAAAATTTCGTCAAAACTAGTCAAAGTAAACCCTTAATAACACAAACGTAATTATAGCTAAAAAAATCTATATAAACATATAATATTACAATCTGATCTAGTAATACAATTATTCTCTATTCCTTTAATAATTGAATAGGTAGTCGGTTTTGGTTTCTGGTGTACATGCACTGGCATGCATAGTGATGTTGAAATCCACTAAAAACAACACAACTAATTTTATAGGAATCTAGAAAATACATTGTACCCGGTCTTGTAGAAACAATTTACGAAATAACGTTGTTTTGAAAACGTTTCAGCTATAGTGATATTGGATAAAACACTGTTCACAATTTGTCGTGTTATATCTCGTCAGTTTTAAACATCACTGACAACTCGTACAACATGTTTTTCTATACAATTTTCCCTAGGTTTTAGTTGGTCCTCCTTTAACAAACTTTGTATTTGTTTCTATTTAGTTAAATGAGATGTTAAAGAGTGTGGTGAACCACCAAATTGTGCGCATAAATAACCATATAAACAGATGATGAAATGAAAGCCTCTTAGATTTATCAAGGATGCACCTAAGCTATGCAATGACCATCCACCAAAATAGCGCGCACCTATATGTTGACTTTGATGAAATAATTTCCAAAACTTCAAGGTATTTGGTGTGATAGAATATTAACTAGAATACCAAGTTGTGATAATGTGATCAAGAACCGATTAATATGATTTAAATCAAACATTATAACATTATTGTGTCTTGTAGATATCAAAAGGGTATGATTTGATCATCTGCATTTCTAAGCCCATGAGGCTTATGTGTGGTAGGGGCATGGGTAGGAGGGGCCTCGGCCCTCTCATAGGGAGAAGGCTCACACATAAGGGCGGGTCTAACAGAACAGGGGGTGGGAGGGGGCAGGGGCGGAACTATGCTATAGGGTACGGGGTCAAGTGACCCCATTGAATTTTGAACCGGTAGTGTAACGTTTAATACCGAATTTTATAGTGAACCATAGTTTTTCAGGAGGTGAACCAATTTATAAATTTAGTTTCATTTATAACTTAGATATGCTGAATGGTTCACTAGTAAACGTGCGTGGCGAGTGTAGTAGAGGTCACGAGTTTGATTCTTGCTGACTACAAATCTACAAATTTTATTTTCACTTTTTAATTATTAAAATTACTAAATTACCCTTACTCTTATAACATAAAATAAAACCCTAACCCCAACTACACCTCCCCACCATCGTCATTCCATCAAGCGTCCAAGCCCCCTCACAGCTGCCTCATTGATTCTTGCCCCTACCGGCTGCTCTGAAGTTTAGCCTCCGGCCACCTGTTGTCGCATCTCTCGTGCCTGCCACATGCGGCCTCCCCCAGCCCCCTATTACCATCGATTTGTTTAGATTTGTGAGGTTTCTATTTAAATCTTGAAAAGTTAGTTTTTTATTGTTATTCAAAGTTCAAACCCTTTGGTGTTTTCATTATTAGACTTGACTTATTTCACTTATTTGTTAGTTATTTGTTTCTTGATTTTGGTATTTAGAAATCTAGAATCAATAATTGTTTGTTAATTTGGGTATTTAGAAATCTAGAACCTATAATTTGTTTGTTAATTTGGGTATTTAGAAATCTAGAATCTATAATTTGTTTGTTGATTTGGGAATTTAGAAATCTAGAATCTAGTTAATTTGGGTATTTCACTATATTAGTTCTTTAATTCATCACAATTCATAATATATGTGATACATTTAACATTTTAAGAACATGAACCGTTTTGTTGTAAAAAAACCCATCAAATGTTACTTCTTCATCTAGTAATAATAATTAACAAGAATTGATTTAAATGATTTTTCATGGGATCCTTCTAAACGAAAACCAATATCATCTTATCACCCTAATGGAACGGTTGAAGATGTAATGGAACGGTTTGATAAAGACTCGTAGAGAACAACTATAAAATGTAAGTTTTATTTGATTTCTTTTGGTTTTGTATTTTTGTTAACATTTACAATGCAAATTATATTCCGAGCCGCCCCACCCTAATCAGACAACCGGAAAAATTTTATATTGTTTTGTTACAAAGTAAACCCCAAAAAAATAGTGATCCCATAAAAAAAATCCTGGTTCCGTCACTGTGAGGGGGTGAGGGGTTGATAGTTTATTTATTTATTTATTTTATTTGTTTGCAGCGTTAGAGAGAAAGTTATTTTTTCTTGAAGAATGAGCAAAAAATTTTATACGACTGCTGACTGGTTCATTTTGCTTAGGAAGATGTTTTAATTTATGCCCTTGAATTGAAGTTGGTCTTATTCTTTTTAATAAGATTGGATGAAAAGTTGACTAGAGTCTAGAAGTGTGTCCATGGCCCATGACAACGGTGGCCAACGCAACATCAATATCAGCATGTAAACCATGTTCAAAGAGTGTTGAATAAGTTGCAACGCATGCATAAAAGGTAACAACCCAATTTATGTGATTCTTGTTCCTCCCTATCCAAATATAATCATCACCACCATCTTTTAACAAAAATATCATCTTGTAAATGATTTTTATGTGTTTGTATATATGCATGTACTATGTAGTATGTACGTATATACATATTTACATGTACATAAATTTTCATCTAATCCTCATTAAGTAAAATCAAAATTAGCTAACAACCACCCTCCTTCATTCGAGTTTGAAATTTACGATAATAAATTTAAAATCTTATAATCTATTAAATCAATAACATATATGTATTTTAAATATATGATGTGTGTCTGTGACTCTGGGAACCTATAGAAGAATACATAAAGAGAGTAACTGATATTATTTCCTTCATCTTTCGCCCAAAGATTCTTCTCGCTCAATTCATACATCTTTCTGCCATTTCTTACTTTTTTTTTTACCACATCACCACTAGTGTTTTTTTTTTTCACCGTCTCTCATATTTTCTTTTCAGAAAAAAATATTATGTTAAAATATGTCTAGTGTCTTGCCAGTCTTTGTCTTTTTTATTTATAAAATTTATTGCCGTTCAAAAATAATAATAATAATAATTTGGAGTTCTATTTTATTTACTGTTATAATTATTAAACTAATTTAACCAAAGCTTAACATGTTATACATTTCTTATATATTATTTATAAGTTTTTAAATAGAATGTATTACTTACACTACTATTTAGTACTCTACTATTTCACTTAGAAACAAGCTAAACCCACCCCCAAGTGTGAGTTGCATCACAAACCTAGGGAGAGTTTTCATAGCTTCATGCTTAAATAAGTTATTTTTGAGATCAGTTAGCTCACATACGAACGTTGGTAAGGTCGCCCTTCAATGTCTTCACGAAAACCACCCACAAATGGACCTGGACATCAGCGACGGAGCTTGAACACTTTCGTGGTGGTGGGGGGGGGGGGGGCAAAATTAATTTTTTTTACGGGGGACGAACTTATTATTTATATAAAATTTACACCAGGCCAAAAATTTACATTATCGGACTAAAATTTAACACTACCGACGAAAAAAAAGAGGGGGCCACCACTCCCTATGATCCTCCGCCCCTGCTGGGCATGCAGCCATATATGACTTGCTCATTCATGAGTGCCATGTTTATCGTCCGTAGGCTCCAAAAATGCCAAGTATAGGTGCACTCAACGGTTTCGTCAACAAACAATGATGAAATCAAGAATTTGCTTTATTGAAATCAGAATTTTTCGACCTTCGTATGTTTATCAAGAAACAAGAGTTCGGGTTTGATCTCTTCCGTGACCGAGTCATTCTGTTTTTTGAACTTACATATTTTACGATAAACTCACACATACTATAAATATACACTACTTGATTGAGAGACATAAATTTAACCTGTTGGGAGGGACCCTATACATGATGCAGCACGTATGAGCACTTAGGTACCATTGGCCAATCCCGTAGGGTGTTCTATTTTCTCTATTTTCTGTTTGTGAGAGGACCAAGCCCATCTTCGAAGCCCAATACAACCTAAACTCAAAGTACAATTTTTAGCCCGATTATGAGTAAATGAAATTTAAAGCGGTAAGAGGTTGAGTGTGTTTGATTTATTTGGAAGATTTTTTTTTAAAGTTTATGGTGTCTCTCAATTGACTTATTCAAATGCTACATGTTTATTCAATCGGACTTTTTAATGGCTCTGTACAAGATTGTCATACAACCCTTTAATATGTTTATACACATAAATATGTAATTTGGATAGTTATGCTTTAAGAAATAAATATACACATACCTATGAGGTATCCAATATAATGCAAAATAGTTAATCAAATTGATAAGGATCGTATGATTTTAATAAAATTAATTTTTCTCAGACTTAATTTAAAAATGTAAACATTTATCAAAATATTATATATGACTGGAACTACACAGTGATATTTGAGTGATTTTAGAAGGACAAATAATGAGAGATGCTTAACCCACGTTATTGGATCACCTTTCACATCTCCATTACACATAAGAGTAACCATTTAACTCTCCTATTTCATATAGATACATGCGTATGTATACATGTACTGATGTGCTCTTATATTGATCGGAGTCTTCTTCTCCTATTTCATTTCTCTTTCTTTGTTTCTTCTCTCCTCTTGCTTCACAACCTCGATTCACTATCCCACACCATCATCTCTCACATTCCACCTCAGAGCTCAGGTTATCTCACCATCGTGACATCCCAGACCTGACCCTCGCAACTTCACTCCCTAGTCCCTTATCTCTTATCACATTAAAATACATACTCATTTTACATATACATAATATTGGCTACTGTTTCTCTCTCGTATATATTACTAACTTGAGCAGGGACGAGTCAACGTTTTTTTAAGCTCCAACCGAAATAAAAAAATCAGGGCCCTTCTCATAAAAGAGTACACACACCTAGAGTGAGATACATATAACGAAACAACTAAGCGGTGGTCTTTAGTTATCTACAAACGCAACAAGATGTTAGTTATAAGCATACCACACACTAAGATATTTATTGGTGCATCAAATAGAACTTATAATTCTCTTTTTTTAATTATTCGCTTTCACAGAAACTTTCAAGATGCGAATAACCTTTTCGTCCAAGTTAGACAACAAATTACTCAAAAGCTCTATTAAATCAAAATGAATGTCGATAAATGTCATTGAACATGCAATGAATGACAGCAACAATGATCAGAATTCCTTGCAATTGAAATCAAGTAAATATATCAAACATAATTAAATATATTGTATTAGATAGTGATACTAGCTTCATAGTAGAAGTCCACAACCAAACATGACATGTTTCAATGCCAAACTTCAAAAACAACACATACAAAAGCCTCTTTGTAAATGGTATATACAACTAGAAGTTAATTCATGATGAAATTTGGATACATGAACGAATGATATGCATATCTAATGTTTTTACTTACACTTTCACCAATTAAATTCATAATCTATCTAGAAATTTCAATGGAATTAAGTCCCATACAAAATCAAGAAAGAACAAATGTATAGTGTTATAAAGAAACTTGAGCTACAATCGACGATGCACCTATTTAAAACAAAACTAATAATACTTGAAGCTAGAATATGCAGCAAGAACACAAGAAGCATAACTCAATGAAATATCAAACAAAATATTTATCACCTAATCAAACAATAACCAAAATTCAAGTGGCAAACGAGCAAGTGGCAAATTGAATGCAAACCATCTTGACTTGACACATCCATCTCAATAACATTCCTCTCCATAGCAATAAGAATCACGATCTATGCCAACAGCCACCGCCATATTAGTTGATCAGGTTACACACTAAGGAACGAAAGGGCACACCGAAACTCTGAAAGTTCGCACGAGTGAGAAAGAATATTTTCCTTATATTGTAAGTCGTGTCGTAATATACCACAAGGGTAGGGTGGCAACATAACCGAAGACACCATTAAGCTTAATAACGTGTGTGTATATATATATATACACACACATAAATTTTCTTTTAAGAGTGGGGCTTAAAATTTTAGGTGCTCAAGAGCTTAGTTTAATTCCTATTTACTATAGACTGTCTTTAATTTTACTTTCACAGATATGTAAGGCTTTGATGACATAGACCCTTTATTGGGTTTTTGTCTTCTAAGTTATGTCATGGCTTGAGAATCCGAGATTAGACGCCACACCACCTAGAGATGGGCAAACCGGGTTTTGGGCCGTACCCGGGCCCGGGTACAAACCTGGTTGGGCCCAACCGGGTTTTTTTGTACCCGGGTATTGGTGAACCCGGGTACGAACCCGGGTCGGGTTCACCATCATAAAGCCCCTACCCGGTATACCCGGGTAGGGTCGGGTCGGGTCCGAGTCGGGTATGAAACCGGGTTCATACCGGGTTTAATTTATTTGTTTCCTTTTTTTTTCTTTTCTTGTGTGTGTGTCGAACACCGGGTCTTATCTTCTCTTTTTCTTATCTTTTCTTTTCTTTTTTTCCTTTTTATTTTTCTTTTCCTATGCCGGGTTCAAATCTTGGGCAGAAAAAGTTACACTTATAATATACAAATATTGAATACTTTTTATATAAAACATTTGAATGATAAAGAAATTTAAAAAGAACATGAAAGACATATAATATTAAAACAACTTAAAAATACATAAATGAATCAATAAAAAATAACAATATCGTCTAATTTTATTTTCTACGAGATGCTTGATCAAATGCTAATTTTTCATCGGATATGCCAGAAGATACTCCTTCTTCTACCTCTTCATCATGTACTTTAGCTTCGAGTGTAATTTCGTCTTCGAGGCTTGTTTGGTCTTGTATACGATCCATTGCGTCTAAGTGATCCTTTAAACAAATGCACATCTCCACTTCTTCCGGAGTTAGTCTTGTTCTCCGTAATGATATTACCCTGCCACTAAGAGAAAACACAGATTCCGAAGCTACTGTAGAAGCTTGGACGCTTAGTAAATCACGGGCCATAGCAGAAAGAATCGGAAATTGAGATTCTTTTCCTTTCCACCAAGCCAAAATATCGAATGCACGATAATCTTCGGTAGCCATAGTGGAAATAAAATTCGTTCCACTATATCTACCAAGCTCACTTGTTGGGGTGTTACCCCTTTGACGTTTAGCCTTCATATCCCGAACAACATTCAACATAGTCAAAACAGGGTCTTTAACCGAGGTACTAGCACTTGAGGTTGATCCACTTGGCATGGTTATGTTTACGTTAGGCCCATATCTATTTAAATAAAAATTATAAATTGTTTTCAAACTTTCATTAAAATTTTCTTTTGCCTCGTTTGAAAAATTAGGGTTTTCGTCATGCATATCCAAATTGTCATTTATCTCATCTATCAAACATTCAACCCCCGCAACATTTATCTCATCTATCAAACATTCAACCCCCCCCCCCCCCCCCCCCAAACATCCATGTTACGATTGTGTGCAAGAACACGAACTACGGTTGGAGAGTTTGACGAACCTTGACTAACGGAAGATTGTGATTGAGCCATATCAAGATTGAAGAGAGTGAAAGTGTAAAACGAGAGAGTGAAAGTGTAAAACGAGATTAAACGAGAGTATTTTTTGCTTTTTTTTCATATGTTTTTGCGTTTGAGACTTGGGTACTAAACCATATCAACCCACACCTATTTATACTAACTTATAAGGCTAAAAGAAACAAAAAAACGGTAACAAATCGGGGTTAACGACTATATAGCCGTTATTAACGGCTAGATTTAAAAAAAAACGGTCAAAACCGGGTCCAACCCAGGTTCAATGGGGTCGGGTCCGGGTCGGGTTCTACCAAAATCTAGAAAAATATACCCGGTTCCAACCCTACGGTTTTTTTCGGGTCCAAACCGGGTACACCCTATACCGGGTCGTACCCGTACCCGGGTCCGGGTCGGGTACACCGGGTCGGGTTCCTACCCGGGTATTTTGCCCACCTCTAACACCACCACCAAAACAGATCCAAACCATAAAAATCTTCTACCCACGAGTCCTAGATGCTAGTCATACAAAAATTTTCTTCTACACCACCTTTTATATGTATAGAAAAAAGTTAAACCTATTCAAATTGAAACCATACAAAATTCAACCTTTTCCTATACAATCAATTCTTGTAAAAAAGAAAAAAAAAAAGAAAAGAAAAGCTTACTAAACTCATAACTTTTTTATAAGTTTTTATGTGATTTACTATTTTACTCTTTAAAAAACTTGTGATAAGGTAACAAACCCAACCACCCCCTTTGTAAAGATAACATTGTAAAAGAGAAGGGGTGATAGATGTAACTTGACGATGATAACGAGGGACGGTGGTGGTGGAAGCGAGTGACCTTGAGCGACTGAAACTGTTCGTCACCGTCACGAATCACACCTGCAAATCAACCGCCGCAGAAGGAGCTCAGGCAGCGGCGGCGCCGGCGACCACGGCGGCGAAGGAACGGAGGTCCGGCGAATAATGAGATACTGTGCGATTCGGCCATTCACACATTCATCAACGTTCTCTACATTCCAACAGTATGGGTAACTGCGGCACTCGCGAAGAATCTGCTGTCGTTTCGGATGCTCATCATCAAGGTTTGATTCTACTTTTTGTATTGATTTGGTTGCTTTACAGTATTAGGTTCAGAGGTTCAGATCTAGGTCGACTTTTGGTTGTTGCGTGAAATTGAAGTGTTGTGCGTGTTATCGCTTCGCTTTCAAGTCAATTCGATGTGCATTTTGTTGTTATTAAGATGTTGCGTATGATTAGGGACTGTGAAGCAGCTACAGGTGGTATCTGGTAGAAATCAGGGTTTGGAGAAGAAGCATAGTCGGTCGATTTCGGATCTGAGTGATCCTTCAACGCCTCGTAACAATGTTAATGTTATTGAGGATTTGAGAAATAACTCGCTGTTGTATACTCATGTCATTGCCTTCACCTTGTTTGAGCTTGAAACTATTACTAAGAGCTTTAGGTCTGATTATATTCTTGGAGAAGGGGGTTTTGGGACTGTTTATAAGGGTTATATTGATGAGAATGTTAGGGTTGGTCTCAAATCTCTGCCTGTTGCGGTTAAGGTTCTCAACAAGGAGGGGCTTCAAGGTCACAGAGAATGGCTTGTAAGTTTCTTTAGCTGTATACTAACATAGTCTTTATGTTTTTTTGAAGATTATTAATATGAGTGATGGTGTTTCATTTGGCAGACAGAAGTTAACTTCCTTGGTCAGCTTAGGCATCCTAATTTGGTGAAATTGATTGGATATTGCTGTGAAGATGATCACAGATTGCTTGTTTATGAATTTATGTTTCGTGGAAGCCTTGAAAATCACCTCTTTCGAAGTATGTGCCATCATTCCATGTTTTTTTTTTTTTGATAATTTCCAAAAGCTTAATTCATAGTACTTAACATTGTTCTTCCTTTCCTTCTAGTGTTGTTACTGCATGATTAGTGTGTAGCATTATCATGCTAGATGGTGGTTGTAATGTGACCTTGTATACTTACCGTGGTCATAACATGACTTTCTAACAGTATTTGAACTATTAGAGTGTAGTAACTAGTAAATAGTAACCATCACAACTGCAAGAGTCAATATGTCTGATTATATTCAACCTGTTCAGTCTTTCTTTCAGTTCTAACGGCTCATTGCCTCCCACCTAATGCTCTTGTTGTAGTGCAAGTCACTTTTTTCTGGTTCATCAAGTTCTAGTGATATCTTATGGACTATGATTTTGAATTTGGGTATGATTTTGTCATTTATGTAGTCTGTCCACAAGTATGACACGTATATATTGGTTTTTGTGTTGTTGAAAACTTTCTTGTGGAAGTAAGGTTCTTGATGTTTAGTGAGTGGGGTGAGGATAGTGATTACTTTGTTTGTATTAAGATATACAAAGAATAATAAAGACATTGAGGAGCCACCTTTTTTATTATCTTTTGATTTTAAACGTATATCTTGATTGCTGGTTCTACATTTCATGCCACTACGGCACCATTTTGTTTGAATACATTTGAGATTACCTTTGACCTTTGAAAAAGTTGCCATTTCCGTAGCTTACAAATAATGTGGACTGATGTTTTTGTCTACAAATAGAAGTTCATGTTACAATTGACTATAAAATCACACCTCCATATATGAAGCCACATTGAGTAACCAAGTTTTATGCCATCAATTGGATACTTTATTTTTCTTCATATGTCAATAAGTACTGCCATCATCTTTTTATCTTTTTGTTGTTGAGCATCATAGCACTTATGTTATCCTTTCATCATCAAGCACCGGACCCCTTATTTGAATTTTTATAACTTCTAGCTCTATTCTTGTTAGCGAAAGCTTTTCTGTCTTCTGACACTACTGCTGGTTATCCAATCCTTTTTAGGTCATCTTGTGCTACCGGGGTCATCTTGTGGTACCATGTTATGTCACTCTCTTGTTATTTATATAAGTTGCATTAAATTTCTACATTTTAATTAGCTCATACTTTAAGGAGACCCTTTGATTACTGATGAAATATCTAAAAGCACTTTAGCATGTGAAAAGATCTGTTGACCATAGTCAATGTTCTCACCCATATCTTGTAATGATTGTTATTTCAAAAAAGAAACTTACTTGGAAATTTGAAAGTTTTGCATTTTTTTGGGACAAAAGGAGCATATTATTATAACGGTTGTTATTTATTATTTATTATTAATTATTATTTTATTGACAGCAGGTTTTTTATATATTCTTATCACTAGCAATTTACCACCATTTATGTATTAAAAACTCTTACAAAGTAACATATGTTTCCTTTGCTGTCATGAGGTTACTGTTTTATCTTGCTCACTCCCACAGTCCCACTTCCCAAAAGAAAAAGAACATAAAAGACGTGGGCATATAAAGTTAATTACTGTTACATGTTTACCCTTTTAGTCATCATGCCGTGTCATAATCTTCTATTGTTTTCCCATTATATCACCATAAGTTTCACTTACTCATTTTACCTTCATCATGATGTAACTGTTTCTCCAAGCACCGAGCCACCGCTTAGCCTCTACTTTCTATGCCCTTTCTTTCACATGTGTTCTTTTTTCGTATATGGTTACAAGAGGTTTAAGAGCATGGAGTCGCAGATAATAAATAGTATATTGTTGTGACTTAGCTACGTTCTATGCTATGTAGTACAAAGTAGTTATGAATCAGTCAGTAGCGATATTTGAATGCTTTAAGTCTTCTTCTTGACGTCATATGGTGGAAGCGTGCCAAATTATGCTAGAGAGATAGTTACCTCTGTCCTCTTATTGTCTCTTTCATACATTTTCTATTTTCTTAATATAACTGGAGTGCTTTATTGAGGTACTCAGAAACAAGTGCACCACTATCATGGTCAACAAGAATGATGATTGCTCTAGGGGCAGCAAAAGGTCTTGCCTTCCTTCACAACGCTGAACGACCTGTAATATACAGGGACTTCAAGACTTCTAACATTTTGTTGGACTCGGTAAGTGGTTTCAGAATCACGTATTCAGTATATGTTTTCTCAATTATCTGGCCCTTTCTTTTGTATTATAAATATTCAGAATAATTGTTTGATGGGTAATAATAACTGTGAATCGCAGGATTATACAGCTAAGCTATCTGATTTTGGTCTTGCAAAAGCCGGCCCACAAGGAGATGAGACCCATGTATCAACGAGGGTTATGGGTACCTATGGTTATGCTGCTCCTGAATATGTTATGACTGGTATGGATTTCTATATCTTGAAATACGTTCAGCTCATCATTAACATGATAAAAGTTTGTCTGTAGAAAAATATTATGTATTCAAATGCTTACAATGTCCCAAATTGTGTTATTTACAATGTCCCCAACAGTTTGAACAAACAACTAACAAATAAAAATTGCGAAAAACAATTGAACATATATGTAAGGACACTTAGACTAGATTTACTGAAAGATGTGATGTTTCACTGAGCAGGACATCTTACCGCGAGGAGTGATGTATACAGCTTTGGAGTCGTTCTTCTGGAGTTATTAACAGGAAAGAAGTCAGTGGACAAAACAAGACCAAGCAAAGAACAGAGCTTAGTGGACTGGGCCCGGCCCAAACTAAATGACAAAAAGAAATTACTCCAAATCATTGACCCAAGACTAGAAAGTGACTATTCAGTCCGGGGTGCTCAAAAAGCTTGCAGCTTAGCATACTACTGTTTAAGCCAAAACCCAAAAGCAAGACCATTGATGAGCGACGTGGTGGAGACCTTAGAGCCCTTACAAAGCACCAGCAGCAGTTCAAATGAAGTCTCGCTAGCATCTTCTTTAATTGGCGTGGGTCGCCCCCTACCGGCTTATCAGATGCATCACAGGTTTGTTCAAACTGTTGGGGCGGGTGCCGGGTGCAGATCCGCAAACCCGGGTTGTTCTCCTGGACCTGCAACTGCGTGTCGGGTCAGATGAGAAAAAATGTGAAATATGATAACATGCAAGTAGTTTGTAAATTTTCTTTCCGTTGTTTGTTTGTTTGTTTACTGATTGGTACTTGAGATGATGCTTGTACATGTTAATGTTATGGTATGGTATGATGATGTAGGTCATGTTTTGAGATCTGTTGTGTGTTTTAAATGTCTTTCGAGTTATTCTGTGATAATGTTACTTGTTTTTATCATATAGTCGTTTGCATCTTCTTTTCCTTTTTGGCGACGACGGTGGCGGTTGATAGGATATGTGCCACTACAACTAGAAAGTGATTACAAGAAGCTCACCCAATGATCATTTCTTGCTTCTAATCACTTGAGAAAGGTATAGATATGTGCCACTTTTGTCCATCGATTTGATTTCTTTGAAGAAAATAATTTATTATTAGATTGTTTTAATTATAAACTTTGTTCATGAATTCGAGTGTAACTTTTTTTCAAGGACAAAACATGCTGGTGCTTGACTTAGCTCATGTTTCACGTAGGGTTCAGGGAGGGGTCGAAGCATTTGCAATCTGATTTATATTTTTTTAAAGATATGATTAGCAACTATCAAATAGATGGACTTAAACGCTCAACTTACTCGTAACAAAGATCTGAGTGGTGGTGATAAAAAGTTAAAGAGACATGTAATTTATTACGAGAGGGGCAAAAATTATGTATGATTTGTGGCCATAATGGGTATCATCTTTTAAGTATTAAATCGATTCTTAGCTTTTGTTATTTGGTTGGATCAACTTTAGTTAATAGTTATGCCCTTCGTATCATATCATATTATCATATGTAACTTTAGACCATGTGTAATAGACGTGATCTTTTAAGGTGGCACCACTATCACATCTCAAACATTGTTCTTTGGGCGTGATGGGCATTTTGTTATAGCTACACTATGCGAGATTCAAGGGTTTTGGTTTTTGATTTTTTTTAAGTTCTTTTCACCAATCACAATACTACACCTTATCATTTCGTGTTTACTTATACATCACCTACAAACAAACATCATTATATCCCTTGAATATGATAACAACCACTACATATGTGACGCCGACCTGACACAGCTTTTTTTTTTATCACTATACTAACCCATTACGAATAGTCTTAACATGCATATATGCACAATTGAATAAAATGGTAATATTTTTAAATTGTGTTATTTGTTATGGTTCTTGTTTTTATTAGTCACTTTGTTTTGTTAATCACATTCGCACGTGAATTATTAATGACAAGAAGATACCTTTTTTTTTTTTTAATTTAGAGTGACTCTTAATATATTTTCAATCTACTTCACTATTTGTTATTTATAGATTTAAACTCTTAACCTCAAAATATCCCTTTGAGACGGCAACAAGATATCTCATTTACATTGTGCATGTTTTTATTAGCTTCATATACATAGTGTTGTAATATACAAATATGCTCCATTAGTGTAACCATATTTAATATACAATACAACAATTATATAATAATTCTCTGATTAAACTTAGTATCAAGTCAAGTAAACCCTAACCTCATGTCTATCTCTGTCTCCACCCAGTCCCCAAATGGATGTATAATATTATATGTTTTTATATTAATTGGTGCAAAACGACCAAAATACTTCTTAGTATTGATTTTCTTTTTAGACAAAACTAAATATTGAGTCCCACACTTTATTCATAAGCAAACCGTCGTTGTTTACAATCCCATCTATGTTCTTTGATCTCACATTAAAAACCACCGCTTCACCACCTCCTCCACACCCAAACCGCCATCATCTGCACCCTAAACAAATATATTGCGTCCAATCCACCGTCATATATGCCAAAGAGATGTCACTTGAAAATCAACCTTCAAATTTTGAGTGCAATCCTTTAATTCCGAATAATCTTATGTTATAACACCCAATCATAAGATAATATAATATAAGAAATGCAAGTTAAAAAATACAAAACCAATCAATAGGGGTTTTGATGAATATTAACTAATTCACCATACCGTCATCTCCATAAATTTCAACCAAGATTTGCTCCATGAAACGTTTATCTATACAGCTAGCGAAAATGCCTGTGCGTCGCGCGTTGCGGCGGTACGGCTGTTACGCGATTTTTTGTGAATTCGATTTTAGTCAGTATCGGCTCGGTGCGTTATGACGTAAATTAAAAAAATCAAAATATAATTATTGAAAAAATTGAATGAAAGAAAACAATTACGTATATTGCAAAAGTCTTTAAGACAAGTATTATCCCAACAAGATTAGTGAAAGCATGGGTGATATTTGTGGTCGGAAATCACTTATTACCAGATTTTAGGGAGGTTTCGTTTTACGAATGTGGGTTAGAGTTTTATGATCACCGGAGGCAGCTTTCGGTGGTGATTTGCATAGACCGGAGAAAGTTAATGGAGAAATTATCACCACAAATTACCATTTTGATTGTTATTGAGTTGTTAACAACCGGCAAGGGAAAGGGAAGAGGATTAGTGCTCAATCCCAATGAATGAACGACATTGAAAATAAATGACAGTTTTGTCTGGCCACGTGTATATGGTTTAGCATTTGTATTGTAAGCATCATATGTTATACTTATTGTAAGGGCATAAATGGAATAAACAAACAAACAAACATACCCAGTATGTCTCGCCATAGTAAACTATAACCAGGGTTTGGGAGGGGTAGGGTGGTGACAAGTCTTTCCTTTGTCTTGAGAGACAGAGAGACCGCTTCCAATGAGACCTCCAACTCTAAACGTTTTTAACAGATAATAAGACATATATCGTATAATAGGGTATGATACACAAGTAAAGCATACAATAAGATAGTTACATCGGTGTACGTTCACAAATAGAATAGAACCAAACTAACATACACTAAGACAATATACACTGAAAATAAAAGAGTCATGTTATGTAGGCAAATGAAATAAAATAGTTAATTTTTTGAAATTTAAGCATGACTTTTCATATGGATGTCTTAATTCATATTTAAAATTATCATTCTATCCTCCTTTCACTTTTATTATAAAAGATATAGATAAATATTAAAATTATTAAACTCACAATATATCCCTAGAAAATATTAGTATTACAGTTATTATAAATATGAAGATATATATAAAGTATATACTTAGATATTTAAATAAAATGATACTTAATTTAAATAGTATTTAGTTATAAAAATATAATAGTAAATATACATTTAAATATCAATTTATAGTATCATAAATAATATAAAATTTAATGAAGTAAATTAAATAATATCATATTATTAAATAATGTATTAATAATATTTATTAAATATATAAAAGAGATAAGGGAAAAAATATCAAGGTATATAAAATTTAATGGATAAATTTACCATATTGCCCCTAAATTGTCTTAAAATCTTAATTAATTCCCTATTCTACAACTCTTAAATGCATTGCACTACTTTGTAAATGTTGCTTTAAAACTTATATGTTGACAAAATTACATCTCAATACATAAAGATATATTATATAGTAGTATAGATTATATAAATCATTTAAGGAGGACACAAATGTAATTTTACTCAAATTTTAAGACACCTAAAATAATTTTTTAAGTATAAGGTATATGTGTTTTATGCATTGTTTCCTATATTGCCCCTATTAAATAAACTTCTCCTAAGTAATACATTATTTAATGCATATTGATTATTTAATTCATAAAATTAAGTATCATCTTATTTACTAAAATTTAAATTAAAATTTAGTTTACATTTACTATTTTTATTTTTATAACTAAATATTATTTAAATTAAGTATTATCTTATTTAAATTAATAAGTATATAACTACTAAATATTTACAGAGTTATAATAATAATAATAATAATAATAATAATCTATACTATTATATAAAGCATTTGAGGAGGACACAAATATAACTTTGCTCAAATTTTAAAACACCTAAAACAATCTTTTATGCACAAGGTACATGTGTTTTATTCAATAGTTTCTAAATTGCACCTATTAAATAAACTTCTCCTAGTCAATACATTATTTAATGCATATTGATTATTTAGTTCATACAATTAAGTATTATCTTATTTATAATAATTTAAATTAAAATTAATTTTTCATTTATTATTTATATTTTTATAACTAAATGTTATTTTAAATTAAGTATTATTTTATTTTAATAAATAAGTATATAACTACTAAATATTTACATAGTTATAATAATAATAACAATAAAAATAATAAATAATAGTAATAATAGTAATAGCAACAACAACAACAACAAGAATAACAATAACAATAATGGTAACGGTAACGGTAACGGTAACGGTAATGGTAACGGTAACAGTAACAATAACGGTAACAATAATAATAATATCCATTACATTTACTATTTGTATTTTCATAACTAAATATTTTTTAAATTAAATATTATTTTATTTAAATAAATAAGTATATAACTACTAAATATTTACATAGTTATAATAATAATAATAAAAATAATAAAATAATAGTAATAACAACAATAACAACAACAAGAATAACAATAATAATAATACTAACAATAATAATAATAATAATAATAATAATAATAATAATAATAATAATAATAATATCCATATATAATCACTGTTTAAAGCATCAGTTGCATTACGATCTTCAAAAGAGACTCGGTGACACCTGTCGCATCGCGCGGATCAACCCAGTAGACTCAAGCAGAAGAGATCACCTGTACACAAACTAACAAGTTTATTAATAACCTTTACACATATCATTAACAAGTTTAGTGATGCCCCTCACAAGCTTCTTACTAAGAAAATGAAAGTAATCGTCAAATTATTACAACAGAAGAATGAATGGTCAAAGTTGTAGCACAAATTTTTCTTCTCTCTTTGAATCTTTAATCTTAAACTTCTCTCTTCAAAATGATGTTAAAATATTAAAGAATCAGATAGATGTATATTAGATGTATATTGGAAAAGGTTTAAACCAACATGAGTGAGTGAAAAAGATTGTAGAAGACTTTTATTTATAGGCACAACACAAGAAAACCCAAGGTAAGGTTTTGTAACATCCGGAAATTTAAAAGGAAAGAAAAAAAAAAAAAAGGTGAAATATCCCAAATCAAGGGATTAAAGTTGTGTAAGGGACAAACATGCCCATTATGGGATTTAAAAGAAGCATGGTAGCCCACACTTCTTCTTTTACAAACTTTGCTTTCGGCTGCAAGAAGAAGGAAGAAGCTGCAGTCGGTTTCTAAAGAAAGAAGGAGGAAGAGCTGCTTGTTGATGAGATTTTCTTGCATTTTCTATTCGGTTTCAGTTGGATTCGAGCTGCTGTACCGATTTTTATGTGTTTTTATGTTTGGCTGCTTGTCTCGGTATGTTTAGGTGCTAGAACTCCTAATTGCTCTCGGTCTGAAGAAGTCTTACTCGAAAGCTGCTAGAGGTGAGTTCTAGATCCCCATCTTTTACTTGTTTTATACTCGTTTGGAGCTGATGTGCATATTCACTGAAGTTTTACAAACTGAAATTTGAATTTCCCTAAGTTTGCGACTGAATTTATGTGTGTTATGTGTTCTACATGCCTTCTTCGTTGCTGTGTAGTGGTAATCTATGTTCTAAGTGTTTAGCATGATATATCGATACTAAGGACATGTTAGAATGATGATTGAGAACTGAAAATAGCATAAGTTTCATTGCAGGATGGTTTGAACATCCGCATTTACTGAGTGTTCAACTGCATTGGATGAATGTTCCCTCGCATAAGTCTTTTGTTCATCCGCATTTGTTGGTCTTCATCCGCATTTGTTGGTCTTCATCCGCATTTGTTGAACTTCAACCACATTGGTTTTATGTTCGATAGCCAAGTATTTTGTTCATCCGTATTTAGTATTGTTCATCCGCATTTGGACTTGTTCATCCGCATTTGGATATGTTCATCCGCATTTGGTTCACCCGCATATCTTTAGACACTTGGAATATTTTTCTGAGATTTCCATCCGCATTTGCTTGTCCGCATTTGCTGAACATTCAGCCGCATTGTCTTATGTTCATCCGTATTTCTTTGGGCACTTAAGATTTTTCTGGAATCTTGGAAAGGAGAATGTAGTGTTAAGTCCTGGAATGTTTTGGTGGTTTATGCCTGTTGATGTTATGTATGTTTGAGGGCTGTTGTTAATGTTCCATATGTGTATTATAATGTGACTTTACGTTGTGTGATATGTGCTTATGTACGTAAAGTATTATTGTAATAAAAGTGAAAGATTAAGATAATAAAAAGTGGGACGTAATGAATAAATTAAAGTCTTGCAAGCATATTAAAAAGGGGTTCACAACTCATTATGGGTTGCCACCTTGACAGTGTGTCGAGTGCACACCTAAAGGTCAGTCTTTATGATTGATGGAACGTACGAAACGGGATCCTTGCCACTTGCCCCCAAGACTGTAGTCGCTTTGTGCACCAATGATGAGGCATAGCATATGACAGGATCTAGATAGAAGTGAAAGATAATAAAGTACGAAACGAACGATGATGAAAGATAATAAATGATTATTATCAAGATGTACGTATGATGTGTGATCACGAACGAAAGTAAAGGAAATGTTTTTATTAAAAGTAAAGTATTTTATTATATAAACTAGAACTCACTCAGCGTCGCTGACTTTTTATATACATATCAGTTAGCAGGTGATTGATGATGCTAGGGAGGTGCAGACATGGATGCATAAGCTATTGGAGACAATTCGAGTCTGGCATTCATATTTTGAACATGTTAATGTATTACAATTTTTGGGGTTGTAAACGAAATGATATGATACTTGACATGTTTTTATTCATTAATGAAAAGTTAAATTTTCGCTGCAAAATGAGATGTTGTATATTATTTATGCGATGATTGACCAACTTTAAGCGTCTCGGGGACGGGGCCCTACAGGTTTGTCCAAATGACGGTCGATGTTGCTGTAGCTTAAGCGACCGTCAATCGCCAGACAGCCTCGACTCTCTCTCTCTCTCTCTCTCTCTCTCTCTCTCTCTCTCTCTCTCTCTCTCTCTCTCTCTCTCTCTCTCTCTCTCTCTCTCTCTCTCTCTCTCTCTCTCTCTCTCTCAGTGAGCGTTCACATTACGAATCTTCTTTAACATATTTTCTGTAAATTACGACTCTGAGTAAAGGTGATTAAGTCTTTAAAGCTTAAATATAAGGTTTTATTTAAATGACAAGATTACTTTTGTAATTTTATAAACAACTAAGATGTTTTCCGTATTAATCTAATAATCTTTACTTTAGACAAATCAAGGTGGTTTTTGTCTTTAATACTAAAACACATGTGAAGACTTCTTTATTTGGTAAAGTCCATCCATCATCAATTTTAAATTCTAAATTGATTTCATTCTAGGTAGTTAATAAATACTTATGGAATTTAGTTTTAGTCAACTTATTTGAGTTTTATAAATATCTTTTGAAAAATATGTTACTTGTATGAAAATGATTAGTCATATTTTATTAAAAATCAGTTATTTGATTCTCTTTGAACTCACATCTTACTCAAGTTTATTTGTATATGACTTGGGTTATATCAACATTCAAATTGATTATTAGCACACTCACATCTCTTTATTCATCTTTATGTATCTATATATATATACACAAAAAGAGATACATAGAATGAGAGTATAGTATACCTATAACATACCCTTTTGTATATATGTATGATAAAACTAGACGTATGTTATACGTACACTTACTCTCACCATATTTTTTCTATATCTTACTATACATACATATAAATATAAAAAAAAAGATAGAAAGATGTAGGCGTCAATTATAACAAATTTAGATGTTTATAAAAACCCAAGTCTAAAAACTAGCTCTCTTCTAACATTGATAAAAAAAGAAAGAGAATATAAACAACAAAAAGATTAAAAAGAAAAACATGTTGGTGAGACACTAATACTTTATAAGTTTATAGTCATAAAAGCCATTGGGTCAACTATTAACCTAACTTCACTTTGAAGCATTGATGGTGATGATGAATTGATGATGATGACAATGAACCTAAAGCAACTTAACTTGTATGAATGGAAATGACGAATGTTAAGTGTTAACGGTAATGGCTAAAGCTTCTACTTCTTCCACCGCCAAAGACCAGAATCTTCTTCTTCCAAAATCAGCATATTCTCTCCCCTAATTACTTTATACTGATTGAAATTTGACTCATCAATCATCAATTCAATTCAATTCCACCATTGTTTCTTCTTTTGGCACGAAATCAATCGCATAACGCAACTGATTGTTCGTCTGATCGATCGAAATGGGTTCGAAAGGCGCCCTGGTTCCGATCACCAGGGCTTTCCTTTCATCTTACTATGATAAACACCCGTTTTCCCCAATTTCGGACGATGTGTTGCGTCTTTCGGAAGAACTTCGTAGGTTTTCTGCGAATCTGCATGACGCTGATCTTTCGTTACCTGAAGGTTCGTTGATTCGTTCGTTATCTGAACTTAATTTTGGATTTTGGTGCTGTGAGGTTGCTTATTTGCATGATCGAATGGTTTATGAATTAGGGTTTTTTAGTTTTTGTGATTTCGGTGATGTTTATGTGTGTGTGTGTGTGTTTGATGTTCTTAAATAGGGGAATCTGAGGTGTTAATTGGAAAATTATAGTCGTAAACATGCAATTAAGTAGGTAAGTAGTCAGATATAAGGGTAAGTTTAGGATCTTCATAGTTGTTCTGTCACTAATTCACAATGAGAACATATTGATCCCGTAAAATCAACTTAACAATCTCAATAGGCAATGTGTTTGGAAATCTAAGCCAGTAGGGAAACGGGATCACGCATGGTGTTATAACTCATGAAGTAGAGAGCTGGGCCAAAAGTACCTACGAATGTGTTGTGATCAAATTGACATTTATGTGTTTCAGGAGAAAGAGATTTGCTAAAAGAAGTGGAGTCGCAGCCACCACATAAAATTGATGAGAATATGTGGAAAAACCGAGAGCAGATTGAAGAAATTATTTTCTTGCTGGAAAGCTCGAATTGGCCAAAATCGGTGAGAAGCAAAGTCCTTTGAATTGTAGTGCAAAGATCAAATTTTTGCTTTTAGAGAATAACATTCTTTAGTAGGAGAATTTCTGAATTGCACCTAAATTCTACCATTAATTTGGCCTAGCCATGTTACATTAGGCTCTCAAGATTTTCTTTTAAAATGTTAATTTTTATTAATGAAGATACTAAGATTAATACAGAGCTGATACAAGAATTAGCATACTCATGTTTGCATCAGCCGGATAAAAACAAGTTGGCTAGAAAAGGCCTAAACCAAAACGAGCATAACTTTCGCTATGTTTGGAGCTATTGGGCTCATAAGATATGGACTAATACGTCTCAACAAGTTGGACGCTTCGCGCCTTCGCCTGACTCTCGGGTCAAATTCTTCTTCTGGAGCTCCAGTTTTGCATTTCAAGATTTTCCCTAACTTCATGATTGATTTGATTTTGTTTGATTGTATAAACGCATGAATTATGGGTATGGTAAACTTACACGTTTGTTTAGTTATTTGATTTTATATTTGTCTGATCAACTTCAGCTTCCAAAACTTGCCACAACATGCTAAATTTATATTGTTCCTGTAGAAGAGGGTTTATCTTTTCCTTTAATAGTTTCTCTTATATTATTTGTCCTTCCACTCTGTGTCAAAGATGTTCACTAACAGATTCATCTTTCTTATCTTCTTTTTCTGTTTACAGCTTCAACAACAATCTACACCTGAAGATGTGGAACTTGCTCACCTTCTTAAACAGCTAAGAGAAAAATGTGGACACATATTGAAGATCGTGGAATCCTTCCAGTCCAAGACTTCAGAACATGTGTTCAACACAGGTTCTTTTTTTATTTTTTTTAATTTTTATTTTTAAATAGTGATCATTATGTAGTAAAGAGGAAACAATCATTCATGTTGATTCTTGATGAATATGCAGTTATGACCTATATGCCCCAAGACTTTCGAGCTGCGTTAATTAGAAAACAAAGAGAGCGGTCAGAGAAGAATAAGAAAGCTCAAGTGGATGCTTTAATCAATTCTGGTGGAAGCATACGCGATCGTTATGCTCTCCTATGGCAACAGCAAATGGAACGGTAAGAGACTTGGTTCTTTGATTGTCAATGGCATATTGTAATTCTAGGATAAAATCATGAAATAGTAACCTGTTTCAATAATTTTCTAATAAAGTCACTCATATTTTTTTCCAACACCAGTTAGCTCTCAGGTTTTAATGTTTTTTCCATCTTATGAATATCTTTATAAATATTACATTTTCTTACATTAAATGAGATAAATGGTCCCTAAGGGGACATCTTGGTGGTAAGTGGTGTACTCTCCAAGCAAAAGATGTAGATTCTAGTCCTGCAAAGTGCAGGGTGTGGTGATTTTATGCTAGAAAATTCTAGGTGGTGTTGTTCAAGAAGAAAAAAGTGAGATAAATGGAAGATATATGAACATTGGTTACTATTTAGTGCTGATTTTTTTCAAGTTGACTTAAATGGAACAATTAAGAACTTTGTTATGATATAGGAATTTTCTTTCTTCCAAATTACCTCATACTTCAGGTTGAACTTGAAAAAAATAATCACTAAATAGTAACTAACTAACAAAGTTTCATATATTGTTCACTTTGGTCACTTGGTTTTAATTTTTTTGAACATTTATAAAAATATGTCACAACATTGGAAAAATATTGAAACTTGAGTGGTTTGTGTTGTTAGAAAAAATTGCGAGCGGCATTAGGGGAACAGTGAAGAAACTTGGTTACTATTAGGTGACATATTCCCTTCTGTTAGAACTATATACTGTTAATGCAATCTTGACTATTGTGTTTGCGTATTGATATATTAGTGCGTATGGTAATATTAGATGTATAACAAAATAATAATTGTATTGTGTAATGATTGTGTAGGGTTACATTGGGCTCTATATGTAGAGTTTGATATTACACATAGATAGCTTTAGATTGTAATAATTACAGTTACATACATAATTAGTCTTATAGTTTTTCATTTATGATTCACTTTATTGAATTTTATTACTTTATGGCCTATGGGTCCAACATAGGTTCTCTGGGGTTCTTTGCTACTTGTATAGTTGTATATATAGGGGTTCTCCTTTGTTATTTTCATTAAGATATTTTCCTAGTTCACTTTCAAACTACTGATGATTATTTACCAATTGGCCTTGTAGAATCTTGATAGATGATTTGGACCCTATTAACTAACTATTTAAACGGTGTTTTTGTAATAAAATATATAATATATGTATCCAGGAGACGACAGTTAGCTCAGCTTGGTTCTGCTACAGGTGTCTATAAGACAGTTGTGAAATACTTAGTAGGTGTCCCGCAGGTTCTACTGGATTTTGTTCGCCAAATAAATGATGATCAAGGGTATTTTCTTTTCTTCAAAAATACTGACTATACAAATCAAATTTAACGTTTTCTTATTTTGTGTAAGCTGAATTACTTTATGTTTTCAGGCCGATGGAGGAACAGAGGCATCGCTATGGACCACCTTTGTATGCCCTTACAAAATTGGCGCTTAATATTCACCTTTTTCTCTCTTTGTCATGGTGGCGCTTTGAAGATGTTAGATTGTGAGCATGACTATTCTTTTCATGATTCTAATGCTAGTTATCAGTAGCAGATCCAAAAATATTCTGCCAACGTCATCATTTTACTGGGTCGGGTCAAGTCACCGAAATCAACCAAAATTACTCATATTCCAAAAATAATATACACTTTAGAATAAAGAAATACACACAATGGTAATGACATAAACTGTGTCCTGATCCGACTCATGCTAAAAGTCAAACAACTTCAATATTATCACACTTCTCTTTCTTTTGGGTTTACCGTGACATCGTCCACAAATAGGTATTGTCGCTAGAATGTCGGATACATACATAACACACAAATGGAATTTACTCACTATATAGATCTACCCCTTTGTGATTTCATTTTCGTTATGTGGTTGGTTTTGATGATCTCAACTAAGCAGAAAGAAGCATGAATTATCTATCTTAGAAGAAGCAGTTAATGTCTATACATCTGAGTTGGAAAGATTCATCAAATTCACTGGGTATCGATTCCAAATCCGTCAACTAATGCTTATATATTTGGCAATATAGTTTTTATTAAGATTTCATATTATTCGTAAATATGAAATTTGTGTTGATAGGGAAGTGTTTGCAAATTCTCCTTTCTTTGTGACAGCAGAGGAAGCTGGTGCAATAGAAGCAAGGTAAGTACATAACTTTTAGCGTGATTTTGTAGAATAATGCTAGATTTTGTATTCATTACCAGATATTTCTGCAGTGAAAATGATGACTTCAGTGAAGCAAGTGTTCCTGCTGGGACAACTTTCGAGGTATTTCGATAAAAGAAAAGAATCTGTCTGCTTTTCTAATATATGATTCATTACTCCAGTATGAAATGCTTCTTTTGGGTAAATTTATTGTTATTGAGCATTGAAAAAGTATGATGCAATTTATAGGAGTGTGAATTTCTAATACAAGAAGAATTCGAACATGATTCATGGGTTTGGGTTTGGTCTAAGTCAAGTCTGTTTTGGGTTGAACCTGCAAACATGTTTAGCTTAATTGTTCGGGGCATCCAGGCGGTTTGCGTGTTGACCAATATAAGTTGTTTATATTCATAATTTTCTTAGAATTGTGTCATAGCTTAATGTGGTTGGGTACTTTTATGCGAAAATTTAGAAATTATATTAGAAATGGACATCATGTTTCATAGTTTTAATGTAATTGTTCTACACATATTTGTATTTTTGGTTATAAATTTGTAACTTTAGAGTATTAATATGCAAAAAAGAAAAAGATCCTTTTCCAGGTCAACATGCCGCCTTCTTGTCAACCCATGAATACATGTGTTGGATCAAGGTGTGTGTCAGGTTGCCTGACCTGTTTACCAACCCTAGCTATATACACCATGTAGTGAACTTTGTAATTTAGCTATGTTTCTGTTCTAAGATCTGATACTTTCCATAATATATTTTATAAAAGCTCATAAATCATAACTCTTTTATGTGTTTATCTCTAGGTCTCACTAGAGGTCGAATCCATAAATTCATACATTGCTTGGGATTTTTCCATAGCACAAGGGAAAATGAGCATGGTACACATCTACTATATTTTTCATTGGTTCTATTCAGATCTTGTTATGTAAAATTTTACCAACTTACCATGTAATCTGAACGAAAATAAACTCTATTATCACATAATGTATTATGATCTATTGAAACTCTTCATATATATCATTTAACAAAGCATGATGGTGGCACCGAATGCATTTTTTTATGGATCTCACATTGTGCAATATGTCTATCTTGTTTACCCAGGATATTGGATTCAGCATCGAGTATACAGATTCTTCGGGTCAAAAAACAGTAAGTTCAGTTATGAAAATATCAACATTTCAAATGTTTTATTTTTCTTTCTGGTGAGGGGGTGGGGGCCCGAGCCGTCCAAACCCCCAGGGGAGGAGGAGGGGGGGGGGGGGGGGATTGTTTGCTTATTCTGTTTTGATCTCTTTTGTTGCTTGTATTACATGTTACATAGATGATCTTGCCTTACGGAGATATGATTCTGACCAAGTAAGTAACATCTCTGTTGAAGGTTTCAATTTATTTTTTAGACATTGAAACGATTCCAGAGATCTTATGTTGAGTTGAATTGCAGGGTAACTTCTGCACAATCTTGGCTGGCAACTACAAACTCATTTGGGATAATTCATATTCGACGTTCTTCAGAAAGGTTGGCACTGATTGTTTAGATATTTTAACGTTTTCACTGTCAAATGATTAATGATTTATATTAACCGAATGTAACAGGCCCTTCGATACAAGGTAGACTGTATACCACCCGTTGTGGAACCTGAACCGAAGCAGAATGGTGAACAATGTGATACGTCATTGCCGCATTGAGTTGGTATAAACCAAAACTGGATTTACATGTCTGCTGACACCAATACATCTTTATTGTAATTCCGAACCTGCATCAAACTAATGAAATTTATCTCTAATTTGGTCGTGGACGTAACTCCATCACATCGATCAAGGGAGCCACAAAATTTCTATGTACTTCTTTCCCAAGTTTATTTGTAATCGTTTATCATATACTCAGTGTTCCAGTTATCTCCTATCATGTAGCCTAATGTGTGTCTGCATCGCTCTTAATAGGCATTCATTTATCCTCATTGATAGTTTAAAAGTCAAGGTAACAAGGTATTAGTATGTTCTTACCTTAAATTAAGACTCCGATACCAACTTGTCATATTTAAGTTGATTTACAAAATTAGTCACTCAGAACGTATACTTTACGAACATACATCGGAATATTATGCAATGCATTATAGTAAAAGAAAATCTTACATTTAACTTCACTTTATAACGTAGACTTAAACTTTTATGATATGTTTGTAAACTCTCTCTTCTATGTAGCTAGTCGATACCTATAACGCTCACTTCTCTTTACCCTTACAGGTACTGGAGGTCATATGCTCTCCTAATCTATACGTGAAGTTCAATTTACGCATTAAATCCAAAGTCTAATTATCTAAAAAGCATTTTGATATTTCACAAACAACATAGCATATTAAGTTATGCTAGGCCGCCTTACGGTGTCCTTTGCTTTTATTGGAACACATTGATATGTTATAATACTTGAAGACCTTTAGCAATTAAGCTGCATAAAGTACTTTAAACATGCATAAACATTATAACATGTACGTCACTTTAAAATGTTTATACTGCATATATTTCAATTAAAAATTGCAAGTGGCAAAATTTAATAGAAATTGCCTTAAAGCTCTTCTCTTGCTCACAATTATCAACACAACACTTATGCTATCAAATGGTAGCATTACTATATACTTCAAAATCAAACTCACTAGTGTTATCTACATGTTGCCCACACCATTAATCCGTTGTTAGCTAAAAAAAAGCTACCATCAATCTCTTCAAACCTGACCACATTAGCCAACCAAGATCTTTCACCCTAAATTAGTGAAAATGCCTTGTTTCCATACCGTTGCACGCACCCTTGATCTTCCCAATTGCACCAATCGAAAGACCAGATGATACCCCATGTTCCAGCATCGTTTTGTTGGTCGTCAAATGGTGTTTGATCAGGATGAAACATTGTTAGTTAAGGCGTTCGCTTAATTTGCGGAACATTAAACCTTCTCTTACAGTCGTGCATATTCAGGGCCTTCTTCAACATGTCGATGAAGATGTTCAGCTACATGATACATCTACAGGATCTTGCATATAGGTCTCATGAGGGAGCAAAATTCAAACGGGTGATTCATAAGCGGATATAGTGAAAAGGAGTGATGAAATCGTTTCATAACTTTTCAGTAAATCATTGTAAAGCTTTTTAATCGAACATTTACTAGAACGTATTTAGCACTTTTTGCTCAAGATTTGCAGTTCCATCTTATATCAACTTCCTAATGAAAACACTTATTTGACTTAAGTTCTTATAATAGATGAACCACTTAATAGAACATACTCAAACATTTGCTCAAAAATTTCCACCTTGATATAACGATTCAGTTTTCGATCACTTAACAGGTTTTCTCAGATATATGATATTTTTAACCAAGCCAGGGCACACGAACCTCGATCAGACCATGATCAGGTCCTACGACGGTCTCCAAGCCGAGGCAGTAAGCAAACAAAGGTCTTTCCATCCAAGCTTAAGGGTACCCTTATCCTCCACCAAAGTGTAGCCACTAGAAGGGAACATCCCTAACAGAAGTGTTGCTTGTGCAGCTGCATTTCCCGCCAACGATACACCCTTGAACCCGCATTGTTCGAACTTCTCCCTCCAGTTACTAAACTTCACTTCCCCGGTCCTCGCTGGGCCCCCTATCGCCAACACATTTCGGATTTCTTTTGATAGCAACTGTTGTTCCACCACATGCCTTTCTTCACTCTCTTCACTATAGCTTGATCCCAACGAGTCGAACAAGGCCGAGTAGTAGTGAATGGCTTCCACAAATCTTCCGAGAAATGATCCCGCATGGCTGAGGTCCTGTTCTACCACTGTCACCACTTTCGGGGCCAATCTAAGACAACAATGAAAAGAGATCATTACATTCAGAAGTTTATAAACTTTCTCAGTCTTTGTTATTCGATCATTAGACTCAATTTTTGTGAGAAATGTGCAGGAAAAGTTTTTGTTATCTTATGACGGATTGTCCCATGAAATTATATGTCGGAAATGTGTAGGAAAATGTTGTTTCCTACACATTTCTCATAAAAACAAACGTAAGAAACAATCCATTTTCTAGTAGTGCTCATATTTGAAGCAACTGAATGTGCAATAAACGTTTTCCTTAGAAATGTTTAGGAAATAGGCTTCTCATGACAGATTTTTCCATGAAACCACTTTTGTCGGAAATACGTAGGAAAACGTTGTTTCCTACCCATTTCCCGACGTAAGAAACAACCCGGTTTTAGTAGTATTCATATTTGGAGCAACTGTATAAAGCATGTGTGTTAGATTAAGACCTATTAAAACACACGTAACTTTTGATCCATCTAAAGTTACAAGAGTTGTAGACGGTTTGCCCTACTCTTGAACCTCATCATCTCAAGCCCTAATTTTCACTATGACAGATTTTCCTCGAGTTAAATATTAATTCAAATTAAATATTTGTCAGGTACATTTAAACAACTCTTAAATTTACACCAATGTCCGTATCAAACTAAACTTAACCGTCACCTAACTGAGGATAAACATCCTTATTAATTAAACAACTTGTAACCTATCACTATGCTACAATCCCTTAATTAAGCTTTGATCATAAAAAAATCTATTATTTGCATGTATATGTGTTAAATTTTGAACTTCTAAGATACTTTCTTAAATCAGAATCTCCTAAAACAAGAAGTCGACATGCATCGACGATCATTCACTAGTCGACGCTATAGCCTATACCGACGCCATTTTCACCTTTTACCAACGACTTCCATCGTCGCTATACACATGTAATTTCTATAGTGTAAACAAAAACATACCTTTGAAGAAACCACAAAGCATTGGTGTCTGATCCAGTGACATCATACAAAGAATGCTGCAGCCAATGCACAGCAACAGCTTCCCTTTTACTCACTTTCAACCTCTCAGGGTCCAAATTCCCAACTTTATCACAACCCCAACGAACTCAAACGGCAGTCTGAGTTGTCAGCAAACTCAGATAGCCGTTTGCCAGTGGCCTCAAGTGCGTCCGCTGAGGCCCCCACCCCAGTCAACCGGACGCACGGGGGCCACCGGGTCTGGATGCCAGTATATGAAAAAGACCGGGCCATTGCAGACCTTGCATAATATCGAGATCGATAATATGCACCCTGTGTTCTCGTTCAAATGCTTCTTGGATCGCTTGATTCGCGGTGAAATGTGAGAATTTGATGAAGGGGCTTATGCCGTTGAAGATTTGAAAAGCTGACGTCAAGTTTTTCAAGCTGTGAGGGAGGGTTAGTGCGTTGGTATTCTGAGGTGGAGTTTATCAGTCTGGCGGAGATGGCGTCGGAGAAGTAGGCGGCGACGCGCTGTGCGGCGGTGCCGTACGGCGTTGAGAGCTCGGAGATCTCCATCAGCGTCTTGTTGGCTTCTTCGAAGTTGTTTGAAGATACTAATTCTGCACATTGGAGGAGTAATGTGATAAGGTGGAGACCTTCTTCGTCTCTTTTCTGCTGCCGGAGCTCCTCCTTATTCTTCTCGCGTAACGCCATTGCTGCCGCCTGTGCAGACGGTGTTGCGGTGGTTTCATCTGTCGCCGGTGGTGGTTCCGATGGCGGTGATCGTTGTTGTTGTTGCTGTTGTGTTTGTGGTGGTGGTGGTGGTAGTAATCGTAATCGTCAGTGTTCCAATTATCCAAACGGCGGTGATTATTATTAATCTGCCGGTGAAACTCCGGTGGATACACACCTTCTACCACCGGTGGATCTACAACGTTCGCCGGAGGTTCTGTTAACGATCGTAGTCTGAATTCGAGAACAGCGGCTAAATTAGGGTTACAAGGGTGAATAATTTCTCTCACGTTGTGAATCAGATGAGGTATTGATACATCAGTTGAACTGTTGATCAAGTCTTTTATTATGCCGTCGATCCACGCCGCCGGTGGGATGGAGTCGTCGGCCGGGATGACGGAGGTGGTGGTTAACGGTGGCTGTTGAGACCCCATCGCCACCACTCCGGTGACGTTAGGGTTATAACCGAAAGCTGTATCAGACATTTGATGGTAACTTTTCACCGGAGGAAACAATGGGAGGCCGGAGAAAACACACACATGAGGATTATTATTATTATTATTGTTATCGCTTACTATTATTATTACTATTACTGGTATATGGTTATAAGTTGAGCAGGTGGTGCTGGTGGATAATGACATCATGTGGGGCGTCAAAGTGGAGTTGTTAACATTATTGTTGACGTTTTGATTAGCGGTAGACAACGGTGGTAATCCACCGAACGCCATAACATCCACCGCATCCGCCGCCGGTGTCCGTCGTAACAACCGGTGGTGGTCCGTTTGAACCTCCATATCAGAAGCTGTTCTCTTCCTCACCATTTCGATCAATTAACCTCCGATCAGCGGTTGTGTTCAACGTTAACGTGTGTAAGCTTAAAAGTTAAAAACCACAATTAAGCACCAATGTGAGTTAGCTGATAAGTAGCGGTTGTTTGTTTGGTTTGTTTAATTTGTTTTATAGGGTGGTGGTGGTGGTGGTGGTGGTGGTGGTTAAATAAGGCGGAGAGTGTGGTGGTGGGAGTGGGTGTGTTGTTGGGTTGTGTGTGTTTTGGGTGAAGGGTGTTGGTGGGAAGAAGACAATGGTGGTGTCTGCAAGTGTTTGACTTTGCATGCATTGGATGTTCGAGCGAGGGTTTCTATGGATCCTCGGTTCCGACAGCTGCACCTACGCTTATCACTTTTTACAACTCCAATCGAGCTCTTCGTTATTTCGTTCAATGTATAGTTAAAATTAAAGGTATGTTACACGTATATTTATTATCCTCGTATTTTCTCTCTCTCTCTTTTATATATACATATAAAATAGATAGAAAAAGATAAAAAGATGTAAGTATTTTTATAATAAATTGGGTGTTCATATAACTGAAGACTAAAATTATCATACATCATTTTTAGAATGATTATTTGTATCTGACGAGGCTATTGGTTGACTCAATCGTTTCCCTTACTCGAGTACGGAGCCTTGAAGCTCTACCCT